>CM057339.1:759191504-759791504 GCA_030015575.1 Agapanthus africanus
TTTTGCACAGGCTGCAATAAGTATATATTAATCCAATCCTGGAGAAATATTGGGATGCAGTTATGAATATAAGTGGATGTTCTTGGTATATGGTAACGGCGACCTCTTTCAGGAGGCGGTTATCATTTCAGGCTTCCAAGGTGACCTGGATGACAGAGTGACTGTCAGAGTTATAGTTTTCCCTCTTTTTGATGGTCAGTATTGTTAGTGTATATGCCCTAGAGGCCATTACTGTATCATACTATTTTGTATATTACTTAATGGAAGCTTGGGATATTCATAGTTGTATAGACAATCTTGCTCAAAATAGTAGTATGCTACTTGGTTTGTTTCTACTTTAATGTGTGCATGTGTTTCTTTTAACATATCGCCTATACACATTAGTGGAGCCCTTAGGATCTTTGCTTGATTACCAGCGTTGTGATGGCAGTCACACTCGTGGAGGCTGGGTAATCCATAAGCACATCCTTATGCAGGTCCCTAGTCGCAGGACTATCGAGACATGGCATCGATACTCCGGAGTAGACTAGCGTATGCGCTTCTCATCCCAGCAGGGGAGACGGTCTGTCCTACAGCCATCAGTACGTCGTACTTGAGATAGTATGCGGGTGCTCGTTAGGTTACGAGTACACTGGATAGGACTCGTTGGGAACTGTTGGTTGGTACTATACCTATCGTCAGTTATCAGTTCCCAGGTGACATGAGTACAGCTTAGTCCGCCGACTTGACACTGTCACTTTTCCTCGAGTGTGTTCCCACTGTACTTTGATTACTACCCTACCACGGCTCAAAGGAGTCGTGCAAATAGGTAGTAGTTGGGTGCAGTCCCAAAGCACTTGGAGGCAGTGACGGTTAGACATGATTCGTCTCTCCCGGTATTGGGGGTTGATATCGCGCTGTGTCTAGGAGAGCCATTACACAAAGTCCCTGGCCAGGACAAGGGAGATATACTGGTAGGTTTCCAGTGTTATCTCAGGGTATTCTGGGCTACACCTCGACACGACTTGTACCGCTATTAGGGGACTGACGTTTACCGCCCTCTAGGCCCGCCATGCGATATTCTCAGACGAACAGACTGGACTGTACGGAGATTGTCACATTCAGGCTTAGTAGGAGTTCAGATGGGTTTCATCTCGTCCGTCTTCTTATCGGCATCTACCTGGGGGCCGTTACGCACAGCTAGTGCCGCTTGCGGTTTGTGGTTAAACCTATTGCCAGCGTAATGTCGAGTCTTTAGAGTCCCATACAAAGAGCTATTCGCCTTTAGGCAAAAGAGTAGAGGTCGCATGGTTTTGCGACAGGGTTCGGTCACATCCGTGCACTTGTGCACGTTTAGTGTCCGGGCAGTTTACACTAGCGGGCTTTGGTTTAAGCCAGATCCTAGTGTACGCTTTGGGAGTGGTTTTATCTCATTTGTATTCGTGTTCCTCGGAACGCGGATGCGGGTGTGTATTCACAGTTGACAAAGAGACAGAGGCAGAGGATTCTCATTAGGGTTGTTGACTGTTGACTTTTTGCTAAACCCTAATGAGAATAAGAAATTTGATTAACAATAATATTAATTAAGTATTATTGTGACATGGTTGTTGATGGTTAACTTTGTTGACTTGTTGACTTAGTTGACCGGTTGACTAGGTTGGACTTGTTGACCTTCATCATTACAATGGCTATCATTTCATGGCAAAGACTTTTGCTTGCTTGTTTCTTTTTACAAAATGAGTGCATGAAATGATATGGCCATTTTGACTTGAACCATCACATAATACTCAATTACTATTATTTGTTATGATGATTTTGGATTATGAGAGCTTGGATGGCAAAAGTCTTGCTCATTCTTTCATTTCTTTTCTCTCTCATGCTTGAGCTCTCCCTCTTCCTCTTGCTCTCTCTCTAGTTCATGGTTCACTTGTCTCATGTGTTGAGAAGCAAGAACCATAGAGATAAAACCCAAACACTTCTCTACTCATCCTAGTTCATAAGGTTTAGCAAACCAAGTGTTCTAGTTTCCTCAAGATTGAGGTTGAAGCCAAAAGTAGAAGGTTTCAGGTGGATCCATCTTCGGCACAAAGAGACGACGAGGAGAGAACCATCTGACCACCACAAGGAGACCAAGAGAAGGAGTTCAAGTTAAGGTATAACCCCTAACCGAGTAGGTAAAACTCTTGTTAGGTTTGTTAGATAGTTGTTTAACAAAGATCCGTATTTTGAGTCCATGTTACCACCAAATGAAAAATCGTTTTTCATCATTTCCGCAAGCCCGTAAGTACCGGGAGAGGTAACATGGACTTACAGTGGTATCAGAGCCTAGTTAAACACTATCTAACATGTTAGCAAAGTAACTAGATGTTCGATCGGAGAAAAAGTCATGAAACACGCCCGAAAAGTATAGTTTCTGCCGATTTTTTTTCTTGTTCAAAAAATAATAAATCTTACACTAAAAATCGGCTCAGGCTTTTTATAACACACTGTAGAAAATTGGTCCAGGGACTCGGTCAAAGCGCCGCGGAACCGCGGCAGGAGCATGCTCCCGCCGCGGATCCGCGGCCGAGTTGACTCGGTCGTGGATGAATTTTCTTGCAGTGTGTTTACTGGGGTGTTTTGGGATTTTTACAATATGTTTTTTCTGCCCAGATTTTCCAGAAAGCAAAATTTGTTTTTGGGGTCTAAAAATCCGTATTTTGATCGAACTTCTAAAGACTTAAGCTAACGGGTTATATTTGTGATGTGATATATGTATTGAACGTCTGCTAATCGCTATACGTCGATTAGTGGGGGTTATACATATCTGTGATCTGTAATGTTGATGGTATGTGTATATGAATTCATTGGATTGTCGCGGATGAATAGCCGGGGGGTTTTGAGATGAGAGTTTTCTTTTTCTTTCAATTCATGTAATTTGTAATTGATGTAATATTATTTATATGGCCGCACAACCGGGATAGGGTTGTAGCCGTCATTGTATAATTTCTTTTACTGTTTTTGCTCCTAGGATAGACCCAAGGTGGGGTGCACAAACTACCGGGTATCTCGAAGTGCCGAGTGGCCTACTCACGGTGTTGAGGGTGGTTGCTTTGCTTCGGGTACTTGGCGGGTAGTTTGCCGCACCCGTAGGGGTCTAGGGTGGGGTCTTGGTTATTCATCGCGACCGCGTAATCCGCTCTTCGTTACAGGCTCGTACGGATTGCGGATTCCTTGTATATCCAATGTGTTCATCTGTGATCTTGAATGGCTATCATTGCATGTGATGAATGTGCATATCTATATATGATATCTATTTAGGCGTTGCTTATGTTTTGCATCCGCGCTAGTCCAGCCCCTGCTCTGTCGTTAGTTAAGTAACCTAACGGGTAATGACGGGGCCCCGTGGCGAATGCGGATGGCATAAGCGTACGTCATATTTTCGTTGTTTTCTGCAATGGTAGGATTAAATGATGGGACGCATTAAAATTAATGCAAGAAAATAAACCAAGTAAAAGTTGTTGGAACTGTTTCAAAAACCACTCGGTTTCTTTTCAAAAACAACTTTTAAACGCTGAGCTTAAGCCACTCCTTTTTAAAAGCTATCAAGGTTCCTTCGATTATATCAAGTTCACTACGTTCAAAGTTTCGCAAAAACCATTCGTAGCCCTCCGTCGTTTCGTATGAATATTCAATAGTATTCAAGCTATGTTTGTTGACCTTCGTCAAGACATAGTGATTGGTAGCTGTTGGGTGTTCATATGTAGCATAGATAGATGCGTTGGTTTGGGACAGTCGTATTACCTTGTTGACCTTCGTCAAGGGTATATACGGGTGGGTTCAAATTAACCTGGACAATGATGAGTAGAACTTGACATGTGACTTATGATTTGTTGACCTTCGTCAAGGTCATAAGAGCATGGAGCAAAAATCCACATCGGGAGTTTCAAAAGAAACTGAAACTTGCTCGCGCTACATACCATTTGGAGTGTGATGATTCTGGTAGGATTCCTTCAGTTTTGTCACGCGATGATATTTGGATCCCGATCCTACTGTGAGTATATGCTACTCCTCGGGAAATTTCTCACTTAACGATCAATTCTATAAACCAAGTAGGTGTCTAGAAAGGTGTTAGCGGGGCTACGCCCCCAGGGAAAAGAGGTTATTTAATTAAGGAACTTCGCGAAAGCGTTGGAAAACCTCCCTCGAAGTACCGACACTAGCTTGGCCGAACGGTTAAGCAAGTATTGTACGGTGAGATTGATCCTGACTAATTCTTCCTTTTTGGTTTGAGGAGGGATTCGAGAAACAGTGGGAGCCATCCTGTTTAGATAAATTAAAAACCAATCTAAACTTGCAAGAGCATCATGCTGAGTGTTTTCTTCACTCTCTCTTAATTGCAGCGACCCAGTGACCACACATAGGTTACATCTAGATAATAAAATGACTGAACCTGACTGTTATGATTGGCAAAGGTCTGTTCAGATGTCCATTACCCATAACAAGATGGAACACCTCTTAACTAATCAAACCCCTGCCGTCTCAGGACCAGTTTCCCCTGTCACGGACATTGGCATCCGTATGACATCGGAAAAAGACTGTGCGAAAGCCAAGTGCCTCGTGTTAGCATCAGTTGATGGTGCAAACCAGAGGCAGCACGAGAAGATGGACTCAGTTTCTATCTTTCTCCATAACAAAGATTTATATGGAGAGCAATCTCGTATCACAAGATATGAGACCTCGAACGAATTGCTTCAAGCGAGGTTGGCTGTCGGGTCATCTGTAGGGGGCAACGTCCTTACAGAGACCAGCTATTATGAGCTCACGGACCTGAAGACCACGTTGGAGAACGGGTCAAATACTGACTTGATTCTATAGTCCCTGCCCTCTGCTTATACCCTGAAGGAAACCAGGGAAGAAGAAGGAAAGGGAAGGGCAAAAGTTTCGGGACTGGATGTAGTAAAAGAGGGAGGTTCCTATTGTTACGGGAATGAACATTGGCAGAAGGATTGCAGGGCTAGCAAAGCCAGTAGCCAGAATTCGAAGCATGTTATGGCTTCGGCTTCGGGTGTGTTTGTGATAGAGAACTGTATGTCAGTTAACCCTACTTCCTGGGTATTGGATACCGGATCAGGATCTTACATCTGTAATTCATTACAGGCTCTGAGAAACCGTAGGGTTATCAGGAAAGGTGATATAACTCTTAGGGTTGCTAACGGAATGAGCATGGATGCTGAATCCGTAGGGGAATATCATCTTGGACTGACAATTGGGCAGATATTGATTCTGCGTAACTGTTTGTATGTACCAGGTGCGACTTGTAATATCATATCTGTATCCTTACTTTCTAAGGAAGGATATGATTTTACTTTTGTAAGCGATGTGGTCCACATCCACCTAAATCAAGTTCTGATTGGGTCAGGTACATTAAATAACGGGATATACGTATTGAATCAAGCTCAGATTTTCAGTGTCCAGAACACACTTAAAAGAAAGTCTCCGAAAACAAATCAGGATTTCTTATGGCATTGTAGACTGAGTCACATTAATGAGACACGATTAACTAAGTTACATAAAGAGGGATACTTGAATCCGTTCGAGTATCAGTCTTATGCCACTTGTGAATCTTGTCTCATGGGAAAGATGACAAAGACCCCGTTCACTGGACACGGAGTAAGAGCGAGCGAGCTCTTGGGACTCATACACAGTGATGTGTGTGGTCCAATGTCTACACATGCGCGAAGTGGTTATTCATACTTCATTACTTTCACAGATGATTTCTCTAGGTATGGACATGTCTTCTTAATGAAGCACAAATCCGAGGCCTTTGAGAAATTTCGGGAATACAAGAATGAAGTTGAAAAACAAACATGCAAAAGTATAAAGACACTGAGATCTGATCGAGGTGGTGAATACTTGAGTGCCGAGTTTCTGGACTACTTAAAAGAGAATGTAATTCTCTCTCAGCGTACTCCTCCATACACACCACAACATAACGGTGTATCTGAAAGGCGGAATCGAACCCTATTGGATATGGTTCGTTCCATGATGAGTAAGGCTGAGTTACCGTAATCTTTCTGGGGTTATCCATTAGAAACAGCTGCATATCTCTTGAACAAGGCTCCAAACAAGACTGTGCTTAACATCCCATATCAGATGTGGAGTGGGAAGAAACCCTGTCTTAAGTATCTTAAGACATGTGGATGTCCAGCTTTTGTAAAGAAGCAGCATGCGGACAAGCTCGAGGCACGCTCAGTACTGTGTATGTTTGTGGGATACCCAAAGAACTCCAGGGGCTATCTTTTCTATTCAGCAGAAGAACAAATTTTTTTTGTTTCTACGCATGCCCACTTCTTGGAAACTGAATTTTTAGAAAATCAGATAAGTGGGAGCGTAATAGAACTGGAAGAAATTCCAGAACCACAAGCTATTACTGAAAGCTTGGAAGAACCAGAAGTTTCAGGAGAACCGGACATTCCTGCGCCGCTCCGCAGGAGTAGTAGGCAGTCTCATCCGCCCGAGAGATACTACGGTTTTTGTAAGTCCACGGTAGCGCCCCGGCCGTCTAACAGACGCCAATATGCGGAACAAAACTTTTACGACTGGCGCTATCGCGTACTATAACCAGGATCTGCCATTAAAGCTAAACTAACAAATTGTAAAGAGGGTAGAATTGTTATACCGAACGATCCGAGTCCTTCGGTCTTTAACCATCATCCCACGCTTTGTTGCGGCGGCTTCGATCTTCTGAAACTCCAGTCTCGTCGTCCAGGTGGCACCACGTCGACGGATCTTTAAACGGGCTCCCGCTTCTGAACCGAGGCAACTCGATCGTCAAGTTTGCTAAAAGAGACGACCAAGATGTTGCAGAGAATGAGTAGAACACTTTGTCTCATTACGTACAAGGCTATGGACGAACGGTTAATGAAGTTGCCATTTGGAATCGGGTAAATAGAAATTGAGCTATGAAATTTCCATACACTAAACCATCATAATCTTTTCTCAAAGGAAATCAAATGAACAACCATCAACCTCACAATGAGGGGCCGACCACTTTGTAGAGGGGGGGAGGTGAGTGTAGGAGCTAGGAGGGTGATCATAAGGAAATGAAAGAATGAGTCACAATTTACACCTAGTATGAACTCATTAAAGAAAACTATGATTCACCTTAACACATCATTACAACAATTAATGCCTTAACAATGAATCACCAAAACATTAAATGCTAACCATGAGTCACCATATCTAGAACCTTCTAGAACTATGACTCACCCAAGAAAAGATAAATCCGCCTTTAACCGAATGTTAAAGACGGGTGATAGAAAACTGGAAACTGGCAACTTCCAAAAGTGATCCTGAAACGAGTTTCAGGATAACCCTGTAACAGTATAAACATATCCGCATTTGTATTACGACCGAATACAAATGGAACTGAGACAAAGATATTATATCTACATAGTATAATACTGGGATCCGGCTTAAACCAAAGCCTACCAGTTTTATCTGCCCGAAAAATGACACGTGCGAAAACGCACGTGCATTTTCCGAACCCTGCCATAATACCATACGGCATCTAAAACGTTTCGCCCGAACTTGGGAAAGTGTCTGTGGGGGACTCTAATGACTCATCAATACACTAGCACTGGGTATAACCATTAGCACGTCAGAGGTACTAGCTGTACGTAACGGTTGCCTATGTATTGATTGGAAGGGAAGCTGACGAGCGAACTCATCCAGAAACCCTACTGAGCCTGACAGTGACAATATCCGTACAGTCCGGTCCATTCGTCTATGAGTATCGCATATTAGGCCTAGGGTAAACGTCAGACCCCCAATAGCTGCATAAGTCGTGTCAGAGAGCAGCCCAGAACACCGTGAGATACAACTGGTATATCTACCAGTATATCTCCATTACCCTGGCCAGGGATTTCGTGTAATGGCTCTCCTAAACACAGCGCGATCTCACCCCCAATACCGGGAGAGACGAATCCCCGACGATCTGCTCACCGCCTCCATGTGGCTCGGGACTGTACCCAAAATATACCTGTTTGCACGACTCTTTTGACCCGTGGTAGGGTATAAATCAAAGTACAGTGGGAACTCACACGAGACAAATGACGACCTCAGATCGATGAACTAACCTGTACACATGTCACCAGGGAACTGCTATCTGATGATATGTATAATACCAACTAGCATGTTCCCGGCGAGTCCTGTCCGGTGTACTCCTAACCCAATGAGCTCCTGTATACATCTTAGGTGAACCACCTGACACCAGTGGCTTGTGAGACCGGCCACCGCGCCTCGTCGGGGTCTCGAATGTATACACTAGTCTACTCTGGAATATCGATGCCCTGTCTCGAAACTCCCACGACTAGGGACATTTTAAGGATGTGCTTATAGACCCCAGCTCCCCCATATATGATCGCCATCATACTGCTAGTAGTCAAGCAAGAATCCTATGGGCTCTATCAACATCTACATGATGATAAAGACAAACCAGATAGCATACTATCATCTTGAGTTAGACTGTTTTATCAATATAGGTCCTCCCTCAATCATTGCAATCACGTACCTGCGATCCAATAATTGACTTAGAGGGCACTATATCCAACAATCTCCCACTTGCACTTAAGGCTAATTATTGCAATGTCGCGTACTCACAGCTCGTGTGATACCGAGCATCTAACTCCTCTACTAATCAGTTTCACAAAGCTCGTTTGCAAAACTATTGTGTTCGAGAAATAGCCTCAGTGAGTGGATCCGCTTCGGTGTTTCTTTCTGTATCTCTCTATATCTCAACCTCGCGGAGAAAACCATATCCCGAATTGAGTAATACCTGTCTTAGAATATGTCTGGATATCTGATGGGACCTAGTTCATAAATGAACTCCAAATCCAAACTTCTTAGACTGTATCGATTACTGAAACTAATCAGTGTCCAGCACTATGCCTCCTACAGTATCCTCTTGGACCACCTGTCCATAATACTGTCACTCGTCTGAGGGAAAACTATAACTCTGACAATCACTCTATCATCTAGGTCACCTGTGAAGCCTGGAATAATAACCGTCTCCCGAAGGAGGCTGCCGTCATCAAATCCGTAGAACATGTACTTATGTTCTATTTTACTTCTTCCGTATGTTTCTTCAGGATTGGATTAATATAAACTTATCGCATCTAGTGCAAAAAACGACATCTGTTGTGGTACTTGACATCTCACGATTGACTCAATTGCTTAAGCAAGTGATCTGCCAATCATGCACATCCCTCTCCCCTTTAGTCTGTAAGACACCTTTGGAGAGGGCGACTCCATCACCTGCAGGTTCACCACCATGCCAGGAGTCATTTATTCTAAAATACTATTAGAATACTGTCAAAGTACCCACATTGGAAACTACCCAAATCTAGATCTAAAACCATAGATCTTGTATCCAGAATGTCATATATTACATCCATGTCCTTTGTGGAGAAACAACTGTGTGACGACCACAGCACAACCGATCGTAGTATAGGAATTTTACTTCCTACTCTGTGTATGTCATCCAAATACCAGGACATAACACCCTACTACCTTCTTAACAGATCCATCCTCTATTCTGATGAAGTCAAACCCATGACTGTCACATCAAAATTAGATGATCTATCTTCGCTATAATTGCTCAAGTCTATAAATAGACGTAAGCTACTTGCCCACTACGCTTCCGCTGCTCCCACTGACTACGACAACCCTCTGGCAGAATAATATATACGTACACTTCTAAAACTAGTTTAGAACGACGCTATACATATCCTCTTGCCGGGTCTCATAGTCTGGAACAACAGTAGTGTCAAGTCTGGGTAAACAAGAACCTCCCTGTCACCGTCCTTGGGGCTACCGGAGTACCTCTCGGGTGTCTGAGGTTACCCACCATATCTGCGGAGTGGCTATTGGAATGTTAAACCTGATTGAATATATAGGTCCTATTAAATTTTCCGTATTCGTTTGCGGTTCTGGAATCACTTCCAGTTCTACCATACTCCCACTACTGTTTTCTGAAAACAATCTATTTTAATAAAACTGTGGCGAGTCTAGAACAATATCACTATTGATGTCCCAGATGGTAGAAAATCAACCCTCGTCAAAGCTAGGGTCAACCCACAAACTGCCATTACAGAAACATGCCTTGAGTTATCCAATGTCTGGTTTTAAGCATAAGCTGGACAACTCTCCGTACCTTAACATCGTTAAGATAAAAACCATTCTATATCCAATATAGAAACTTTGGCACTTATTTAATTGGATCCAGACTCAAAACCTGCAGCTGTCTCCAGTGCATATCAACTTAATGGAGAGAGGCTAATCAGCATTACTCAACTTACGAATGCATCCAATTATGAGTAACCTGAAAGAGAAACAAATTTCTCAAAACCATTACTATCAACTGAATACCAATCACAAGAATCTACATCTTCGATCTCTTTGAAGAATCCTGATACTTGCGATACTTGGTTCTCTACTTTATTCTTATACCCACAACTTCTCAATACTTAGACATTGTATTTCTACGAAACACTTGTCTATAAACTAGAGAAGTCATAAGTAAATAGAATATAGTACGAGGACCAGCCCCTTTGTCCTGATGGACACTGGATAACATACAATACTCTGTATAAGTCCGCTGAGTTGAATAACTCAAAACCTGTGCGTCGTAGGTTGAAAACTGTACCCAGGCGATTTCCTCAAATATCACCAATTACAACGAATTCTGATATAATGAGGATGATCACCTAATTCCCAATAACTTGCTCCTACTCAACATCTGTAAAACAATACAGATGTGAGAATCATACCTGGTAAATACATACCCTGGAGTAAGTATCTAATCGGGAAATCAGTTTTCCATTAACAATGCACTGAAACAATAAAATGTTTCGTAGGGGTATCCTGGTATTCAATAGTAATGCCTCTTCCATAATCTAATTCATGACTTTAACCGTATATTTCTTTGCCACCTTTCCAAATCCCTTTATCTGTCTTTAGTCGTTACCTTCTGTACACCAACATTAGGCTAAATGGTTTTCTTCCTTCCCTACCGTTCGGCACCAGCCTATGGTTTGGAAGAAGACTATCCAGTAAGCATAATAGGTGTACTCTCCTAATCCTAGAAGTACTCGCAACTTGAGAGAAGGTGATGATAAAAGACAATTGAATAAACCTTATTCCTTTTTCTCCTGAACCAGAATCCATCCTCGAAAAAATATCCTTCGAGTTCGTATATTACCATACGATGGATTTATCCAATGGAATTGGATGTTCGTAGTGATACGGGTTGTTCTGGAGAAATCAAAGGTGAAGTAGGAGTGGCGATGAAATACATGATTTTGGTCGTGAATGTTAGTAGTCGCAATTTACTTTGCCCTCTTTCTAATTCCTTTATTTGTCTTTATATATTACCTTTTGCACATCCTACTTAGGCTAATTGGTTTTCTTCATTCCCTACCTTTCGGCACCTGCCTATGGTTTGGAATAAGACTATCCAATAAGCGTAATAGGTGTACTCTCCTAAACCAAGGAGCCCTCGCAACATGAGAGAAGGTGATAATAAAAGACAACTGAATAAACCAATTCTATTTCTCCTGAACCTGGATCCATCCTCGAAGAAGTCCCTTCAAGTTCGTATATAACCATACGATGGATCTATCCAATGGAAGTGGATGTCCGTAGTAATACGGGTTGTTCTGAGAAATACAAAGGGTAAAAGAAGGAGCGGCAATTACTTATGCAACTATAGAAAATCCAAAAAGCCAGTATATTAAGAAGGTTCGGTCAACTTGGTCACTGAATTATAGTCTAGGGTCGGTCAAAGGTTGCTACCAAAAGAGAGAGAAAAAAAAGAAACACTCTGCGTGCACTCAAAACTAGATCAGAATGGTTATCATTTTATCTAATTTAGGAAACGTCCCACTGTAATCTCAAATTCTCCTCCAAACCTGAAAGAAGAATTAGTCGGGATCACCCGAAGAATAAACTAACTCATCAGTGGGAATCGGAATCCAACTCTCATCGCATGATAACTTGATGGAAGCCACTCAAGTTAACACACTCTAGAAGGTATGCGCAAGTCTGGCAAGTTTCCTGTATGTTTGAAACTCCCGATATAATTTTTATCCCATGCACTTATGACCTTGACGTAGGCCAACAAATCATAAGCCACATGTCAAGTTCTACCCGTCGTTGTCCTGATTAATTTAGGTCATCGTACATGCCCTTGACGTAGGCCAACAAGGCTGTACGTCTGTCCTAAACTAATGCATCTATCTATGCAACAAATGAATACCCAGCAGCTACCAAACACTATGCCTTGACGTAAGCCAACAAACATAGCTTGAATACTACTGACCATCCATAAGAAAAGACGGAGGATTACGGCTGGTTTTTGGCGAAAAACCTTTAACGTAATGAACTTGATCTCGTTGAAGGAACCTGATAGAATTTTATAAAAAATATAGTAGCGAAAACCTTTTGCTAAAGAAGTCACTTCCGGTGAAGGGATTTCGACTCTTTCCTCGTGGAATGAGGTGCAGGATATTCCAACTGAATACCGCTATACAAAACAAAAAGAAACGTCTTTGTAATAACTCCCTTTTAAAAATTGTTCCAACAACATCAAATATAGGTTTGTTTTATCCTTGCATTGATAAGAATCAATGCAGTCCCATCACTCAATCACAGCAGAAAAGAACGAAAATAAAATGTACGTATATGCCACCGCATTCTTCTCTGGGTCCCGTCATCACTCGTTAGGTTACTTAACTAACGACAGAGCGGGGACTGAACTAGCGCGGGTGCAAAATATATACAACATCTAATAGTATATATACCAATATACAATAATCTCTCCAGGCGTGATAATATGCAACATTACAGAAAAGTAATAAGCATCACAGAACAATACAGATAATCTGGGATCCCCGGATTTCACAGAGCCGCTGCTGAAACCCGACGTTCCCCTGGTCGTGTGGATAGCCTGCGCAATGAATCTTAGACCCCTACGGATGCGGCAAGTTACCCGCAAAAACCTGAAGCGAGGTAGTCCCCACAACATAGTGAATGGAACACCCGGCACTTCACGGAATCCGGAAACTTCAGCACCCCTTCTTGGGTCAACCTGTACCCCTTACGAGTGCGGCGAATAGTCTGCCAATTCTAGAGTGAGGCCCCTCTGCCTCTCAAAGCCATGAGATACGGACCCGTTGCCCTACAGAACCCGGCTATCCGTGCACTCCTTCGCGGGATAAACCTAGTACAGAAATAAAAATATGTACAACGGGTACATCGACCTCAACCCGGTCGTGCCCCAAAAGAATATTATACAACAGGCAGTGACGGCAGTTCACATGTTGGACGCTCGCCCCGCAATATCAAATGTACAAATAAATCCAAACTTCACTATCATTGCACCCTGCTATCCACCATGACAAATCCGCAACATCACAGCACAACACAGAACATCAACGCGAATGTCACTTTCGCAAACCCGTCTAAAATAATTATAGCAATTAGACACGGTTTACCGATCAAATGACATTCCCGGTAGGAGATATAAAGTAAGTACTGTAAACTAACACGTTTAAATTTTGATCGAAAAAATATCCCAAAGTAGGCCCCACAAACATTTGCTGTACAGTAACAAAATTTGGGCCCAAAAGAAATATACTGTTAGTTATATGTATGCCCTAGAGGCTATTACTGTACATGAGATGTATATTGTAGTGGATGCTGGGACATATATAGGTAGGACTTTCTTGCTCGACATGATAGTACGCTATCTGGTTGCTCTTTATCTTAACATGTATACTTGTTGTCTCTCTATTACATGTTGATAAAGCCCTTAGGATGTGTACTCGACTTCCAGGACTATGATGTAGATCATACTAGTGGGGCCTGGGTAGTCTATGAGTACATCCTTCAATGTTCCTAGTCGTGGGAATATCGAGACGGGACATCGATATTCCAGAGTAGACTAGCGTATATCTTCTCGACCCATATGATGGGCGATGGATGATCCCATATCCATTGGTGTTTGACATCAGAGATGGTATGCGGGTGCTCAGAGGAGACTGGGTACACTGAACGGACTCGCCGAGAACTCCCAGATGGTATTATACCTCACGTCAGATGGAAGTTCTCTGGTGACACTGGTACAGCTTAGTCTGTTGACCCGAGATCGTCATAGAGTCTTATGTGTCTTCCACTGTGCTTTGATTTCCACCATACCACGGCTCTACTGAGTCGTGCAAACAGGTGGTTTTTGGGTACAGTCCCGATTCACATGGAGGCAATGAGCGATAGGAGGGGATTCGTCTCTCCCGGTATTGGGGGTTGATGTTGCGCTATGCTCGACTGGCCATAACTGGAAATCCCTGGACAGGGTTGCACTGATTTGCTGGTAAGTGTTATCAGTAGTTTCATGCTTATTATGGACCTTACATCGGCATGACTTATCAAGCTACTGGGGGTCTGACGTTTACCACCCCTAGGCGAGATATGCGACATATCAGACGAACAGACCGGACTGTGCGGTAAGTGTTACTGGTAGGATTCACAGGAGTGTGAGCAGGCTTGCTCGTTGATCTTCTGATCGCTCAATACCCGGGTGGCCGTTACGTTTAGCAGACCGCTTGCGGCTTGTGGGTGTTTGATATGATCATCACCTACTGCCGGCGTATTGACGAGTCTTTAGAGTCCTACACAGGGGTTTCCTGGCTCAAGCGAAATGAAATAGGAGCGCATATGAGATATGTGCGTGACCAAGAATAATACCAGTATGTGATACTGTATTCTATTCTCGTGATTTGTATCATTGATCGGTTATATGTGATATGGCCGGGTTACCGAATCAAGTGTTGATTCGATACATTGATACACTTGATATTAGTCGGTTATATGCGATATGACCGGATCATTAAATCAAGTATTGATTTAATGATTTAATGTATAATTATATATTTGATATATTACTTTACATTAACTAGTATTAGCTCACTTAAGATTTGTTTTCTCACTAGTTTGTGCATAAGTGTATATATGATATATATTTGTGTACATAGGTTTGTATCATGTTTGATGATACATACAAGATGTGTGTATGAGACTTATACCAAGATTAGGTTTAAGATTAGGGTTATTGTTTTATCTTAAGATTTAACAAAAGGATTAAACTTGGTCAAAGTTATCAAGCTTGAAGAAGCTTGGAGAAACTTTGACAAAGTCCACTCTTTTGTCATTTCTTTTGATAATTCTTTAACCTAACCCTTAACCTAAAACCTTGGTCAATTCTCTACATGAGTTAAGCATGAGGGCTTAACTCAACCATGGTGCCATTATTAAAAGGATAAGTTTCATTTGATTTATCATTATTCATTATATTCTTTCTTCTTCTTCTTCATCAAGCTTCATCAAAAAGCTTGCTAGCTCCAATGGTGCCATGAGAAAAAGAGTGAGAAAAATAGTTCTAAAGTGAGCCCACTTCCTATTTCTTCATCCTCTACCACTTGCCATGTAGTATAGGGTGTTCTCTTCATAAAGTTCTTGACCAAGTGAAGGAATAGCTTGAGTTTGAGTCTCCCCGACGTAGATCATCTTCGGTCTCGAAGTCAACGACCTAGCCCGCTCTTTTCTCCGATGAAACCAACGCTAGGGTTCGGGATCCCGATGATCGCGGTGAAGGGATGTCAACACGGAGCTTTAGAAGTGAAGGACCGGATCTACAAAGGTTGTAATCCCTTTCACTTAGTAGTAAAGTAGTTTACTAGCTTATAGTTTCGCCTAATCTCTAGTTAACGATCTTGCATAGAGTTGTTAGGCACATAAAAATTTGATTTTGGCATGGTTGATGCCTTGTAGAACCTCATGAGTGTTCCTAGCAATCCTACAGTGGTATCAGAGACTAGCTAGAGCTTTAGGCGAAGTGTAGACGAAATTAGAAACCCGATCGAACCCCGAAACCCTAATCGGTACCCTTCTCTGTACATTTTCTGAAACTGTGGATTTTTGTGAATTAAAAATATCCAAAAAATTCAGCAGGGTTTTATAGGAATTACTGTGCAGCACGTGACCCTGACTCCATCAAGGAGCCGCGGAATCGCGGCCGTACCCTAGGTGGCGCGGCGGTTCCGCGGCCATAATGTGGCTTCTTTCTTCACTATTTTCACAGTAATGTCCCAATGTGATTCCTGTGTTTTCTGGGTGTTTTTAATTTATAGTCAAGAGTTGAGTTTTCTGGGTTGTATTGGGGACTCGATGATTCGATCGGATCATTTAACTTTGTTTATTTTGTTTTTCCGGGTATTTTAGAACGTGTTAAAATGTTCGACCGGATATCAATATCTCACCTTTTCCCCTGCCGGAAAATTTCCAAGTGTTGGATTTTTCCGTAGTTTAAGAACGTCTAAGTAGTGCAAGTAACGTGATGGACCCTCTAGAAGACAACAAACCTTAACTCGATTATGTGACCGTCTTGAACTGCCCTTTGAACCTTAGGGTTTGGGGCAGTACGGCGTGCCACATGTGAGGTGTTGGCTTGACCCTTCTACGGCCGGACCGTTGGTACTGTGGCATGAAGTGGATGTTTTTAAACTTATTTCAAGTGTTGAGCTTTTCGGGAAAACTTGGGTGTTTGATTGTTCGATTGGAAAGTTTAACATTGTCTATTTATCTGGAATGTGATACAATATTTGGAATCCACATGTAGTTATGAGATAACTATTTTGAATGTTATAAATCTAGCAGTTTAGTCTCACTTGATCGGTTGCCACGGGATTTTGATGTGATCAAAAGTCCGTCGCAATCACGTTGCGTACGCGGATACTCGCCGGTAAACTTAATAGATATTCACGCCCCATAGCCCCGACCAAGTGACTGTAGGAGTACCCCGTCGTCGAAAGCATCCGTTCGGGTGCTCGCGGCAGCGGTGTTCCGCCTTAGTGCACTTCGTCGACGGTATCGGGAATGCGGCCGTCTACTAAAGTTTGCGACGAGCATTCGTTCAGGATGCCGGGAATCTTGTTGAATTGCCCGACTTGATATTGAAAAGTGTTTTCGATAATGAGACTAAAATGCGGGGTTTGTAATTGTTAGGCATGCGATGTCTAAGGAGGTTGCGGATTCCAACTGTTGTAGTTTTACACTTTCTTTTCTGCGACCGTAAGTGTAATATGTGATATCGCCGGTTTCGTTGCTATATGTCAACGACAATTGGGATGGGCATATTTACTTACGTTGATGACATGTGATGTTATGTGTTGCTGGATATGTTATATTGGATCGTCGTGTTTGAATAGCCGGTTTTTTTTATGTGAGACGAGTGTTTTTCATTTTCATTCATGTAAAAAACTTGTATGTAATATTCTTTTATTGGGGCACTTCCGGGTTGAGGATGATGTCACCATTGTATATTATTTACTTTTCCGCATTAGGATAGACCCAAGGAGGGGAGCACAAGTAACCGGGTTCTAGGGTCCAGTGGGAGACCATCTCGAGGAGTCGAGTCCGGGTCTCCTAACTCTAGAATTTGTAGGGTTGCTTGCCGCTCTCGTAGGGGTCTAGGGTATGGGATTGGCTATTCATCACGACTATGGAATCCGTGTTTTATACAGGCTCAAAATAAAGTACGGACGTCCTGGTATATCCAATATTTCATTTGATATTTTCTGCTGCGTTATCTATGATGTGATAATGTGATTTTTTCAGATTGATACTGTATATAGTATATATGATATATTATATAGACGTTGCTTATGTTTTACACCCGCGCTAGCCCTGCCCCGCTCTGCCGTTAGTTACCTGACCTAACAGTGCAGACGGGACATCGAGGCGAATGCGGATGGCATAAGTGTACGTTGTATTTATCTGTGATGTTTAGGTGGACTTATATGATGGGACATTCATTAATGAGATTAATGAAAGAAAATAAACCTAAAAGATATTGTGGAATCGAATTTCAAAAATTAGGTAGCTCTAGTTGTTGCTTTGCATAGCGGTGTTCCTTGTAGAACATCCAGCACCTTATTCGATGAGGAAAGAGCCGAGATCCCTTCACCGGGAGTGACCTCTTTAGCAATAACTAGCAGATGCTACAATCTTCGGTTTGTCTTTTGACCGCTTTTCTAGTTCTTGTTTTGCATAGTGGTATTGTGAATATCCTGCACCTCATTCGACGAGGAAAGGGCCGACGATCCCTTCACCGGGAGTGAACACTTTAGCAAAACTACAAAAGCCTAAAAAACACTCCATTTAAAAATCATTTGATTCTGCAACGAGATCAAGTTCAAAGCGTTAAAGGTTTTCTAAAAAACCATCCGCAACCCTCCGTTATTTTAGGAAGTAGAGTACTTAGTATTCGTGCTGTGTTTGTTGACCATAGTCAAGGCATAGTGTACGGTAGCTAAGTGATGTCTTCCTACACCGCATATGATGCGATTAGTTAGGACAGTCGCGTGACTTTGTTGACCTTAGTTAAGGGTCATGTGGGTGGGTCTAATTAATCACGAAATGACGGGTAGAACTTGACTAGTGCTTATGATTTGTTGACCATAGTTAAGGTCATAAGTGCTAGGGGTAAAAACCTTTATCGGGAGTTTCAAGTGTTGAAATTTGCAATGAGATTGCATACCTTCTATATGATAGTTGGATCCCGATACCCGCTGCAAGTAATTGTTACTCCTGGGAGAGTTTTGCACTTTACAATTAGCCGATCAAGTAGGTGTCTAGAAAGGTGTCAACGGGGTTACGCCCCTGGGAAAACGAGATTTACTTTAATTAGGTCCGTGCGAAAGCACGGGGAACCTCCCTCAAAGTACCGGCACTGGCCTGGCTGAAAGATTGGTGAACTTGTAGAGTATAATTAATCCCGGCTAGTCTTTCCTTTTAGGGTTTGAAGGAAGATTTGATAAAAACAATGGGAGCCATCCTGATTAGATAAAATAAATAACCAATCTAATCTTGCAAGAGCGCACGCAGAGTGTTTTCTTCCCTCTCTCTCCAGGTAGCGACCATGTCATGCCTTAATCAAGATAATAATATGGATGTATTGACCGAACCCGCTTGTTTTACTGAGCTGGGGAATGTTCGTCCCGCTCCAACTTATAATTGTTATAAGACAGAGCAGGAAATTGGGGAATACCAGATTTCCCGTGCCGCCCAAACGAAGAAAGTGCATAATGATGAATCTTCTTCGGGTGTGTTCATTACAAAGAACTGTTTCTCTGTATCCTCTACGTCCTGGGTATTAGATACCGGATCAGGATCCCACATATGTAATTTATTACATGGGCTACATACAGGTAGAGAACTGAGAACGGGTGATAAGTTTCATGAGACAGAAAACGGTACAAGTGTTGCAGCCAAGTCTGTTGGTCACTATCACCCTATATTACCAGAATACACTGATTCTGAATGAATGTTATTAGATACCGAACCTGATATACAACATCATATCAGTCTCTTTATTTACTAAAGAAGGATATAATTTTGTATTGTTGGATAATGTTTTGCACATATCTTATATCAAGAGTTGATCGGTTTAGACACATTATCTAAAAGCATACACATTCTAAATCAAACTACAGTTCTTAGTATACAGAACACACACGAGAAGAAGAGTTCAGAAATGAACGAATTCTTCTTAAGGCATTGTAGACTAGGTCATATCAATGCGACCTGACTAGCTAAAGTTACATTTGGATGCATATTTAAATCAGTTTAAATTTACATCTTATGAAACTTTCCCGTCATGTCACAAAGATAAGATGACCATAGCTCTGTTTACTCGAAACAGAGAAAGAGTTAGTGAACTCTTGGGACTGATACATAGTGATGTATAAAGGTCCCCAGTCTACATATGCCAGGACTGGTTCTTTGTACTTCCATACATTCACTGATGATCTCTCAAGATTTGGACACATGTTCCTGTTGAAACACATGTCTGAACCTTTTGAGAAATTCAATGAATATAAGTTAGAAGTAGAGAACCAATACAGGTATAAGTATTATGTCCTATGATAAGATCAGGGAGGAGAATACTTGTGCATGGGATTCCTGGACTATTCTAAAGGAGAATGAGATTCTCTCTCAGCATTACTCCTCCGTATACACCACAGCACGTCGGTGTATCGGGGCGGAGCAATAGCACCCTATGTGATATGGTGTGCTCTATGATGAGTACTACCGAGTTTCCTATTTCCTTTTGGGTTTTATGCGCTTAAGAAGCTGCATACCTATTGAATAGGGTTCAAATCAAATCAGTTGCCTACCACTTCATATGTGATATGGAAAGGGAAGAGCCCATATCTTAAGTTTGTTAAGATTTTGGGTTGTCCGGCCTATGTCTAAAAGCAAAATCCGGACAAGCTCGAGTCAAGGTCTGTTCTTTAGAACTGGAAAGAGTTCCAGCTATACAAACTACAGCTGATGATTTGGTAGAACCAAAGGGTTCAATAGATTCCGACGAACCTCAGCCTCTCCGCCGATCTAGTAGGGTTCCTCATCCGCCTGAGAGATACTTCGGTTTCTCGATGACAGTGGGAGCGAGGATTGCATCATGAGATGATGACCCAACTAGTTTCGAGCAGGCCATCAAGAGTGGGGACTCTGTAAGAATGGCTGGATGGTTAGCGATCTGAGATGGAATCCATGTACACCAACTAAGTATGGACTTTGGATGCTATATCTGAAGGGTTAAATCCCCATCAGGAGCAAGTATATCTTGAGAAGATTACTTGGTGTAGATGGAAAAGTTGAGACTTTCAAAGCTAGACTTGTTAGTGGTTTTCATCATCGACCAGGCGTGGACAATGATGAAACCTTTTCCAGTGGCTATGCTTAAGTCCATCCGGATCCTACTTACCACGGCTACATACCATGACTACGATATCTGGCGGTTGGGTGTCATGACTGCTTTTCTAAATACTGATTTAGAAGAGAACGTCTATAAGAACACAGCCAGAGGGCTTCGTAAGCAGTGGGTGCAGCGGAAATGTGTGGCATCGCGGAGTTGGAACGTCTGTTTTGATGTAGTCAAAGAGTTTGACTTCATCAAAGTGCTAGATGAACCTTGTATATGCAAAAAGGTAGTAGAGAGTAGGGTGGTGATCCTCGTAGAGTACATGGATAACATACTCTTGATAGGGAAAGAGTTTCCTATGCTACGCATGGTCAATCTCCTCTTATCACATGGATTCTCCATAGAGGATCAAAGTGATGCCTCCTAAATCCTGGGTTTTGGATCTATGAGATAGATCTAAATGGATGTTAGGATTCTCACTAGGTGTCGTAAGATGGTATCAATGGATCCTGGAGAGAATCACTGGAAAGGTTCCAGGGTGATAAGGACGACTGAATGTCAGTCGCAGTATGTTGGAAGAGTTTCAAGCATGATACCGTGGCAAACTGGACGATAAAGGCTGGTGCCATCGCTATCAAAGATACTACCAAAGAGGAAGTTTGGGTGTATTTTAGTTCATGAGATGAACTAGGTTCCTACCATTGTGTGACAATGGAAGTGTGGTTTTGGCCCAGGAACCCCGGTCCCATCAGTGACCTAGACCTATTCTGAGGCAGCATCACCTGATCATGGAGATAGTTGATCTCCAGGGTGATCGAGGTTTGGAGAGTAGACTCAGAGGACAATACGGCGGATCCACTCACAAAGGCCTTTTCCCAGAGAGAGACATTTATGGGATGGTTGAGTATGAGATACTGCAACCATTGCTACAGATGGCCCTAGTGCAAGTGGGAGATTGTTAGATATATGTATGCCCTAGAGGTCATTACTGTACATGAGATGTATATTGTAGTGAATGCTGGGACATATATAGGTAGGACTTTCTTGCTCGACATGATAGTACGCTATCTGGTTGCTCTTTATCTTAACATGTATACTTGCTGTCTCTCTATTACATGTTGATAAAGCCCTTAGGATGTGTACTCGACTTCCAGGACTATGATGTAGATCATACTAGTGGGGCCTGGGTAGTCTATGAGTACATCCTTCAATGTTCCTAGTCGTGGGAATATCGAGACGGGACATCGATATTCCAGAGTAGACTAGCGTATATCTTCTCGACCCATGTGATGGGCGATGGATGATCCCATATCCATTGGTGTTTGACATCAGAGATGGTATGCGGGTGCTCAGTGAAGACTGGGTACACTGAACGGACTCGCCGAGAACTCCCAGATGGTATTATACCTCACGTCAAATAGCAGTTCTCTGGTGACACTGGTACAACTTAGTCTGTTGACCCGAGATCCTCATAGAGTCTTATGTGTCTCCCACTGTGCTTTGATTTCCACCCTACCACGGCTCTACTGAGTCGTGCAAACAGGTGGTTTTTGGGTACAGTCTCGATGCACATGGAGGCAATGAGCGATAGGAGGGGATTCGTCTCTCCCGGTATTGGGGGTTGATGTTGCGCTATGCTCGACTGGCCATAACTGGAAATCCCTGGCCAGGGTTGCACTGATTTGCTGGTAAGGGTTATCAGTAGTTTCATGCTTGTTATGGACCTTACATCGGCATGACTTATCAAGCTACTGGGGTCTGACGTTTACCACCCTTAGGCGAGATATGCGACATATCAGACGAACAGACCGGACTGTGCGGTAAGTGTTACTGGTTGGATTCACAGGAGTGTGAGCAGGCTTGATCGTTGATCTTCTGATCGCTCAATACCCGGGTGGCCGTTACGTTTAGCAGACCGCTTGCGGCTTGTGGGTGTTTGATATGATCATCACCTACTGCCGGCGTATTGACGAGTCTTTAGAGTCCTACACAGGGGTTTCCTGGCTCAAGCGAAATGAAATAGGAGCGCATATGAGATATGTGCGTGACCAAGAATAATACCAGTATGTGATACTGTATTCTATTCTCGTGATTTGTATCATTGATCGGTTATATGTGATATGGCCGGGTTACCGAATCAAGTGTTGATTCGATACATTGATACACTTGATATTAGTCGGTTATATGCGATATGACCGGATCATTAAATCAAGTATTGATTTAATGATTTAATGTATAATTATATATTTGATATATTACTTTACATTAACTAGTATTAGCTCACTTAAGATTTGTTTTCTTACTAGTTTGTGAATAAGTGTATATATGATATATATTTGTGTACATAGGTTTGTATCATGTTTGATGATACATACAAGATGTGTGTATGAGACTTATACCAAGATTAGGTTTAAGATTAGGGTTATTGTTTTATCTTAAGATTTAACAAAAGGATTAAACTTGGTCAAAGTTATCAAGCTTGAAGAAGCTTGGAGAAACTTTGACAAAGTCCACTCTTTTGTCATTTCTTTTGATAATTCTTTAACCTAACCCTTAACCTAAAACCTTGGTCAATTCTCTACATGAGTTAAGCATGAGAGCTTAACTCAACCATGGTGCCATTATTAAAAGGATAAGTTTCATTTGATTTATCATTATTCATTATATTCTTTCTTCTTCTTTTTTTCTTCATCAAGCTTCATCAAAAAGCTTGCTAGCTCCAATGGTGCCATGAGAAAAAGAGTGAGAAAAACAATTCTAAAGTGAGCCCACTTCCTATTTCTTCATCCTCTACCACTTTCCATGTAGTATAGGGTGTTCTCTTCACAAAGTTCTTGACCAAGTGAAGGAATAGCTTGAGTTTGAGTCTCCCCGACGTAGATCATCTTCGGCCTCGAAGTCAACGACCTAGCCCGCTCTGTTCTCCGATGAAACCAACGCTAGGGTTCGGGATCCCGATGATCGCAGCGAAGGGACGTCAACACGGAGCTTTAGAAGTTAAGGACCGGATCTACAAAGGTTGTAATCCCTTTCACTTAGTAGTAAAGTAGTTTACTAGCTTATAGTTTCGCCTAATCTCTAGTTAACGATCTTGCATAGAGTTGTTAGGCACATAAAAATTTGATTTTGGCATGGTTGATGCCTTGTAGAACCTCATGAGTGTGCCTAGTAACCCTACATATACCAAAAACCACAATTTCCACAAAGAAGCTCTCTGGAAAAAGTTGATGCACTGTTCCTACTAAAGCGCCGCGGTTTCGCGGTCAAACCCTAGGTTTGACCGCGTATCCGCGGTGGGCATGTGGGATCACGTGCCCAAATTTTTCCGGTATGCTTAGAAAAGCCTGCTTCTATTTCTGTGATATGTAAAATAATTTTTTGAACCCTTTTAAAATCGACAGAAACTTCGTACAGAAAAAATGTAGTTTTCGATAATCCGTTCGATTGATATTTTAAACGCGTTACCACAAGTTAGTATAGCTTAATGGTGAGGCTCTGATACCATCCTAAGTCCACGGTAGCGCCTCGGCCGTCTAACAGACGCCAATATGCGGAACAAAACTTTTACGACTGGCGCTATCGCGTACTATAACCCGGATCTGCCATTAAAGCTAAACTAACAAATTGTAAAGAGGGTAGAATTGTTATACCGAACGATCCGAGTCCTTCGGTCTTTAACCATCATCCCACGCTTTGTTGCGGCGGCTTCGATCTTCTGAAACTCCAGTCTCGTCGTCCAGGTGGCACCACGTCGACGGATCTTTAAACGGGCTCCCGCCTCTGAACCGAGGCAACTCGATCGTCAAGTTTGCTAAAAGTGACGACCAAGATGTTGCAGAGAATGAGCAGAACACTTTGTCTCGTTACGTCCAAGGCTATGGACGAATGGTTAATGAAGTTGCCATTTGGAATCGGGTAAATGGAAATTGGGCTATGAAATTTCCATACACTAAACTATCATAATCTTTTTTCAAAGGAAATCAGATGACCAACCATCAACCTCACAATGAGGGTCCGGCCACTTTATAGAAGGAAGGAGGTGAGTGTAGGAGCTAGGAGGGTGATCATAAGGAAATGAAAGAATGAG
This sequence comes from Agapanthus africanus, assembly GCA_030015575.1. Lineage (NCBI taxonomy): Eukaryota > Viridiplantae > Streptophyta > Magnoliopsida > Asparagales > Amaryllidaceae > Agapanthus > Agapanthus africanus. Next base: position 759,216,374 of record CM057339.1, read on the forward strand.
TCACAATTTACACCTAGTATGAACTCATTAAAGAAACTATGATTCAGCTTAACACATCATCACAACAATTAATGCCTTAACAATGAATCACCAAAACATTAAATGCTAACCATGAGTCACCATATCTAGAACCTTCTAGAACTATGACTCACCCAAGAAAAGATAAATCCGTCTTTAACCGAATGTTAAAGACGGGTGATAGAAAACTGGAAACTGGCAACTTCCAAAAGTGATCCTTAAACGAATTTCAGGATAACCCCGTAACAGTAAAAACATACCAGCATTTGTATTACGACCGAATACAAATGCAACTGAGATAAAGATATTATATCTACACAGTATAATAATGGGATCCGGCTTAAACCAAAGCCTACCAGTATTATCTGCCCGAAAAATGACACGTGCGAAAACGCACGTGCATTTTCCGAAACCTGCCATAATACCATACGGCATCTACAACGTTTCGCCCGAACTTGGGAAAGTGTCTGTGGGGGACTCTAATGACTCATCAATACACTGGCACTGGGTATAACCATTAGCACGTCAGAGGTACTGGCTGTACGTAACGGTTGCCTATCTATTGATTGGAAGGGAAGCTGACAAGCGAACTCATCCAGAAACCCTACTGAGCCTGACAGTGACAATATCCGTACAGTCCGGTCCATTCATCTATGAGTATCGCATATTAGGCCTAGGGTAAACGTCAGACCCCCAATAGCTGCATAAGTCGTGTCAGAGAGCAGCCCAGAACACCCTGAGATACAACTGGTATACCTACCAGTATATCTCCATTACCCTGGCCAGGGATTTCGTGTAATGGATCTCCTAAACACAGCGCAATCTCTGTTGGAGATAGTGCCGTCAGAGTCAATTATTGGATCACAGGCACGTGATTGCAATGATTGAGGGATGACCTATCCCGGTAGGACAGTCTTACTCAAGTTGATAGTATGCTATCTGGTTTATCTTTATCATTGGGTACTGCTTTAGGTGACCTTACATGTCACTATTGCACGTTGATAGAGCCTTTAGGATTCTTGCTTGACTCCCAACAGTATGAGGGCGATCATATACGTGGGAGCTGGTAGTCTATAAGCACATCCTTAAAAGGTCCCTAGTCGTGGGAGTTTCGAGACAGGGCATCGATACTCCAGAGTAGACTAGTGTATACAGTCGAGACCCCGACGAGGGGCGGTGGCCAGTCTCACAAGCCATTGGTGTCAGTTGGTTCACCTAAGATGTATACAGGTGCTCATTGGGTTATGAGTACACCGGACAGGACTCGCCGGGAACATACTAGTTGGTCTTATACCTGACGTCAGATCAGTTCCCTGGTGACATGTGTACAGGTTAGTTCATCGACCTGAGGATCGTCATTTGTATCGTGTGAGTTTCCACTGTACTTTGATTACTACCCTACCACGCTCAAAGGAGACGTGCAAACAGGTTTTAGTTGGGTACAGTCCCGAGCCACATGGAGGCAGTGAGAGGATCTTCAGGGGTTCGTCTTTCCCGGTATTGGAGGTGAGGTCGTGCTGTGTCTAGGAGAGCCAGTACATGAAAAGTCCTTGGCCAAGGCAGGAGATTTACTAGTAGGTATTCCAGTAGTATCTCAGGGTGTTCTGGGCTTCACTCCGACACGACTTGTACCGCTTTTGGGGGTCTGACTTTTACCAACCCCCTAGGCCCGCCATGCGATGCTCATAGACGAACGGACCGGACTATACGGATATTGTCACTGACAGCTCAGTAGGGTGTCAGGATGAGTTCGCTCATCGACGTCCCTTTCGGTCAATAGCTGGTGGCCCGTCACGTATGGCTAATACCTCTGACGTGCTAGTGGTTAAATCCACAGCCATAGTATTGACGAGTCTTTAGAGTCCCCCAAATTCAGTTACTCATGTTTCGGGCGAAACGCTGTAGAAGCTGTATGGAGATATGGCAGGGTTCGATCAGATACGTGCGGTATTGCACGGATCAGGATCGGACGGTTAGTACTAGAGGCCGTATGGATATATGGCAGGGTTCGATCAGATACATGCGGTATTGCCCGGATCAGGATCGGACGGATAATACTAGCAGGCTTTGGTTTAAGCCGGATCCTAGTATAGTACGGTGTAGATTTTGTCTCATTGCATTTGTATTCGGTCGGAATACAGATGCGGGTGTATATACACAGTATCGGGGTTTTCTTGTAATTTATTACGGGACCAGTTTTCTGGAGTTGCCAGTTTGCTTTCCGTTTCGTCCATATTTCTTTGTATTCTTCATTGGCCGAAGATTGGTGGAGGAGGGCTTATTTGCGTTTGTGCAAATAAGCATTTGTGGAGGGTGTTCTTTGCATTTTGTTGGATCATGATGGTTGCACCATCCCTTGACCATTTGACTTCTTCTTTCATGATGGCTTGACTTTGTGATGAGATGATGAGGTTGGTGGAGTGTGGGTTTGTGTTTGTGATCCATTTTCTTTCATGATATCATTTGATCTCTCTCACTTGCATTATTGTGTGGCTCCCTTCATTTTGATACACACTCCTCTCATTCTCTCCATGCATGGCCGGCTACTAAGGGGGTGGGGTTTTTTGATTCATTTTGGTGTGGGATTTTTCACTCTCCTGATGCTTGCAAAAATCCCCAAGTTGATCTCCAAAAGTTCATATCTCTTTTCCTCCACTAAAAAGGCAACATCCACTACCCCAAATGAGACATAGCTTACTACACCATTCTACAGCAAATCTTGGGCACGTCGACTCGCCAACTTCGTGCCCGAGTTGCCTCGGTATAGAGGTGGGAGCCCGTAAAAGAAGCAGGCGACGTGGTGCCCTTTCGGTGAGGTGGTGGAGACCGGACATTCCGCGGGAGATCGGGACGACGGCGAGAAGACCGGAGGACACGGATCGCTCGGTATATCTCGATTCCCCATCTTGTAGTTAGCTAGGACTAGTTTAATGGCACGATCCGAGTTTATAGTGCGCGGTGGTGCCGGTTTTAAAAGTTAAAGTAAATCACCGCTTCCGCATTCCGGCGTCGGATTGACCGCCGGGGCGCCGCCGTGCACTTACAATCTCACCCCAATACCGGGAGATACGAATCCCCGACGATCTGCTAACCGCCTCCATGTGGCTCGGGACTGTACCCAAAATATACCTGTTTGCACGACTCCTTTGACCCTTGGTAGGGTATAAATCAAAGTACAGTGGGAACTCACACGAGAAAAATGACGACCTCAGGTCGATGAACTAACCTGTACACATGTCATCAGGGAACTGCTATCTGACGATATGTATAATACCAACTAGCATGTTCCCGGCGAGTCCTGTCCGGTGTAATCATAACCTAATGAGCACCTGTATACATCTTAGGTGAACCAACTGACGCCAGTGGCTTATGAGACCGGCCACCGCCCCTCGTCGGGGTCTCGAATGTATACACTAGTCTACTCTGGAGTATCGATGCCCTGTCTCGAAACTCCCACGACTAGGGACATTTTAAGGATGTGCTTATAGACCCCAGCTCCCACATATATGATCGCCATCATACTGCTAGTAGTCAAGCAAGAATCCTATGGGCTCTATCAACATCTACATGATGATAAAGACAAACCAGATAGCATACTATCATCTTAAGTAAGACTGTTTTATCGGTATAGGTCCTCCCTCAATCATTGCAATCACGTACCTGCGATCCAATAATTGACTTAGAGGGCACTATATCCAATAATCTCCTACTTGCACTTAAGGCTAATTATTGCGATGTCGCGTACTCACAGTTCGTGTGATACCGAGCATCCAACTCCTCTACTAATCAGTTTCACAAAGCTCGTTTGCAAAACTATTGTGTTCAAGAAATAGCCTCAGTGAGTGGATCCGCTTCGGTGTTTCTTTTTGTATCTCTCTATATCTCAACCTCGCGGAGAAAACCATCTCCCGAATTGAGTAATACGTGTCTTAGAATATGTCTGGATATCTGATAGGACCTAGTTCATAAATGAACTCCAAATCCAAACTTCTTAGACTGTATCGATTACTGAAACTAATCAGTGTGCAGCAGTAGTTTTCTCATAGACGGGGATAGAGAGGACTGCACTGTTGATTATGATGAGCCTACTAGCTTCCAGCAAGCCATTCAGAGCGGTGACTCAGTAAAATGGCTGGATGCAATGCGGACTGAGATGGAGTCCATGTACACCAACAAAGTTTGGACTTTGCTCCAGAAGGGGTAAAACCCATAGGCTGCAAATGGATATTCAGAAAGAAGATTGGTGTAGATGGGCAGGTCGAAACCTATAAAGCTAGGCTTGTTGCAAAGGGTTTTCGTCAAAGACCTGGTTTGGACTATGACGAGACCTTTTCTCCGGTAGCTATGCTCAAATCCATTCGGATCCTTCTTGTCATTGCCGCCTTTCACGATTATGAGATCTGGCAGATAGACGTAAAGACGGCTTTCCTAAATGGAAATTTGGAAGAGTGCGTCTATATGGATCAGCCAGAGGGATTCAATCAGAGTGGGAGCAGCGGTAAAGTGTGCAAATTGCTCAAGTCCATCTATGGACTGAAGCAGGCATCGCGGAGTTGGAACATCTGCTTTGATGATACTGTCAAAGAATTTGACTTTATCAAAAACCCAGATGAACCATGCATTTACTGTAACACCCGAGCCTAATAAAACTATTTATATTTCTAGTTGAGTGTCTTATATTGCTCATTTCCAATTATCCTGATTTTCTGGTATTTATTGCTAAATTTTTAACCGGCTAAGTCATTTTGGCACATAACAAATTTTAACTCCTAAAATGAAATTAAAAGTGTTCATGTTGGCCTACTCGTCGCCACTAGTCGCGTGGTAGCATCCGCTGGTCGAGATTCCATCCCGTTCGGCTAAACGGGCAAGTTTGGACGACTACGCGCGCGTGCAAGTGTCCGACTTGGGGGCATGCATTTTAATCATTAAACACCTCTTTTCAAAATTTGGAACCCGCTTAAAATCCTATAATTTGAATTTGGAACATTTGGGCGCAACCCGGGCGCGATTTGGAAATGTTTCATTTAGCGCCAAAAAGGCCCATTTAATTTAATATCATAAAACTAATATAAATATGAATATATATTCTTTCACAGTAAATCTTTCAAAAATCCCTTCAAATCCTTTTTTAAAAAATCTCCTGGCAGCCAATCACGAGAGACTTAAGTCTCTCGTGGGCCCCGCCTTCCCTTTCCCTATCTCTCTCTCTCTCATCCAATAATCTCTCTCTCTCTCTCTCTAAGCAATCTCTTTCTCTCTCTCCCTATAAAATTTCCTCCATGCAGCCGCCTTCGCTCCCCCTCTCGACCACGAGAAACGTCTCGTAACCCTAACCCTAGCCCTCGTGCTCGCGCCGCCGACCTCCCCGCGTCCTCGCCGTCGCCGCCATCACCTCCTCGACCTCACCGCACCCGCTTCCTCCTTCCTCCGTTCATCTTCCGCGCCTGCACCTAACCCCGACGCCTCCACTCGGCCGCAGAGCCCGACGTCGACGCCGCCTTCCGTCGCCGACGACTCCCGCGACTCCCTCTCCTCCTCCTCGTCCCGATCTCGTCGTCCTCCTCCCCTCGCTGGACCACCACCAACCCGAGCCCTTAACCCCATCACCTACCCTCTGCAGCTCGCCGGAGAACGTGCCGTCGACCCTCGTCGACGTCACTCGCGCCACCTCCGACCACCTCCTCTCCCCTGCGACCAGAACCCGGCCCTTAAACCCCCCTCATCGGGCAGCACAACCGAACCAGCCGCCTCCAGCACTGCAGCCGCACTCCCGGGTCGCCGCCGGCGCCCCTCGCCGTCGAGCCATCGTGGTTGCACTCTGGTGTCTCCCTGTAAACATCCTTATCCTTCCTTTTGTGCACTTTTCCCCCCGCTGATCCTTTTACGTTTATCGTGTTGCTAACTTCGTTGCCGTGACTTTTGCCGGAACCCGACCGTGCCGTCTTGTGAACCCGACGCTCCAGCGAAGTACCCTGGTCCGTGTGATCCCGTTGTTCTCTGTTTGGACTCGATCCGTGTTCCGTGCACCCGTCTCGTGTTTTCTGCCGACTTTGCATCCGTGCTTTCCGGTTTGCGAAACCGTCGAGGCAAGTATCCGAATACTTGCTTAAACATGCTAGTACACAATATCAAGTCTTGCTTTACTCCTGATTATCATATTAGTTTATAACTTAAAACCGACGGTCACAATAAGCCTTAACATTAAATCAGTATGGTAGTTTCGTGTAATTAATCGGTATGCTACCAATCCACACTTTAACTAATTAAACCAATTAGAACGTCCTTGCTTAAATTGCTAGATCATCCTTGTAACTATTATTATGCTGTAGTTTTAATGGCTTCATTGCTTCGTGTTATTAATATTGTTTTACCCTGTGATTGTTGTACCCAAGGGTGCTTGAACCTGTTAATAAGAGAATACAAAACACCACTGCGTCTACATGGAATAATATTGTTATTTACTGTTTCCTGCTGCTGTTCATTATTTGATTGTATACCTGTTGTGAGCACATACTCGATTGCACTACATATTGGCCTGACCCTGCTACACATGATATATACATACGTACCAACTCATCCTGTCGTACCCTGACATGACTTGTTTCATGATTTCATGCTTAATGCCGACAACCTGACCATCCCTGCTGTCTATCCAGACAGACCTACTTTTACCTGATTTTCTGTTGGCATTAGTTCTTGACTACTGAATACCTGACCTGACATACATAACTTGGGGGTATGGGGAAATCAAAGGTGAAACCGACTTGTAACTCAACAGTTCGATACTTGTTCTGATCAGTCTTACGGGCTTGGCCAGCCCCGGAGTGGTGATGCTGACATCACTCGTCCATCTTGCTACCTATTACTGCTTAGCGGCACGTCTCGGATTCAGCCCCGAGGACCTTGACCGTGGTCCCGGGCACGCACGGGATACTATTGAGTTACATCGACGATTCATCAATTGATTTCAAAGACTATAGAGTAGAAACCTGATAGGACAGTTTAGTCACCATTGCACATTACCCTGCTCTGTTATTTCTTAGCACTGCTTATTCCTGTTCATATTTGCATTGCTTATTGCCATGTTTATATTATATACTTGATGTCATGACGCGCTGACGTCTGGGTTTTGCATGGCCCAGATTCCGTACCACTGTCGACGACCGAGCAGGAGTACTTCAGCCAGCAGGCTGAACTGTGAGTTCCTTAGGGTTTAGTTTATTTATTTTCATTTCATTTCCAGATATGAGCCCGCATTATGGAACGTACTGTTTATTTATTGTATTGGATCATTTGCTTCCGCACTTATCGTTTATTGATTCTTGTTATTTTGGATTTGGACATGTATTAGATTAGTTTATTATTTTGTTCTTGATATCTCCACAACCGTAATGTGACTGTGGATGGATAATTCCTACCCACAGGTAGCATGGTTGGCTATGTCACGTGCCTCATCTTGCGTACTCTGGGAACCGGGGCGTGACATGGTTCTTTTGGTATCAGAGCCATAGGTTAATTGGGTTGATTCTTTGTAGTTGGGTATTGCACCCGATACACGAATCATAATACCCGTAATTAGGAAACATGTCCTGCCACCTTGACCGTTTTACTGTCCTTGAATCATTCTTCCGGATCATGTCGACATGCAAACTTACTTTGCACTGTCAACTCGAAAACCTAACTTCTTGTTATCTCTAGGACTTAGGCGACTTGGGTGGAGTTAAGTAATTGCGGCTATGATACCGCGGCATAGCTACAATGCAGCACTCTATTTAAGTATCTTGGAGTTCTAGCCTTGATTTATATATTGAATCTATCATCATGCTAATGTCGTCTGTTTTGATTTCAGGACCATGGCAGATAAGAATTTCAAGACGTATCAGAGGCGTGTGGATGAAGCCGCCATGTTAGGAGTGATACGTGGGATGTTGGAAAATCAGAAGAGGCAAACTGAGCTGATCCAGCAGCAAGCAGATTCATTTCAGGAGGGTTTGCAGGCTATTCAGCAGTCTGTAAACACCGCTGTAGCGAAGCCAGTTGACCGAGTAGGGACCGTGGCAGATTTCAGACGTTTGGGTCCTACTACTTTCACTGGTCTGGAGGAGCCGTTACCAGCCGAGCAGTGGCTAGTAGACACGGAGAATTTACTGATTGCGGCACAGATCCCTGAAGACAAGAGAGTTGATGTGGTGCGCATTCAGCTGGTGGATTACGCCCGAGAGTGGTGGCTTGTGGAGGAGACCCGCTTGTCCAAGCCAATCAGTTGGGCGGATTTCTCTAAAAGTTTCTTGGAAAAGTTCTTCCCGCGGACTGCACGGGAGGAAATGGAGGAGAAATTTATTGGGCTGAGACAAAATGGAGCAGCTGTGGATGTACATGCAGCGGAATGGACGAGACTCAGCTGTTTCGCTGGACCCTTAGTCGCCAAGGAGGCAGACAGGGCGCGAAGGTTCTTGCGCAGTTTGGATGTGGAAATCCAGAGGCAGATTGTCTCCCTGGGTTTGACCACTTTCTCACAGGTTCTTACGGCAGCAAGAGAGCAACAGAGTTTATCAGGATCGAAAGGGAACCTTCACCAGACATCAGTTGCGGCCAGGAAGCCTACATTTGTACCTAACCGAGATCATGGGCGCAGAGGTATCCCAGTGGACCGTCGAGGTGTAGCGCCAATGAAGAAGCCTGTGATCGTTGATCAAAGGAAGAGCGTGACTTGTGATTACTGCCGATTACCTGGGCACGTGCAGAAGGAGTGTCGAAGGAGACTGGGACTTTGTCTGGTTTGTGGAGCAGCCGATCACGCAGTGGGTGCTTGTCCGTCGAAGCTTCGCACGAGAGATGATATACAGAAGCCTCCGCAGAGACCGTTCCAAGGGCAGAAACAGCTGACTCGAGGACCAAACCAGGGTCGAGCCTTCACGTTGACAGCTGAGGAAGCCAAGGCATCAGGAGAAGTAGTTTCAGGTACTGTACTCGTTCGTGGTTTTTCCGCATTGGCATTATTTGATTCCGGAGCATCCCACTGTTTTATGTCATCCAAATTTATAACTACACACTCGATTACCTGCACGACCCTGTCTAGTTTCTGGGACATACACACTGGGAATGGGAAGATCATAGCTAGTAAGGAATGTAAAGATTGTACAGTTGTTGTTTGCGGACGGGAGCTTTTTGCAGATTTCTTGGTGATTGATACGGGCAGTTATGAAGTAGTCTTGGGAATGGATTTTCTTGGCACTTTCCACGCACACATTGATTGTAGGGCAAGGAAAGTAATTTTCCAGATTCCCGGACACCCTGAGTTTACTTTCATTAGAGGAAGCAGTTTTGTCGGGCCAGTCGAGTTTAGGGCTAGGCCGACGAACAATGTTCTTGCGGCTATGGTAGTGAATAGTAATGAAGAGCCGACAGTTGTCCGCGACTTTATGGATGTGTTTGAAGATATTTCGGGCTTACCGCCGAAGCGAGATGTGGAGTTTGCGATTGACCTTATTCCTGGAGCGGCGCCAGTATCAAAATCTTATTATCCGATGGCACCGGTGGAATTGGAAGAAGTTAAGAAACAAGTTGGTGAATTACTCGAGAAGGGATGGATTTGAAGCAGCAATTCACCTTGGGGAGCTCGAGTTCTTTTAGTAAAGAAGAAGGATGGCACGAGAAGGATGTGCATTGATTATCGAGAATTGAACCGGGTGACTATTAAGAACAAGTACCCGATCCCTCGCATTGGAGAACTTTTTGAGCAGCTTAGTGGCGCGAGGGTATTCTCGAAACTGGATTTGCGATCAGGATATCACCAGGTACGAGTGAAAGCAGAAGACATTTGCAAGACGGCGTTTCGAACTCGATATGGACATTTCGAGTATCTAGTGATGCCCTTCGGAGTGACTAATGCGCCAGCAATATTTATGGATTTGATGAACAGGATCTTTTCACCGTTCTTGGACCAGTTTATTGTGGTATTCATTGACGATATTCTGGTGTACTCGAAGAGTCCGGAGGAGCATGCTGAGCACTTAAGGATCGCACTGCAGACGCTGAGACAAGAGAAGTTATTTGCGAAGATGAGTAAGTGTGAATTCTGGCTGGAAGAAGTGAAGTTTCTGGGGCATGTCGTGTCGGGCGATGGAATCGCCGTCGATCCCGAAAAGATTGCAGCAGTTCGAGATTGGCCTATTCCAAAGAATGTTGCGGAGATAAGAAGTTTTCTTGGACTCGCCGGTTACTACAGAAGATTTGTGGAGAACTTCGCTCGTCTAGCTGAGCCGTTAACCAAGCTTACGCGTAAGGAGGTACCGTTTGTTTGGACGGATGGATGTGCATTGGCCTTCGAGACGTTGAAGCAGAAGTTGATAACCGCCCCTATCCTAACCGTACCGGATAATTCAGGAGGACTGGTGATTCACAGTGACGCCTCTGGAAAAGGATTGGGATGTGTTTTGATGCAGAACGGGAAGGTTGTCGCTTACGCATCGAGACAACTGAAGACTCATGAGAAAAACTATCCGACTCATGACTTAGAGCTTGCAGCCATGATCTTCGCCCTGAAGATTTGGAGACACTACCTTTTGGGCGAGAGAGTCGAAGTCTTTACAGATCACAAGAGTTTAAAGTATGTGTTCACTCAGAAGGAGTTGAACATGAGGCAACGCAGATGGTTGGAGCTGATGGCCGACTATGACCTTGATCTTAAGTACCATCCGGGAAAAGTCAACGTCGTGCCGGATGCGCTGAGTCGGTTACCAACAATTCAGGTGTTGACCGCACAAAGGGAGATCATTGCGGATTTTCAGAGATTTGACTTGGGGGTTGTGTTACCACATGCTACAGGACAGTTGATGCAGTTGCAAGTACAGTCGCCCTTAGTGGAGAAGATTAAAGCGGCACAATCGCAGGATCCTAGACTGCAAAAGTTTCGAGAGCAGGTTGGAGCCGGACTACGAACCGATTTACTGATCCATGAAGATGGTTCGTTGAGGTATGGTAGCCGTGTGTGTGTGCCAAAAGGAGATGTGCGGGAAGAGTTTATGAAGGAGGCACACAGTTCAGCTTACTCTGTACATCCAGGAGGGACAAAGATGTACCGAGATATTCGACAGCACTTCTGGTGGGAAGGTATGAAACGGGAAATTGCTCGCTTCGTGGCTAAGTGCTTGGTGTGTCAACAAGTCAAGGCTGAACACCAAAGGGTTGCTGGTTTGTTGCAACCACTTCCGATTCCTCAGTGGAAGTGGGAACATATAACCATGGATTTCGTGACGGCTTTACCGTGGAGTCCAAAGGGCAACAATGCCGTATGGGTGATTGTCGATCGTTTGACCAAGGCAGCTCACTTTATTCCTTTTCGGGTTGGTCAATCGACAGAGACTTTGGCAGAACGGTACATGCAGGAGATTGTAAGACTGCATGGAGTGCCGGTAAGCATCGTGTCCGACCGGGACACTCGATTCTTGTCACACTTCTGGAGGAGTTTACAAGAAAGTTTGGGGACTCGATTGAAGTTCAGCACAGCTTATCATCCTCAGACTGATGGACAATCGGAGAGAACGATCCAAACCCTTGAAGATATGTTGAGGGCTTGCATGTTAGATTTCAAAGATTCTTGGGAGGATCATCTACACCTGGTGGAGTTTTCGTACAACAATAGCTTCCAAGTGACTATTCAGATGGCTCCGTTTGAAGCGTTGTATGGTCGTAAGTGCCGTTCACCGGTTTGTTGGGATGATGTTGGTGAACGAAGGTTACTAGGACCAGATTTGGTGGTACAGACAGTCGAGAAGGTGAATACAATCAGGAAGCAAATGAAGGCAGCTCAAGACAGACAGAAAAGTTGGGCCGACACGTCAAGAAGACCTCTAGAGTTCGCCGTGGGTGATTTGGTATTCCTGAAGATATCACCGACTAGAGGGGTGATTCGCTTTGGAAGTCGGGGAAAGCTTAGTCCCCGATTCGTCGGACCCTTCGAGATATTGGAGCGTGTTGGAGAGGTAGCGTACCGTTTGGCGTTACCGCAGTCATTGGCAGGAGTTCACGATGTGTTTCATGTGTCTCAACTACGGAGGTATGTTCGTGATGAGACTCATGTCTTGGATCATTCGGAGTTGACCGTACGGGAGGACCTGACTTTTGAAGAGCGACCAGTGGAAATCAAGGATCGAAGAGAAAAGGTTCTTAAGAACAAGGTTATCCCTCTTGTGCTAGTTTCTTGGGGTAATCGATTACATGGAGAATCCACTTGGGAGCGAGAAGACGAGATTCGGCAGAAATTCCCTCACCTTTTCCAGTAGTTAGCTATCTTGTATTCTTGGAATTTCGAGGACGAAATTCTTTTTGTAGTTGGGTATGATGTAACACCCGAGCCCAATAATACTATTTATATTTCTAGTTGAGTGTCTTATATTGCTCATTTCCAATTATCCTGATTTTCTGGTATTTATTGCTAAATTTTTAACCGGCTAAGTCATTTTGGCACATAACAAATTTTAACTCCTAAAATGAAATTAAAAGTGTCCATGTTGGCCTACTCGTCGCCCCTAGTCGCGTGGTAGCGTCCGCTGGTCGAGTTCCATCCCGTTCGGCTAAACGGGCAAGTTTGGACGACTACGCGCGCGTGCAAGTGTCCGACTTGGGGGCATGCATTTTAATCATTAAACACCTCTTTTCAAAATTTGGAACCCGCTTAAAATCCTATAATTTGAATTTGGAACATTTGGGCGCAACCCGGGCGCGATTTGGAAATGTTTCATTTAGCGCCAAAAAGGCCCATTTAATTTAATATCATAAAACTAATATAAATATGAATATATATTCTTTCACAGTAAATCTTTCAAAAATCCCTTCAAATCCTTTTTTAAAAAATCTCCTGGCAGCCAATCACGAGAGACTTAAGTCTCTCGTGGGCCCCGCCTTCCCTTTCCCTATCTCTCTTTCTCTCATCCAATAATCTCTCTCTCTCTCTCTCTCTAAGCAATCTCTTTCTCTCTCTCCCTATAAAATTTCCTCCATGCAGCCGCCTTCGCTCCCCCTCTCGACCACGAGAAACGTCTCGTAACCCTAACCCTAGCCCTCGTGCTCGCGCCGCCGACCTCCCCGCGTCCTCGCCGTCGCCGCCATCACCTCCTCGACCTCACCGCACCCGCTTCCTCCTTCCTCCGTTCATCTTCCGTGCCTGCACCTAACCCCGACGCCTCCACTCGGCCGCAGAGCCCGACGTCGACGCCGCCTTCCGTCGCCGACGACTCCCGCGACTCCCTCTCCTCCTCCTCGTCCCGATCTCGTCGTCCTCCTCCCCTCGCTGGACCACCACCAACCCGAGCCCTTAACCCCATCACCTACCCTCTGCAGCTCGCCGGAGAACGTGCCGTCGACCCTCGTCGACGTCACTCGCGCCAGCTCCGACCACCTCCTCTCCCCTGCGACCAGAACCCGGCCCTTAAACCCCCCTCATCGGGCAGCACAACCGAACCAGCCGCCTCCAGCACTGCAGCCGCACTCCCGGGTCGCCGCCGGCGCCCCTCGCCGTCGAGCCATCGTGGTTGCACTCTGGTGTCTCCCTGTAAGCATCCTTATCCTTCCTTTTGTGCACTTTTCCCCCCGCTGATCCTTTTACGTTTATCGTGTTGCTAACTTCGTTGCCGTGACTTTTGCCGGAACCCGACCGTGCCGTCTTGTGAACCCGACGCTCCAGCGAAGTACCCTGGTCCGTGTGATCCCGTTGTTCTCTATTGGGACTCGATCCGTGTTCCGTGCACCCGTCTCGTATTTTCTGCCGACTTTGCATCCGTGCTTTCCGGTTTGCGAAACCGTCGAGGCAAGTATCCGAATACTTGCTTAAACATGCTAGTACACAATATCAAGTCTTGCTTTACTCCTGATTATCATATTAGTTTATAACTTAAAACCGACGGTCACAATAAGCCTTAACATTAAATCAGTATGGTAGTTTCGTGTAATTAATCGGTATGCTACCAATCCACACTTTAACTAATTAAACCAATTAGAACGTCCTTGCTTAAATTGCTAGATCATCCTTGTAACTATTATTATGCTGTAGTTTTAATGGCTTCATTGCTTCGTGTTATTAATATTGTTTTACCCTGTGATTGTTGTACCCAAGGGTGCTTGAACCTGTTAATAAGAGAATACAAAACACCACTGCGTCTACATGGAATAATATTGTTATTTACTGTTTCCTGCTGCTGTTCATTATTTGATTGTATACCTGTTGTGAGCACATACTCGATTGCACTACATATTGGCCTGACCCTGCTACACATGATATATACATACGTACCGACTCATCCTGTCGTACCCTGACATGACTTGTTTCATGATTTCATGCTTAATGCCGACAACCTGACCATCCCTGCTGTCTATCCAGACAGACCTACTTTTACCTGATTTTCTGTTGGCATTAGTCCTTGACTACTGAATACCTGACCTGACATACATAACTTGGGGGTATTGGGAAATCAAAGGTGAAACCGACTTGTAACTCAACAGTTCGATACTTGTTCTGATCAGTCTTACGGGCTTGGCCAGCCCCGGAGTGGTGATGCTGACATCACTCGTCCATCTTGCTACCTATTACTGCTAAGCGGCACGTCTCGGATTCAGCCCCGAGGACCTTGACCGTGGTCCCGGGCACGCACGGGATACTATTGAGTTACATCGACGATTCATCAATTGATTTCAAAGACTATAGAGTAGAAACCTGATAGGAAAGTTTAGTCACCATTGCACATTACCCTGCTCTGTTATTTCTTAGCACTGCTTATTCCTGTTCATATTTGCATTGCTTATTGCCATGTTTATATTATATACTTGATGTCATGACGCGCTGACGTCTGGGTTTTGCATGGCCCAGATTCCGTACCACTGTCGACGACCGAGCAGGAGTACTTCAGCCAGCAGGCTGAACTGTGAGTTCCTTAGGGTTTAGTTTATTTATTTTCATTTCATTTCCCGATGTGAGCCCGCATTATGGGACGTACTGTTTATTTATTGTATTGGATCATTTGCTTCCGCACTTATCGTTTATTGATTCTTGTTATTTTGGATTTGGACATGTATTAGATTAGTTTATTATTTTGTTCTTGATATCTCCACAACCGTAATGTGACTGTGGATGGATAATTCCTACCCACAGGTAGCATGGTTGGCTATGTCACGTGCCTCATCTTGCGTACTCTGGGAAGCGGGGCGTGACATTTACAGTAAGATTGTAGGGAGAAATGTGGTATTCCTCATCTTGTACGTCGATGACATTCTCCTAATAGGAAATGATATTCCTATGCTACAGTCAGTCAAAGGATTCTTGTCACAGAGGTTCTCCATGAAGGACCTGGGCGATGCCAACTACATTCTGGGGATCCAGATCTATCGTGATAGATCTAAAAGGATGTTGGGACTTTCACAGTCCAGGTACATTGACACCTTACTGAAACGATTCAGTATGGAAGATTCCAAGCGCGGTAATCTACCGGCTTGTCACGGAATCACCCTCTCCAAAGAGATGTCTCCCAAGACTGATTTGGAAAGGGCTCGCATGTCATCAATACCCTACGCATCTGCGGTAGGCTCTATTATGTATGCGATGTTGTGTACCAGACCAGATGTAGCATACGCATTGAGCGTTGTAAGCCGGTATCAGTCGGACCCAGGGGAGAAGCACTGGATAGCGGTAAAGAACATTCTCAAGTACCTGAGAAGAACTAAGGAGATGTTCTTGGTGTATGGCGGAAAAGACCTCCAGATCGAGGCTTTTGCAGACTCCAGCTTCCAGAGTGACAAGGATGACTCCAAGTCCATGTCGGGTTATGCCTTTACCCTCAATGGAGGGGCGGTTTGCTGGAAGAGCTCCAAGCAGGAAACCGTTGCCGACTCAACTATGGAAGCGGAGTACATAGCTGCTTGCGATGCCGCAAAGGAAGCTGTCTGGATGAAGATGTTCCTCACGGAGCTTTAGGTGGTTCCTACCAGTGTTGATCCAATACCGCTGTATTGTGAAAACAACGGCGCTATAGCTTTAGCGAAGGAACCCAGGTCCCATCAGAAGTCCAGGAACATTTTGAGACGATACCACCTGATCAGGGAGATCGTAGATCGCCGGGAGATCGAGGTGAAGAGAGTAAATACGGAAGATAACACTGCTGATCCACTCACAAAGGCTTTACCCCTGACTCAGTTCAAGTGGCTGATCAAGATGACAGGTCTTCGATACGCCAGTACATGGCCTTAGTGCAAGTGGGAGATTGTTAGTGTATATGCCCTAGAGGCCATTGCTGTATCATACTAGTTTGTATATTACTTAATGGAAGCTTGGGATATTCATAGTTGTATAGACAATCTTGCTTAAAATAGTAGTATGCTACGTGGTTTGTTTCTACTTTAATGTGTGCATGTGTTTCTTTTAACATATCGCCTATACACATTAGTGGAGCCCTTAGGATCTTTGCTTGATTACCAGCGTTGTGATGGCAGTCACACTCGTGGAGGCTGGGTAATCCATAAGCACATTCTTATGCAGGTCCCTAGTCGCAGGACTATCGAGACAGGGCATCGATACTCCGGAGTAGACTAGCGTATGCGCTTCTCATCCCAGCAGGGGAGACGGTCTGTCCCACAGCCGTCAGTACGTCGTACTTAAGATAGTATGCGGGTGCTCGTTAGGTTACGAGTACACTGGACAGGACTCGTCGGGAACTGTTGGTTGGTACTATACCTATCGTCAGTTATCAGTTCCCAGGTGACATGAGTACAGCTTAGTCCGCTGACTTGACACTGTCACTTCGCCTCGAGTGTGTTCCCACTGTACTTTGATTACTACCCTACCACGGCTCAAAGGAGTCGTGCAAACAGGTAGTAGTTGGGTGCAGTCCCGAAGCACTTGGAGGCAGTGACGGTTAGACATGATTCGTCTCTCCCGGTATTGGGGGTTGATATCGCGCTGTGTCTAGGAGAGCCATTACACAAAGTCCCTGGCCAGGGCAAGGGAGATATACTGGTAAGTTTCCAGTGTTATCTCAGGGTGTTCTGGGCTACACTCCGACATGACTTGTACCGCTATTAGGGGACTGACGTTTACCGCCCCCTAGGTCCGCCATGCGATATTCTCAGACGAACAGACCGGACTGTACGGAGATTGTCATATTCAGGCTCAGTAGGAGTTCAGATGGGTTTCACCTCGTCCGTCTTCTTATCAGCATCTACCTGAGGGCCGTTACGCACAGCTAGTGCCGCTTGCAGTTTGTGGTTAAACCCACTGCCAGCGTAGTGTCGAGTCTTTAGAGTCCCATACAAAGAGCTATTCGTTTTTAGGCAAAAGAGTAGAGGTCGCATGGTTTTGCGACAGGGTTCGGTCACATCCGTGCACTTGTGCACGTTTAGTGTCCGGGAAGTTTACACTAGCGGGCTTTGGTGTAAGCCAGATCCTAGTATACGTTTTGGGATTGGTTTTATCTCGTTTGTATTCGTGTTCCTCGGAACGTGGATGCGGGTGTGTATTCACAGTTGACAGAGAGACAGAAGCAGAGGATTCTCATTAGGGTTGTTGACTGTTGACTTTTTGCTAAACCCTAATGAGAATAAGAAATATGATTAACAATAATATTAATTAAGTATTATTGTGACATGGTTGTTGATGGTTGACTTTGTTGACTTAGTTGACCGGTTGACTAGGTTGGACTTGTTGACCTTCATCATTACAATGGCTATCATTTCATGGCAAAGACTTTTGCTTGCTTGTTTCTTTTTACAAAATGAGTGCATGAAATGATATGGCCATTTTGACTTGAACCATCACATAATACTCAATTACTATTATTTGTTATGATGATTTTGGATTATGAGAGCTTGGATGGTAAAAGTCTTGCTCATTCTTTCATTTCTTTTCTCTCTCATGCTTGAGCTCTCCCTCTTCCTCTTGCTCTCTCTCTAGTTCATGGTTCACTTGTCTCATGTGTTGAGAAGCAAGAACCATAGAGATAAAACCCAACACGCTCCTCTACTCATCCTAGTTCACAAGGTTTAGCAAACCAAGTGTTCTAGTTTCCTCAAGATTGAGGTTGAAGCCAAAGGTAGAAGGTTTCAGGTGGATCCATCTTCGGCACAAAGAGACGACGAGGAGAGAACCATCCGACCACCACAAGGAGACCAAGAGAAGGAGTTCAAGTTAAGGTATAACCCCTAACCGAGTAGGTAAAACTCTTGTTAGGTTTGTTAGATAGTTGTTTAACAAAGATCCGTATTTTGAGTCCATGTTACCACCAAATGAAAAATCGTTTTTTATCATTTCCGCAAGCCCGTAAGTACTGGGAGAGGTAACGTGGACTTACAAGTATGTTGGACGGGTGTTCAAAGCGGATACTGTGGAAGGCATGGCGCAGGATACTGATTAAATTCAGTGGATGATACAGTCTAAGAAGTTTGTTGGATTTGGAGTTCATTTGTGAACTGGGTCCCATCAGATATCCAGACAAATTCTAAAACAGGTATCGCTCATTTCAGGAGATAGTCTTTCTCTGCGAAGTTGAGATATAGAGAGATAAAGATAGAAACACTGGAGCGGATCCACTCACTGAGGCTATTTCTCGAATGCATAGTTTCACAAACGGGCTTTGTGAGACTGATTAGTAGAGAAGTTGGGTGTTCGGTATCACACGGGCTGTGAGTATGCGACACCGCAATAATTAGCCTTAAGTGCAAGTAGGAGATTGTTGGCTATAGTGCCCTCAAGGAAATTATTGTAATCGCAGGCAGGTGATTATGATGATTGAGGGAGGACCTTTACGGATAGAACAGTCTTACTCAAGATGATAGTATGCTATTTTGTTTGTTTTTATCATCATGTACATGAATTATGTGGTATTATAGATCACTATTACATGTTGATAGAGCCTATAGGATTCTTGCTTGACTACCAGCATTATGATGGCGATCATATACGTGGGAGCTGGGTGGTCTATAAGCACATCCTTAAATGTCCCTAGTTGAGGGAGTATCCAGACCGGGCATTGATACTCCAGAGTAGACTAGTGTGTACTTATCGAGACCCTGACGAGGGGCGGTGGCCGGTCTCATAAGCCATTGGTGTCAGTTAGTCACCTAAGATAGTAAACATGTGCTCATTGAGGTATAAGTACATTGGATGGACTCGACGGGAACATGCTAATTGGTATTATACCTATTGTCAGATAGCAGTTCCCAGGTGACATGTATACAGGTTATTCTATCGACATGAGATCGTTCTTTGTCTCGTGCGAGTTCCCACTGTGCTTTGATTACAACCCTACCACGGCTTAAAGGAGTTGTGTAAACAGGTTTTAGTTGGGTACAGTCCCGAGCCACATGGAGGCAGTGAGCGGATCGTCGGGGATTCGTCTCTCCCAGTATTGGGGGTTGATGTCGCGCGGTGCACGGGTGGCCAGCACCAGAAATCCTTCGCAATGGTAGTCGATAATTACTGATTTGGATCAGTAGCTTCTCAGTTGGTGATGGGCTTCATACCGACACGAAATGTCACATTATTAGGGGTATAACTTTATCCACCCCCTAGACTCGATATGCGATACTCTTAGATGAACAGACCGGACTGTACGGAGATTTTCATGGACAGGCTCAGTAGGGTTCAGATGAGTTTGCTCGTCGGCCTTCGTTTCTCTCTATACCTGGATAGCCATTACGTACAGCTAGTGCCGCTGACGTGCTTGACGAGTCTTTAGAGTCCCACACAAAGGGTTTCCCTGCTTCGGGCAAAATGATGTAGAGGACGTATAGTTTTACGGCAGGGTTCGATCATATACGTGCACTTGTGCATGTATAATGATTCGGACGGATAATACTAGTGGGCTTTGGTTTAAGCCGGATCCTAGTATTATATTATTGGATTATTTTCGTCTTTTTGTATTCGTATTTTTCGGAATACGGATACGGGTATGTATATACGGATGAGGGGTATTCTTGTAATTTATTACAAGGTGCGTCTAGAAGAAGACACCTCATTTTAGTTTTAACCATTTGTTTAAATGGTTTAATGAGGTGGAGGGATGAGTTGTATCTTAGCATTTATTCAAGCATGGCTTTGTGGCGACTTATGGTTCACTATTTTGGCATACTTGATATTTGTTTGTGTGGTGAGATATTTTGAAGGCTTGAGATTTATTCTAGTTCACAACATTTAGCCATTTTTCTATGGTTGCTTCACTCTCATCTCTCCAAGCTTTGTTTCTTCTACCTCTACCCTTCAAGTCTCATGTGTTGAGAAAACTAGGGTGTTTGGAAACAAATTAATCCATCATTAGATTCTACATCCTTTAGGCTATCTAGTTTAGATAACTAGGTACCCTAGTTATCTCGGCTATGAGATTGTAGCTCGAACTAAAAATCCTCAGATGGATCATCTTCGATGGAGGGAGACCGGTGATGATCATGGTGGCCTCTAGGAGTTTAGGAAGATGGTAGAAGACCGAAGGACTCGGATCATTCGGTACAACCATTCTAAACTCCTCTTTAGTTTGCTAGCTTTAGGTTTATAGTAGATTCTGGTTATAGGGTTGTTCTAGCACCAGTTTTGAAAATTTTTGTTTCCCAAACGGTGACGGTAGATGGCCAGGGTGCTAGCATAACCCAACACATACACAACATGAATACTAAGTAATACTTGTAAGAAATGACGGAGGGTTACGACTAGTTTTTGGTGAAGAAACATTAACGTAATGAACTTGATATCATTGAAGAAACCCGAGCAGTTCTACAAATATATAGTGGCGTAAACTTTTGCTAAAGAGGTCACTCCCTATGAAGGGATCTAGGCTCTTTCCTCATCGAATGAGGTGTAGGATATTCCTAACTGAATACCACGATGCAAAACAAAAGAATCGACTATAGTGAAGTTATTATACTGACGTAAATTTTTGCCCAAGTGGTCACTCCCTATGAAGGGATCTCAGCTCTTGCCTCGTTGAATGAGGTGCTGAATATTCAGAACCGAATACTGCTGTGCAAAGTAAAACGAAACGTATGTAATAACAGTTTTCAAAAATTAATTCCGACAACATCATTTAGGTTTGTTTTTTCTTGCATTAATCAAAGTTAACACAGTCCCATCAATTAATCCATATAACACCAGAAAAAGAAACGAAAATACAATGTACGTATATGCCATCCGCATTCGCGAAGGGACCCCGTCATGCACCGTTAGGTTACTTAACTAACGACAGAGCGGGGGCTTGACTAGCACGGATGCAAAACATACACAATATCTTCTAGTATATATAAAAATATATATATATAACATTCGTCCCAGGCATGATATAAGCAGCGTTACAGAACATCAACAAGCAACACATAATGGTGGATAATTTTGGAGCCTCGGTTTCATTTGAGCCGCAAATGAGACCCGACGTTCTCGGTCGTGCGGATAGCCTGTGCAATGAAAACTTGGACCCTTATGAACGTGGTAAGTTACCCGCCAATCCCAGAAGTAAGGCAGCCCCAATCAATAAAGTGAATGGGCCACCCAGCACTTCACGGAATTCGGTAACTTGAGCACCCCTCCGTGGGTCGTCCTATACCCCCTATGAGTGCGGTGAGTAGCCTGCCAATTCTAGAGTAAGGCCCTCTCTGTCTTAACACCATGAGATGCGGGCCTGTTGCCCTTTAGAACCTGGCTATTCGAGCACTCCACCGTGGGGTAATTCTAGTACAGAAAAGAAAAATATATATACAATGGCGACATCGACCTCAACCCGGTCGTGCCCCAATAAAAGAATATACGATTTGGCAGAGATGGCTGTCCACATGTCGGATGCTCGCCCCGCAATAATGAATATACAAATGAATCTTAACTGTACTACCACCATTGCACCATAGGCTATCGACCCTGGCAATCGAACCACAATATCAGCTCAACATAAAACATCAACGTGAATATCACGTTCACAAACCGGTCTAGTTGAACATATAGCAACTAGTCGGGTTGTACCGCTCAATGATATTCACGGTCGCAGATATTATCATATGCACTGATAAACACGCACTTAAAATTTCGATGGACTAAACTTTTCCATATTAGCCCCAAATGAAAACCAACACTCAAACAAATCTGGGCAAAAAAAATCCAAAAAATCATATTTCCATGAACTAGAGCCCCAGAAAAAATTTGGGGCACTGTAGCCTAAAAAGCGCGGCGGTTCAGTCACAAAATGTGCCATTTTGCTTTTGTTCCGCCGCCGAATTTTGGAGTTAGGTACCCAAATTTTTTTCTTAGCTCTAGTTTTGCCTGCACATAATTTTAATACAACCAGAAAATTTTTTTGAAAAAGTTTTAAAAACGACAGTAAGCAAGGCAAAGTGGAATTATGATTCGGAAAATTTGGTCGATCGACATTTTAACTTAGTGTAAACTCGCTAGTAAAGGTTTATAGGGTGGCTCTGATACCATGTTGGGGTTTGATAGCGCCTTGGCCATTTACCGTGGCCGATGCGGACAAAAATTTTCGTTTAAAAAACTTTGGCGCTAACGAACCTGTCCTAGAATCGAACTATAAACCTACACTAACTAACTACAAGAAGTTCTAGCTACTGAGATAGAAGGTTATACCGAATGAACCGTGTCCTTCGGTCTTCTCCCATCTTCCCTAGCTCCTTGAGGCATCCTCGATTGAACTTGGTCGCCGGTCTTCTTTCGTCGAAGATGATCCACCTGAGGGACGTAGCTCATGGTTCTAGAACCACACAAAAGATCAAGTGAAGCAATTAGGGACTCTACGTTGCTAATCTAGAGTGCCTATGATGCGGTGAAGTGTTCAAAATGTTTATCTACCCCACCTCCTTTCTTGATTCTCAACACATGAGATTATAAAGAGGAGGTTGAAGATGAAGATGGAGGAACTCAAGAAAACCCAAGAGGAGAGTGAAGCTAATGGTGAGGAGTTTTCAAAACCAACCATCCAAAATCTTTCACTTTTCATCAAGTGAGAAAATAACATGAAGCCTTGTTTTATAAAACCCAATTTTCCAATTTAAAATCCAACCCATGCTTGAATAGTTTGCACAAATGAATTAACAATTCATTTGTGCAACACTATACAAGCATGGTTCTCACCATACTCCCCTATCTCCTTTTCCACCTCATTTCCATTAAAATAAATGGTCAAAATCTAAATGAAGTGTCCGCCTTCTAGAATGTTTTCCGTATAAATACGGATTACATTCTATTTTATATACATACTTGTATTCGTACCGAAATACGAATACCCGAACAGATAGAATAACACAAAGAACATAATATTAGAATATACATATCGAAATACATATACGTAAATTATTAAATCAATACCTGATTTAATAATCCGGCTCAAACCCGAGTTGGCTAGTATTATCAACTGTCTGATCGAAAGTCCGGGTATATAGCATAGTCATTCGAGTGGGAACCCTGCACATTTCCAATACAGCTATTACATCATTTCGCCAGACCAGAGAAACCCTCTATGTGGGACTCTAAAGACTCGTCAATACGCTGGCAGTGGGTTTAACCATAATCACGTCAACGACACTAGCTGTACGTAACGCCTACCCAGATATTGAGCGAAAGGAAGGCCGATGAGCAAACTCATCTGAACCCCTACTGAGCCTGTCCGTGACAATCTCCGTACAGTCTGGTCTGTTCATCTAAGAGTATCGCATATCGAGTCTAGGCGGTTGGATAAAGTCAGACCCCTAATAACGCGATATTTCGTGTCGGTATGAAGCCTATCACCCACTGAGAAACTACTGATCCAAATTAGTAATTCTCATCTACATTGACCAAGAAATTCTGGTGATGGTCACTCGTGCATTGCGCGACATCTACCCCCAATATCGGGAGAGACGAATCCCCGACGATCCGCTCACTATCTCTATGTGGCTCGGGACTGTACCCAACTAAAACCTGTTTGCATGACTCCTTTGAGCCGTGGTAGGGTAGTAATCAAAGTACAGTGGGAACTCACACGAGACAAATGATGATCTCAGGTCGACAGACTAACCTGTACTCATGTCACCTGGGAACTGCTATCTGACAATAGGTATAATACCAACTAGAATGTTCCCGGCGAGTCCGTCCAGTATACTCATAGCCTAATGAGCACCTGTATACTATCTTAGATGACTAACTGACACCAATGGCTTGTGAAACCGGCTACCGCCCCTTTTCAGGGTTTCGAAAAGTATACACTAGTCTACTCCGGAGTATCGATGCCCAGTCTCGATACTCTCTTGACAGGGACATTTAATGATGTGCTTATAAACCATCCAGCTCCCATATATATGATCGCCATCAAAATGCCGGTAGTCAAGCAAGAATCCTATGGGCTCTACCAACATGTATTAGTGATCTGTAATACCACATAATACATGTACATGATGAAAAAGACAAACCAGATAGCATACTATCATTTTGAGTAAAACTGTTCTACCCGTATAGGTCCTCCCTCAATCATCACAATCGCGTGCCTGCGATTACAATAATTGACTTGAGGGCACTATAGCCAACAATATTTGGTCGGATTCCGTCAGATTTATCACACAATGATAGTTGGATCCCGATTCCTAATGATGAGTAGGTATTACTCTTTAGTAGATTTTCACTTCACAACTTGCTAACCTATTAGGTGTCTAGAAAGTGTTAATAAGATTACGCCTCTACGGAAATGGGATTATTAAATTGGGTCCGTGCGAAAGCACATGGGTCCTCCCTCGGAGAACCAACACTAGCCTAGCAGAACGGTTAGCGAACTTGTAACTTGTGTATTATCCCGACTAGTTCTACTTTTAGGGTTTGAAGGAGAATTTGAGAAAATGAGCCATCCTGATTAAATAAAGTAATAACCAATCGAATTTTGATAGAGTGCACGTTGAGTGTTTCTTTTCTTGCTCTCTAACAATGACCCATGACTTACCTTAAACTCATGAACCAAGTTAACCGAAGCTTCTTACACACTTTGACTTTGGATTGTCACGATTCACGACAAAGTCACATATATCCCCACTACTCCTACTTTCCCTTTACATTTCTCCAGAATACTCCATACACTATGATGATCTATATTGCTTAGAAAGACCATCGTATAGTTACACACGAACTCGAGGAAGTTACTTCAGAAGAGAATGGTCACTGGTTTTGGAGAAATTGAATATGATTATTCGATTGTCTCTTCCTTTTACCTTCTCTCATGTTGTGAGATCTCCTTGTATTAGGAGAGTACATTAGTTACGCTTATTGGATAGTCTTCTTCCAAATCTTAGGCTGGTGCCGAAAGGTAGAGAAGGAAGAAAACCAATTATCCTAAGTGTGATGTACAAAATGTAAGATGTAGAGACATATAAAAGGATTGAAATGAGGACAAAGGAAATTACGACTTCTGTCATGAACCAGGATAATGGGAGATGCATTACTAGGAATACCCGACCACCCCTAGAAACATCTTCATGTTCCAGTATTTCTGTGTGCTTGTAACCGAAAACTGTTTTTCCAATTATTTCTGACTCCAGGGTATGTATTTACCGAATTTGGATCTCACATCTGTATGGCGTTACAGATACTGAGTAGGAGTAGAATATTGGAAAATGGGCGATTTAATCCTTAATATCAGAATTCATAGCAATTGGCGATATTGGATTAAATCGTCTGGCTTTTCCTAACAACAAATATTTGGTTTCGAATAACCGTTATTATGTGCCAATTTTAAAATTGAATATCTGTATCTTTATTTTATAAAGTGAGATATAAAATTTTAAAATTGTGTTCAAACATTTACCTTTTGTAAGTGTATATGCCCTAGGGGCCATTATTGTATCATACTAGCTTATATATTACTTAATGGAAGCTTGGGATATTCACAGTTATATTAACAGTCTTACTAAACATGGTAGTATGCTACTTGGTTTATTTCTATCTTAATATGTGTATATGTTAGAATATCGAGAATACATATTGATAGAGCCCTTAGGATCTTGCTTAACTACCAGCGTTATGATGGCAGTCACACTAGTAGGGGCTGGGTAGTCTACAAGCACATCCTTTTTCAGGTCCCTAGTCGTAGGATTATCGAGACAGGGCATCGATACTCCGGAGTAGACTAGTGTGTACGCTTCTCATCCCAGTTGGGGAGATGGTCTGTCCCACAGCCATCAGTACGTTGTACTGGAGATAGTATACAGGTGCTCGTTGGGTTACGGGTACACCGGACAGGACTCGCAGGGAACTGTTGGTTGGTATTATACCCGTCGTTACTTAACAGTTCCCAGGTGACATGAGTACAGCATAGTCCACAGACTTGACACTGCTGCTTCGTCTCGAGTGTGTTCCCACTGTTCTTAGATTGCTACCCTACTACGGCTCAAAGGAGTCGTGCAAACAGGTAGCAGTTGGGTGCAGTCCCGAAGCACTTGGAGGCAGTGGCGGTTAGATAGGATTCGTCTCTCCTGGTATTGGGAGTTGATATCGCGCTGTGTTTGGAAAGCCATTACGCAAAGTCCCTGGCCAGGGCAAACGAGAATTACTGGTAGGATTTCTAGTAGCTTCTCAAGGTGTAATGGGCTTCGATCCGACACGACTTATACCGCTTTTAGGGGACTGACGCTTGCCGCCCCGCTAGGCCCGATATGCGATAGTCCTAGACGAACAGACCGGACTGTACGGAGATTGTCACAACAGGCTCAGTAGGAGTTCAGATGGGTTTCCTCATCGGCCTTCTTATCGACATCTACCTGGGGACCGTTACGTACAGCTAGTACCGCTTGCGGTCTGTGGTTAAACCCACTTCTCGCGTAGTGTCGAGTCTTTAGAGTCCCACACAGAGAGTTTCCCTGCTTCAGGCAAAACGATATAGATGTCGTATGGTTTTACGACAGGGTTTGGACACATACGCGTTTTTATGCACGTACGATGTTCGGACAGTTTATACTAGCAGGCTTTGGTTTAAGCCAGATTCTAGTATTGGATTATTGGATTTATACAGTCTCAGTATTTTCGTGTTTTCACGGATGGGAGGGGCATTCTCATAATTAGTCGAGAAGCTTCTAGAAGATTGATGAGTTGGAGGCTTAGGTGGAATTTGTATTACATGGATTAATGACTCATGGTGTGATTCATCCAAAGGAGTTAATGATGCATTTATTGCTTAATGACTCATGAGATGAATCACACAAAGTGAGTTAATGAAGCATGATTGATATTATTATTTGTTATTCATTTAATAATTATTATGCTTCATATATTCACAAATGAGATATTATTCATATCATTCTCACTCTCATCTTCTCTCTCCTCAAGCTCTCTCTCTCTTCAAAGAACTAATCTTAACCTCTCATGTGTTGAGATCCAAGGGTTAGCAAGACTAATAGATCCCTAATCCTATTCTATATCCTCTAGGTTACTTTGATTAGCACTCATAGCAACCTAGTTACCTCAAGTGAGAGGTTAAGCTTGGAGAAGTAGTTCTCGGGTGGATCTTCTATCACAACGAGGAGGCCGACGATGAGGTGGTCTACGAGAAAAAGAAGGACTTGATTCATTAGGTATAGTCATCTTTCATTATAGCTAATCACTTCTATATTGTTGTTAGTTAGGGTTTAGCAAAGATCCGTAAAGTTAGTCGATGTTAGTTTAAACAAAATGATTGTTTTACCTATTCCGCCTCCCCGCATGATGTGGGGTGTCTAACGTCGACTTACAGTGGTATCAGAGTCTCGCTAAATCATAAATAACTTGTTAGCAAAGTCGTTAGAAATTCGATCGCAAAACGAACCCGAAAAAACATCATTTTCACCATGTTTCTGCCGATTTTAAAACGGGGTCTAAAAATTTTTCAGAGACCCTTAAAAATACAAGCAGAGAATTATAAGATTACTGGAGAAATTTGGGATCGTGACTCGGCCAAACCGCCGCGGAACCGCGGCCGATCCAAGCGATCCGCCACGGATCCGCGGCCGAGTTGAAGCCGAGTCAGCCCAAATTTGCCCAGTAACTCTTCTGTGTTGATGTTGTATTTTCAGGGATGTTTTGTTTCTGCTCAGGTTTCAGGTGCACAGAGAATTATTTGGAGTAGAATCATTTGTGTTTGCTTGATCGAAATTCTAAGATGTTTGGCTAACTTGATTATATCTGTGATGTGTTTAATGTGTTCGTAAACCTCCCCTAACTGGTAGTATGTCGGTTAGCAGGGGGTTGCACATTTCTGTAATGGTTTTTACTGGTTTGTGAATGTGGACTTGTTGGATTGTAGTGAATGGATAGCCGGGGATGTGGGACGAGTGTTTCTTTCATTCAAAGGTAATTTGTAAATTGTTGTAATATTCTTTTGCGGGGCACATCCGGGTTGAGGTTGTAGCTACCTTTTTATTATTTCATTTACTGTTTTCTGCTCTTAGGATAGGCCCAAGATGGGGTGCACAAACTACCGGGTATTTTGAAGTGCTTAGTGGCCTACTCACGTTGTTGAGGGAGACTGCTTCACTTCGGGTACTTGGCAGGTAGTTTGCCGTACCCGTAGTGGTCTAGGGTGGGGTTTTGGCTATTCATCGCGGCTGTGTAATCCGTCTTTCTTTGCAGGCTCAAAAGGAATGCAGATTCATAGAAAATCCAATATGTTCATCTGTGATCTGGATTGTCTATTATTGCGTCTGACGAATGTACAATATCTATATATGATATATATTAGGCGTCACTTATGTTTTACACCCGCGCTAGCCCAGCCCCCGCTCTGTCGTTAGTTAAGTTACCAAACGGGTGAATGCCGGGACCTAGTGGCGAATGCGGATGGTATAAGAGGACGTTGTATTTTCGTTGTTTTCTGCAATGATAAGTTAATTGATGGGATACTATATATTAATGCAAAGAAAATAAACCAAAGTTGAATCGTTGAAACAGTTTAAAAGAAACCACTCGGTTATTTTTAAAACAGAAGATATTTTTTAATTGCGGAGCTTTAACCACTCCTTTTAAAAGCTATCAGGTTCCTTCGATCATATCAAGTTCACTACATTCACGGTTTCGCCAAAACCATTCGTAGCCCTCCGTCATTTCATTTGGGTATTCAGTAGTATTCAAGCTATGTATTTTGACCAACGCCAAGGCATAGTGTTTGGTAGCTGCTGGGTATTCATTTGTTGCATAGATAGATGAGTTAGTTTGGGACAGTCGTATTATCATTTGGCCAACGTCAGGAGTTTGTACGGATGGGTTCAAATTAACAAGATAATGATGCGTAAAACTTGACATGTGACTTATGACATTTTGACCAACGCCAAGGTCATAAGAGCATGGGGCAGAAATTGATATCGGGAATTTCTAAGGAAACTGAAATTTGCTAAGAGTTGCATACCATTTGGAGTGCGATAATTCTGGTAGGATTCCTTCAGCTTTATCACACGATGATATTTGGATCCCGATCCTACTGTGAGTATCCACTACTCATCAGGAGATTCATCACTTAACGATCAATGCTATAAACCAAGTAGGTGTCGAGAAAGGTGTCAGCGGGGCTACGCCCCCAGAGAAAAGAGGTTATTTAATTAAGGAACTTCGCGAAAGCGTCGTAAAACCTCCCTCGAAGTACCGACACCGGCCTGGCTGAACGGTTAAGCAAGTATTGTACGGTGAGAATAGTCCTGACTAGTTCTTCCTTTTTGGATTGAGGAAGGATTCGAGAAACAGTGGGAGCCATCATGTTTAGATAAAATAAAAAACCACTCTAAACTTGCCAGAGCATCATGCTAAAGTGTTCCCTCTCTCTCTCATTGCAGCGATCCAGAACATGACAGGCCTTAAGTGTAAGTCTACGGTAGCGCCCCGGTCATCTACAGACGCCAAATGCGGAACAAAAACTTTTTAACTGGTGCTATCGTATACTTTAACCCGGATCTGCCATTATTGCTAAACTAACAAACTGTAAAGAGTGTAGAAAGGTTATACCGAACGATCCGAGTCCTTCGTTCTTTAACCATCATCCCACGCTCTGTTGCGGCTACTCCGATCTCGTCGATCTCCGATCTGCTCGTCCAGGTGGCACCACGTCACTGATTCTTTAAACGGGCTCCCGCCTCTGACTCGAGGCAACTCGGTCGTCAAGTTTGCCAAAAGAGACGACCAAGATTGATGTAGAGAATGAGTAGATGACTTTGTCTAACTTCGTCCAAAACCGTGGACGATCGGTTAATGAAGTTGCCACTCGAATCGGGTGATGGAATGAAATGAGCTGTGAAATTCCATACACCGAAAACTATCATAATCTTTTCTACAATGAAAACTCAAGTAGCAGTGAGAGAGAGAAGGGGCCGGCCATATATAGGGAGGAGGAGGGTGAGTGTAGAAGAGAAGAGGGTGACCATAAGGATAAATATCAACAACAAATATCCTTAAGCAAAACAAAACTCATTAATGAAATGAATGACTCACTAAACCTAGTCATCCATTCATTAATGCAACCAATGAAAACACAACACCATTTAACCTAGTCACCACCTTCTAGAACCTTCTAGAAGCATGACTCACCTCATCCAAGAAAAGATAAATCCGTCTTTAACCGAATGTTAAAAGACGGCTGATAGAAAACTGGAAACTGGAAACTTCCAAAAGTGATCCTGAAACGAATTTCAGGACAACCCCGAAACTGTATAAATATACCCGCATTTGTATTACGACCGAATACAAATGCAACTGAGAAAAAGATATTATATCTACTCAATACAATACTCGGATCCGGCTTAAACCAAAGCCGACCAGTATCATCTGCCCGAAAAATAACACGTGCGTAAACGCACGTGCATTTTCCGAACCCTGCCATAAAACCATACGGCCTCTACAACGTTTCGCCCGAACATGGAAAACTGTCTGTGGGGGACTCTAATGACTCATCAGTACCCTGGCAGTGGGTTTAACCACAAACCGTCAGCGGCACTAGCAATGCGTAACGGCTGCCCATGGACTGACCTCAAGGGAGGCCGATGAGCGAACTCATCCGGAAACCCTACTGAGCCTAACAGTGACAATGTATATACAGTCCGGTCCGTTCGTCTATGAGTATCGCATATCTGCCTAGGGGGCTAGTAACGTCAGACCCCCAATAGCAGTATAAGTCGTGTCGGATTGAAGCCCAATAACACCCTGAGATACTACTGGAGTACCTACCAGTAAATCTCCTGCCATGGCCATGGACTTGGTGTAATAGATCTCCTAGACACAGCACGACCTCGCCCCCAATACCGGGAGAGACGAATCCCCTGCCGATCCGCTCACGTGCCTCCATATGGCTCGGGACTGTACCCAAAAACTACCTGTTTGCACGACTCCTTTGAGCCGTGGTAGGGTAGAAATCAAAGCACAGTGGGAACTCACACGAGACAAATGACGACCTCAGGTCGATGAACTAACCTGTACACATGTCACCAGGGAACTGCTATCTGACGATATGTATAATACCAACTAGCAGATTCCCGGCGAGTCCTGTCCGGTGTACTCATAACCCAATGAGCACCTGTATACATCTTAGGTGATCCAACTGACACCAGTGGCTTGTGAGACCGGCCACCTCCCCTCGTCGGGGTCTCGACTGTATACCCTAGTCTACTCCGGAGTATCGATGCCCTGTCTCGAAACTCCCATGACTAGGGACCACTATTAAGGATATGCATATAAACCACCCAACTCTCACGTATATGATCGTCATCATACTGTTGGTAGTAAAGCAAGATCCTAAGGGCTCTATCAAAGTGTAACATGTAATCAGTCACCTGAACATGTACATGACTGATAAAGGCAAACCAGATAGCATACTATCATCTCGAGTAAGACTGTCCTACCGGTATAGATCCTCCGCAATCATTGCAATTACGTACCTGCGATCCAATAATTGACTCTGAGGGCAATATCTCCAACAATCTCCCACTTGCACTCAAGGCTAATTATTGCAATGTCGACTACTCACAGCCCGTGTGAAACCGAACATCCAACTCCTCTACTAATCAGTTTCACAAAGCCCGTTTGTAAAACTATTGTGTTCGAGAAATAGCCTCAGTGAGTGGATCCGCCTAGATGTTTCTTTCTATATCTCTCTTAATCTCAAGTTCGCAGAGAAAGCCATCTCCCGAATCGAGTAATACCCGTCTTAGAATATGTCTGGATATCTGATGGGACCTAGTTCATAAATGAACTCCAAATCCAAACTTCTTAGACTGTATCGATCACCGAACCTAATCAGTATCCGGCACCATGCCACCCACAGTATCCTATTGGACCACCTGTCCATAATACTGTCCCTCGTCAGAGGAAAAACTGTAATTCTGACAATCACTCTGTCATCCATGTCACCTTTGAAGCCTGGAATGATAATCGTCTCCCGAAGGAGACTGCCGTCATCAAATCCGTAGAACATGTTCTTATGTTCAAAAACTGCTTCCTTATGTTTCTCCAGGATTGGATTAATACAAACTTATTGCATCTAGTGTAAAAACAACATCTGTTGTGGTACTTGACATCTCATGATTGACTCAATTTCTTAAGCAAGTGATCTGCCAATCATGCACATCCCTCTCCCCTTTAGTCTGTAAGACACCTTTAGAGAGGGTGACTCCATCACCTGCAGGTACACCACCAAACCAGGAGTCATCTATTCTAAAAACCATTAGAATACTGTCAAAGTACCCACATTGGGAAACTACCCAAATCCAGATCTAAAACCATAGATCCAGAAACCAGAATGTCAAATATTATATCCATATCCTGTCTGGAGAAACAACTGTGTGACGACCACAGTACAACCGATCGTAGTATATGAATTTTACTTCCTACTCTGTGTATGTCATCCAAATACCATGACATCACACCCTACTACCTTCTTAACAGATCCATCCCCTATTCTGATGAAGTCAAACCTATGACTGTCACATCAAAATTAGATGATCTATCTCCGCTATATTTGCTCTAGTCTATAAATAGACATAAGCTACTTGCCACTATGCTTCTGCTGCTCCCACTGACTACGACAACCCTCCTACCGGGTCTCATAGCCTGGAACAACAGTAGTGTCAAGTTTGGGTAGATAAGAACCTCCCTGTCACCGTCCTTAAGGCTACCGGAGTACCTCTCGGGTGTCTGAGGTTACCCATCATATCTGCGGAGTGGCTATTGGAATGTCAAACCTGATTGAATATATAGGTCCTATTAAATTTTCCATAATCATTCGCGGTTCTGGAATCACTTCCAGTTCTACCATACTCCTACTACTGTTTTCTGAAAAAGATCCATTTTACTAAAACTGTGGCGAGTCAAGAACAATATCACTATTGATCTTCCAAATGGTAGAATATCAACCCTCGTCATAGCTAGGGTCAACCCACAAACAGCCATTACAGAAACATGCCCTGAGTTATCCAGAGTCTGGTTTTAAGCAAAAGCTGGACAACTCCCCGTACCTTAACATCTTTTAAGGTACGAACTATTCTATATCCAATATAGAAACTTTGGCACTTTATTTAATTGGAACCAGATTAAAATCATGCAGGTGTCTCCAGTCCATATCAACTTAATGGAAAGAGGCTAATCAGCATTACTCAACTTAGGAATCCATCCAATTATGAGTAACCTGAAAGAGAAACACGTTTCTCAAAAATCATTACTATCATCTGAATACCAATCACAAGAATCTACATCTTTGATCTCTTTGAAGAATCCCGATACTTGTGACACCTGGTTCTCTACTTTATTCTTATACCCACAACTTCTCAAAACTTAGACCTTGTATTTCTACGAAACACTTGTCTAAATACTAGAGAAGTCATAAGTAAACAGAACAAAATACGAGGACCTACCCCTTTGTCCTGATGGACACTGGACAACATACAATACTCTGTATAAGTCCGCTGAGTTGAACAACTCAAAACCTGTGCGTCGTAGGTTGAAAACTGTACCCTGGCGATTTTCTCAAATATCACCAATTACAACGAATTCCGATATAATGAGGATAATCACCTAATTCCCAATAACTTACTCCCACTCATCATCTGTAAAACCATACAGATATGAGAATGAAACCTGGTAAATACATACCCTTGGAGTAAGTATCTAATCGGGAAAACATTTTTTCTTTAACAATGCACTGAAACATGAAAACGTTTCGTAGGGGTATCCTGGTATTCATAGCAATGCCTCTTCCATAATCCAAATCATGACTTCAACCGTATATTTCTTTGCCATCTCTCCAAATCCCTTTATTTGTCTTTAGTCGTTACCTTCTGCACACCATCGTTAGGCTAAATGGTTTTCTTCCTTCCCTACCGTTTGGCACCAGCCTATAGTTTGGAAGAAGACTATCCAGTAAGCATAATAGGTGTACCCGCCTAAACCAAGGAGTACTCGCAACTTGAGAGAAGGTGATGATAAAAGACAACTGAATAATACCTTATTCCTTTAAAGGTGAAAATAGGAGTGGCGATGAAGTACGCGGTTTGGTCGTGAATGATAACAGTCGCAACTTACTTTGCCCTCTTTCTAATCCCTTTATTTTGTCTTTACATATTACCTTCTGCACACCCTACTTAGGCTAATTGGTTTTCTTTATTCCCTACCTTTCGGCACCTGCCTATGGTTTGGAATAAGACTGTCCAATAAGCGTAATAGGTGTACTCTCCTAAACCAAGGAGCCCTCGCAACCTGAGAGAAGGTGATAATAAAAGACAACTGAATAAACCAATTCTATTTCTCCTGAACCTGGATCTATCCTCGAAGAAGTTCCTCCGAGTTCGTATATAACCATACGATGGATCTATCCAATGGAAGTGGATGTCCGTAGTAATACGGGTGTTCTGAGAAATTCAAAGGGTAAAAGAAGGAGTGGCAATGACTTATGCAACTTAGACAATCCAAAAGCCAGTATTTTAAAAAGGTTCGGTCAACTTGGTTACTGAGTCATAGTCTAGGGTCGGTCAAAGGTCGCTGCCAAAGAGAGAGAGAAAAGAAACACTCTGCGTGCACTCTAATCTAGATCAGAATTGTTATCACTTTATCTAATCCGGAAATGTCCCACTGTCCTGTCAAATTCTCCTCCAAATCTGAAAGAAGAATCAATCGGGATCACCCGAAGAGTAAACCAACTCATCAGTGGGAATCGGGATCCAACTCTCATCGCATGATAACGTGGTGGAATGCATCCACGTTACCATACTCCAGAAGGTATGCGCATACTTGGCAA
This sequence comes from Agapanthus africanus, assembly GCA_030015575.1. Lineage (NCBI taxonomy): Eukaryota > Viridiplantae > Streptophyta > Magnoliopsida > Asparagales > Amaryllidaceae > Agapanthus > Agapanthus africanus. The sequence continues at coordinate 759,251,617 of CM057339.1, forward strand.
GTTTCAGTTTCTTTAGAAACTCCCGATATGATTTTTACCCCATGTTCTTATGACCTTGACGAAAGCCAACAAATCATAAGTCACATGTCAAGTTCTGCCCGTCATTATCTTGTTAATTCGAACCCACCCGTACATACCCTTGACGAAAGCCAACAAGGTAATACGACTATCCCAAACCAACACATCTATCTATGCAACAAATGAATACCCCAGCAACTACCAAACACTATGCCTTGACGAAAGGCAACAAACATAGCTTGAATATTACTGACCATCCATAAGACACGACGGAGGGCTACGGCTGGTTTTGGCGAAAAACCTTTAACGTAGTGAACTTGATATCGCTGAAGGAACCTGATAGCTTTTTTAAAATATAGTGGCGAAAACCTTTTGCTAAAGAGGTCACTCCCGGTAAAGGGATCTCGGCTCTTTCCTCGTGGAATGAGGTGCAGGATATTCCACTGAATACCGCTATGCAAAGCAACTTGTAATCGACTATAGTGAAGTTATTACCCTGACACAAACTTCTGCCCAAGGGGTCAATCCTGGTGAAGGGATATCGGCCCTTGCCCCGTCGAATGAGGTGCAGGATATTCCACTGAATACCGCTATGCAAAACAAAAAAGGAAACGTCTTTGCAATAACATTTTTTAAATTTGTTCCAACAACTGCAAACAGGTTTGCTTTACTTTGCATTGATCAGAATCAACGCAGTCCCATCAATCAATCACACCAGAAAAGAACGAAAATAAAATGTACGTATATGCCATCCGCATTCGTCACTGGGTCCCGTCGTCACCCGTTAGGTTACTTAACTAACGACAGAGCGGGGACTGGACTAGCGCGGGTGTAAAACATATACAACATCTAATAGTATATAAACCAATATACAATAATCACTCCAGGCGTGATAATATGCAACATTACAGAAAAGTAATAAGCATCAAAGAACAATACAGATAATCTGGGATCCCCGGGTTTCACAGAGCCGCTGCTGAAACCCGACGTTCCCCTGTCGTGTGGATAGCCTGTGCAATGAAACCTAGACCCCTACGGGTGCGGCAAGTTACCCGCCAAAACCTGAAGCGAGGCAGCCCCCTACAGCAAAGTGAATGGACCACCCTTCACTTCACGGAATCCGGTAGCTTGAGCACCCCTCCTTGGGTCAACCTGTACCCCCTACGAGTGCGGCGAATAGTCTGCCAATTCTGGAGTGAGGCCCCTCTGCCTCTCAAAGCCATGAGATGCGGACCCGTTGCCCTCCAGAACCCGGCTATCTGTGCACTCCGTCGCGGGGTAAAACCTAGTACAGAAATGGAAAAATAGCACAACAGGTACATCGACCGCAACCTGGTCGTGCCCCAAAAGAATATTATACAACAGGTAGTGACGGCAGTCCACAAGTTGGACGCTCGCCCCGCAATATCAAATGTACAAATAAACTCAAACTGTACTATCATTGCACACTGCTATCCACCACGACAAATCCGCAACATCACAGTACAACACAGAACATCAACGCGAATGTCACGTTCGCAAACCCGTCTAAAAGAACTATAGCAATCAGACGCGGTTTACCGATCAAATGACATTTCCGGTCGGAGATATAATGTAAGCACTGTAAACTAACATGTTTAAATTTCGATCGACTAAATATCACGAAGTGGGCCCCACGAACAACTGGTGAACAGTAACAAAATCTGGGCCCAAAAGATATATACCAAAAACCCCAATTTCTAACATAGAATTCACTGTAGAAAATTGGCAAAGTGATGTCACTTTCCTGCGGTGGATCCGCGGCCAAACCCATGCTTGGACTGCTGATCCGCGGCGGAACAGTAGAATCACTTGGTCGAATTTCTCCAGTATTCCTCAAAAACCCTGCTTGATTTTCTGGTATGGTCAAAATGACATTTGGACCAGTTTGAAAATTAACAGAAACTTTAATACTAGAAATTGCGATTTTCGATATCCGGTTCGATCGATGTTTTAAACGCGTTAGCACAAGTTAGTATAGCAAAATGGTGAGGCTCTGATACCACTGTAAGTCTACGGTAGTGCCCCGGTCGTCTACAGACGCCAAATGCGGAACAAAAACTTTTTAACTGGTGCTATCGTATACTTTAACCCGGATCTGCCATTATTGCTAAACTAACAAACTGTAAAGAGTGTAGAAAGGTTATACCGAACGATCCGAGTCCTTCATTCTTTAACCATCATCCCACGCTCCGTTGCGGCTGCTCCGATCTCGTCGATCTCCGATCTGCTCGTCCAGGTGGCACCACGTCACTGATTCTTTAAACGGGCTCCCGCTTCTGACTCGAGGCAACTCGGTCGTCAAGTTTGCCAAAAGAGACGACCAAGATTGATGTAGAGAATGAGTAGATGACTTTGTCTCACTTCGTCCAAAACCGTGGACGATCGGTTAATGAAGTTGCCACTCGAATCGGGTGATGGAATGAAATGAGCTGTGAAATTCCATACACCGAAAACTATCATAATCTTTTTCTACAATGAAAACTCAAGTAGCAGTGATAGAGAGGAGGGGCCGGCCATATATAAGGAGGAGGAGGGTGAGTGTAGGAGAGAAGAGGGTGACCATAAGGATAAATATCAACAACAAATATCCTTAAGCAAAACAAAACTCATTAATGAAATGAATGACTCACTAAACCTAGTCATCCATTCATTAATGCAACCAATGAAAACACAACACCATTTAACCTAGTCACCACCTTCTAGAACCTTCTAGAAGCATGACTCACCTCATCCAAGATAAGTTAAATCCGTCTTTAACCGAATGTTAAAAGACGGCTGATAGAAAACTGGAAACTGGCAACTTCCAAAAGTGATCCTGAAACGAATTTCAGGACAACCCCGAAACTGTATAAATATACCCGCATTTGTATTACGACCGAATACAAATGCAACTGAGACAAAGATATTATATCTACTCAATACAATACTCGGATCCGGCTTAAACCAAAGCCGACCAGTATCATCTGCCTGAAAAATAACACGTGCGTAAACGCACGTGCATTTTCCGAACCCTGCCATAAAACCATACGGCCTCTACAACGTTTCGCCCGAATATGGGAAACTGTCTGTGGGGGACTCTAATGACTCATCAGTACCCTGGCAGTGGGTTTAACCACAAACCGTCAGCGGCACTAGCAATGCGTAACGGCTGCCCATGGACTGACCTCAAGGGAGGCCGATATGCGAACTCATCCGGAAACCCTACTGAGCCTAACAGTGACAATGTATATACAGTCCGGTCCGTTCGTCTATGAGTATCGCATATCTGCCTAGGGGGCTAGTAACGTCAGACCCCCAATAGCAGTATAAGTCGTGTCGGATTGAAGCCCAATAACACCCTGAGATACTGCTGGAGTACCTACCAGTAAATCTCCTGCCATGGCCATGGACTTGGTGTAATGGCTCTCCTAGACACAGCACGACCTTGCCCCCAATACCGGGAGAGACGAATCCCCTGCCGATCCTCTCACGTGCCTCCATATGGCTCGGGACTGTACCCAAAAACTACCTGTTTGCACGACTCCTTTGAGCCGTGGTAGGGTAGAAATCAAAGCACAGTGGGAACTCACACGAGACAAATGACGACCTCAGGTCGATGAACTAACCTGTACACATGTCACCAGGGAACTGCTATCTGACGATATGTATAATACCAACTAGCAGATTCCCGACGAGTCCTGTCCAGTGTACTCATAACCCAATGAGCACCTGTATACATCTTAGGTGATCCAACTGACACCAGTGGCTTGTGAGACCGGCCACCGCCCCTCGTCGGGGTCTCGACTGTATACACTAGTCTACTCCGGAGTATCGATGCCCTGTCTCGAAACTCCCACGACTAGGGACCACTATTAAGGATATGCATATAAACCACCCAACTCTCACGTATATGATAGCCATCATACTGTTGGTAGTAAAGCAAGATCCTAAGGGCTCTATCAAAGTGTAACATGTAATCAGTCACCTGAACATGTACACGACTGATAAAGGCAAACCAGATAGCATACTATCATCTCGAGTAAGACTGTCCTACCGGTATAGATCCTCCGCAATCATTGCAATCACGCACCTGCGATCCAATAATTGACTCTGAGTGCATTATCTCCAACATTAAGTTACTATTAGATAAAAATATTTTGACAGAGCCAAACTATAAAGACTGCTTCCGGAATGTCAAGATGGCAATTACTTATGACAAATTGGGGTATTCCTTACTACTAAGGCACCTGTTGTCCCTGGTCCAGAATCCAGTGTCGTGGATAAGGAAATCCGCAAGACCTGGGAGATAGATTGCGCGAAGGCCAAATGCATCGTGCTTGCCTCTATGAATAATGAACATCAGAGGAGGCACGGGAATATGGATCTTGAATCCATATTTCTCCGCACCAAGGAACTGTATGGAGAGCAATCTCGTATAGCTAGATACGAGACCTCGAAGAACTTGTTTCAGTCGAGGCTGGCCGTCGGATCATCTGTAGGAGAACATGTCCTAAAGATGATTGGCTATATAGAAGAGATCGCGGACCTTGGGACGACTTTAGAGAACGAGCTATATACAGACTTGGTTCTTCAGTCCCTTCCTTCCACCTACGCCCATTTTATCTTGAATTTCAACATTCAAGGTAAAGAAGTTGAACTTCCCGAACTCCTTAACATGTTGAGGAGTGCAGAGGGCACCTTGCAGAAAGCAAGGGAAACACCCACTATATTTGTTCGCGGTGCTTCCTCTTCCAGGTCCAAGGTAAGGGCCATAGGAAGGAAGAAGAAGGCCGCTACCAAACCAAGAGGCGGTGTTAGTATGGTTGGAGTTAAGGGAAAGGCAAAGGTTGCGGTGCGAGTAGTGGCAAAGGACGAGTGCTTCCACTGTCGTAGGAAATGCCATTGGAAGAAAGATTACAAAGCTTGGATTGCCAAGATCCAGGACCCGAAGCAAGCTGTGGCTTCGACTTCAGGTGTGTTTGTAATTGAAAATTGTCTGTCAATCAACTCTACTTCCTGGGTATTGGATACCGGATCAGGATCTCATATATGCAATTCATTGCAGGCACTGAGAAACCGTAGAGTGCTGAAGATTGGTGATATGACCCTCCAGGTTGCTAACGGAGCTAGCGTGGGTGCTGTGTCCGTAGGGGATTATCATCTTGGATTGACGAGTGGACATATTTTGGTTTTGCATAACTGTTTTTGTATACCCAGTTTAACGTGTAATATCATATCAGTATCGTTTTTTATCAAAAGAAGGTTATGATTTCACGTTTGTAAGCGATGTTGTTAACATCCACCTTAATCATGGTTTGATTGGGTCCGGTACACTAGATAACGGTATATATGTGTTAAACCAATTATAGATTTTCAATATCCAGAACACACTAAAAAGAAAGTCTCCAGATATAAATCAGGCTTTCTTATGGCATTGTAGACTAGGTCACATCAATGAGACAAGGTTAACTAAGTTACATAGAGAAGGATATTTGGATCTGTTCGAATATCAATCTTATGCCACTTGTCAATCATGTCTCAAAGGAAAGATGACAAAGATTCCATTCACTGGACATGGAGTAAGAGCGAGTGAGCTCTTAGGACTCATACACAGCGATGTATGTGGTCTAATGTCTACACATGCAAGAGGTGGTTTTTCATATTTCATTACTTTTATGGATGATTACTCTAGGTATGGATTCATTTTTTTAATGAAACATAAATCCGAGGCCTTTGAGAAATTCCAAGAATATAAGAATGAAGTAGAAAACCAAACCGGCAAAAGTATCAAGACACTGAGATCTGATCGAGGTGGTGAATACTTAAGTGCCGAGTTCCTGGGTTACCTAAAAGAGAATGGAATTCTCTCTCAACTTACTCCTCCATACACTCTACAGCATAACGGTGTATCGGAAAGACGGAACAGAACCCTATTGGATATGGTACGTTCCATGATGAGTAATGCTGAGTTACCGTGATCTTTCTGGGGTTATGCACTAGAATCAGCTGCATATCTTTTGAACATGGCTCCTACCAAGACTGTGCCTACCATACCATATCATATGTGGAGTGGAAAGAAACCCTATCTTCAGTATTTGAAAATATGGAGATGTCCAGCTTTTGTTAAAAAGCAGCATGCAGACAAGCTCAAGGCACGATCAGTGCAGTATGGTATCTAAAGAACTCCAAGGGGTATTTTTTCTATTACGCAGAGGAACAAAAAGTTTTTGTTTCTCGTAATGCCCATTTTCTAGAACAGCAATTTTAGAAAAGGAAACAAGTGGGAGCGCAATTGAACTGGAAGAAATTCCAGAGCCACAAACTACTACTGAAAGTTTGGTAGAACCAGAAGTTCAAGAAGAATAGGACATTCCCGCACCCCTCCGCAGGAGTAGTAGGACGTCTCATCCGCCTGAGAGATACTACGGTTTTCTCATAGATGGGGATAGAGAGGATTGCGTCATTGAAAATGATGAACCTACTAGCTTTCAGCAGGCCATCCAGAGCGGCGACTCGGTAAGATGGCTGGATGCAATGCGGACCGAGATGGAGTCCATGTACACCAACAAAGTATGGACATTGGGCTTTGCTCCAGATGGGGTAAAACCCATAGGATGCAAGTGGATCTTCAAGAAAAAGATTGGTGTAGATGGACAGGTAGAAACCTATAAGGCTAGACTTGTTGCAAAGGATTTTCGTCAAAGACCTGGTTTGGACTATGACGAAACTTTTTCTCCAATGGCTATGCTCAAATCCATTCGGATCCTTCTTGCCATTGCCGCCTTCCATGATTCTGAGATCTGGAAGATGGACGTAAAGACAGCTTTTCTAAATGGTAATTAAGAAGAGTGCGTCTATATGGATCAGCCAGAAGGTTTCAATCAGAGTGGGAGCAGCGGGAAAGTGTGCAAGTTGCTTAAGTCCATTTATGGACTAAAGCAGGCATCGCGGAGTTGGAACATCTGTTTTGATGAAACGGTCAAAGAATATGACTTTATCCAAAATCCAGATGAACCATGTATATATAGTAAAATTGTAGCACGGACTGTCGTATTCCTCGTCTTGTACGTGGATGACATTCTATTGATAGGAAATGACATTCCTTTGCTACAATCTGTCAAAGGATTCTTATCACACAGGTTCTCCATGAAAGACCTGGGTGATGCCTCTTACATTCTGGGGATCCAGATCTATCGTGATAGATCTAAGAGGATGTTGGGACTTTCGCAGTCCAGGTATATCAACACTATACTGAAAGATTCAATATGGAAGATTCTAAGCGCGGTAATTTACCGGCTTGTAACGGAATCATCCTATCCAAAGAGATGTCTCCCAAGACTGATTTGGAAAGGGATCGCATGTCAGTTATACCCTACGCTTCTGCGGTAGGCTCTATAATGTATGCGATGTTGTGCACCAGACCAGATGTAGCTTACATACTGAGTGTGGTAAGCAGGTATCAGTCAGACCCAGGTGAGAAACAGTGGATAGCAGTAAAGAACATTCTCAAGTACCTGAGAAGGACTAAGGATATGTTCTTGGTTTACGGCGGAAAAGAACTCCAGATCGAGGCTTTTGCCGACTCCAGCTTCCAGAGTGACAAGGATGACTCCAAGTCCATGTCAGGTTATGTCTTTACCCTCAATGGAGGGGCGGTGTGCTGGAAGAGTTCCAAGCAGGACACCGTTGCTGACTCGACGATGGAAGCGGAGTATATCGCTGCTTGCGATGCCGCAAAAGAAGCAGTCTAGATGAAGAAGTTCCTAACAGAACTTCAGGTGGTTCCTACCATTGCTGATCCAATACCGCTGTATTGTGACAACAACGGAGCTATAGCTTTAGCGAAGGAACCCTGGTCCCATCAGAAGTTCAGACACATCTTGAGGCGGTATCACCTGATCAGGGAGATCATAGATCGCCAGGAGATCGAGGTCCGGAGAGTTCCTACAGAGGAGAACACTGCAGATCCATTCACTAAGGCCTTACCTCAGATTCAGTTCAAGAGGCTACTCGAGATGATAGGTCTTCGATACGCCAGTACATGGCCCTAGTGCAAATGGGAGATTGTTAGTGTATATGCCCTAGGGTCCATTATTGTATCATACTAGCTTGCATATTACTTAATGGAAGCTTGGGATATTCACAGTTATATTAACAGTCTTACTAAATATGGTAGTATGCTACTTGGTTTATTTCTATCTTAATATGTGTATATGTTAGCATATCGAGAATACAAATTGATAGAGCCCTTAGGATCTTGCTTAACTACCAGCGTTGTGATGGCAGTCACACTAGTGGGGGATGGGTAGTCTACAAGCACATCCTTTTACAGGTCCCTAGTCATAGGATTAGCATCGATACTCCGGAGTAGACTAGTGTGTACGCTTCTCATCCCAGTTGGGGAGATGGTCTATCCCACAGCCATCAGTACGTTGTACTGGAGATAGTATAAAGGTGCTCGTTGGGTTATGGGTACAACGGACAGGACTCGCAGGGAACTGTTGGTTGGTATTATACCCATCGTTAGCTAACAGTTCCCAGGTGACATGAGTACAACATAGTCCGCAGACTTGACACTGCTGCTTCGTCTCGAGTGTGTTCCCACTGTTCTTAGATTGCTACCCTACCACGGCTCAAAGGAGTCGTGCAAACAGGTAGCAGTTGGGTGCAGTCCCGAAGCACTTGGAGGCAGTGGCGGTTAGATAGGATTCGTCTCTCCCGGTATTGGGAGTTGATATCGTGCTGTGTTTGGAGAGCCATTTCGCAAAGTCCCTGGCCAGGGAAAATGAGATTTACTGGTAGGATTTCCAGTAGCTTCTCAAGGTGTAATGGGCTTCGCTCCGACACGACTTATACCGCTTTTAGGGGACTGACGCTTGCCGCCCCCTAGGCCCGATATGCGATAGTCCTAGACGAACAGACCGGACTGTACGGAGATTGTCACATCAGGCTCAGTAGGAGTTCGGATGGGTTTCCTCATCGGCCTTCTTATCGACATCTACATGGAGACCGTTACGTATAGCTAGTACCGCTTGCGGCCTGTGGTTAAACCCACTGCCAGCATAGTGTCGAACCTTTAGAGTCCCACACAGAGAGTTTCCCTGCTTCAGGCGAAACGATATAGAGGTCGTATGGTTTTACGACAGGGTTTGGACACATACGTGTTTTAATGCACGTACGATGTTCGGAAAGTTTATACTAGCATGCTTTGGTTTAAGCCAGATTCTAGTATTGGATTATTGGATTTATACAGTCTCAGTATTTTCGTGTTTTCACGGATGGGAAGGGCATTCTCGGAATTAGTCGAGAAGCTTCTAGAAGATTGATGAGTTGGAGGCTTAGGTGGAATTTGCATTAAATGGATTAATGACTCATGGTGTGATTCATCCATAGGAGTTAATGATGCATTTATTGCTTAATGACTCATGAGATGAATCACACAAAGTGAGTTAATGAAGCATGGTTGATATTATTATTTGTTATTCATTTAATAATTATTATGCTTCATATATTCACAAATGAGATATTATTTATATCATTCTCATTCTCACCTTCTCTCTCCTCAAGCTCTTTCTCTTCAAAGAACTAACCTTAACCTCTCATGTGTTGAGATCCAAGGGTTAGCAAGACTAATAGATCCCTAATCCTATTCTATATCCTCTAGGTTACTTTGATTAGCACTCATAGCAACCTAGTTACCTCAAGTGAGAGGTTAAGCTTGGAGAAGTAGCTCTCGGGTGGATCTTCTATCACAACGAGGAGGTGGTCTACGAGAAAAAGAAGGACTTGATTCATTAGGTATAGTCATCTTTCATAGTTGCTAATCACTTCTATGTCGTTGTTAGTTAGGGTTTAGCAAAGATCCTTAATGTTAGTCGATGTTAGTTTAAACAAAATGATTGTTTTACCTATTCCGCCTCCCCTCATCATGTGGGGTGTCTAACGTCGACTTACAGTAGTATCAGAGTCTCGCTAAACAATAACTAACTTGTTAGCAAAGTCGTTAGAAATTCGATCGCAAAACGAACCCGAAAAAATATCATTTTCACCATGTTTCTGCCGATTTTAAAACGGGGTCTAAAATTTTTTCAATGACCCTTAAAAATACAAGCAGGGAATTATAAGATTACTGGAGAAATTTGGGATCGCGACTCGGCCAAACCGCCGCGGAACCGTGGCCGATCCAAGCGATCCGCCGCGGATCCGTGGCCGAGTTGAAGCCGAGTCAGCCCAAATTTGCCCAGTAACTCTTCTGTGTTGATGTTGTATTTTCAGGGATGTTTTGTTTCTGTTCAGGTTTCAGGTGCATAGAGAATTATTTGAAGTAGAATCATTTGTGTTTGCTTGATCGAAATTCTAAGATGTTTGGCTAACTTGATTATATCTGTGATGTGTTTAATGTGTTCGTAAACCTCCCCTAACTGCTGGTATGTCGGTTAGCAGGGGGTTGCACATTTTTGTAATGGTTTTTACTGGTTTGTGAATGTGGACTTGTTGGATTGTCATGAATGGATATCCGGGGATGTGTGACGAGTGTTTTCTTTCATTCAAATGTAATTTGTAAATTGTTGTAATATTCTTTTACGGGGCACATCCGGGCTGAGGTTGTAGCTACCGTTGTATTATTTCATTTACTGTTTTCTGCTCCTAGGATAGGCCCAAGATGTGGTGCACAAACTACCGGGTACTTTGAAGTGCTTAGTGGCCTACTCACGTTGTTGAGGGAGACCGCTTCACTTCGGATACTTGGCGGGTAGTTTGCCGTACCCGTAGGGGTCTAGTGTGGGGTTTTGGCTATTCATCGCGACTGTGTAATCCTTCTTTCTTTGTAGTCTCAAAAGGAATGTGGATTCGTAGAAAATCCAATATGTTCATCTGTGATCTGGAATGCCTATTATTGCGTCTGACGAATGTACAATATCTATATATGATATCTATTAGGCGTCACTTATGTTTTACACCCGCGCTAGCCCAGCCCCCGCTCTGTTGTTAGTTAAGTAACCTAACGGGTGAATGACGGGACCCAGTGGCGACTATAACGTCTTTCTAAATTGGATGAATATAATATCTTTCTAAATGAGAATTTAGAAGTGCATATGTTTATGACTCTGCTAAAGGATTATCGTAGTCAGTTGGAGCAGCGAAAGGTGTATAAGTAGCTTATGTCTATTTATAGACTAAAACATGCATGGTGGAGATGGACCATCTATTTTGATGTAACAGTCAAGGTGATTGACCTCACCAAACCAACGGATGAACCTAGTAAGAAGGATGTAGGGAGTTATGTCTTGATATTTGGATGACATACTCCGGATAGGAAGTGGTGTTCCTATACTACAATCAGTTAAACTTTGGTTGTCACAGGGTGACCTGAATGATAGTGGTGTTGTCAGAGTTTTGAATTTACCCTCTTCTGAGGAGCAATATATTGGATATGGTGCAATAGGGATACTGAGGTAGACATGGTGCAAGATGCCGATTATGACTCAACAAAGGATACAGCCCAAGAAGTTTGATAGATAAATTTGTTCATTTATAAACTTAGTCCCATCAAGTATCCAGACAAATTCTTGAGGTGGGGTATCACTCAGTTCGGGATATTGTTGATCTCCATGAAGTTGAAATATAGAGAGATGAAGTTGGAACATTATAGCGCATCCACTCACTGAGGCTATTTCTCGAACACAGAAGTTTCACAAACACCGTTTGCAAAACTGATTAGTAGAGAAGTTAGGTATTCGGTAGTTCACGAGCTGTGGGTATGCGATACTGCTATAATTAGCCTTAAGTGCAAGTGGGAGATTATTGAATATAATGCCCTCAAAGCAATTTTTGTAATTGCATGTACGCGATTATGATAATTGAAGGAGGACATATACAGATAGAATAGTCTTGCTCGAGATGATAGTATGCTATCTGGTTTGTCTTCATCATTGATGAAGCCCGTAGGATTCTTGCTTGACTACTAGTATTATGATGGCGATCATATATGTGGGAGCTGGGTATTCCATAAGAACATCCCTAAATGTCCCTAGTCGTAAGAGATCGAGACTAGGCATCGATATTCCGGAGTAGACTAGTGTATATGTTTTTAGACCTCGACGAGGGGCGGTGGCCGGCCTTACAAGCCATTGGTGTTGTGTCACCTAAGATAATATACAAGTGTTCACTGGAGGTGAGTACACCGGACAGACTCGCTGAGAACTTCTAGATGGTATTATATCTATCGTCAGATGGAAGTTCTCAGGTGGCTTGAGTACAGGTTAGTCTTTTGATCTGAGATCATCATTTTCCTCATGTGAGTTCCTATTGTACTTAGATTACTACCCTTCCACGGCTCAAAGGAGGCGTGCAAGCAAGTTTTAGTTGGGTACAGTCCCGAGCCACATGGAGGCAGTGAGCGATTGTTGGAGATTCGTCTTTCTAGGTATTTGGAGTCGATGCCGCGCTATGTTCGGTTGGCCATCACCCTAAATCCATGGCCACGGTGGATGAGATTTATTGATAGTAGTTCAGTAGTTTCTCGGTTGGTGACGAGCTTGACTCCGATACGACTTATCGGGTTAGTAGGGGTCTGACGGTATATACCCCCTAGACCCGGTATGCGATACTTTTAGACAAAGAGATAGGACTGTACGAAAATTGTCACATTCAAGCTCGGTAGGGTACGGATGGACTTGATTGTCGACCTCCCTTTCGACATATACCTGGGTAGCTGTTACGTATAGCTAGTGCCGCTAATGTGCTTGTAGTTATGGATTTATCCATTAATCACTGCCAGCGTATTGTCGAGTTTTTAGAGCCCCACACAGAGAGTTTTCCCAATTTAAACGATATAATGTAGATGACGTATGCTGGTACATATAAGAGTCCGATTAAATACGTGTACCGGCTACACGGACTTTAATCAAATGGTTGATAATACTAGCGGCTTAAGATTAAGCCGGATTATTAAATAAAGTTTTGATTTAATATATATATATATATATATATAATATTTTAGTATTATTGTTCATTATTCATTTTCTCTCTCTTGGCTATTTGTATTTTTATACGGATACGCGTATGTATTTCGATACGTATACCGGGTTGTATTTCATATTTCTACGGAATATCTCCTAGAAGGAGTACACCTCATTTGTGAATATTCATTTATGAATATTCATAAAATGAAATGGAGGGTGAAGTGGCTTTAGTTATGGTTGGAGGTATGTAGAGAGGAATGGGCTTCATTTGTTTATTGAAAAATGTTGTGATAATTTTTACATGGTTGTAAAAAAATGGTAGCCATTCTATTCTCATCATGCAAATACGTAGCCATTTTTTGTGACATGGCTAACTCCTTCATCCTCCTCCTCTTTCTATGCTCTTTTGAGCATGTAAAGAGATTGAAAATTATAGCGGAAAGTTCCTACATCCCCACTTTCCATTCTTAGCGAGCTTGGAGCATCGGTTGCTTCACTATATGAAACTGGAGCTTAGATCGGTTCTCTCGGATGGATCATTTTCGGCAAGGGCGGTCGCCTCTCAAGCTTGTTCCTGACGGCCTACGAGAAGCTTGGAAGGGTCTTCCACGATTGGGTGGACTTGCATACTCTTATCATTTTGAAAATTAGTCTCTATGTAAATGTAAATTTCGAGGACGAAATTTTTATAAGGAGGGTAGAGTGTAACGACTTTGAAATCCCTGTACAAAATTATTTGTTTAAATATATAGAAAAAGGGTATTTCAACCTGTTGTGGAGTTATAAGTTATTTTTGTTCAATAAAAATAAGAAGCAATTTGTAGCTCACCGGTAAAGCTTCTACATTGCTGTGACGTAGCCTGTTTGTTCGAATACTATCAGTCCTAATTATTTTTTAAGATTTTTCTTTTTAATTTTTCGGAAGCCTAAGAGTTTCACCTGCAATTCACGGAGAAACAAAAAGTTTCAGAAAAATCAAACATGCCCAATAAGGAGTAAACACTGATTAAAGCACGTGGCACGAATCTCAAGGCAATCCATCGAAATCCGACCACCCGTTTCCCCATATTGGCTGCTACTGATGGTCCGATCTGGTCCAAATCAATCCGTACTTTGAACACAAGTCCCTTCGACTCCTCTCTACTCCCCTGCACCTTTTGATTTCCCTGCAATTAAATAGTGACCATTCTATTCACCATTTAACACCAATTTTAATTTTTTTAATCTATTTTTTAATTCTCAAACCTTAAATTCTTCACTATAAATACCACATCACTTCTCTAGCTCTCCTCTATTCTGAAATTCTGTCAAAAATCTTCAAAAACTCTCTAAGCACAAGTGGAGTTAAGACTAGTCAAAGAGGAGTTAGCGATCAAGCCTCTTTCGTTGAAGATCGAAATTGCTTCCGGAGTTACCGCGACACCGTGGAGCCTTCTATCCCTTCTTTACCCTCTTCCTAGTACTACTCAACCGGTAAGTCCTTTACCTTTTTCTTTGATTTCAAAAATCCAATCTATAAAACAATTTCGGCAAGTGGAGTTATCTCGTTAACTTTTATTATGAACAATTTTGGTCACCTTCACCAAGATTAAATGTTCATTTTAAACCTCTAAATATCATCTTAACATATTTTTCATATCTTTAACTTTTCATGTAATTAGAAATTCAAGTGAAATACACCTATAACGAACTTTTTCAGAAAAATACCATGAGCTTTAATATAACCGTTTTATCGATAACTAGCATATGTACCTATAGAACATTCATGGGGTAACGACCTAACCCACATGCACACTTTTGATTCATATCACGAGATTTTGATGTATGGTTAATTTAAGAGAATAAGTTTTTCAAATAAATACCATTACTTTTATAAAAATACGTTTTTATCGATATTTCTAAATCCTTGGCAATTGCGCCTCTGCAACCCTCATTAGGGGACCCGCTAATAGATGGTGCGGATTATCGCACATCTTTAGGATAGTAGAGCGAGATCCAGAACTACTCATGAAGTATTCGGTC
Source organism: Agapanthus africanus (assembly GCA_030015575.1). Classification (NCBI taxonomy): domain Eukaryota; kingdom Viridiplantae; phylum Streptophyta; class Magnoliopsida; order Asparagales; family Amaryllidaceae; genus Agapanthus; species Agapanthus africanus. Next base: position 759,266,622 of record CM057339.1, read on the forward strand.
TCGAAGGAAATAAAAATACAATTTTTAAGAAATTCGAATTTTCTAAACAAAACTAAATTTTGGAAAATTATATATAATTATGAAACTGTATTTTTAGTAAAAAATTGTGAAAATCACATTTTCAAATGAAAGGTTAAAGTTAAATGAAAAATACCATCAAATTTCCAAAAGAGATCGTTTTTATAAAAATACCACAAACTTTTAAAAACTAGGTTTTAGAACTAAAACACCATCTAAATTCAAATACGTGTTCATAAAAACACTAAATATTATAAATTGCCCTTGAGGTTTATTTTTAAAAATTATTAAAGTATTTTTCACAAAACTCCTTCGAGAGATGTAAACAATATAAATACAAAGTAAACAACAAAATAACAAATATTTAAGGATTATAGATTAATATAGGTTTAAGCGGTATCATTTCTCTTGAGCCTTAAGAGCCGGAGAAACTGAGTGCTTGCCTATTCAGGTTAGAAAAACTTAACGGAGTTATAAATGGCAATTGTCTTGGAAAAATACACAAATCCTGCTGTCCATGTGCAGCAGTTGCCGATTACTTCCGAACTTAAGAAATTTTAAGAACTAAATCCTTTCATAAGATTCTGACCTTAACCTGAATCCAAACTCAAACCAGAATCCAAAATCAAATGCGAACTTGAATACTTGATCATGAGCCTGAACACTCGAATTCAAATATCAACCTCAAACTTGTATACTTGACTCGATTTAACCGAACCATGGTTATAACTTGACATGAAATTGACATGAATACTTGAATACATGATTATATCTTGAACATGAACCTGTACATTTTATATACATGGTTTCGGCCAAGACCTATAATCTTAATCTATACAATACAATACACGGGGATAAAGGGGTAGATTGGTACAGAACATATATCGTGGCACGAGAGGTCACTTTAAAAGACACCTACATGAATTCACGTGCCGTTGTCCCGTAGGTTATGACAAGACCTTGTACAACATGTTACCATAGTTCACGGGGTAAGATGGGCTCCTCTTGTATACATGAATACTTTCTTTATCAAACTACAAATAACCACGTTAGAATAACTATCTTATACCTATGAATGATCATATACAACTTTACCGTCCATTGTTCAATTGGTTTCTGTTCACATTATATACTATCTTCTCTTACTTCTTTTGGGACTTACCGAGTGCTACTTCACTGATAGCATTCCTATCTGTTTTATTTCTTTGGAATGTTCGTCAGGAGGACCAGACTTTGAGGACATAGAGCCGAGCCAGGAAGACTTGGACCAGTTTACTACTCAGCCAGACTACCAGCTTCTTACTACCTGTACTTACTTTCATTATGCCATTGTTTAGGCATTTGCATTATTATTGTACCTTTTATTTGCAGACAGTTGTATGTAAAGTTGAAGGTAAATAAAGTTGTTGTTTCATTTTATTGCTCTTGTCATTCTTGCTCATTGTTATATTGCTTAATTACGCTTAGCGTATTTTCATAGTAATACGTTGCGGGCTTGCCATGTCACCGTTTCCGTCTACAATTAAGCGGGGCGTGACACTCATTGACCGTCATTGTAAAAGCATGACGCCTCAGTACGTTCCTCCTTACCGGAGGCACATTCCTCTGTCCTTAAGGCACGCTTCTCTATGCCTGATGGTACTGACGCTGAAGCTGTGCTGACGGTCCACGTGGAGCTGGTGCAGAAAGAGCTAGTCAGGTTGCGGGTTCCTGAATAGCTTGCCTTGGTGGTGCTTGTATAGCGGGTCTTTGTGTAGCAACTGTGCCACTACGGTAACGTGGGCAGGCTCCCAGTCTATGGTCAGATGCTCCACAACCCAAACATAGGCCATTTGCATGTCTGCAGTCCTTCGCCAAGTGTCCGATTCTCTTGCAGTAGAAACAAAAATTTGGACTGGCTCGGTTAAATAATCCTCCTGGTCTTTTGGGTGCAAAAGTTGGCTTGGTAGAGGCTCCTCCGATCATCTGGATAGCAGGGTGTTTGATTTCGGCTGATTGCGGATTACCCTTCTTCTTGACCACAGCTTCATAGCGGCAGGCTGCCTTCAGAGCAAGTTCATAGGTCGGATAGTCTCCTATTGCTAATGCCGCTTGAATTTCCGGATCTAAGCCCTGTTGGATCGTTTAGCCCGAATCTCATTGGTAAGGATCAGGTGTGCCGCAAACCTGATGATGTTGATGTCAGAACAGTTACATGTTTTACGGAATAGAATTTGAGACGAATTCTTTACCTGCTAAGCATAATGAATTCGACATCATACCAATCCACTGATTTTACCCACACAGAGCCTTGTTGCAGGTGGATGAATTTTTGTTCCATGTCAAAACGTGCGGTCTCGGTGAAAAACTTTGCATCGAATAGGTCGTGAAATGTCTTCCACTCTATTGGCTGTGTAAGAAGGCTCTCCTCGGCTTTCCAGCAGACTCTTGCATTGTACATGAGCTGAAGATTTTCCACACGAACCCAAGCTATGTCTGTTACTTGCACTACTGCAAGATCGTCCTCGATAATTTGGGCCTATTCTTCAGCCTTATAGGGGATCTCCTTCCCTGAGAAGTTCTTTGGAAGCAATGCTCGAAATTGCTTCACCCCAGGTGCTTAGGCTTCGTGATGGTGCAAAAGGATAGCAGTTTGCTGCTGCTGGCCCTCCAGAAGACTCTTGATGGCTTCAAGAAGCACTATATGTTCGTTGATTAGTGCTGCAACTGTAGGGGGAGGTGGTGCGTTGCCATTGACGTTGGTGCTGGTATTGTTTGGAGAATCCATCATCTTGATAGAGAAGACAAGTTAGGAGAGATTCAAGAAATTTGAAAGGCAAGGAATGTATAGTTGCCGATTCTTATAATTCTTGTGATATATTTCTTAAAACTTCTTGCAGAACCGACTTGCATGGGCCACCAATAAAACCTGTCATGCTCCGCTTCCCAAAAGACGGTGATGGCACGTGACGAGGACAACAACATATTTACTATGAGAAGGTTATTTTCCTTAATAAATACATTAAGCGAATGCAATCAATATAACAATGTGCAAGAATAACATGAGTAATAAAAATAAACATCAACTTTATTTACATTCAAATTTCAAATACAACTGTCTGAAATAAAAGACACAATGACTGAAAGGTGCTTAAACAATGGCATACCGAAATTAAGTGCAGAAAAAGAACTAGTAGTCAGGTTGGGTGGTGAGTCGGTCCAAATCCTGCTGGCTCGACTTTATCATTTCAGAGCCCAGTCCTCCTGACGAACATTCCAAGAAAAAGAAACATAGAGGAATGCCTTCAGCGAACTGGCGCTCGGTAAGTCCCCTAAAGAAATAAGTAATGACAAATGAAGGTATACAAAATGAATAGAAACCAAGTAGAAATTGTTCCCCTCCGAATGGCGGCGCGACGACAGAGAGACGTCTTGTCTGAGATTCGGGGCAGATGCTAATAGGTGCTATCCGTCCACCTCTCCGAAGATGTCAAGTTGATTTATGGCACCGTGTATCGGAGGTTTGGACGGATGCGGCCGATGTAGCAGACTTCGTCAGATTCCCCCTCGTTTGAGGGGTTTTTGATTGTGGGGATGCTCTTCCCTGTAGGCGCAAGCCCCTGCAATTAATTACGCTACCGCATCGCGGTAACAACTTTCTCCTTCTCCAGAATTTCACTTCGTGTCGTGGGTATTTGTTTTGTTCGTGGTTGCCCGTGGATTGTATACGGAGACTAATTTATGTTGTCGCCCGTAGGACGTGGATTAGTCCAAATCCGTATTTTCTTAGATTTGGGTTTGTGGTTTTGGTTTGAGGATACGTTAGCCATGTTTGAGGCTAAGATCAACTCAAGCGTTTGTTAAGGATACATTAGTCCAGTTTGAGACTAAGATCAGCTTAACAGAATCGTTTAGATCCGACAAAAGAGCATTTGGGCTCTATTGTTCCAGTTTAGGGACATAGTGGTCTATTGAACATATGGCCGTCGGGACCCATCACCTCTCTGACGACGTTGAAGGATTACAATGACAGATATCAGAGGGGTTCAGAGATGTACCGTTGAACCAAAGTTGGTTGGGAGATCTACAGTCCAATTTGGGACTAAAGTCGGTTTGAAGGTTTTGGTTTAAGGACACGTTAGCCATATTTGAGGCTAAGATCAACTTAAACGTTTGTTAAGGATACGTCAGTCTAATTTGAGACTAAGATCAACTTAACGGGATTGTTTAGATTCAACAACAGAGCATTTGGACTCTATTGTTCTAGTTTAGGGACATAGTGGTCCATTGCCAGTTTAGGGACATAGTGGTCCATTGCCAGTTTAGGGACATGGTGGTCTAACATTCCCATTTTGGGGACGAATATTAGTTTAAGGACGCATTAGTCCATGAGTTTAAGGACGCGTCAGTCCATGAGTTTAAGGACCCCATGGTCCATATTGATGTGTGGTTATCGGGACCCGTCACCTCTCTGACGACGTTGAAGAATTACAACGACAAATATCAGAGAAGTTCAGAGATGTACCCTTGAACTGGGTGTAAATTGATTTGAGAGAGCAGTCGTGCTCGGTTCAATTTAATTTGAGGACTTATGGCCAGAATTGGGCTAAGTCCGGTTGAAAATGTTCAACGTTTTATCTGCATTTGGCCTGTTAGGCCTTTACTAGGGCTCTGCCCCTGTTTAATAATGCATGGCATTTTTTTTTGGTCTATTAGACCTTTATTTGGGATCTGCCCTTTCTTTAATGATGCACTGCATCCGTTTTGATCTGACAGACCTTTGTTTGGGCTCTATCCCTTTTATAATGCATTGCATTTTTTATTAGGCATGTTAGGATTTTTAATTGGGCTGTGTCCCTTCTTTAATAATGCAAAGCATTTAATGTTCTGACAGAGCGCCACGTGGCTTGTCAGGCGCTTTGCGCCAATTAAGGAGCGCAAGGCGCAAACTCATGTGGGGGTGACACGTGTCGCGCTCTGGTGAGCGCAAGTCTGTTAGCGCAGCGCGCTGCGCTAGCGCGCTCTGATGACTTGTGCCAATTTATGAGAGCAGTGCTCTTTTTTAGAAGCGCATAGCACAGTTTGTTCTGGGGCTGACACGTGGCGCTCCCTGGTGGCTTGCGCAAATCCAAGGAGCGCAACAATGCAAATTTCAAAAGTGCAAGGCACTGTTTAATATTTTGATCAAATTTAGATCAAAGAAAACAAGTTTTTCTTGTTTTCAAGAACCAGTAGTTCATCAAAAGGCAATGCCTTTATACAGAAGTAAATTACTTCTTCTTTTTTATTATTATTATCCAAGATCTTGATCTTGTTCTTAGATCATTGATCTCTTTTAGAAGAAATTCTTCTTTTATTTAAAGGTTTTTACCTTTTCTTTCTCTGAGCCCTTCTCAAACTTTTTTAGAGGAGTTCTCTGTGTCTCTCTCTTGATGTCAATGTCTTTCAATGTGTTTTAGACTTGGAGTCTAAGGGCCTTTATATAGTGCTGATTGATTTATTAAATCGGTTAAAGAGATCTTTCTCTAAGTGATTTAGGGATTTTTCCCTACCGTTGGATCTTTGATCCAAGGGCTTCTGTTTTACAGAAGATAATCTTATTGTTTTAACAAGATTAGAAAGATCTTTCTGGAATTTTAATTCTGTTTTAGTGCTGGCACAGTTGGCGCAAGCGCACCTGCGCTTGACACGTGTCGCACAGCGCGTCGCGCGGCGCAACTGCGCTAGCGCAGCTGCGTTGACACGTGTCGCGCAGCACAGAGCGCGGTGCAACTGTGCTGACACATGTCGCGCAGCGCAGAGCGTAGGTCATTTGAAGCGTTGCTTGCTTCATTTTTATTTTAAATAGAGCCTTGCTCTGATTGGATGCGCTGTCTTGGGCGCAGCGCTGGCGTGTCAGCTTTTGACACGTGGCGCGCTGCACGCAGCGCTAGGAATCTAAAGCGTTGCTTCAATTTTTGAATTTTTGAAATTGACACAGAGCTTTGCTCTGATTGGGGAAAACAGAAGCGTTGCTTCATTTCCCGCCTTGGAATTTGAACAGAGCTTTGCTCTGATTGGGGTAAACAGAAATGAACAGGTAAAGGTTTATGTAGAAATATCTTAATCATGTCATTCATGTGTATAAGGGTAGATATTCTAACGTGGTTGTTTGTAGTCTAATAAGGAAGGTGAGCGTGTATACGAGAGTAGTCCAGCTTACCCCGAGGACCAAAGGTACAAGAGAGTATAAGGCTCCGTCATAACCCACAGAACAATGGCATGAGATATTCAAGTGGTGTCTTTTAAAGTGATATCTTATTTCACGACAAACGTTCCTAACCAGCCTACCCCTTATCCCTGCGTATATTATTGTATAGTTCAAGTTTACAGGTCTTAGCCAAATCCATGAATATGAGAAAGCAAGTTCAGGTTTAAGGTGTATCCAGGTATTCAAGTATATATGTCAAGTTCATGTCAAATTATATTCATGGTTCAGTCAAGTAAAGTCAAGTATTCAAGCTTAAGTTGGTATATTAGAATTTAAGTTTAGGTGTTTAGGTTCAAGGTCAAGTGTTCAAGTTTGGGTTTGATTTGGATTCGAGTTTGAGTTTAAAACAAGTTTGAGTTTGTATTCGAATTATAGTCAATATCTTATGAATGGATTTAACTTTTGAAATTCTTAAGTTCGGGAATAATTGGACAACCGCTGCACATGGATGACAGGATTTGTGTCATTTTCCAAAACGATTGCCATTGATAACTCTTTTAATTTGCAGTGTTATCCAACTTGAATAGGCAATCACTCATTTTCTCTAGCTCCGTGATGCTCAAGAGAAATGATACAGCTTAAACCTATATTAATTTAGGGTCCTTAAAGATTTATTCAAGTTGTTTATTATGTATTTTCATCGTTTGCATTTATCGAGGTGGTTTTATGTAAAATGTTTTAATATTGTTTTAAAAACAAAGCTCGAGGGTGTTTCAGAATATGAAGAGTTTTTATAAAAGGTATTTTAGGTTTAGTGGTATTTTAGTGATAAAATATAGCTTTTTAAAAGTTCATGGTATTTTTATGAAAACCATACTTTTAGAACTTGATGGTATTTTTTGTGTAACTTTAATTTTTCATTTTAAAATATAGTTTTCATAAAGAAAATACGGATTTATGATTTTTGAATTTTCAAATGATTTAATTTGTTGAAAAAGTCCTATTCTTTAAAAATCGTATTTTTATTTCCTTTCGAGACCGAATTCTCCATGAGGTTTTATGTATCCCGCTTTACAATAATCCGCACCATCCGTAAATGAGTTCCTCTAAAAGAATTGTAGATGTGTAATTGTAAAGGATTTAAAAATAGCGATTAAAAAGCATTTTGTAAAGTAATGGTATTTTAATGAAAATTGTTTCTTTTAGAGTCAAACATGTATCTAAAGTATCGTGCTATGAACCATTGTGTATGTGAGTGGGGTTGGTCGTTACCCAGTGAATTTTATATAGGTATATATTCTAGATATCGATGAAAAGATACTTTTAAAGTTCTTGGTATTTATAAGAAAATGTTCGATATGTTTTTATTTCGCATGGAATCTTAAATACATAAAAAGTAAATGATATGAAAATATTGTAAAGCAATATTATAGTATTTGTGTGACATATTTGGCCTATCAAAGATTATAAAAATATTTAAAAGAAGTGATATTAAAATTAACTCCACTTTGTCAATTTTTTATTTAAAGAATGATAGAGAGGAATCGAATTGAGAGAGTAGGAGGGACTTACGGGTTTTGCGCTTGGAAAAGAAAGGAAGAAGGAGAGGAGGTCTTATGGAGTCGCGGTATCGTTGAGAATGTCTCCGGTCTTCAAAGGAATGAATTTGGATTGCTAACTCTGCTTGATTAGTCTTAACCCTTCTTGAACTTAGGAATTTTAGAGATTTTTTTTGCTAGATTTTCAGAATAGGGGAGAGCTGGGGAATGGGGTGGTATTTATAGGGTAAAAATGAGAGTGTGTGAAATAAAAAATGTATTAAAAAGGGATTAAATTGTGTTAATAGGATAGATGAAAGGTTGTGAAGTTTTTGTTCAGCATATTTTATTACATTTTAATACCACTCATTTCCTATCATTTTGTTAATAAACAGTGCTATTTAATCCGTGTCTGATCATTAGTACAGATAACAGGTACACAAGAAAAAACACTGAAGACTGTACACAACATACACAGAAACGTCGGTTTTTAGTCGGAACTGCAAACGTGACAGAATACAGATCAGATCGAATGAGTTTGCAACAAATAAAATTGTGTACAAATAATAATTGGTTTTTGGTCTAACATGATCATGTGTGAATAAGTGTGAACAAATATTAGATCATATGCACCAAGGGGGATGAACCATCACCAAATGGGCATGAGCCATCATGAGAACAAGTATGCATGGGCCATCATGAGAATCAAGTAGGCAAACACCATCATGATACATACAAGTGGATGTGCAAGCGGAGTATTTGGAAAAAGAATTGATTTGAAGTATGAACACTACACATACTCACTTGACCCCCTCTCTATTCATTTCTCCAGATTGCATCCAACTTGGAATTAAAATAAATTACAATTACAGAGAGATGCACTTGATGATAGAAGACTATTGTACCAAGGTGGGCCCCAGAATCCAAAATTAGGCCTCAAATTTATTCATTTTGGCCGCAATTTGCGGCCAAATCTTAGCTATTTTGGCTTGTGCTTTTTCTGTGGGACCCTGGTGGTCTTGTCAGTCCATTGTTATATGCAATTTTTGATATTAAGTTGCCTATATATAGAAGATCGCAGAGAGAGTTTTAGGTTGGCTTTTGGAGTGAGAAAAACAATTTGTAACTCTTGATAGCTTATTCTTCTTCCCTCTTTGAGTTCTCACTTGAGTGCTCCATTAAGGAGGTTGGAGTTGCTATTTACCTTGTAGCTCAAGCCCTCTACTTTTGTGAATAAAGAACTTGCACTTTCTTTTTGTTTAACTTCTTATTCTTGTTCTTGTGTTTTATGTTTTTTTTTCTTATCTTGTGTTTCATTTTCTATTTTGTAATGTTTGTGTAACTTTATGGTTGTGTTGATGGTGAGGATGTGAGATGAATGGCTTTGCCTTCCTCCTCCTCTTGTGAATGTTTAATGTGCTTAAAATGAGATTATAACTTCAAGATTGTTATAGCATTGGTTTGATATGATATTTTTATTTTATGGTTACTTGGTAAGCTCATCATATACCATATTCTCTCCAAGTTTCCATTGTACAATGTTAAGGTTAGAATCATATTAGTGTTAAGATTGCTAAGTGTTAGATAGGGTATTTTGTTAACAAGTTGATTGACACCCTTCTTCATTTCATATATCCTATACTATCACAACTCACTTAGCAAGCTTAATGCTAAAACCACTTGTTCTCATGTGCTAATTTGTGTATTTGTTGTTGATGTATGCTTGCTAACCCTTGTGCTTAGTGTTGATACTTCAAGCTCTGACATACAATAGTAAGTGAGAACAATACGGATTCATTTCGTTTCTAACGTTGAACTTTGATATCTTAATGAATTGTGCTTCGCAAATGCCTCGACAAGCCATGCTTCACGTTGAAACCAAAACTAGGGCGGAACAACTCATGATCAAGGGAGCGACGAAGAAATTGCTGTGATTCAACCATCCGATCTGGAGCCACGACCACGTTTTCATAACTTATCAATAATTTCGTATTTTCTTAATTTTCGTGACAAACTCAATTCTTTCTCTTTGAACTTTTAATGACAACTCCTAATCACAAATTCCCAGTGGATCGACCCGTACTTGCCAGCTTACTACAACACGCCATATACTTGCGGTTTATTAATTTCAAAACGAGACCGAGCTCGCGTGCGCCACATTTCCAAAACCTTTTCTTTCAAAACCACAAAAGAGCTCACGGGTGAGGTCCCAACAAGTTTTTGGCATCGTTGCCGGGGAGGCGGTAGTCATTATGGGTTGTTATTTCTGGTTCAGTTGTATATACAAACGAACAAAACTAACTTTAACAAAAATTTTCAAAAACAAAACAAAAACAAACACAACTAACTTTTATAACTTTTGTTCTCTATTTTTTTAATCCGTTGTCACTCTGAATTTAATTATAAAATTTTGCATATAAAATTGGGACACTTATTAGACAAGAATTACGGTATAAATTTGGAGCACAAACTCAAAAAGCTGGCCGCCAATAAATTCCATCTGGCCGCAAATTGCGGCCCTACCTGCTCTATTTGCTCCAAATTTTTTGTGTTTGCTTCTTTGCCCCATTTTTGCTCCAGTCTTATATGCAAAATTTTGTTAGTGATATATGCCTTAGAGGCCATTATTGTATAGTACTAGATTGTGTTGGAGATAGTGCCCTCAGAGTCAATTATTAGGTCACAGGTACGTGATTGCAATGATTGATGGAGGACCTATCCCGGTAGGACAGTCTTACTCGAGATGATAGTATGCTATCTGGTTTACCTTTATCATCGTGTACTGTTTTAGGTGACCTGACAAGTTGCTATTACACGTTGATAGAGCCCCTAGGATTCTTGCTTGACCACCAGCAGTATGAGGGCGATCATATAAGTGGGAGCTGGGGTCTATAAGCATATCCTTAAATGGTCCCTAGTCGTGTGAGTTTCGAGACAGGGCATCGATAATCCAGAGTAGACTAGTGTATACAGTCGAGACCCCGACGAGGGGCGGTGGCCGGTCTCACAAGCCACTGGTGTCAGTTGGATCACCTAAGATATATACATGTGCTCATTGGGTTATGAATACACCGGACAGGACTCGCCGGGAACATGCTAGTTGGTCATATACCAGACGTCAGATGGCAGTTCCCTGGTGACATGTGTGCAGGTTAGTTCATCGACCTGGGGATCGTCATTTGTCTCGTGTGAGTTCCCACTGTACTTTGATTACTACCCTACCACGGCTCAAAGGAGTCGTGCAAACAGGTTTTAGTTGGGTACAGTCCCGAGCCACATGGAGGCAGTGAGCGTATCTTCAGGGGTTCGTCTCTCCCGGTATTGGGGGTGAGGTCGTGCTGTGTCTAGGAGAGCCATTACACGAAGTCCTTGGCCAAGGCAAGGAGATTTACTGGTAGGTATTCCAGTAGTATCTCAGGGTGTTCTGGGCTACACTCCGACACGACTTGTACCGCTTTTGGGGGTCTGACTTTTACCAACCCCCTAGGCCCGCCATGCGATACTCATAGACGAACAGACCGGACTGTACGGATATTGTCACTGACAGGCTCAGTAGGGTTGTTAGGCTGAGTTCGCTCACAGACGTCCCTTTTAGTCAATACCCGGTAGCCCGTTACGTATTGGCTTATACCTCTGACGTGCTAGTGGTTAAATCCACAACCAAGGTGTTGATGAGTCTTTAGAGTCCCCCACATTCAGTTACTCAGCTTTCGGGCGAAAAGTTGTAGAAGCCGTATGGAGATATGGCAATGTCCGATCAGATACGTGACGTATTGCACGGATCAGGATCAGACAGTTTGTACTATAGGCCGTATGGAAATATGGCGGGGTTCGATCAGATACGTGCGGTATTGCACGGATCAGGATCGAACGGATATTACTAGCCGGCTTTGGTTTAAGACGGATCCTAGTATAGTACAGTGTAGATTTTGTCTCATTGCATTTGTATTTCGGTCGGAATACAAATGCGGGTGTGTATGCACAGTATCGGGGTTTTCCTGTAATTTATTACGGGACCAGTTTTATGGAGTTGCCAGTTTGCTTTTCGTTTCGGTCGATTTCCTTTGTATCGTTCATTGGCCGAAGATTGGTGGAGGAGGGCTTATTTGCATTGTTGCAAATAAGTGTTTGTGGAGGGGGTCTTTGCATATTGTTTTATCAAGACAACTTTTCATTGACCTTGACTTCTTGAATTCTTCTTGTCATGATGGCATGACTTTTGGCTCATCATGGTTGTTGATGATGAGGTTGGTGGAAGGTGGTGGAGTATGGGTTTTGTTTTGGTATCATTGCTTTTCATGATAACCATTCCTCTCTCTCTCTTGCATTATATGAGAATGGCTACCATTTTTTATACACTCTCTCCACTCTCTCATTTCTCTTCACCACCATTTACATGGCCGGCCACTTGTGGGAGGGGGCTGTCCAAAATTCTTGGGGTGGGATTTTTGTCATTCTAGCTTTGTAAAATCCCACATGTTTCATCTCCACAAGCATATATCATTTCCTCCACCAAAAGGCAATTCCTACAACCCCAAAATGAGACTTGTACACTACATTCTACAGCAAATCTTGGGCACGTCGACTAGCCAGCTTCGTGCCCGAGTTGCCTCGGCATTGAGGTGGGAGCCCGTAAAAGAAGTAGGCGATGTGGTGCACTTCCGGCGACGAGGAGGAGACGGCATATTCCGCAGGAGATCGGGACGACGATGAGAAGACCGGAGGACTCGGATCTGTCGGTATATCTCTCTTCCCTTTCTTGTAGATAGCTAGGACTAGTTAGTGGTTCGATCCGGGTATTAGTGCGCGGCGGTTTGCCAGTTCAAGTAAAATTTAAAGTTTATCACCGCTTCCGCATTTGGCCGTCGGATTGACGGCCGGGGCGCCGCCGTGCACTTACAGTGGTATCAGAGCCTCGCCGTTAACTTAGTCTAGCTTGGTTTAATGTGTTTTGCATTTCCGATCAAAAAAAATTCCAAAATCTACATTTTTGCTAGCGACAGTTTTCTGTTGAAATTTTTTGGTCTCCAAAAATTTTTCAGGTTGTATAAAAGTACTGTGCTAGAAGACCTAAGACTACTGTAGAAATTCGAGACACTGATATCTTCATGGGAGCGCGGAACCGCGGCAAAACCCTACTTGTTGCCGCGGTTCCGCCGCGGTATTGATGCATCAGTGTGTACAATTTTTCCAGTAGGCTTCATGGTTTAAAATTGGGGTTTTGGAATATTAATATTGGGCCCAGAATTTCCTGATCTGCTACAGTAGTACTTAGGGCCCACTTATTATAATTTTGATTGATCGGATATTTTAAACACATTATTTCACAGTATTTACATTATATCTGCGACCGTGAATGTCCCTTGATCGGTAAACCCGGTCTAACTGCTATAGCCCGGTTAGACGGATTTGCGAACGTGACTTTCACGTTGATGTTCTGTTTTTGCTGTGATGTTGCGGATCGGTCGTGGGGATAGCCTGGATGAAATACTAGTACAGTTGTGGTTGTATTATGTACATTTGATATTGCGGGGCGAGCGTCCGACATGTGGACTGCCGTCACTGCCTGATTGTATTATTATTTTGGGGCACGACCTGGTTGCGGTCGATGTACCCGTTGTATGTATATTTTACTTTCTGTACTAGGATTACCCCGCGGAGGGGTGCATGGATAGCCGGATTCTAGAGGGCAACAAGCCCGCATCTCATGGCATTGAGACAGAGGGGGCTTCACTCTAGGATTGGCGGGCTATTCGCCGCACTCGTAGGGGGTACAGGTTGACCCAGGAGGGGTGCCCAAGTTACCGGATTCCGTGAAGTGCTGGGTGATCCATTCACGGTGCTGAAGGGGGCTGCCTCGCTTCAGGTTTTGGCGGGTAACTTGCTGCCCCCATAGGGGTCTAGGATTTCATTGCACAGGCTATCCACACGACCAGGGGAACGTCGGGTTTCAGTAGTGGCTCTGTGAAACCCGGGGATCCCAGATATCTGTATTGTTTCTGTGATGCTGTACATTTCTGTGATGTTGCATTTCTTTCACGCCTTGAGCGAATATAATATATTGGTATATATATTAGTAGATGTTGTATATGTTTTGCATCCGCGCTAGTCCAGTCCCCGCTCTGTCGTTAGTTAGCTAACCTAACGGGTAATGACGGGACCCAGTGGCGAATGCGGATGGCATATACGTACATCAGTATATTTTCGTTCTTTTTGGTGTGATCAATTGATGGGACTGCGTTGATTCGGATCAATGCAAGTTAAAAACAAACCTTATCTGATGTTGTTGGAACACTTTTCAAAAAGCTGTTATTGCAAGGACGTTCACTTTTGTTTTGCATCGTGGTATTCAGTTTGAATATCCTGCTCCTCAGTCGACGAGGCAAGGGCCGAGATCCCTTCACCGGGAGTGACCCCTTGGACAAAAGGTTTGCGTCAGGGCATTAACTTCACTATAGCCGATTACTTTTGCTTTGCATCGCGGTATTCATTTGGAATATCCTGCACCCCATTCTACGGGGAAAGAGCCGAGATCCCTTCACCGGGAGTGACCTCTTTAGCAACGGTTTTCGTCACTATATTTTTAAAAAGCTATCCGTTCCTTCGACGATATCAAGTTCTTTACGTTAAAGGTTTTCGCCAGAAACCATTCGTAGCCCTCCGTCGTTTCATATGGGTAGTCAATAGTATTCAAGCTGTGTTTTTTGGCCAAAGTCAAGGCACAGTGTTTGGTAGCTGTTGGTTATTCATATGCAGCATAGATAGATGCGTTGGTTTGGAACAGTCGTATTGCCTTGTTGGCCAAAGTCAAGGGCTTGTGCGGGTGGATTCGAATTAACCTGGAGAATGACGGGTAGAACTTGACATGTGACTTATGATTTGTTGGCCAAAGTCAAGGTCATAAGAGCATGGGGCAGAAATCACATCGGGAGTTTCAAAAGAACTGAAACTTGCCAGATATGCGCATACCTTCTGGAGTATGATGATGTGAGCAGATTCCGTCACGTTATCATGCGATGAAAGTTGGATCCCGATTCCCACTGATGAGTTAGTTTACTCCTCGGGTGACCCCGACTAATTCTTCTTTCAGGTTTGGAGGAGAATTTGACGGTACAGTGGGAGGATTCCAGATTAGATAAATTGGTAACCATTCTGATCTAGGTTAGAGTGCACGCTGAGTGTTTCTTTTCTCTCTCTCTTTGGCAGCGACCATTGACCCGACCCTAAGAATATGACTCAGTGACCAAGTTGACCGAACCTTCTTAAACACTGGCTTTTGGATTGTCAAAGTTGCAAACCTCATTGCCACTCCTATTTTTACCCTTTTTTCTCCAGGACACCCCGTTTTACTACGAACGTCCACTTCCATTGGACAAAACCATCGTATGGTTAGATACGAACTCGAAGGAATTTATTCGAGGATGGTTTTCGGTTCTAGAGAAAACGGATAGGACTATTCAGTTGTCTTTTCCTTTTACCCTCTCTCAGGTTACGAGTACTCCTTGGTTTAGGGGTAGTACACCTATTACGCAAATTGGATAGTCTTCTTCCAAACCATAGGCAGGTGCCGACCGGTAGGGAATGAAGAAAACCAATTAGCATAACGATGGTGTGCAGAAGGTATTAAGTTAAGATAAAGCAAGGGATTAGTAAGAGGGCAAAGTAAATTGCAACAGATATTCACGACCAAACCAAGTATCTCTTCGCCAATCCTAAATCACCTTTGTATTTCTCCAGGACACTCCGTATCACTACGAAGATCCACAGTTTATTGGATACTCCATCGTATGGTTATATGCGAACTCGAAAGGAACTTGTTCCAGTTCGGGGATGGATTCTGGTTCAGGAGAAATAGGAATAAGGTTTATTCGGTTGTATTTTATCTTCACCCTCTCTCATTGCGAGTGTTCCTAGGATTGAGACAGTACACCCATTATGCTTATTGGATAGTCTTCTTCCAAACCAAAGGCTGGTGCCAAACGGTAGGGAAGGAAGAAAACCATTAGGCCTAAAGGGGTGTGCAGAAGGTAATGACTAAAGACATATGAAGGGATTTGGAGAGGTGGCAAAGAATTATACGGTTACAATCGTGAATCTGGAAGAGGCATTACTAGGAATACCGGGATACCCCATCGAAACATTTCAATGTTTCAGTTTCACTGTGTAATGTTAAAGGAAAACTGATTTCCCGATTAGACACTTGCTCCAGGGTATGTATTTACCAGGTATGATTCTCACATCTGTATGGTTTTACAGATGATGAGTGGGAGTAAGTAATTGGGAATTGGGTGATCATCCTCATTATATCGGGATTCGTTGTAATCGGTGATATTTGAGGAAATCACCTGGGCCGTTTGCCAGTCGGCAAATATTTGGTTTTGAATATCTGCAGTTATGCACCAATTTCAAATTGATATATCTGTACGTCTATTTTCATAGAGTGAGATATACCTTTCTGAAATTATGTCTACGACGTTTACCTATATCAGTGGATGGTTAGGTAAGGAGCATTAAACAGCGGTGTAATTGTTCTTAACCATAAGTACAGTTTTCAACCTACGACACACAGTGAATGAGTTATCAGACTCAAGGGACTTATACAGAGTATTGTATGTTGTCCAGGGTCCATCAGGACAGAGGGGTTGGTCCTCGTACTATATTCGGTTTACTTATGACTTCTCTAGTTTTTAGACAGGTGTTTCGCGGAAACACAGGGTCCGAATTTTGAGAAGTTATAGGTATTTGAATAGAGTAGAGAACCAGGTGTAGCAAGTATCGGGATTCTTCAAAGTGATCGAAGATGTAGATACTTGTGTATGGTATTAAGTTGATAGTAATGATTAAGAGATCTTGCTTCTTTTTCAGGTTACTCATAATTGGAAGTGCTCCTAAGTTGAGTAACGATGATCGGCCTCCTTCCATTTTGTTGACATGCGCTGGAGACAGCTGCATGATTTGGATCTGGTTCAATTAAATCAGTGCCTCTGTTCCTATATGGGATATAGAACAGTTCGTATCTTAACGTTGTTAAGGTACGGGGAGTTGTCCAGCTTATGATTAAAACCAGACTCTGGATAACTCAAGGCATGTTTCTGTAATGGCTGTTTGTGGGTTGACCCAGGCTATGACGAGGGTTGACTTTCTACCATCTGGATGAACAATAGCAATATTGTTCTAGACTCGCCACAGTTTTATTAAAAATGGATTTTTTCAGAAAAACAGTAGTGGGAGTATGGTAGAACTGGAAGTGATTCCAGAACCGCAAACGATTACTGAAGATTTAATAAGGAACCTAAAGATTTAATCTGGATTGACATTCCATTGCCTACTCCGCAGTTTTGGTGGGTAACTTCAGGCACCCGAGAGGTACTACGGTAGCTTCAAGGACGATGACAGGGAAGTTCTTGTTTACCCACAATTACCATTGCTGTTGTTCCAGGCTGCGAGACCCGGCGGGAGGATGAGTATAGTGTCGTTCTAAACTAGTTTTAGAAGTGTACGTTTATATGACTCTGCCATAGGGTTGTCGTAGTCAGTGGGAGCAGCGGAAGCATTGGTGGACAGGTAGCTTATGTCTAGTTATAGACTAAAGCAGATATAGCAGAGATAGATCATCTATTTCTGACGTGACAGTCATGGGTTTGACTTCATCAGAATAGGGGATGGATCTGTTGAGAAGGTAGTAGGGTGTGATATCCTGGTATTTGGATGACATACACAGAGTAGGAAAAGAAACTCCTATACTACAATCGGTTATACTTTGGTCGTCACACAGTGGTTTCTCCACAAAGAAAATGGATTTTATATCAGACATACTGGTTACTAGATCTATGGTTTTAGATCTAGATTTGGGTGGTTTCCCAATCAGGGTACTTGACAGCATTCTAAGAGTATTTAGGATGGACGACTCCTGGCACGGTAGTGTACTTGCAGGTAATGGAGTCACCCTCTCTAAAGGGGTCTTACAGACTAAATTGGAGAGGGATGTGCATGATTGGCAGATCACTTGCTCAGGCAATTGAGTCAATCATGAGATGTCAAGTACCACACCAGATGTTGTTCTTGCACTAGATGCAATAAGCTGACATTAATCCAATCCTGGAGAAACGGTCGGAAGCAGTTTTAGAACATAAGTGGATGTTCTAGGGATATGATAACGACAGCCTCATTCGGGAAACAGTTATCATTCCAGGCTTCCAAGGTGACATGGACGACAAGGAGGTTGTCAGAGTTATATTTTTCCTTCTGATGAGGGGCAGTATTTTGGACAGGTGGTCCAAGGAAATACTGAGGGTGGCATGGCGCAGGATACTGATTAAGTTCAGTTGACGATACAGTCTAAGAAGTTTGGATTTGGAGTTCATTTATGAGCTATGTCCCATCAGACATCCAGACACATTCTAAGACAGGTATTGCTCATTTCGGGAGATGGGTTTGCTCCGCGAACTTGAGATATAGAGAGACATAGAAAGAAACAACTAAGCGGATCCACTCACTAAGGCTGTTCCTCGAACGCAATAGTTTCGCAATCGAGCTTTGTGAGACTGATTAGTAGAGGAGTTGGGTGTTCGGTATCACACGGGCTGTGAGTATGCGACATCGCAATAATTAGCCTTGAGTGCAAGTGGGAGATTGTTGGAGATAGTGCCCTCAGAGTCAATTATTAGGTCACAGGTACGTGATTGCAATGATTGATGGAGGACCTATCCCAGTAGGACAGTCTTACTCGAGATGATAGTATGCTATCTGGTTTACCTTTATCATCGTGTACTGTTTTAGGTGACCTGACAAGTTGCTATTACACGTTGATAGAGCCCCTAGGATTCTTGCTTGACCACCAGCAGTATGAGGGCGATCATATAAGTGGGAGCTGGGGTCTATAAGCATATCCTTAAATGGTCCCTAGTCGTGTGAGTTTCGAGACAGGGCATCGATACTCCAGAGTAGACTAGTGTATACAGTCGAGACCCCGACGAGGGGCGGTGGCCGGTCTCACAAGCCACTGGTGTCAGTTGGATCACCTAAGATGTATACAGGTGCTCATTGGGTTATGAGTACACCGGACAGGACTCGCCGGGAACATGCTAGTTGGTCATATACCAGACGTCAGATGGCAGTTCCCTGGTGACATGTGTGCAGGTTAGTTCATCGACCTGGGATCGTCATTTGTCTCGTGTGAGTTCCCACTGTACTTTGATTACTACCCTACCACGGCTCAAAGGAGTCGTGCAAACAGGTTTTAGTTGGGTACAGTCCCGAGCCACATGGAGGCAGTGAGCGTATCTTCAGGGGTTCGTCTCTCCCGGTATTGGGGGTGAGGTCGTGCTGTGTCTAGGAGAGCCATTACACGAAGTCCTTGGCCAAGGCAAGGAGATTTACTGGTAGGTATTCCAGTAGTATCTCAGGGTGTTCTGGGCTACACTCCGACACGACTTGTACTGCTTTTGGGGGTCTGACTTTTACCAACCCCCTAGGTCCGCCATGCGATACTCATAGACGAACGGACCGGACTGTACGGATATTGTCACTGACAGGCTCAGTAGGGTTGTTAGGCTGAGTTCGCTCACAGACGTCCCTTTTAGTCAATACCCGGTAGCCCGTTACGTATTGGCTTATACCTCTGACGTGCTAGTGGTTAAATCCACAACCAAGGTGTTGATGAGTCTTTAGAGTCCCCCACATTCAGTTACTCAGCTTTCGGGCGAAAAGTTGTAGAAGCCGTATGGAGATATGGCAAGGTCCGATCAGATACGTGCGGTATTGCACGGATCAGGATCAGACAGTTTGTACTATAGGCCGTATGGAAATATGGCGGGGTTCGATCAGATACGTGCGGTATTGCACGGATCAGGATCGAACGGATATTACTAGCCGGCTTTAGTTTAAGCCGGATCCTAGTATAGTACAGTGTAGATTTTGTCTCATTGCATTTGTATTTCGGTCGGAATACAAATGCGGGTGTGTATGCACAGTATCGGGGTTTTCCTGTAATTTATTACGGGACCAGTTTTATGGAGTTGCCAGTTTGCTTTTCATTTCGGCCGATTTCCTTTGTATCGTTCATTGGCCGAAGATTGGTGGAGGAGGGCTTATTTGCATTGTTGCAAATAAGTGTTTGTGGAGGGGGTCTTTGCATATTGTTTTATCATGACATCTTTTCATTGACCTTGACTTCTTGAATTCTTCTTGTCATGATGGCATGACTTTTGGCTCATCATGGTTGTTGATGATGAGGTTGGTGGAAGGTGGTGGAGTATGGGTTTTGTTTTGGTATCATTGCTTTTCATGATAACCATTCCTCTCTCTCTCTCTTGCATTATATGAGAATGGCTACCATTTTTGATACACTCTCTCCACTCTCTCATTTCTCTTCACCACCATTTACATGGCCGGCCACTTGTGAGAGGGGGCTGTCCAAAATTCTTGGGGTGGGATTTTTGTCATTCTAGCTTTGTAAAATCCCACATGTTTCATCTCCACAAGCATATATCATTTCCTCTACCAAAAGGCAATTCCTACAACCCCAAAATGAGACTTGTACACTACATTCTACAGCAAATCTTGGGCACATCGACTAGCCAGCTTCGTGCCCGAGTTGCCTCGGCATTGAGGTGGGAGCCCATAAATGAAGTAGGCGATGTGGTGCACTTCCGACGACGAGGAGGAGACGGCACATTCCGCAGGAGATCGGGACGACGACGAGAAGACCGGAGGACTCGGATCTGTCGGTATATCTCTCTTCCTTTTCTTGTAGATAGCTAGGACTAGTTAGTGGTTCGATCCGGGTATTAGTGCGCGGCGGTTTGCCAGTTCAAGTAAAATTTAAAGTTTATCACTGCTTCCGCATTTGGCCGTCGGATTGACGGCCGAGGCGCCGCCGTGCACTTACAGATTGTATATTATATTTTGGAAGCTTGAGATATATACGGATATAGTAACAGTCTTACTCAATATGATAGTATGCTATCTGGTTTGATTCTATCTTAATATGTATATATGTTTCTTTTAGCATATCGCTAATACATATTGATAGAACCCTTAGGATCTTTGCTTGACTATCAGCGTTGTGATGACAGTCATACTAGTGGGGGCTGGGTAGTCTATAAGCACATCCTTATACTTGTACCTAGTCATAGGATTATCGAGACAGGACATCGATACTCCAGAGTAGACAAGTGTATACGCTTCTCATTCCAGTCTGGAAGATAGCCTGTCCCGTAGCCATTGTTATGCGATACCAGAGATAGTATACATGTGCTCATTGGGTTATGAGTTACACCGGACGGACTCGATGGGAACTGCTGGTTGGTATTATACCTATCGTCAGTTAGCTGTTCCCGGGTGACATAAGTACAGGTTAGTCCATTGACTTGATATCACTATTCGTCTCGAGTGTGTTCCCACTGTACTTAGATTACTACCCTACCACGGCTCAAATAAGTCATGCAAACAGGTAGTAGTTGGGTGCAGTCCCAAAGCACTTAGAGGCAGTAGTGGATAGAAATGATTCGTCTCTCCCGGTATTGGGGGTTGATATTGCGCTGTGTTCGGATAGCCATTACACAAAGTCCCTAGACAGGGCAAGCGAGATTTACTGGTAGGTATACCAGTAGTTTCTCAGGGTGTATTGGGCTCTATGCCGACATGACTTATTGCGCTGTTAGTGGTCTGACATTTACCACCCCATAGGCTCGTTATACGATACTCTTAGACGAACATACCAGACTGTACGAAGATTATCACAGATAGGCTCAGTAGAAGTTCGGATGAGTTTACTCGTCGGCCTTCTTATCGACAGATACCTGAGTAGCCGTTACGTACAGCTAGTGCAACTGACGGACTTATGGTTAAATCCACTGCCAGCGTACTGTCGAGTTTTTAGAGTCCCACATAGAGGGTTTCTTTGGTTTAGGAGAAACGATGTAGTTTTACATGGAGGGTTCCGATCATATACGTGTACTGGCTACACGGATGTTGTTCGGGCGGATAATACTAGTAGGCTTTGGTTTAAGTTAGATTCTAGTTGTAACAACCCTAACTTTCTATACTAACTTTCTGTACAATTTTTTCAAAAATACAGAAAGGGGTACTATTTCCTGAGCACAAGTTATAAGTTTGTTTTGCTTTTTAATAGCAAGAAGGAGCTTGTAGCTCATTGGTAAAACCTTGCACTGCTGAACCAAAGCACCAGAGTTCAAATCCCATCCCCCACATTATTTTTAATATTGATTTCTTTTTAAATTTTTAGAATTCCAAGAGTCTACACATTCTAAAACCGTAAAACCAAAAGTCACAAATAAAACAAACTGGCCTAGAGGGTTGAAGAATCAACGAGAGACACGTGGCGTCGGGGGAGGGGGGGCCGACTCGGCCAGAATCGGCCGGCGAATCGGCCGGCACCTCGAAATCGGTTTTTGTCTTCTTAGATTCTGTGTCTTTTGGCCTTCTTTAAACCCCTGTTATGTTTATTTTTACTGCACATTAACAGAGCCTAATAAAATCCAATTAAACCAATTTTTAATATAATTTTCATACCATTTTTCAATACAACCTTTCACCTACCTTAACCCTAGTTTTACCTTATAAATACCACCCCTAAACACCCCCTCACTAACAACTCTGTCCAAAACTCTCAAGAAAATTCTAAGTTCAATAGTGTACAAGTGGAGTTAGCAAAGGGCGAAACTCCGGCGAACTTCCGACGACGATACGAGGTGTTTCCGGCGACGAAACGACGCACCGACTATTCTCCTCTCTATCTCTATCTTCCCTCCTTCTTGTTAGCAAGTAAGTCCCACCTCACTCTTCTATTTTCTATTCTTAAAATTCATAATTCTAAAACCTAACGGAAGCGGAGTTAAATCCGACTTCCGATTCAGTTTTCTTTATAAAGTTCAATTTTCCTTAACAATGTTGCGCCACGGCAGCGCCCCGACCGTCTATCCGAGGCCAAAATGCGGAATCAAAATTTTTCTTAACTTTTAAACTGGCGCTACCGCGGACAATATACCCGGATCGTTACCATTAACCGATACTAGCTAACAAGAGAAGGGGTGAGAGATATACCGAGTGATCCGAGTCCTCCGGTCTTCTCGTCGTCGTCCCGATCTCCCGCGGAAACTCCGGTCGTCGCATCCTTGCCGGAAGGGCACCACATCGTCTGCATCTTTTACGGGCTCCCACCTCAATACCGAGGAAACTCGGGCACGAAGCTGGCTAGTCGACGTGCCCAAGGTTTGCTGTAGATTGTAGTGTAGAAATGCTTGTCTCATTGGGGTATACGAAGTTGCCTTGATGGAGGAATAGAAGGAATGAACTTTGGAGTGATGTGAGGAATTTAGTAACAAGAAGAATGAGATGAAAATGAAATTCCTCCTACAAAATGAACCCTCTCCCTTCCTCTCCAAGATGTGGCCGGCCTCTCTCTCATGGAAATGGTGGAGGGAATGAATCATAATACAAAGGGAGGTGAGTGTAGTAAAAGGCAAGAGGTGACCACATCAAAAGCCATGATAACAAAGTCATATCAACCTTCATCTCATTTCTAATCACAAATAAAGCAAAGGTTTGATTCAAAAAGAATCTCATGATTATGAACCATCATGAAGCCTCACAAAAACAAGAAAACCCCTCCACAAAAAGTTATTTGCAAACTTGCAAACAACCCCCTCCATCGGAAAAGTCCGGCCGGGAAAGAACAAAGGAAAACCGGCCGGAACGGAATGCAAACTGGCAACTCCAGAAAACTGGTCCTGTAATAAATTACAAGAAAACCCCGATACTGTGCATACACACCCGCATCTGTATTCCGACCGGATACAAATGTAATGAGACAAAATCTACACAGTACTAAACTAGGATCCGGCTTAAACCAAAGCCGGCTGGTAATATCCGTTCGATCCTGATCCGTGCAATACCGCACGTATCTGATCGGACCCTGCCATATCTCCATACGGCCTCTACAGCGTTTCGCCCGAAAGCTTGAGTAACTGAAAGTGTGGTGGACTCTAAAGACTCGTCAATATGGCTGTGGATTTAACCACTAGCACGTCAGAGGGATTAGCCATACGTGATGGGCTACCAGCTATTGACCAAAAGGGACGTCGATGAGCGAACTCATCCTGACACCCTACTGAGCCTGTCAGTGACAACATCCGTACAGTCCGGTCCGTTCATCTATGAGTATCGCATGGCGGGCCTAGGGGGTTGGTAAAAGTCAGACCCCCAAAAGCGGTACAAGTCGTGTCGGAGCGTATCCCAGAACACCCGGAGATACTACTGGAATACCTTCCAGTAAATCTCCTGCCTCGGCCGAGGGCTTTGTGTAATGGCTCTCCTAGACACAGCGCGACCTCACCCCCAATACCGGGAGAGACGAACCCCTGCAGATTCGCTCACTGCCTCCATGTGGCTCGGGACTGTACCCAACTAAAAACCTGTTTGCACGACTCCTTTGAGCCGTGGTAGGGTAGTAATCAAAGCACAGTGGGAACTCACACGAGACAAATGACGATCTCAGGTCGATGAACTAACCTGTACATATGTCACCAGGGAACTGCTATCTGACATCTGGTATAAGACCAACTAGCATGTTCCCGGCGAGTCCTGTCCGGTGTACTCATAACCCAATGAGCACCTGTATACATCTTAGGTGAACCAACTGACACCAGTGTCTTGTGAGACCGGCCACCGCCCCTCGTCGGGGTCTCGACAGTATACACTAGTCTACTAATGGAGTATCGATGCCCTGTCTCGAAACTCCTATGACTAGGGACCTTTTAAGGATGTGCTTATAGACTACCAGCTCCTACGTATATGATCGCCCTCATACTGCTGGCAGTCAAGCAAGAATCCTAGGGGCTCTATCAACGTGTAATAGCGACCTGTCAGGTCACCTAAAGCAGTACACGATGATAAAGGTAAACCAGATAGCATACTATCATCTCGAGTAAGACTGTCCTACCGGGATAGGTCCTCTCTCAATCATTGCAATCACGTGCTTGTGATCCAATAATTGACTCTGAGGGCACTATCTCCAACAATCTCCCACTTGCACTCAAGGCTAATTATTGCGATGTCGAATACTCACAGCCCGTGTGATACCGAACACCCAACTCCTCTACTAGTCAGTCTCACAAAGCTCGTTCGTGAAACTATGACATTCGAGGATAGCCTCAGTGAGTGGATCCGCTGTGATGTTTCTTTCTATGTCTCTCTATATCTCAAGTTCGTGGAGAAAGCCATCTCCCGAAATGAGCAATACCTGTCTTAGAATGTGTTTGGATGTCTGATGGGACCTAGCTCATAAATGAACTCCAAATCCAAACTTCTTAGACTGTATCATCAATTGAACTTAATCAGTATCCTGCGCCATGCCTCCCTCAGTATTGTCTTGGACCACCTGTCCAAAATACTGCCCCTCGTCAGAAGGAAAAACTATAACTCTGACAGCCATTCTGCCATCCATGTCACCTTGGAAACCTGGAATGATAACTGTCTCCTAAAGGAGGCTGCTGTTATCATATCCCTAGAACATCAACTTATGTTCTAAAACTGCTCCCGATTGTTTCTCCAGGATTGGATGAATATCATCTTATTGCACCTACTTCAAGAACAACATCTGGTGTGGTACTTGACATCTCATGATTGACTCAATTGCCTAAGCAAGTGATCTGCCAATCATGAACATCCCTTTCCTCTTTAGTCTGTAAGACACCTTTAGAGAGGGTGACTCCATCACCTGCAGGTATACTACCGTGCCAGGAGTCGTCCATTCTAAATACTCTTAGAATGCTGTCTAAGTACCCAGATTGGAAAACCACCCAAATCTAGATCTATAGATCTAGTAACCAGAATGTCTGAAATAATATCCAAGTCCTATGTGGAGAAACCACTGTGTGACGACCAAAGTATAACCGATCGTAGTATAGGGTAATCACTTCCTACTCTGTGTATGTCATCCAAATACCATGACATCACACCCTACTACTTTCTCAACAGATCCATCCCCTATTCTGATGAAGTCAAACCTATGACTGTCACGTCAGAAATAGATGATCTATCTCCGCTACATCTGCTTTAGTCTATAAATAGACATAAGCCACCTGTCCACTAATGCTTCCGCTGCTCCCACTGACTACGACAACCCTCTGGCAGAGGCATATAAACGTACACTTCTAAAGCAAGTTTAGAACGACGCTATACTCATCCTCCTGCCGGGTCTCGCAGGCTGGAACAACAGCAATGGCAAGTGGAGGGTAAGCAAGAACCTCCCTGCCACCGTCCTTGAGCATACCGGAGTACCTCTCAGGTGCCTGAGGTTACCCACCATATCTGCGGAGTGGCCAATGGAATGTCAAACCAGATTGAATCTTTAGGTTCTATATCAAATCTTCAGTAATCGTTTGCGGTTCTGGAATCGCTTCCAGTTCTACCATACTCCCACTACCTTTTTTGAAAAAATCCATTTTTAATTAAAACTGTGGCGAGTTAAGAACAATATCACTATTGATCTTCCAGATGGTAGAAAATCAACCCTCGTCATAGCCTGGTCAACCCACAAACAGCCATTACATAAACGTGCCTTGAGTTATCCAGAGTCTGGTTTTAAGCATAAGCCGGACAACTCCCGTACCTTAACATCGTTAAGATATGAACTGTTCTATATCCAATATAGAACCAGAGGCACTGATTTAATTGAACCAGATTCAAATCATGCAGCTGTCTCCAGTGCATGTCAACTAAATGGAAGGATGCCGATCAGCGTTACTCAACTTAGAAATGCTTCCAATTATGAGTAACCTGAAAGAGAAGCAAGTTCTCTTAATCATTACTATCAACTGAATACCCTTCACAAGTATCTACATCTCCGATCACTTTGAAGAATCCCGATACTTGCAATACCTGGTTCTCTACTTTATTCAAATACCTATAACTTCTCAAAATTCAGTCCCGGTGTTTCCACGAAACACGTGTCTAAAAACTAGAGAAGTCATAAGTAAACCGAATATAGTACGAGAACCAACCCCTCTGTCCTCATGGACGCTGGACAACATACAATACTCTGTATATGTCCCTTGAGTTTGATAACTCATTCACTGTGTGTCGTAGGTTGAAAACTGTACTCATGGTTGAGAAGAATTACACCGCTGTCTAATGCTCTTTACCTAACCATCCACTGATATAGGTAAATGTCGTAGACATAATTTCAAAAAAGGTATATCTCACTCTATAAAAATAGACGTACAGATATATCAATTTGAAATTGGTGCATAACAGTGGATATTCAAAACCAAATATTTGCCCTCCGGCAAACAACCCAGGTGACTTCCTCAAATATCACCGATTACAACGAATCCCGATATAATGAGGATGATCACCCAATTCCCAATAACTTACTCCCACTCATCATCTGTGAAACCATACAGATGTGAGAATCATACCTGGTAAATACATACCCTGGAGCAAGTGTCTAATTGGGAAATCAGCTTTCTTTTAACAGTACACAGTGAAACTGAAACATTGAAATGTTTCGTTGGGGTATCCTGGTATTCCTAGTAATGCCTCTTCCATTATCCAGATTCACAACTGTAACCGTATAATTCTTTGCCATTTCTCCAAATCCCTTTATATGTCTTTAGTCATTACCTTCTGTACACCCCTTTAGGCCAAATGGTTTTCTTCCTTCCCTACCGTTCGGCACTAGCCTATAGTTTGGAAGAAGACTATCCAATAAGCATAATGAGTGTACTGTCCTAATCCTAGGAGCACTCGCAACACGAGAGAAGGTGAAGATAAAAGACAACCGAATAAACCTTATTCCTATTTCTCCTGAACCAGAATCCATCCCCGAACTGGAACAAGTTCCTTTCGAGTTCGTATATAACCATACGATGGATTATCCAATAAACTTGAGATCTTCGTAGTGATACGGAGTGTCCTGGAGAAATACAAAGGTGATTTAGGATTGGCGAGGAAATACTTGGTTTGGTCGCGAATAGCAGTCACAATTTACTTTTCCCTCTTACTAATCCCTTGCTTTGTCTGAACTTAATATCTTCTGTACACCGTTTAGGCTAATTGATATTCTTCATTCCCCACCGTTCGGTACCAGCCTAAGGTTTGGAAGGAGACTATCCAATTTGCGTAATAGGTGTACTACTCCTAAACCAAGGAGTACTCGCAACCTGAGAGAAGGTAAAAAGAAAAGACAACTGAATAGTCCAATCCGTTTTCTCCAGAACCGGAAACCATCCTCGAATTCCTTCGAGTTCGTATATAACCATACGATGGTTTTGTCCAATAGAAGTGGACGTTCGTAGTAATACGGGGTGTCCTGGAGAAAAGGGTAAAAGTAGGAGTGGCAATGAGGTCTGCAACTCTGACAATCCAAAAGCCAATGTTTTAGAAGGTTCGGTCAACTTGGTCACTGAGTCATAGTCTTAGGGTCAGGTCAATGGTCGCTGCCAGAGAGAGAGAAAAGAAACACTCAGCGTGCACTCTAACCTAGATCAGAATGGTTATAACTTTATCTAATCTGGAAACCTCCCACTGTAACGTCAAATTCTTCCCCAAACCTGAAAGAAGAATTAGCCGGGATCACCCGAAGAGTAAACCAACTCATCAGTGGGAATCGGGACCCAACTATCATCACATGATAACGTGACGGAATCCACTCACGTCACCACACTCCAGAAGGTATGCGCATGCCTGGCAAGTTTCAGTTCTTTTGAAACTCCCGATGTGGATTTTTACCCCTAGGACCCAAGTGACCTTGACGGAGTCAACAAATCAAAGAGTCCTAGTCAAGTTCAACCTGTCATTATCTGGATTGCATTAAACCCACCCGTACATGCCCTTGACGGAGTCAACAAGGCCGCACGACTGTCCTAACCAATCCCATTTATGCAACAAACAAGCACCACTTAGCTACCGTACACTACGTCTTGACGGAGTCAACAAACGCAGCACGAATACTAAGTAATACTTGTAAGAAATGGCGGAGGGCTACGTCTAGTTTTTGGCGAAAAACTTTTAACGTAATTAACTTGATATCGTTGAAGGAACTGCACAGTTTTTATAAAAATATAGTGACGAAAACCTTTGCTAAAGAGGTCACTCCCGGTGAAGGGATCTCGGCTCTTTCCCCGTAGAATGAGGTGCAGGATATTCCAACTGAATACCACGATGCAAAGCAAAAGTAATCGGCTATAGTGAAGTTATTGCCCTGACGTAAACTTTTGTCCAAGGGGTCACTCCCGGTGAAGGGATCTCGGCCCTTGCCTCGTCGACTGAGGAGCAGGATATTCCAACTGAATACCACGATGCAAAACAAAAGAGAACGTCCTTGGAATAACAGCTTTTTGAAAAGTGTTCCAACAACATCAGAATAGGTTTGTTTTTAACTTGCATTGATCCGAATCAATGCAGTCCCATCAATTAATCACACCACAAAGAACGAAAATAATATGACGTACGTATATGCCATCCGCATTCGCCACTGGGTCCCGTCATTACTCGTTAGGTTAGCTAACTAACGACAGAGCGGGGACTGGACTAGCGCGGATGCAAAACATATATAACATCTACTAATATATATACCAATATATTATATTCGCTCAAGGCGTGATAAGAATGCAACATCACAGAAATGTATAGCATCACAGAACAATACAGATATCTGGGATCCCCGGGTTTCACAGAGCCGCTGCTGAAACCCGACGTTCCCCTGGTCGTGTGGATAGCCTGTGCAATGAAATCCTAGACCCCTACGGGCGCGGCAAGTCACCCGCCAAAACCTGAAGCGAGGCAGCTCCCTTCAGCACCGTGAATGGACCACCCAGCACTTCATGGAATCCGGTAACTTGGGCACCCCTCCTGGGTCAACCTGTACCCCCTACGAGTACGGCGAATAGCCCGCCAATCCTAGAGTGAAGCCTCCTCCGTCTCAATGCCATGAGATGCAGGCCCGTTGCCCTCTAGAACCCGGCTATTCGTGCACCCCTCCGCGGGGTAATCCTAGTACAGAAAGTAAAATATACATACAACGGGTACATCGACCGCAACCAGGTCGTGCCCCAAAAGAATAATACAAACTGGCAGTGACGGAAGTCCACATGTCGGACGCTCGCCCGCAATATCAAATGTACATATAAAACAAAACTGTACTAACATTGCATCCAGGCTGTCCCCCACGACCGATCCGCAACATCACAGCAAAATCACAAGACATCAACATGAATGTCACGTTCGCAAATCTGTCCAACCGGGCTATAGCAGTTAGACAGGATTTACCGATCAAGTGACATTCACGGTCGCAGATATAATGTAAATACTGTGAACCAATGTGTTTAAAATATCTGATCGATCAAAAATTAACAAGTGGGCCTCCAAGCAATACTGTAGCACTCACAGAAATTCTGGGCCCAAGTATAATATTCCAAAACCCCTAAAAACATCCCAGAAAGCAACTGAAGAAAAATGACACAGTGATCTGATCACAGTGCGGCGGAACCGCGGCCCAAAGGGGGGTTTGGCCGTGGTTCCGCGCTCCCACTATGGAATTACTCTGTCGAATTTCTATAGTAGCCTTATATTTTCCAGTACATCACTTTTCTGTCACCTGAAAAAATTTTCGACTCCAAAAATTTCAACAGAAAACTGATGCAAAGAAAAACGCGGATTTTCGAATTTTGGTCGATTGGAAAAGTAAAACACATTAGACAAAGCCAGACTAGGTTAATGGCATGGCTCTGATACCATGTTGCGCCACGGCAGCGCCACGGCCGTCTATCCGAGGCCAAAATGCGGAATCAAAATTTTTCTTAACTTTTAAACTGGCGCTACCGCGGACAATATACCCGGATCGTAACCATTAACCGATACTAGCTAACAAGAGAAGGGGTGAGAGATATACCGAGTGATCCGAGTCCTCCGGTCTTCTCGTCGTCGTCCCGATCTCCCGCGGAAACTCCGGTCGTCGCATCCTTGCCGGAAGGGCACCACATCGTCTGCATCTTTTACGGGCTCCCACCTCAATACCGAGGCAACTCGGGCATGAAGCTGGCTAGTCGACGTGCCCAAGGTTTGCTGTAGATTGTAGTGTAGAAATGCTTGTCTCATTGGGGTATACGAAGTTGCCTTGATGGAGGAATAGAAGGAATGAACTTTGGAGTGATGTGAGGAATTTAGTAACAAGAAGAATGAGATGAAAATGAAATTCCTCATACAAAATGAACCCTCTCCCTTCCTCTCCAAGATGTGGCCGGCCTCTCTCTCATGGAAATGGTGGAGGGAATGAATCATAATACAAAGGGAGGTGAGTGTAGTAAAAGGCAAGAGGTGACCACATCAAAAGCCATGATAACAAAGTCATATCAACCTTCATCTCATTTCTAATCACAAATAAAGCAAAGGTTTGATTCAAAAAGAATCTCATGATTATGAACCATCATGAAGCCTCACAAAAACAAGAAAACCCCTCCACAAAAAGTTATTTGCAAACTTGCAAACAACCCCCTCCATCGGAAAAGTCCGGCCGGGAAAGAACAAAGGAAAACCGGCCGGAACGGAATGCAAACTGGCAACTCCAGAAAACTGGTCCCGTAATAAATTACAGGAAAACCCCGATACTGTGCATACACACCCGCATCTGTATTCCGACCGGATACAAATGCAATGAGACAAAATCTACACAGTACTAAACTAGGATCCGGCTTAAACCAAAGCCGGCTAGTAATATCCGTTCGATCCTGATCCGTGCAATACCGCATGTATCTGATCAGACCCTGCCATATCTCCATACGGCCTCTACAGCGTTTCGCCCGAAAGCTTGAGTGACTAAAAGTGTGGTGGACTCTAAAGACTCGTCAATACTATGGCTGTGGATTTAACCACTAGCACGTCAGAGGTATTAGCCATACGTGATGGGCTACCAGCTATTGACCAAAAGGGACGTCGATGAGCGAACTCATCCTGACACCCTACTGAGCCTGTCAGTGACAATATCCGTACAGTCCGGTGCGTTCGTCTATGAGTATCGCATGGCGGGCCTAGGGGGTTGGTAAAAGTCAGACTCTCAAAAGCGGTACAAGTCGTGTCGGAGCGTAGCCCAGAACACCCTGAGATACTACTGGAATACCTACCAGTAAATCTCCTGCCTCGGCCGAGGGCTTTGTGTAATGGCTCTCCTAGACACAGCGCGACCTCACCCCCAATACCGGGAGAGACGAACCCCTGCAGATCCGCTCACTGCCTCCATGTGGCTCGGGACTGTACCCAACTAAAAACCTGTTTGCACGACTCCTTTGAGCCGTGGTAGGGTAGTAATCAAAGCACAGTGGGAACTCACACGAGACAAATGACGATCTCAGGTCGATGAACTAACCTGTACACATGTCACCAGGGAACTGCTATCTGACATCTGGTATAAGACCAACTAGCATGTTCCCGGCGAGTCCTGTCCGGTGTACTCATAATCCAATAAGCACCTGTATACATTTTAGGTGAACCAACTGACACCAGTGGCTTGTGAGACCGGCCACCGCCCCTCGTCGGGGTCTCGACAGTATACACTAGTCTACTAATGGAGTATCGATGCCCTGTCTCGAAACTCCTATGACTAGAGACCTTTTAAGGATGTGCTTATAGACTACCAGCTCCCACGTATATGATCGCCCTCATACTGCTGGCAGTCAAGCAAGAATCCTAGGGGCTCTATCAACGTGTAATAGCGACCTGTCAGGTCACCTAAAGCAGTACACGATGATAAAGGTAAACCAGATAGCATACTATCATCTCGAGTAAGACTGTCCTACCGGGATAGGTCCTCTCTCAATCATTGCAATCACGTGCTTGTGATCCAATAATTGACTCTGAGGGCACTATCTCCAACAAACACAACCATATTAAACTCTTATATCTTAACTATTAATCATTAACAAAACATGTTGAACAAGTTTCATAGCAAAATATTTCATTTTGTAACTTTTACCGTTCTTTTTCAGTAAAATACCATGTAGTTTAGTTTCGATTTTAAAACGTCATTAATCTTGCTATACCTTTAGATAGATCACGAGTTAATGACCTACCTCTTCACAATACTCATATGCAATATAGCATGATACCTTTTTGGGAAACATAGATTTGGAAAAATACCGTTTTACACAAAACTACCTCTAACTTATAAAAACCATTTTCACAAGATTATGTATTTTAAACAAATCTTTGCAAAGCGCCGCTACAACCCATTTTGGGGAACCTGACTGGGATGGTGTGGATTATCGCACATCCCTGGGCTTAGTAGTGAGAGATTCAGACCTCCGCAAGGAGCATTCGGTCTCGAGATATTTAAAAATACAAATATCTTAAGAAAATGAGATTTCTAGAAAAATAATAAATTAAAATTATTTTATATAAATAAATATATATATATATGAATCATCAAAATATCTATTTTTTATATAATATAAATATTAAAACTTTTCTAAATCAAAAGAATCACTTTACATGAAAATATAATGAAATTCCATAGAAGTTCAATATTACAGATAAATACCCTATATTATGGAAAATACGTTTATTCACTAGAAATGTCACATATATAAAATCTACATCTATGAAAATTCTAAAGACGATAATTAAATACTTGAGGTGTATTTTGAAAATTATACAAAATTATTTTTACATAAAACCCCCTCAAGTTTTATAAATTACCCTAAGGACCCTAGTAAACATATGTTTAAGCGGGACCCATCTGTTGAGCCTCACGGAGCCGAAGATATGGGTGCTTTCCTATTTAAGATAGACAAATTGACAAACGGTGTTATCAACACGGTAATCATCTTTGAAAAAGACACAAATCCTGCCGCCCATGTGCAGCGGTTACCGATAGCACCAAAACCTAATTCAGGACTTCAATTTCTTTTCTAATTGTTCTGACTCAGACAGAATCTCATTATAAATAATCTGACTTGAATATGATTCAAGTACAATCTACAATTCAATATGAATCCATGAATACATATATTCAATCTGTATTGACCGAACCGAACCATGGATATACTTCCATTTACATGATTCTCCAGTTACATCCATGATTCTCTAGTTACATCCATTTTCTGATATCATGGTTTCGGTAAGTCATCCAATTATACAATCTATATTACAAGACAATACAAGTCTTCCAATTACATTTACAAAACAGTACAAATAACACATTTACAATTCATACAATACAACAATAAAAAACAAGACATCGCGGGGTTTAAAGGGTAGATTGGTACGGAAGGTGTTAGAAGTGGTACGAGACTGCAAGACTTAAGACACCTAACCTGAATTCAATTGCCGTTGTTCCAGGTTGTATAACGGAGCCTTGTACTTCAGTTTGCCTTTAGTCTCTAGCATATAGAGACTCCTCTCGTATACACTGGCATCCTTCTGTACTAAGTTACAAACAACAACGTTAATAAATACAACAGTATAACCATATAATACAACTTTAAAAGTTACACACACACTCTCTCTGTCTATTCTATTTCTCCCTTATCTTTGGGACTTACCGAGCAATTTGTTCGCTGACGACATTCTCTTTCTTCTTCTTTGAATGTCGTCAGGTGATTCAGACCTTCCAGAAATCGAGCCCACCAGTGACGACTTGGACCAGTTTATTGAAAATCCTGAGCTGTAGTTACACTTGTACATTTTCTTTACATTCTTTATTTTCCATTTTCTGTTATGCCACTGTTTATGCATCGTCTTATTCCATGTATTTACTTTTCCATGCATTGTACAGAAAGAATGTTAATAAATAAAGTTGTTGTTTCATTACATTTGTCTCTTGTGTATATTTCTTTTATATTGCTTAGTTATGCTTAGCGTATTTGCTTCTGAATAAATACGTAGCGTCATCGCCGCGGCACTTCGTCGTACACCAGGAAGCGGGGCGTGACACTAGTATTATATTATTGGATTATTATTATCTCATTGTATTCATATTTTTGCAATACGAATACGGGTATATATATACGGTGAGGTCATTCTTGTAATTTCACAAGAGAAGCTTCTAGAAGGGGATACTCATTATTTGGATTTATCTATTTTTGGAAATAGATTAATGGGGTGGAAAATGGAGATATTTGTGGCATGGTGAAGCATGGCTCATTTCATTTGTTTATGTGTTTGGGTTTACTATTGAAGCATGGTTGTTATTTTCTATTGGAAAATAATACATGCTTCATGTGAGAAAAGAGATGAGCTATTCTTCACAAGGGTACACACTTGCTCATTTGTAGTTTTTTTTTCTCTCTCCATTTTTGTTCTCCTTCTTCCTCAAGACCCTAAACCCTCACATGCGTTGTGAACCATAGGGTCACTTGAGATTTGATAGTCCAATTAACACTCTATATCTCTTAAGCTACTTAATTTAGCAAGCTAGGTACCTTAGTTCCCTCGGTTTAGAGGTTGGAGCCTGAACCATAGATTCTCGGGTGGATCGTCTTTGACACGAGGAGATCGATGTTCAAGCGCAATCGGGATCTTCGAGGAGCTCAAGAAGAGGTGGAGAAGAAGACCTGAAGGACAACTATTAAGGAGGTATAACACTATCATAGTAGTTAGAACCTCCAAGTAGTTAAGCTAGTTAAGGTTTCCGTAAAGATCCTGGAGTTTAGGTCGATGTTGCGAAGTAAGAAATCGTTTTTTGTAATTCCGCCTCCCAGCGGACCCGCGGGGTGCGTGACATCGACTTATAGTGGTATCAGAGCCTACAAAACCTTAACTAGCTTGTTAGCAAGTGATTAGAACTTCGATCGACGAAATATACCCGAAATTACATTTCCGAGACTAGCTTGCTGTCCATGTTTAAAACTGTTCAAAAAATTATTTCAGTGACCTTAAAAATACGAGCAGGCTTTTCTAGGACTAAGGAAATTTTTTGACAACATAAGTCATCAACTCGACCGCGGAATCGCAGCCAAATAGGTCATTTAGCCGCGGTTCCGCCGCTAAGTTATAGCCAATATTATCCAACTTTTTCCTGTGTTTCAGTGACTTGGAAATATGATTTTAGGTATATTTAGTATTTACCCAGATTCGATTGTGTACTGGTTTGTGCATGGGGTAAACACGGATAGTGATTATCAATCGAAATTCTAAGTTGTTGGCTAACTGTGTTTCTGTATTTATATATGTGTTGCTAAATGTCTGCTAATTGCTATATGTCGATTAGTGGTGGTTGCACATATCAGTATCTTGATGATGGTTTGTGTATATGAAGTATTGGATCGTCTTGAATGAATAGCCGGGGGGATATGAGAAGAGTGTTCTTTTCTTTCATTCATGTATATTTGTAAATTGATGTAATTTATTTTTGCGAGGCACATCCGGGCTGAGGTTGTAACCAACGTTGTATTATTTTATTTACTTTTCTTGCACCTAGGATAGACCCAAGGTAGGGTGCACAAACTACTGGGTTCTTGAAGTGCCGAGTGTCCTACTCATTTTATTGAGGGAGGTTGCTTCACTTCGGGAATTTGGCGGGTAGTTTACCGCACCCGTAGAGGTCTAGGGTAGCGTTTGGCTATTCATTACGATCGTGGAATCCGTCTTTCGTTCTTGGCTAAAACGAAACACGGAAATCCTACTATATCCAATATATTCATCTATGTTGCTGTGATCTGGAATGCCTATTATTGCGTGAGACGAATGGAATATATATATATAATGTATATAATAAACTTTGTTTATGTTTTGCACTCGCTCTAGTCCAGCCCCTGCTCTGCCATTAATTATGTAATCTAACGGTGTATGACGGGGCCCCGTGGTGAATGCGGATGGTATAAGCGTACGTTCTATTTTCGTTTCTTTCAACAATGATAGGGTTAAATGATGAGACCGCATTAATATTGATTAATGCAAAGAAAATAAACCAAAGTTAAATCGTTGGAACAATTTTAAAACCACTTGGTTTTATTCAAAAATAACTTTTAAATGCGGAGCCTAAACCACTCTTTTTAAAATCTATCATGGTTCCTTCAACTATATCAAGTTCATTTAGTTCACGGTTTTCACCAAAACTAGCCGTAGCCCTCCGTCATTTCAGATGTGTATTCAGTGGTATTCAAGCTATGTATTTTGACCTTCGCTAAGGCATAGTGATTGGTAGCTGCTGGGTATCCATCTGTAGCATAGATAGATGCGTTAATTTGGGACACGCGTACAACTATTTTGGCCTTCGTCAAGGATTTGTACGAATGGGTTCAAATTAACCTAGATAATGACGGGTAGAACTTGACTTGCGTCTTATGATATATTGTCCCTCGTCAAGGTCATAAGAGCTTGTGGCAAAAATCTACATCAGGGGTTCCAAAGGAAAAATAAACTTGCTAGTTTTGGATACCATCTGGAGTGTGATGATTTTGGTAGGATTCTTTCAAAGTTGTCACACGATGATATTTGGATCCCGATCCCACCGTGAGTTTTATTACTCTTCGGTAGATTTTTTTCACTTCACAATTAATGCTATAAACTAAGTAGGTGCCTAGAACGGTATTAGCGGGGTTACTCCTCCATGGAAAAGAGGTTATGTGATTAAGGAACATTGAGAAAGTGTTGGAAAACCTCCCTCGAAGTACCAACACTAGCGTGGCCGAAAGGTTAAGCAAGAATTGTAGGGTGTGATTAATCCAGACTAATTCTTCTTTTATGGTTTGAATGAGGATTTGAGAAACGGTGGGAGCCATCCTGTTTAGATAAACTAATAACTAATCTAAACTTGCAAGAGCATCATGCTAAGTGTTTCTTCTATCTCTCTCTCTCCTAATTGCAGCGACCAAAATAACCAGGCTCAAGTTACTGCTAGATAAAAACATATTGACGGGGCCAAACTATAAAGATTGGCTAAGGAATGTCCAGATAGCCATAACCTATGAAAAGCTGGGCTATCTCCTTACTACCAAAGCCCCCGCCGTCCTAAGTCCATATTCCACCGTCGCGGATATTGAGATCCGTAAGACATGGGAAATAGACAGTGCGAAATCCAACTGGCTCGTGCTGGTCTCAATGGATAATGAACACAAGTGGCGGCACGAGAAGATGGACTTAGCTTCTGTCTTCCACCATACCAATGAATTATATGAAGAGCAATTTCGTATCGCAAGATATGAAACCTTGAAGAAATTGTTTCAGGCGAGCTTGGCAATCGGGTCATCTGTAGGGGACCACGTCCATAAGATGATTAGCTATATTGAAGACCTCGCGGACCTTGGTAAAATTCTACCCTAGCACCACCATGAGGTTTTAGTAGCATCAAGCATGCCAAATTTTTATTTTTATTTGGTGCTAAGTTAGACTAACAAGATCTTAACTAGAATATTAGGGTTTGCTATAATGATATAAACTAATTTAAAGAAGATGTGATGGCTATACTCTCATAGATCGAGTCTTTTGATTCTAAAGCTTCGGGTTGAAGTCCACACGACTCTACTAGGCTCTTCTTCAAGTTGGATCGAGCTTGCTCCGATGACCTTCGTGCCGAAGATGGTCCTCCCAAAGCTCACTAGTTCAAGCTATCTCTTCACTAAACTATTTGGTGAAGGCAACACACTACACTTGAGTGCTAGTTTAATGTAGGATGGTGAAGTAGGAGTTTTGGAAGCTCACTAGGAATCTCACAAGCTCAATGATTCACATCACATGTGAGGGTTTTGAGCTTGGAGGTGAGATGAAGAAAGTGTAAAGATCAAGAGAGCAAGAGCTTAAGAAATGGCTAAGGCATCAAGACTCAAGAAGAGTGAAGAATGAATGACTACTCATTATTTTCACACATTATTGAAGCATGAATGAATAACCAATAAACAAATGCACCATGCTTCAATAGTGCAAATAAAATGAATAAACAAATGAACAAACCATGCCTTGAACCATACCTTAAATATCTCCACAATTACACCTCATTTTTCTATTTTCATAAAATAGAAAAATATGCCATGCTTCATATAATGTGTGTGTATATATATATATATATATATATATATATATATATATGTATGTATATATATGTATGTATATTAATAAAGCAATTAGTGAGCTAATGATATTAGTTATTATATAATTATATCAAATGTAATTTATATCAAATTATTAAATCAACAATTGATTTAATAATCCGGTTATATCACATATGACCGACAAATATCATTTATCTGTTTATCACATTATCAAATCAACACTTGATTCGATAATCTCGTTATATCATATATAACCTAACCGATAACAGATAATTGCCAGATTACAATATGGTATCACATACTCGTATTTAATCAGGCCCATGCACATATCAACATATATGCCCTACTTCATTTCGCTTGAACCAGGAAACTTCTGTGTAGGACTCTAAAGACTCGTCAATACGCCAGCAGTAGGTGATGATCACATCAGTCACCTACAAGCCATCAATGGTACTAGCTGGACGTAACGGCTACCCGGGTATTGAGCGATATGAAGATCAACAAGCAAGCTCGTCCATACTCTCCATGAAGCCTATCAGTAAAACTACTGTACAGTCCGGTCTCTTCGTTTGATATGTCGCATATCATGTCTAGGGGTGGTAAACGTCAAACCCCAGTAATGTGATAAGTCATGCCGATGTCTGGCCTATAACGGTTCGAGAAACTACTGATAACACTTATCAGTAATTCTCAGCAGCAGCTTTGGCCAGGGATTTCCAGTTATAGCCAATCGAGCATAGCGCAACATCAACCCCCAATACCGGGAGAGACGAAACCCCTCCTATTGCTCATTGCCTCCATGTGATTCGGGACTGTACCAAAAATCCACATGTTTGCACGTCTCCTTTGAGCATGGTAGGGAGGAAATCAAAGCACAGTAGGAGCCACACAAGACTCTATGACGATCTCGGGTCTACAGACTAACCTGTACCAGTGTCACCAGAGGACTGCTATATGACGATAGGTATACTACCAATTAGGAGTCCTCGGCGAGTCTTGTTTGGTGTACCCATTCTCCAATGAGCACCTGTGTACAATCTTTGATATCACAGACCAATGGTTGTGGGATCAATCATCGCCCTCTAAGGGATAAGAAACGTACACACTAGTCTACTCTGGAATATCAATGCCCTAGTCTCAATATTCCCTCGACTAGGAACTAATTAAAGGATGTACTTTTGGACCACCTTTTCCCCACTAGTATGATCTCATCATAATCCTGGTAGTCAAGTACATATCCTAAGGGCTTTATTAACATGTGAGAGAAAGACAGTAAATAATACCAGTCAACATATTAAGATAAAGAGTAACCAGATAACATACTATAACGTCGAGCAAGAAAGTCCTTTATATATATGTCCAAGCATCCACTATAATATACATCACATGTACAATAATGGTCTCTAGGGTATACATATTCCTAACAATCTCCCACTTGCACTAAGGCCATGTGTTGTAGTATCTCATACCCAACATCCCAAAAAATCTCTCAAACTGTATCTGGGGGAGGGCCTTCGTGAGTGGATCCGCTACGTTGTCCTTCGTGTCAACTCTCCTGACCTCGATCTCCCGACGATCTACTATCTTCCTGATCAGGTGATACCGCCTAAGAATATTTCTGGATCTCTGATGGGACCTGGGTTCCTTGTCCAAAACTGTTAGTGTATATGCCGTAGGGGCCATTATTGTATCATACTAGTTTGTATATTACTTAATGGAAGCTTGGGATATTCACATATATATAACAGTCTTGCTAAACATGGTAGTATGCTACTTGGTTTTTTCTATCTTAATATGTGAGTATACGTATTGATAGAGCTCTTAGGATCTTGCTTGACTACCAGCGTTGTGATGGCAGTCACACTAGTGGGGGCTGGGTAGTCTACAAGCACATCCTTATTCAGGTTCCTAGTCGTTGGATTATCGAGACAGGGCATCGATACTCCGGAGTAGACTAGTGTGTACGCTTCTCATCCCAGTTGGGGAGATGGTCTGTCCCACAGCCGTCAGTACGTCGTACTGGAGATAGTATGCAGGTGCTCGTTAGGTTACGGGTACACCGGACAGGACTCACAGGGAACTGTTGGTTGGTTTTATACCAGTCGTCAGTGAACAGTTCCTAGGTGACATGAGTACAGCATAGTCCACAGACTTGACACTGCTACTTCGCCTCGAGTGTGTCCCACTGTTCTTAGATTGCTACCCTACCACGGCTCAAAGGAGTCGTGCAAACAGGTAGCAGTTGGGTGCAGTCCCGAGCACTTGGAGGAAGTGGCGGTTAGACAGGATTCGTCTCTCCCGGTATTGGGGGTTGATATCGCGCTGTGTCAGAGAGCCATTACGCAAAGTCCCTGGCCAGGGCAAGCGAGATTTGCTGGTAGGTTCCAGTAGTTTCTCAGGGTGTAATGGGCTTCGTTCCGACACGACTTATATCGCTATTAGGTGTCTGACGCTTGCCGCCCCCTAGGCCCGATATGCGATAGTCTTAGACGAACGGACCGGACTGTATGGAGATTGTCACATCAGACTCAGTAGGAGTTCGGATGGGTTTCCTCATCGGCCTTCTTATCGACATCTACCTGGGGACCGTTACGTACAGCTAGTGCCGCTTGCGGTCTGTGGTTAAACCCACTGCCAGCGTAGTAGTCGAGTCTCTAGAGTCCCACGCAGAGAGTTTCCCTACTCCAGGCGAAACGATATAGAGGTCTTATGGTTTTACGACAAGGGTTCGGACGCATACGTGTGTTTACGCACGTACGACTTTCGGACAGTTTTTACTAGTCGGCTTTGGTTTAAGCCAGTTACTAGTATCCGGTTATTGGATTTATACAGTCTAAAATTTTTCCGTGTTTTCACGGATAGGAGGGGCGTTCTCGTAATTGCGCGAGAAGCTTCTAGAAGATGGTGACTAAGGAGGTTTAGGTGGCATATACATTGAATGAGATTGGTGAGTCATATGGATGATTCATCCATGTCATTAATGCTTCATAATTGCTTAATGACTCATGAGGATGAATCACCATAATATATTTATCAAGCATGGTTGTAAATCATTTTCTTTTCTTTTCTTGATAAATAAAAATGCTTGATATATATTATGATAACTCATTTTCTCTTCTCATTATTATGTTCATCTTCTATCTCCTCAAGCTCTCTCTCTTCAAACCCTAATCCTCCCATCTCATGTGTTGAGTAGAAGGATTAGTTAGACTACTTAATCCATAACAATATTCTATTTCATCTAGGTACTTTGATTAGCACTTAAAGATACCTAGTTGCCTCAAGTTTAGAGGCAAAGCTTGGAGTTTAGCTCTCGTGGTGGATCGTCTACTACTTGGAGAAGGCCGAGGAGGAAGTGGAGTTCGTAAAGACGAAGGACACGGTTCTTTAGGTATAATCCCTTTACATAGTAGTTGTTAACTTCTATGTTTGATATTAGTTATCGTTTAGCTTCGATTCATGCGGTTAGTCGATGTTTAGGCAAAGAACAAGATCGTTTTTCATATTTTCGCCTCCCCGCAAGTCGTGGGGTGTTTTACATCGACTTACAGTGGTATCAGAGCCTCGCTAAACAATAAATAACTCACTTGCAAAATTGTATGAATTTTGAACGAAAAAAACAAACCGGAAAACCCCGATATCATGGTATTCTGTCGATTTTTAAATGTGGTCCAAAAATTTTTCAGGGACTTTCAGAAAGCTCAAAATGATAGTATTAGAACACCCAAGAAAAGTGGGCTCAAGAATCGACTAAAGCGCCGCGGAACCGCGGCGGATCCCACCGATCCGCCGCGATTCCGCCGCCGAGTTGCCGATTCATCAGCCCAATTTTCCTGTGTTGGTTCTCTGTGATATTTGATATTTTCTGGAATTTTTTAATTTTTGCTCAGGTTTCAGATTTACAGAGAAGTACTGGAGAAAAATTAAATGTGTTTAATCGATCGAAATTATACGGTATTTGCTTGTTGGATTATATCTGTGTTTGTATAATGTGTTCGTAAACCTCCCCTAACTGCTAGTATGTCGGTTGGCAGGGGGT
The DNA here is from genome assembly GCA_030015575.1 of Agapanthus africanus. Taxonomy (NCBI): domain Eukaryota; kingdom Viridiplantae; phylum Streptophyta; class Magnoliopsida; order Asparagales; family Amaryllidaceae; genus Agapanthus; species Agapanthus africanus. The sequence continues at coordinate 759,309,390 of CM057339.1, forward strand.
TGCACATTTCTGTAATGGATTTTATCTGTTTGTGTATATGAACTGTGTTGGACTGTTGCGATGTATAGCCGGGGTTATGTGATGGGTTATTATTTAATTCATTTGATGTAAATGTAATTTGCTGTAATATTATTTTGCGGGGCACATCCAGGTTGCGGTTGTAGCCACCGTTTTATTATTTCATTTTACTGTTTTTTGCTCCTAGGACAGACCCAAGGTGGGGTGCACAAACTGCCGGGTGGGTAGTTTGCCGTACCCGTTGGGGTCTTGGGTTGGGTAATGGCTATTCATCACAACTGTGTAATCCGTCTTTTGTTGCAGGCTCAAAACAAACACGGATTGCTTGAAAATCCAATAAAGTTCATCTGTGATCTGGAATGCCTATTATTGCGTCTAACGAATGTACAATATCTATATATGATAGCTATTTAGACGTCACTTATGTTTTACACCCGCGCTAGCCCAGCCCCCGCTCTGTCGTTAGTTAAGTAACCTAACGGGTGATGACGGGACCCCGTGGCGAATGCGGATGGCATAAGAGGACGTATTTTCGTTGTTTTCTGCAATGATAGGTTAATGATGGGACGCATTATTTATAATGCAAAGAAAATAAACCAAAAGTTTAATCGTTGGAACAATTTGAAAGAAACCACTCGGTTAATTTTAAAAACAGATATTTTTAAATGCGGAGCTTTAACCACTCCTTTTAAAAGCTATCAGGTTCCTTCGGTTATATCAAGTTCACTACATTCACGGTTTCGCCAAAACCATTCGTAGCCCTCCGTTATTTCATCTGGGTATTCAATAGTATTCAAGCTATGTATTTTGACCAACGCCAAGGCATAGTGTTTGGTAGCTGCTGGGTATTCATTTGTTGCATAGATAGATGAGTTAGTTTGGGACAGTCATATGATCATTTTGGCCAACGTCAAGGATATGTACGGATGGGTTCAAATTAACAAGATAATGATGGGTAGAACTTGACATGTGACTTATGACATTTTGACCAACGCCAAGGTCATAAGAGCATGGGGCAAAAATATATATCGGAAATTTCTAAAGAAACTGAAATTTGCAAAGAGATGCATACCATTTGGAGTTTGATGAATATTGGTAGGATTCCTTCAACATTATCATACGATGATATTTGGATCCCGATCCTACTATGAGTATATGCTACTCATCAGGATATTCGTCACTTAACGATCAATGCTATAAACCAAGTAGGTGTCAAGAAAGGTGTCAGCGGGGTTACGCCCCCAGAGAAAAGAGGTTATTTAATTAAGGAACTTCGCGAAAGCGTTGGAAAACCTCCCTCGAAGTACCGACACCAGCCTGGATGAACGGTTAAGCAAGTATTGTACAGTGAGAATAGTCCTGGCTAATTCTTCTTTTATGTTTTGAGGAAGGATTCGAGAAACAGTGGGAGCCATCCAGTTTAGATAAACTAAAAATCACTCTAAACTTGCATGAGCATCATGCTAAAGAGTTTTCTTCTCTCTCTCCTAATTGCAGCGACCCTGAAAATGACTGGACTTAAGTTACTTTTAGAGAAAAATATACTGACAGGGCCAAACTATAAAGATTGGCTGCGGAATGTCAAAATGGCTTTGACCTATGATAAATTGGGGTACATCCTCACCGCTACGGCACCTGCTGTCCCTGGCCCCAAATCTAGTAATGCGGATAAGGAAATCTGCAAAACCTGGGATTTCGATTGCGCAAAAGCCAAGTGCATCGTGCTTGCCTCGATGAACAATGAACATCAGAGGAGGCACGAGGATATGGAACTAGATGCCATATTTCTCCATACAAAGGAACTTTATGGAGAGCAATCTCGTATAGCAAGATACGAGACCTCTAAGAACTTGTTTCGAGCGAGGTTGGCTGTTGGGTCATCGGTAGGAGAACATGTCCTAAAGATGATCGGCTATATAGAAGAGCTCGCAGACCTTGGGACGACTTTGGATAATGAGCTCTATACAGACCTTATTCTCCAGTCCCTTCCTTCCACCTATGCCCAGTTTATCCTGAACTTCAACATTCAAAGAAAAGAAGTTGAACTTCCGGAACTCCTGAACATGTTAAGGAGTGCGGAGGGCACCTTGCAGAAAGCAAGGGAAACACCCGCTATGTTTGTTAGCGGTGCATCTTCTTCCGGGTCCAAGGCTAGGGCCAAAGGAAGGAAGAAGAAGGCCGCCACCAAATCTAGAGGAGGTGTTAGTAAGGTGGGAGGGAAGGGAAAGAAAAAGTTTGTGGTACCGGTAGTGGGCCAGGATGAGTGCTTCCATTGTCACAGGAAAGGGCACTGGAAAAAGGATTGCAAGGCGTAGAACGCCAAGAACCAGGAACCGAAGCAAGTTGTGGCTTCGACTTCAGGTGTGTTTGTAATTGAGAATTGTCTGTCAATTAACTCTACTTCATGGGTATTGGATACCGGATCAGGATCTCATATTTGCAATTCTTTGCAGATACTGAGAAACCGTAGAGTGCTGAAGGAAGGTGATATGACCCTAAAAGTTGCTAACGGAGCTAGCGTGGGAGCTGCGTCCGTCGGGGATTATCACCTAGGATTGACGAGTGGACACATTTTGGTTTTACATAACAGTTTTTTTTTACCATGCTTAACGTGTAATATCATATCAGTTTCCTTGTTATCAAATAAAGGTTATGATTTCACGTTTGTAAGAGATGTTGTTAACATCCACCTTAATCATGGTTTGATTGGGTCCGGTACACTAAATAACGGTATATATGTCTTAAACCAACTCCAAATTTTTAATGTCCAGAACACACTAAAAAGAAAGTCTCCAGATTTAAATAAAGCTTTCTTATGGCATTGTAGACTGGGTCACATCAATGAGAGAAGGTTGACTAAGTTGCATAGAGAAGGATATTTGGACTCGTTCGAATATCAAACTTATGACACTTGTCAATCTTGTCTCAAAGGAAAGATGACAAAGACTCCTTTTACTGGACACGGAGTAAGAGCGAGCGAGCTCTTAGGACTCATACACAGCGATGTATGCGGTCCAATGTCTACACATGCAAGAGGTGGTTTTTCCTATTTCATTACTTTTACGGATGATTACTCAAGGTACGGATTCATTTATCTGATGAAACATAAATCCGAGGCTTTTGAGAAATTCCAAGAGTATAAGAATGAAGTAGAAAACCAAACCGGCAAAAGTATCAAGACACTAAGATCTGATCGAGGTGGTGAATACTTGAGTGCCGAGTTCCTAGGTTACCTAAAAGAGAAAGGAATTCTCTCTCAGCTTACTCCTCCATACACTCCACAGCATAACGGTGTATCAGAGAGACGGAATCGAACCCTATTGGATATGGTACGATCCATGATGAGTAATGCTGAGTTACCGCGATCTTTCTGGGATTATGCGCTAGAATCAGCGGCATATCTTTTGAACATGGTTCCTACCAAGACTGTACCTACCACGCCATATCAGATGTGGAGTGGGAAGAAACCCTATCTTTAGTATCTGAAAATATGGGGATGTCCAGCTTTTGTTAAAAAGCAGTATGTGGACAAGCTTGAGGCACGATCAGTAAAGTGTAAGTTTGTGGGATATCCAAAGAACTCCAAGGGGTATCTATTCTATTATGCAGAGGAACAAAAGGTGTTTGTTTCTCGTAATGCCCATTTTCTAGAATATCAGTTTTTAGAAAAGGAAACAAGTGGGAGTGAAATAGAACTGGAAGAAATTCCAGAACCACAAACTAATACTGAAAGTTTGGTAGAACCGGTAGTTCAAGAAGAACAGGACATTCCCGCACCCCTCCGCAGGAGTAGTAGGCCATCTCATCCGCCTGAGAGATACTACGGTTTTCTCATAGATGGGGATAGAGAGGATTGCATCATAGATGATGATGAACCTACTGGCTTCCAGCAGGCCATCCAGAGCGGCGACTCGGTACGATGGCTAGATGCAATGCGAACCGAAATGGAGTCCATGTACACCAACAAAGTATGGACTTTGGACTTTGCTCCAGATGGGGTAAAACCCATAGGATGCAAATGGATCTTCAAGAAAAAGATTGGTGTAGATGGACAGATGGAAACCTATAAGGCTAGACTTGTTGCAAAGCGTTTTTGTCAAAGACCTGTATTGGACTATGACGAAACTTTTTCTCCAGTGGCTATGCTCAAATCCATTCGGGTCCTTCTTGCTATTGCTGCCTTCCATGATTATGAAATCTGGCAGATGGACGTAAAGACGGCTTTTCTGAATGGAAATTTAGAAGAGTGCGTCTATATGGATCAGCCAGAGGGTTTCAATCAGAGTGGGAGCAGCGGGAAAGTATGCAAGCTGCTTAAGTCCATTTATGGACTAAAGCAGGCATCGCGGAGTTGGAACATCTGTTTTGATGAGACAGTCAAAGAATATGACTTTATCAAAAATCCAGATGAACCGTGCATATATAGTAAAGTTGTAGCCAGAAGTGTCGTATTCCTCGTCTTGTACGTGGATGACATTCTATTGATAGGAAATGACATTCCTATGCTACAATCTGTTAAAGGATTCTTGTCACATAAGTTCTCCATGAAAGACCTGGGTGATGCCTCTTACATTCTGGGGATCCGGATCTATCATGATAGATCCAAGAGGATGTTGGGACTTTCACAGTCCAGGTATATCGACACTGTACTGAAAAGATTCAGTATGGAATATTCTAAGCGCGGTAATCTACCGGCTTGTCACGGAATCACCTTCTCCAAAGAGATGTCTCCCAAGACTGATTTGGAAAGGGAACGCATGTCTATTATACCCTACGCTTCTGCGGTAGGCTCTATAATGTATGCGATGTTGTGCACCAGACCAGATGTAGCTTACGCACTGAGCGTGGTAAGCCGGTATCAGTTAGACCCAGGAGAGAAGCACTGGATAGCAGTAAAGAACATTCTCAAGTACCTGAGAAGGACTAAGGAGATGTTCTTGGTTTACGGTGGAAAGGACCTCAGGTTGGAAGCCTTTGCTGATTCCGGCTTCCAGAGTGATAAGGACGATTCCAAGTCCATGTCGGGTTATGTCTTTACCCTCAATGGAGGGGCGGTATGCTGGAAGAGCTCCAAGCAGGACACCGTTGCTGACTCGACGATGGAAGCGGAGTATATAGCTGCTTGCGATGCCGCAAAAGAAGCAGTCTGGATGAAGAAGTTCCTAACAGAACTTCAGGTGGTTCCTACCATAGTTGATCCAATACCTCTGTATTGCGACAACAACAGAGCTATAGCTTTAGCGAAGGAACCAAGGTCCCATCAGAAGTCCAGACACATCTTAAGGCGGTATCACCTGATCAGGGAGATCATTGATCGTCGGGAGATCGAGGTTCGGAGAGTTGCTTCTGAAGAAAACATTGCTGATCCATTCACGAAGGCCCTACCTCAGATTCAGTTCGAAAGGCTACTCGAGATCATCGGTCTTCGATATGCCAGTACATGGCCCAAGTGCAAGTGGGAGATTTTTAGTGTATATGCCCTAGGGGCCATTATTGTATCATACTAGTTTGTATATTACTTAATGGAAGCTTGGGATATTAACATATATATAACAGTCTTGCTAAACATGGTAGTATGCTACTTGGTTTTTTCTATCTTAATATGTGAGTATACGTATTGATAGAGCTCTTAGGATCTTGCTTGACTACCAGCGTTGTGATGGCAGTCACACTAGTGGGGGCTGGGTAGTCTACAAGCACATCCTTATTCAGGTTCCTAGTCGTTGGATTATCGAGACAGGGCATCGATACTCCGGAGTAGACTAGTGTGTACGCTTCTCATCCCAGTTGGGGAGATGGTTTGTCCCACATCCGTCAGTACGTCGTACTGGAGATAGTATGCAGGTGCTCGTTAGGTTACGGGAACACCGGACAGGACTCACAGGGAACTGTTGGTTTGTTTTATACCAGTCGTTAGTGAACGGTTCTCAGGTGACTTGAGTATAGCATAGTCCGCAGACTTGACACTGCTACTTCGCCTCGAGTGTGTCCCACTGTTCTTAGATTGCTACCCTACCACGGCTCAAAGGAGTCATGCAAACAGGTAGCAGTTGGGTGCAGTCCCGAGCACTTGGAGGCAGTGGCGGTTAGACAGGATTCGTCTCTCCCGGTATTGGGGGTTGATATCGCGCTGTGTCAGAGAGCCATTACGCAAAGTCCCTGGCCAGGGCAAGCGAGATTTGCTGGTAGGTTCCAGTAGTTTCTCAGGGTGTAATAGGCTTCGCTCCGACACGACTTATACCGCTATTAGGGGACCGATGCTTGCTGCCCCCTAGGCCCGATATGCGATAGTCTTAGACGAACGGACCGGACTGTATGGAGATTGTCACATCAGACTCAGTAGGAGTTCGGATGGGTTTCCTCATCGGCCTTCTTATCGACATCTACCTGGGGACCGTTACGTACAGCTTGTGCCTCTTGCGGTCTGTGGTTAAACCCACTGCCAGCGTAGTAATCGAGTCTCTAGAGTCCCACGCAGAGAGTTTCCCTACTCCAAGCGAAACGATATAGAGGTCGTATAGTTTTACGACAAGGGTTCGGACGCATACGTGTGTTTACGCACGTACGACTTTCGGACAGTTTTTACTAGTCGGCTTTGGTTTAAGCCAGTTACTAGTATCCGGTTATTGAATTTATACAGTCTAAAGTTTTTCCGTGTTTTCACGGATATGAGGGGCGTTCTCGTAATTGCGCGAGAAGCTTCTAGAAGACGGTGACTAAGGAGGTTTAGGTGGCATATACATTAAATGAGATTAGTGAGTCATATGGATGATTCATCCATGTCATTAATGCTTCATAATTGCTTAATGACTCATGAGGATGAATCACCATAAGATATTTATCAAGCATGGTTGTAAATCATTTTCTTTTCTTTTCTTGATAAATAAAAATGCTTGATATATATTATGATAACTCATTTTCTCTTCTCATTATTATGTCCATCTTCTCTCTCCTCAAGCTCTCTCTCTTCAAACCCTAATCCTCCCCTCTCATGTGTTGAGTACAAGGATTAGTTAGACCACTTAATCCATAACCATACTCTATTTCATCTGGGTACTTTGATTAGCACTTAAAGATACCTAGTTGCCTCAAGTTTAGAGGCAAAGCTTGGAGTTTAGCTCTCGTGGTGGATCGTCTACTACTTAGAGAAGGCCGAGGAGGAAGTGGAGTTCGTAAAGACGAAGGATAAGGTTCTTTAGGTATAATCCCTTTACATAGTAGTTGTTAACTTCTATGTTTGATGTTAGTTATCGTTTAGCTTCGATTCATGCGGTTAGTCGATGTTTAGGCAATGAACAAGATCGTTTTTCATATTTCCGCCTCCCCGCAAGTCGTGGGGTGTTGTACATCGACTTACAAAAACCACATCTCCATTGTTATTATAGTACACAGGTATTGATGCACAATGGATGGAACCACACCAAGCTCGGCAATGAACTTCTTCATCCAGACAGCCTCTTTGACAGCATCATTGGCAGCGATGTATTCAGCCTCCATCGTCGAGTCTGCTTCGGTGTCTTTCTTGGAAATCTTCCAACACACCGCTCCTCGATTGAGGGTAAAGAAAAAATCCGAGACCGACTTACTGTCGTCCTTATTACTCTAGAAGCTTGAATCGGTAAAGTACTCCACTTGGAGTTCACCGTTACCATACACCAAGAGCATTTCTTTAGTCCTTCTCAAGTACTTAAGAATGTTCTTCATAGCCATCCAGTGTTTCTCCCCAGGATCTGATTGATACCTGCTCACTACACCTAGTGAGTAAGCTACATCCGGTCTGGTACATAACATCGCATACATGATAGAGCCTACTGCCGAAACATAGGGTATCCCTTGCATGCGAGCCCTCTTTAAATCAGTCGTGGGTGACATCTCTTTGGAGAAAGTGTTTCCTGAGCAAGCTGGTAAATTATCTCGCTTGGAATCTTCCATACTAAATCTCTTTAGTATGGTGTCTATGTACCTAGATTGGGACAATCCCAACATCCGTTTAGATCTATCTCTATAGATCTTTATCCCCAGGATGTAGGAGGCATCACTTAGATCTTTCATGGAGAACTTGTATGATAAGAAGAGCTTGACCGAGTGTAGCATAGGAACATCGTTTCCAATCAAGAGTATACCATCCACGTACAATTCGAGGAAGACCGCCTTACTCTCTATAGCCTTCTTATATATACAAGCTTCATCTACATTTTTGATGAAGTCAAACTCTTTGACAGCTTCATCAAAACAGATGTTCCAGCTCCGCGATGCCTGCTTCAATCCGTAGATGGATTTAAGCAGCTTGCACACATTTCCGCTGCTCCCACCGTCTACGAAGCCCTCTGGCTGTGTCATGTACACGCTCTCTTTTAAATCACCATTTAGAAAAGCGGTCTTGACGTCCATCTGCCAGATTTTGTTGTCATGGTATGCAGCAATGGCAAGTAGGATCCTAATGGACTTAAGCATAGCGACAGGAGAAAAGGTTTCATTATAGTCGACGCCAGGTCATTGACAAAAACCTTTTGCTACAAGTCTAGCTTTGAAAGTCTCAACTTTTCTATCTACACCTATCTTCTTCTTGAAGATCCACTTGCTCCCGATGGGTTTTACCCTTTCAGGAGCAACTTCCAAAGTCCATACTTTGTTGGTGTACATTGATTCCATCTCGGATCGCATAACATCCAGCCATTTCACAGATTCTCCACTTGTGATGGCCTGCTCGAAACTATTCGGTTCATCATCTTCCATGATGCAATCCTCGCTCCCACCGTCTATGAGAAAACCGTAGTATCTCTCAGGTGGATGAGGAACCCTACTAGATCTGCGGAGTGGCTGGGATTCGCTGGGTACTATTGGATCCTCTGGTTCCACCAAATCGTCAGTTGTAGTCTGTGCTGTTGGAACTTCTTCCAGTTCTACCTCATTGACACTAATTTCTTTTACAAGAAATTCCTTTTCTAAAAAGGCAGCATATTGAGAAACAAACACCTTTTGTTCCTCAGTGTGGTAGAAGATATATCCATATGAATCTTTTGGATATCCCACAAACTTGCACATAACAGACCTTGCCTCGATTTTTTCCGAATTTTGCTTTTTAACATAGGCCGGACAACCCCATATCTTAACTCGTTTAAGGGATGGTCTCTTTTCATTCCATATCTCATATGGAGTGGTAGGCACGGATTTGGTCGGAACTCTATTCAATAGGTATATGGCTGTCTCAAGCGCATAACCCTAGAAAGAAATAGGTAACTCAGCAGTACTCATCATAGAGCGCACCATATCTAATAGGATGCGTTTCGTTCGCTCCGATACACCGTTGTGTTGCGGCGTTTATGGAGGAGTAAGTTGAGAGAGAATACCATTCTATTTTAGATAATCATGGAATTCCGTGCTCAAGTATTCTCTTCCCCGGTCTGATTGAAGGATTTGAATACTCTTACCCTTCTGGTTTTCAAATTCGCACTTATATTCTTTGAATTTCTCAAAAGTTTCAGACCTGTGTTTCAACAAGAACACATATCCGAACCTTAAGAGATCATCGGTGAATGTAATAAAGTACGAAAAACCATTCCTGGCATGTGTAGACATAGGACCGCATACATCACTATGTATCGGTCCTAAGAGTTCAGTAGCTCTTTCTTCGTGTCCAGTAAATGGAGTTTTGGTCATCTTGTCTTTGAGACATGACTGACAAGTTAAATAAGATGAAAATTCGAATGGATTCAAATATCCATCTTTATGCAACTTAGCCAGTCTTGTCACATTGATATGACCCAGTCTACAGTGTCACAAGAAGGGTTCGTTCATTTCTGAACTTTTCCTCTTGTTTGTGCTCTGTACGTTAAGAACTGTACTTTGATTAAGAACGTATATACCATTACATAACGTATCAAAGCCAATCAACACTTGAATTTGGAAAATGTTCATAACATTATCCTTTAATGTGAGATTATATCCTTCTTTAGTTAGCAAAGAAACCGATATAATGTTGCACATCATCTTTGGTACGTAGTAACAGTTGTTCAAAATCAATGTATTACCAATTGGTAATATAAGGTGATATTCGCCAACCGCCTTGGCTGCAACAATTGCATCATTCCCTACCGTTAGGGATTTATCACCCTTTACCAGTTCTCTACCTTTCTTTAGCCCATGTAACAAATTACATACGTGGGATTATGATTCGGGATCCAATACCCAGGACGTAGAACAAACTGAGAAACAGTTCTCGGTAACGAACACACCCGAAGAAGATACATCAACATGTTGTTTCTTCGTACGGGTGGCGCGAGAATCTTGACATTCCCCTATTCCTAAGGAACCAATGTTCCCCAGCTTAGTATAATAAGCAGGTTCGGTCAATACATCCATATTATTATCTTGATTAAGGCGTGACATTGGTTGCTGCCTGGAGAGAGAGAGAGAGAGAGAGAGAGAGAGAAGGAAACGCGTTAGCGTGCGCTATTTGCAAGATTAGATTAGTTATTATCTTATCTAATCAGGATGGCTCCCACTGTTTTATCAAATCTTCCTTCAAACCATAAAAGGTAAGATTAGCCGGGATTAATTACACCTTACAAGTTCGCCAATCGTTCGGCCAGGCAGGTATCGGTACTCCGAGGGAGGTTCCCCGTGCTTTCGCACGGACCTAATTAAAACAAACCTCGTTTCCCTAGAGGAATAACCTCGTTGACACCTTTCTAGACACCTACTGGATTAGCTAATTGTAAAGTGCAAAACTCTCCCAAGAGTAACTCTTACTCGCAGTGGGTATCGGGATCCAACTATCATATAGAAGGTATGCAATCTCATTGCAAATTTCAACACTTGAAATTCCCGATAATGATTTTTACCCCTAGCAGCTTATGACCTTAACTATGGTCAACAAATCATAAGTGCTAGTCAAGTTCTACCCGTTTATTTCTTGATTGAATTAAACCCACCTGTACGACCCTTAACTATGGTCAAAAAAGTCGTACGAATGTCCTAATCAATCTCACCATATGCTTTATAGGAAGACATCACTTAGCTACCGTACACTATGCCTTAACTAAGGTCAACAAACGTTGCACGAATACTAAGTACTCTACTTCCCAAAATGATGGAGGGTTACGCAGGGTTTTAAGAAAACCATGAGCGTAATGAACTTGATATCGTTGTAGAATCTAGTGATTTTGAAAAAGAGTGTTTTTGAGGCTTTTGCTATTTTCGGTAAAGAGGTCACTCCCGGTGAAGCGATCTCGGCTCTTTCCTCATCGAATGAGGTGCTGGATATTGATCAAGGAATACCACTATGCAAAGCAAGAACTAGAGAAGCTATCAAAAACAAAACTGAGTGAGTTGCAGCATTTGCTAGTTTCGCTAAAGAGGTCACTCCTGGTGAAGGGATCTCGGCTCTTTCCTCATCGAATGAGGTGCTGGATATTCATCAAGGAATACCACTATGCAAAGCAAAAACTAGAGCTACCCTTAATTTAATTCTACAACATCTTTAGATTTCTTTCTTTTCATTAATCTCATTAATGAAGTCTCATCATTTAATGTTTCCTAAACATCACAGAAAAATGAAATGAAAATAGAACGTACGCTTATGCCATCCGCATTCACCACGAGCCCCCATCATTCACCGTTAGGTTACTTAACTATCGGCAGAGCGGGGTCTTAACTAGCGCGGGTGCAAAACATAAGCAACGTTTATTATATACCATATATATAATATAACATTAGTTTCACGCAGTTATATGATCACATCACAGAACTAAGTAGCATAAGCAACATATGAAATATTGGATATACTGGGATTTCCATGTTTTAAATTTAGCCAGTAATGTAAAACACGGATTCCACGGTTGTGAAGAATAGCCAAACCCACATCCCTAGACTCCTACGAGAGCGGAAAGTAACCCTACCAATTTTAGAGTTAGGAGACCTGGTCTCAACTCCTTGAGATGGTCTCCCAATGGACTCTAGAACCCGGTTACTTATGCTCCCCGCCTTGGGTCTATCCTAATGCGGAAAAATAAATAATATACATCAATGGTGATATCATCCTCAACCCGGAAGTGCCCCAATATAAGAATATTATATTGAATTTTACATGAATGAAAATGAAAAACTCTCATCTCACATAAAATCCCCGGGCTATTCTTTGACGATGATCCAATAAATCATATCAACAGCAACACATAACATCACATGTCATCAACGTAAGTAAATACGCGTATCCCGAAACTCATTGACATATAGCAACCAGATCGGGATACCTTACGGTCGCAGAAAAGAAATTGAAAAACTACAATAACTAGAATCCGCAATATCCTTTAGACATCATAAACCCGGAATATCTCATATTCCGGATTTCATGCCTAACTTGTAAAACTTGCATTTTAGTCTCAAATTGAAAGTTCTTTTCAATAAACTGTCAGATAATTCAACAAGATTACCGACTAAGTGATCGCGTACTATACGCAATTGCGATGGAGTTTTGATCCGAATCAAAATTCCGTGGAAATCGATCAAATGAGTCTAAACGGTTAGATTTACAATATACTAACTAGTTTTCACAAAACTAATTATTCCGGATTCTAACAATTGTATCACATATTATCATCATCTATATGACGCTAAACATTTCGATCGGTTTAACAAACACCCACAAAATCCAGAGACCTCAACAACTTGAGAATCATTAAAATTACCCAGAGAGTGAAAAACTACCTAATGGAGCAGCACAGAAAATATTAGCACACAACCCTACTAACTTGCCGCGAAACCACGACCAAACATGGTGTTTGGCTGCGCTTCCGCGGCCGTTTGATGGAATTGTTTGCTCAAATTTCATGAGGCTCCATTTAAAAGCCTGTTCGATTTATATTTTTAATTACGAAAATTTCAACCTTTGAAAAATTCGACAAAACTATAAAAATATGCGGGTATCAAAACCGATCGATCACTTTAGCATCGTTAAGGCCTACCCAAATGTTCTACCTTAGCTCTTATACCATGAAAGTCTATCCTAACACCACCACGAGATTTTAGTAGCATCAAGCATGCCAAATTTTAATTTTTATTTGGTGCTAAGTTAGACTAACAAGATCTTAACTAGAATATTAGGGTTTTCTATGATGATATAAACTAATCTAAAGAAGAGGAGATGGCTATACCCTCGTAGATCGAGTCCTTCGCTTCTAAAGCTCCGGGTTGAGGTCCACACGACTCTATTAGCCTCCTCTTCAAGTTGGATCGAGCTTGCTCCGATGACCTTCGTGCCGAAGATGATCCACCCGAAGCTCACTAGTTCAAGCTATCTCTTCACTAAACTATTTGGTGAAGACAAAACATTACACTTGAGTGCTAGTCTAGTGTAGGATGAAGAAGTAAGGGTTTTAGAAGCTCACTAGGGATCTCACAAGCTCAATAATTGACATCACATGTGAGGGTTTTGAGCTTCGAGGCGAGATGAAGAAAGTGTAGAGAGCAAGAGAGCAAGAGCTCAAGAAATGGCCAAGGCATCAAGACTCAAGAAGAGTGAAGAATGAATGGCTACTCATTATTTTCACACATTATTGAAGTATGAATGAATAATCAATAAACAAATGCACCAAGCTTCAATAATGCAAATAAAATGAATAAACAAATGAACAAACCATGCCTTGAACCATGCCTTAAGTATCTCCACAATTACACCGCATTTTTCTATTTTCATAAAATAGAAAAATATGCCATGCTTCATATATATATATATATATATATATATATATATATATATATATATATATATATATATATATATATATCAAACACACACACACACACACACACTCACACACACACACACACACACACACACATATATATATATATATTAATAAAGCAATTAGTGAGCTAATGTTATTGGTTAATATATAATTATATCAAATATAATTTATATCAAATTATTAAATCAACAATTGATTTAATAATCCGGTTATATCATATATGATCGACTAATATCATTTATCTGTTTATCACATTATCAAATTAACACTTAATTCGATAATCTGGTTATATCACATATAACCTAACCGATAACAGATAACTTCCAGATTACAATATGGTATCACATACTCGTATTTAGTCAGGCCCATGCACATATCAACATATGTGCCCTGCTTCGTTTCGCTTAAACCAGGAAACTTCTATATGGAACTCTAAAGACTCGTCAATATGCCAGCAGTAGGTGATAATCACATCAGTCACCTACAAGCCGTCGGCGGTTCTAGCTGGACGTAACGATTACCAGGGTATTGAGCGATATGAAGATCAACAAGCAAGCTCGTCCATACTCTCCCAGAATCCTATCAGTAACACTACTGTTAGTTATATGTATGCCCTAGAGGCCATTACTATACATAGGATGTATATTGTAGTGGATGCTTGGACATATATAGAGATGACTTTCTTGCTCGATATGATAGTATGCTATCTGGTTACTATTTACCTTAACGTGTACACTGATTGTCTCTCTGTAACATGTTGGTAAAGACCTTAGGATGTGTACTTGACTACCTGGACTATGATGCGGATCATACTAGTGGGGACATGGTAGTCCATAAGTACAACCTTCAAGGTCCCTACTCATGGGTGTATCGAGATAGGGCATCGATATACCAGTGTAGACTAGCGTGTAGCTTCTCGACCCATACAGATGGGCGATGGATGATCCCATATCCATTGGTGTTTGACATCAGAGATGATATACGGGTGCTCAGTGGAGACTGGGTACACAGGACGGACTCGCCGAGAACTCCCAGATGGTATTATACCTTACGTCAGATGGCAGTTCTCTGGTGACACTGGTACAGGTTAGTCTGTAGACCCGAGATCGTCATAAAGTCTTGTGTGATTCCCACTGTGCTTTGATTTCCATCATACCACATCCAAGAGGGCGTGCAAAAAGGTGGCTTTTAGGTACAGTCCCGAATCACATGGAGGCAATGAGCGATAGGAGGGGTTTCGTCTCTCCCGGTATAGGGAGTTGATGTTGCGCAGTGCTCGATTGGCTATAACAGGAAGTCCTTGGCCAAGGCAGCTTTAGGGAATTACTGGTAAGTGTTACCAGTAGTTTCTCCACCCGTTATGAGCCTGATATCGACATGACTTATCGAGTTATTGGGGTCTGACGTTTACCACCCCTAGACGAGATATGCGACATATCAGACGAACAGACCGGACTGTACGGTAGTGTTACTCGTTGGATTCACTGGAGTGTGAGCGGGCTTGCTCGTTGATCTTCTGATCGCTCAATACCCGGGTGGCCGTTACGTTTAGCAGACCGCTTGCGGCTTGTGGGTGTTTGATATGATCATCACCTGCTGCCGGCGTATTGACGAGTCTTTAGAGTCCTACATAGGGGTTTCCTGGCTCAAGCGAAACGAAATAGGAGCGCATATGAGATATGTGAGGGACCGAGGATAATACCATTATATGATACTGTATTCTATTCTCGCGATTTGTGACATTGATCGGTTGTATGCGATATAGCCGGGTTATCGGATCAAGTGTTGATTCGATAAGTTGTTACTATTGATATTAGTCGGTTATATGCGATATGACCGGATCGTTAAATCAAGTGTTGATTTAATGATTTAATGTATAATTATATATTTGATATATTACTTTACATTAACTAGTATTGGTTTACTTAAGATTGATTTTCTCACTTGAATGTGTACATTGTTTATATGTGATATATGCAAGTATACATGTTTGTATCATGCTTGATGACACAAACAAGTTGTGTATATGAGACTTGAACCATATCAAGGTTGGATTAGGGTTTCCTATTTTCCGAAATAAATAACAAAAGAGAGTGACTTTGGTCAAAGTTATCAAGCTTCATGAAACTTGATGAACATTGACAAAGTCAACTCTTTTGTCATTTGTTCAAGATATTAGCTAACCCAACCCTTAACCTTATGCTATGGTTAATTCTCTACATGAGTTAAGCATGAGGGCTTAACTCAACCATGGTGCTATGGTTAAAAGGATAAGTGTTCATATTATTCTTTTAATGGATATTCATTCTTGCTTCTTCTTCTTCTTCATCAAGCTTGAAAAAGCTTGCTATCTCCAATGGCATCATTAGAAAAAGAGTGAGAAATCCAATTCTAAAGTGAACCCACTTCCTATTTCTTCATCCTCTACCACTTGCCATGTAGTATAGGGTGTTCTCTTCACAAAGTTTTCGAACGAGTGAAGGAATAGCTTGAGTTTGAGTCTCCCCGACGTAGATCATCTTCGGCCTCGATGTCAATGACCTAGCCCGATCATTTCTCCGACGAAACCATTTCTAGAGTCCGGGATCTGATGATCGCAGCGGAGGGACGTCAACACGGAGCTAACGAAGTGGTGGACCGGATCTACAAAGGTTGTAATCCCTTTCACTTAGTAGCAAAGTCGTTTGCTTGCTTGCTTTTCGCCTTAACATCTAGTTAACGATCTAGTTTAGGGTTTCTCGGCACCGGAAAATTTTTGTTTGGCATGGTTGATGCCTTGTGGGACCTCTTGAGTGTGCCTAGTAACCCTACAGTGGTATCAGAGCCTAACTAGAGTTTTAGGCGGTGTGTTAACGAAGTTAAAACTCCGAACGAACCCGATACGTCCAAGTTTACCCCCTCTCTGTATATTTTTCCAAAACTGTGTATTTTCTGAATTAAAAATACCTGAAAAATAAAGCAGGGAAATATAAGAGTTTTGGTGAAATTCGAGATCCTAACTCTTCCAAACCGCCGCGGAACCGCGGCCGTACCAAGCTTGGGCCGTGGATCCGCGGCCGTACAGAGAGATTAGGTAATTTTGTTTGCACTATAATTCCTATACCCGATAGTGCTATTTTATGGGTATTTTTAAACTGACTCAAGTGTTGAGTTTTCTGGGGGTTTATTTGGCAATCGTCGATTCGATCGGATAATTTAATTTTGTTATGTTTTCCGTATATTTTTTTTTGAACATGTTAAAAAGTTCGACCGGATATAAATACCCACTTTTTCCCCTGCCGGGAAATTTCCAAGTATTGGATTTTCCCGTAGTTTAAGAACGTCTGAGTAGTGCAAGTAACGCGATGGATCCTCTAGAAGACAACAAACCTTAACTCGATTATGTGACCGTCTTGAACTGCCTTTTGAACCTTAGGGTTTGGGGCAGTACGGCGTGCCACATGTGAGGCGTTGGCTTGGCCCTTCTACGGCTGGACCGTTGGTACTATGGCATGAAATGGATGTTTTTGAACTTATTTCAAGTGTTGAGCTGTTTCGGGAAAACTTGGGTGTTTGATTGTTCGATCGGAAAGTTTAACATTTTCTATTTATCTGGAATGTGATACAATATTTGGAATCCACAAGTAGTTATGAGATAACTGATTTGAATGTTATAAACATAGCACTTTGTCTCATTTGATCGGTTGCCACGGAATTTTGATGCGATCAAAAGTCCGTCGCAATCACGTAGCGTACGCGGATACTCGCCGGGTAAACTTAATAGGCAGCTACACCCAATACCCCCATCAAGTGACTGTAGAAGAACCCCGTCGCCGAAAGCATCCGTCCGGGTGCTCGCGGCAGCGGTGTTCCGTCTTGGTGCACTTCGTCGACGGCATAGGGGGTGCGGACGTCTACTAAAGTTTGCGACGAGCATTCGATCAGGTTATCGGGAATCTTGTTGAATTGCCCGACTAAATATTGAAAAGTGTTTTCGATATGGAGACTAAAGTGCGGGGTTTATAATTGTTAGGCATGTGATGTCTAAGAAATTCATTTGATTAGGCATGCGATGTCTAAAGGGGTTGCGGATTCCAATTGTTGTAGTTTTACACTTTCTTTTCTGCGACCGTAAGTGTAATATGTGATATCACCGGTTTCTTTGCTATATGTCAACGACAATTGGGATACGCATGTTTACTTACGTTGATGACATGTGATGTTATGTGTTGCTGGATATGTTATATTGGATCGTCGCGTTATGAATAGCCGGGGGATTTATGTGAGATGAGAGTTTTTATTTTCATTCATGTAAAAACTTGTATGTAATATTCTTTTATTGGGGCACTTCCAGGTATCGGAAGATGTCACCCATTGTATATTATTTACTTTTCCGCACTAGGATAGACCCAAGGAGGAGGGCACAAGTAACCGGGTTCTGGAGTCCAGTGGGAGACCAACTCGAGGAGTCGAGTCCAGGTCTCCTAACTCTAGAATTGGTAGGGTTGCTTGCCGCTCTCGTAGGGGTCTAGGGGTGTGGGTTTGGCTATTCATCATGACCGTGGAATCCGTGTTTTATACTGGCTCGTATTGAAAACACGGACGTCCTAGTATATCCAATGTTTCATATGTTTCTTCTGCTGCGATATCTGTGATGTGATCATGTGATGTTCTGTGATAAATACTGTATATAGTATATATGATATATTATATAGATGTTACTTATGTTTTGCACTCGCGCTAGCCCTGCCCCGCTCTGTCGTTAGTTACCTAACCTAACGGTGCACGAGGGGACATCGAGACGAATGCAGATGGCATAAGTGTACGTCGTATTTATCTATGATGTTTAGGTGCTTAAATGATGGGACTTCATTAATATGATTAATGAAAGAAAAAGAAACCCAAAGATGTTGTGTAATCGAATTTTCAAAATAGGTAGCTACAGTTCTTGCTTTGCATCGCGGTGTTCCTTGTAGAACATCCTGCACCTTATTCGATAAGGAAAGGACCGAGATCCCTTCACCGGGAGTGACTCCTTTAGCAATAACTGGCAGATGCTACACACTCGGTTTGTCTTTTGATTGCTTCTATAGTTTATGCTTTGCACAGTGATATATATGATATATCCCGCACCTCATTCGACGAGGAATGGGCCGACGATCCCTTCACCGGGAGTGACCCATTTAGTAAAACTAGAAAAGCCTAAAAAACACTCCATTTTAAAATTCATTCGATCCTACAACGATATCAAGTTCATTACGCAAAAGGTTTTCAGAAAAACCTGTCGTAGCCCTCCGTCATTTCAGATATGTACTGGTTAGTATTCGTGCTGCGTTTGTTGACCTCTGTCAAGGTGTAGTGTGCGGTAGCTGATTAGCGCTTATCTGCATAAGCATATGATGTGATTGATTTAGGGTAGTCGTGCGACCTTATTGACCTCTGTCAAGGGTCGTGCGGGTGGGTTTACTTCAATCAAGAAATGACGGGTTGAACTTGACTAGCAGCCTATGGTTTGTTGACCTCTGTCAAGGTCATAGGACGCTAGGGGCAAAATATTATCGGGAATTTCAAGTGTTGAAATTTGCAATGAGATTGCATACCTTCTATGAGATAGTTGGATCCCGATACCCACTGCGAGTAATTGTTACTCCTGGGATAGTTTTACACATTACAATTAGCCGATCAAGTAGGTGTCTAGAAAGGTGTTAACGGGGTTACGTCTCTGGAAAAATGAGGTTTACATTAATTAGGTTCGTGCGACAGTACGGGGGACCTCCCTCAAAGTACCGACACTGGCCTGGCTGAAAGATTGGCTAACTTGTAGCATATAATTAATCCCGGCTAGTCTTTCCTTTTAGGGTTTAAAGGAAGATTTGATAAAAACAGTGGGAGCCATCCTGATTAGATAAAATAATAACTAATATATTCTTGCAAGAGCGCACGCAGAGTGTTTTCTTCTCTCTCTCTCCTGGTAGCGACCATGTCACGCCTTAATCAAGATAATAAAACAGATATATTGACCGAACCCGCTTGTTATACTGAGCTGGGGAACATTGGTCCCGCTCCAACTTATAATTGTTATAAGACAGAGCAGGAAATAGGGGAATACCAGATTTCTTGTGCCACCCAAACGAAGAAAGTGCATGTTGATGCATCATCTTCGGGTGTGTTCGTTACACAGAACTGTTTCTCAGTATCCTTTACGTCATGGGTATGTGATACCAGATCAGGATCCCGCATATGTAATTTGTTACATAGGGCTACAGAAAGGTAGAGAACTGAGAACGGGTGATAAGTTTCATGAGACAGAAAACGGTACAAGTGTTGCAGCCAAGTCTGTTAGTCACTATCACCCTGTATTACCAGAATACATTGATTCTGAACAAATGTTATTAGATACCGAACCTGATATACAAAATCATATCAGTTTCTTTATTAGTAAAGAAGGATATAATTTTGTATTGTTGGATAATGTTTTGAACATTTCCTATATCAAGAGTTGATCGGTTCAGGCACGTTATCTAAAAGTATTGATGTTCTAAATCAAACTACAGTTCTTAGTATATAGAATACACACAAGAGGAAGAGTTCAGAAATGAACGAATCCTTCTTGAGGTATTGTAGACTAGGTAATATCAATGCGACCCGACTGGCTGAAGTTACATTTAGATGCATATTTAAATCAGTTTGAATTTACATCTTATGAAACTTGCCAGTCATGTCACAGAGATAAGATGACCATAGCTCTGTTTATTGGAAACAGAGAAAGAGTTAGTAAACTCTTGGGATTGATACATGCTGATGTATGAAGGTCCCCTGTCTACACATGCCAAGACCGGTTCTTTGTACTTCATTACATTCTCTGATAATCTCTCAAGATTCAGACATATGTTCCTGTTGAAACACAAGTCCGAAATTTTTGAGATATTCATAGAATATAAGTTAGAAGTAGAGAACCAAAATACGGGTAAAAGTATTATGTCCTTTGATGTGATCAAGGAGAAGAATACTTGAGCACGGGATTCCTGGAATATTCTAAGAATGAGATTCTCTCTCAGCATTACTCTTCCGTATACACCACAACACCTCGGTGTATCGGGGCGGAGCAATAGCACCCTATGTGATATGGTGTGCTCTATGATGAGTACTACCGAGTTTCCTATTTTTTTTAGGGAGTTATGCACTTGAGAAGTTGCATACCTATTGAATAGGGTTCCGATCAAATCAGTTGCATACCACTTCATATGTGATATGGAAAGGGAAGAGCCCATATCTTAAGATGGTTAAGATTTGGGGTTGTCCGGCCTATGTCTTAAAGCAAAATCTGGACAAGCTCGAGGCAAGGTCAGTTATGTAGAACTGGAATGGTTCCAGCTATACAAACTATAGCTGATGATTTGATAGAACCAAAGGATTCAATAGCTACCAACGAACCTCAGCCTCTCCGCCGATCTAGCAGGGTTCCTCACTCACCTGAGAGATACTTCGGTTTCTCTATGACAGTGGGAGCGAGGATTGCATCATGAGATGATGACCCAACTATTTTCGGGATGGCCATCAGGAGTAGGACTCTGTAAGAATGGCTGGATGCTTAGCGATCTGAGATGGAATCCTTATACACTAACAAAGTATGGACTTTGGTTGCTTTATCTGAAGGGTTAAATCCCCATCAGGAGCAAGTATATCTTGAGAAGATTACTTGGTGTACATGGAAAAGTTGGGACTTTCAAAGCTAGACTTGTTAAAGGTTTGCATCATTGACCAGCTATGGATTGTGATGAAACATTTTCTAAGTACCTATGCTTAAGTCCATCCAGATCCTACTTGCCACGGCTACATACCATGACTACGATATCTGGCGGTTGGGTGTCATGACTGCTTTTCTAAATAATGATTTAGAAGACAGAGTCTATAAGTATACAGCCAGAGGGCTTCGTAGACTGTGGGAGCAGCGGAAACGTGTGCAAGATGTTTTATGTGATAAAGCAGGAATCGCGGAGTTAGAACATCTGTTTTTATGAGTTAGTCAAAGAGTTTTGACATCATCAAAATGGTAGATGAACCTTGTATATACAAAGAGGTAGTAGGGAGTATGGTGGTGATCCTCGTAGAGTACATGGATGACATACTCTTAATGGGGAAGGAGTTTCCTATGCTACGCTCGGTCAATCTCCGCTTATCACAAGGATTCTCCATATAGGATCAAAATGATACCCACTAAATCCTGGGTTTTGGATCTATGAGATAGATCTAATTGGATGTTAGGATACTCACTAGTTGTAGTGAGATGGTATCAATCGATCCTAGGGAGAATCACTGGAAAGGTTCCAGGGTGATAAAGATGACTGAATGTCAATCACAGGCATTGTCTATACCTTCAGTAGAGGGACGGTATGTTGGAAGAGTTCCAAGCTAGATACCGTGACATACTAGACGATTAAAGGCAAGATATATCGTTACCAAAGATGCTACCAAAGAGGCAGTCTGGGTGTATATTAGTTCATGAGATGAATTTTGTTCCTCCCATTGTGTGACAATGGAGTTGTGGCTTACGCCTAGGAACACCCGTCCCATTAGTGATCCAGACATATTCTTAGGCAGTATCACCTGATCGTGGAGATGGTTGATCTCCAAGGGATCGAGGTTAGGAGAGTAGACTAAGAGGACGACACGGCGGATCCACTCACGAAAGGCCTTTTCCCAGATAGAGACGTTTATGGGATGGTTGAGTATGAGATACTACAACCACTGCTATCAGATGGCCCTAGTGCAGGTGGGAGATTGTTAGTTATATGTATGCCCTAGAGGCCATTACTATACATAGGATGTATATTGTAGTGGATGCTTGGACATATATAGGGATGACTTTCTTGCTCGATATGATAGTATGCTATCTGGTAACTATTTACCTTAACGTGTACACTGATTATTGTAAGTCTACGCTAGCGCCCCGGCCGTCTACAGACGCCAAAATGCGGAACAAAACTTTTAAACTTGGCGCTATCGTATACTTTAACCCGGATCTGCCATTATTGCTAAACTAACAAACTGTAAAGAGTGTAGAATGGTTATACCGAACGATCCGAGTCCTTCGTTCTTCAACCATCATCCCACGCTCCGTTGCGGCTGCTCCGATCTCGTCGATCTCCGATATCCTCGTCGAGGTGGAACCACATGATCGGTTCTTTAAACGGGCTCCCGCCTCTAACTCGAGGCAACTCGATCGTCAAGTTTGCTAAAAGAGACGACCAAGAATGATGTAGAGAATGAGTAGATGACTTTGTCTCACTTCGTCCAAATCCGTGGACGATCGTTTAATGAAGTTGCCGTGGAAATCGGGTGATGGAATGAAATGAACTGTAAAATTCCATACACCCCGAATACTATCATAATCTTTCCTAGTCAAAATGAAACATCAAGTGAGAGTGAGAATGAGGAGAGAGAGAGGGCAAGCCATATATAGCAAGAGGGAGGTGACCGTAGGAGAAGGGGGTGACCTTAAGCAAAAGCTTCTCACTTCTAAATATCCTAAGGAAAACAAGAATGCATTAATACAAAGCATGACTCACTAAACCTAGTCACCCTTTAATAAATGCAACCAATTAGAACACAACACCAATTAGCCTAGTCACCTCATCTAGAACCTTCTAGAAGAATCCACACTCATCTCAAGAAAAGACAAATCCGTCTTTAACCGAATGTTAAAAGACGGCTGATAGAAAACTGGAAACTGGCAACTTCCAAAAGTGATCCTGAAACGAATTTCAGGACAACCCCGAAACTGTATAAATATACCCGCATTTGTATTACGACCGAATACAAATGCAACTGAGACAAAGATATTATACCTACTCAATATAATACTCGGATCCGGCTTAAACCAAAGCCGACCAGTATCATCTGCCCGAAAACTGACACGTGCGTAAACGCACGTGCATTTTCCGAACCCTGCCATAAAACCATACGGCCTCTACAACGTTTCGCCCGAACTTGGGAAACTGTCTGTGGGGGACTCTAATGACTCGTCAGTACCCTGGCAGTGGGTTTAACCCCAAACCGTCAGCGGCACTAGCAATGCGTAACGGCTGCCCACGGACTGACCTCAAGGGTGGCCGAGGAGCGAACTCAAGGGAGACCGATGAGAGAACTCCTCCGAAAACCCTACTAAGCCTAACAGTGACAATGTATATACAGTCCGGTCCGTTCGTCAATGAGTATCGCATATCTGCCTAGGGGGCTAGCAACGTCAGACCCCCAATAGCAGTATAAGTCGTGTCGGAGTGAAGCCCAATAACACCCTGAGATACTACTGGAGTACCTACCAGTAAATCTCCTGCCACGGCCGTGGGCTTTGTGTAATGGCTCTCCTAGACACAGCACGATCTCGCCCCCAATACCGGGAGAGACGAATCCCCTGCCGATCCGCTCACGTGCCTCCATATGGCTCGGGACTGTACCCAAAAGCTACCTGTTTGCACGACTCCTTTGAGCCGTGGTAGGGTAGAAATCAAAGCACAGTGGGAACTCACACGAGACAAATGACGACCTCAGGTCGATGAACTAACCTGTACACATGTCACCAGGGAACTGCTATCTGACGGTAGATATAATACTAACTAGCAGATTCCCGGCGAGTCCTGTCCGGTGTACTCATAACCCAATGAGTACCTGTATACATCTTAGGTGATCCAACTGACACCAGTGGCTTGTGAGACCGGCCACCGCCCCTCGTCGGGGTCTCGACTGTATACACTAGTCTACTCCGGAGTATCGATGCCCTGTCTCGAAACTCCCACGACTAGGGACCACAATTAAGGATATGCATATAAACTACCCAACTCTCACGTATATGATCGCCATCATACTGTTGGTAGTAAAGCAAGATCCTAAGGGCTCTATCAAAGTGTAACATGCAATCAGTCACCTGAACATGTACACGACTGATAAAGGCAAACCAGATAGCATACTATCATCTCGAGTAAGACTGTCCTACCGGGATAGGTCCTCCGCAATCATTGCAATCACGTACCTGCGATCCAATAATTGACTATGAGGGCATTATCTCCAACAATCTCCTACTTGCACTCAAGGCTAATATTGCGATGTCGACTACTCACAGCCCGTGTGAAACCAAACATCCAACTCCTCTATTAATCAATTTCACAAAGCCCGTTTGTAAAACTATTGTGTTCGAGAAATAGCCTCGGTGAGTGGATCCGCCTAGAAGTTTCTTTCTGTATCTCTCTTAATCTCAAGTTCGCGGAGAAAGCCATCTCCCGAATTGAGTAATACCTGTCTTAGAACATGTCTGGATATCTGATGGGACCTTAGTTCATAAATGAACTCCATATCCAAACTTCTTAGACTGAATCGATCACTAAACCTAATCAGTATCGGGCACCTTGCTTCCCACAGTATCCTCTTGGACCACCTGTACATAATACTGTCCCTCTTCTTCAGAGGGAAAAACTAAAACTCTGACAGTCACTCTGTCATCCACGTCACCTTTGAAGCCTGGAATGATAATCGTCTCCCGAAGGAGGCTGCCGTCATCAAATCCGTAGAACATGAACCTATGTTCTAAAACTGCTTCCTTATGTTTCTCCAGGATTGGATTAATACAAACTTATTGCATCTAGTGCAAAACCAACATTTGGTGTGGTACTTGACATCTCATGATTGACTCAATTGCCTAAGCAAGTGATCTGCCAATCATGCACATCCCTCTCCCCTTTAGTCTGTAAGACACCTTTAGAGAGGGTGACTCCATCACCTGCAGGTACACCACCATGCTAGGAGTCAACTATTCCAAAAACCATTAGAATATCTGTCAAAGTACCCACATTGGGAAACTACCCAAATCTAGATCTAAAACCATAGATCTAGAAACCAGAATGTCAAATATTATATCCATATCCTGTCTGGAGAAACAACTGTGTGACGACTACAGTACAACCGATCGTAGTATAGGAATTTTACTTCCTACTTTGTGTATGTCATCGAGATACCATGACATCACACCCTACTACCTTCTTAACTGATTCATCCCCTATTCTGATTGAAGTCAAACCCATGACTGTCACATCAAAATTAGATGATCTATCTCCGGTATAACTGCTCAAGTCTATAAATAGATATAAGCATCTTGCCCACTATGCTTCCGCTGCTCCCACTGACTACGACAACCCTCCTACCGGGTCTCATATCCTGGAACAACAGTAGTGTCAAGTCTTGGTAGATAAGAACCTCCCTGTCACCGTCCTTGAGGCTACCGAAGTACCTCTCGGGTGTCTGAGGTTACCTACCATACCTGCGGAGTGGCTATTGGAATGTCAAACCTGATCGAATATATAGGTCCTATTAAATTTTCCGTAATCGTTCGCGGTTCTGGAATAACTTCCAGTTCTACCATACTCCCACTACTGTTTTCTGAAAAAGATCCATTTTACTAAAACTGTGGCAAGTCAAGAACAATATCACTATTGATCTTCCAAATGGTAGAATATCAACCCTCGTCATAGCCAGGGTCAACCCACAAACAGCCATTACAGAATCGTGCCCTGAGTTATCCAGAGTCTGGTTTTAATCATAAGCTGGACAACTCCCCGTACCTTAATTTCTTTTAAGGTACGATCCATTCTACATCCAATACAGAAACTTTGGCACTTATTTAATTGGAACCATATTCAATCCATGCAGCTGTCTCCAGTGCATATCAACTTAATGGAAAGAGGCTAATCAGCATTACTCAACTTAGGAATCCATCCAATTATGAGCAATCTGAAAGAGAAACACGTTTCTGAAAACCATCACAATCATCTGAATACCAATCACAAGAATCTACATCTTCGATCTCTTTGAAGAATCCCGATACTTGTGACACCTGGTTCTCTACTTTATTCTTATACCCACAACTTCTCAAAACTTAGACCTTGTATTTCTACGAAACACTCGTCTAAATACTAGAGAAGTTATAAGTAAACAGAACATAGTACGAGGACCTACCCCTTTGTCCTGAAGGACACTTGGACAACATACAATACTCTGTATAAGTCCGCTGAGTTGAACAACTCAAAACCTGTGCGTTGTAGGTGGAAAACTGTACCCTGGCGATTTCCTCAAATATCACCAATTACAACGAATTCCGATACAATGAGGATGATCACCTAATTCCCAATATCTTACTCCCACTCATCATCTGTAAAACCATACAGATATGAGAATGAAACCTGGTAAATACATACCCTTGGAGTAAGTGTCTAATCGGGAAAACAGTTTTTCCTTTAACAATGCACTGAAACATGAAAATGTTTCGTAGGGGTATCCTGGTATTCATAGCAATGCCTCTTCCATAATCCAATTCATGACTTCAACCGTATATTTTATTGCCATCTCTCCAAATCCCTTTATTTGTCTTTAGTCGTTACCTTCTGTACACCATCGTTAGGCTAAATGGTTTTGTTCCTTCCCTACCGTTCGGCACCAGCCTTTGGTTTGGAAGAAGACTATCCAGTAAGCATAATAGGTGTACCCTCCTAAACCAAGGAGTACTCGCATCTCGAGAGAAGGTGACGATAAAAGACAACTGAATAATACCTTATTCTTTTAAAGGTGAAATAGGAGCGGCGATGAAGTACGCGGTTTTGGTCGTGAATGATATCAGTCGCAATTTACTTTGCCCTCTTTCTAATCCCTTTATTTGCCTTTACATATTACCTTCTGCACACCCTACTTAGGCTAATTGGTTTTCTTCATTCCCTACCTTTCGGCACCAGCCTATGGTTTGGAATAAGACTATCCAATAGGCGTAATAGGTGTACTCTCCTAAACTAAGGAGCTCTGGCAACCTGAGAGAAGGTGATAATAAAAGACAACTGAATAAACCAATTCTTTTTCTCCTGAACCTGGATCCATCCCCGAAGAAGTCCCTTCGAGTTCGTATATAACCATACGATGGATCTATCCAATGGAAGTGGATATCCGTAGTAATACGGGTGTTCTGAGAAATGCAAAGGGTAAAAGAAGGAGTGGCAATGACTTATGCAACTCAGACAATCAAAAAACCAGTATTTTAAGAAGGTTCGGTCAACCTGGTCACTGAGTCATAGTCTAAGGTCGGTCAAAGGTCGCTGCCAAAGAGAGAGAGAGAAAAGAAACACTCTGCGTGCACTCTAACCTAGATCAGAATGGTCATCATTTTATCTAATCCGGAAACCTCCCACTGTCCTGTCAAATTCTCCTCCAAACCTAAAGAAGAATCAATCGGGATCACCCGAAGAGTAAACCAACTCATCAGTGGGAATCAGGATCCAACTCTCATCGCATGATAACGTGATGGAATGCATCCACGTTACTCATACTCCAGAAGGTATGCGCATACTCGGCAAGTTTCAGTTTCTTTAGAAACTCCTGATATGATTTTTGCCCCATGCTCTTATAACCTTGGCTTTGGTCAAAGTGTCATAAGTCATATGCCAAGTTCTACCCATCACTATCTTGTCAATTTGAACCCACCCGCACATGCCCCTGACTTTGGCCAATCGGCAGAACGACTGTCCCAAACTAACTCATCTATCTATGCAACAATTGAATACCCAGCAGCTACCAAACACTATGCCTTAACTTTGGCTAAAATGCATAGCTTGAATACTACTAAATACCCAAAAGAAGTGACGGAGGGCTACGACTGGTTTTTGGCGAAAAACCTTTAGCGTAGTGAACTTGATATCGCTGAAGGAACCTGATAGCTTTTTAAAATATAGTGGCGAAAACCTTTTGCTAAAGAGGTCACTCCCGGTAAAGGGATCTCGGCTCTTTCCTCATGGAATGAGGTGCAGGATATTCCACTGAATACCGCTATGCAAAGCAACTTGTAATCGACTATAGTGAAGTTATTACGCTGACGCAAACTTCTGTCCAAGGGGTCTTTCCCGGTGAAGGGATATCAGCCCTTGCCTCGTCGAATGAGGTGCAGGATATTCCACTGAATACCGCTATGCATAACAAAAGGAAACGTCTTTGTAACAACACTTTTTAAATTGTTCCAACAACTGTATACAGGTTTGTTTTACTTTGCGTTGATCAGAATCAACGCAGTCCCATCAATCAATCACACCAGAAAAGAACGAAAATAAAATGTACGTATATGCCATCCGCATTCGTCACTGGGTCCCGTCATCACCCGTTAGGTTACTTAACTAACGACAGAGCGGGGACTGGACTAGTGCGGGTGTAAAACATATACAACATCTAATAGTATATAAGCCAATATACATAATCGCTCCAGGCGTGATAATATGCAACATTACAGAAAAGTAATAAGCATCACAGAACAATACAGATATCTGGGATCCCCGAGTTTCACAGAGCCGCTGCTGAAACTCGACGTTCCCCTGTCGTGTGGATAGCCAGTGCAATGGAATCTAGACCCCTACGGGTGCGGCAAGTTACCCGCCAAAACCTGAAGCGAGGCAGTCCCCCACAGCATTGTGAATGGAACACCCGGCACTTCACGGAATCCGGTAAATTGAGCACCCCTCCTTGGGTCAACCTGTACCCCCTACGAGTGCGGCGAATAGTCTGCCAATTCTGAAGTGGGGCCCCTCTGCCTCTCAAAGCCATGAGATGCGGACCCATTGCTTTCCCGAACCCGGCTATCCGTGCACTCCGTCCCGGGGCAAAACCTAGTACAGTAATGAAAAATAGTACAATAGGTACATCGACCGCAACCTGGCCGTGCCCTAAAAAGAATATTATACAACAGGCAGTGACGGCTGTCCACAAGTTGGACGCTCGCCCCGCAATATCAAATGTACAAATAAACACAAACTGTACTACCATTGCACACTGCTATCCACCACGACAAATCCGCAACATCACAGCACAACACAGAACATCAACGCGAATGTCACGTTCGCAAACCCGTCTAAAAGAACTATAGCAATTAAACACGGTTTACCGATCAAATGACATTCCCGGTCGGAGATATAATGTAAGCACTGTAAACTAACGTGTTTAAATTTCGATCGACCAAAGACCAAATATCAAAAAGTGGGCCCTACTGCTTACTGGTGAACAGTAACAAAATCTGGGCCAAAACTTTATATACCAAAAACCCCAAAATCCAACACAGAGCCCACTGACCAAATTTGGGAGCACGTGCTCCCTACGTGGCCGCGGAAGCGCGGCCAAACCATGGGTTTGGCCGCCCTTCCGCGGCAGCTTGGAGGGATCACGACCCCAAATTTTGTCGTGGCTCTTAAAATTCCCTGCACAGATTTTTAAGACATCCAGAAATAAATTTTGAGACCGTTTAAAATTAACAGAAACTGTCGGGCTAGGATTTTGCCGTTTTTGATTTTCGGTTCGATCGATGTTTTGAACGCGTTAGCACAAGTTAGTATAGCAAAATGGTTAGGCTTTGATACCACTGTAAGTCTACGCTAGCGCCCCGGCCGTCTACAGACGCCAAAATGCGGAACAAAACTTTTAAACTTGGCGCTATCGTATACTTTAACCCGGATCTGCCATTATTGCTAAACTAACAAACTGTAAAGAGTGTAGAATGGTTATACCGAACGATCCGAGTCCTTCGTTCTTCAACCATCATCCCACGCTCCGTTGCGGCTGCTCCGATCTCGTCGATCTCCGATATCCTCGTCGAGGTGGCACCACATGATCGGTTCTTTAAACGGGCTCCCGCCTCTAACTCGAGGCAACTCGATCGTCAAGTTTGCTAAAAGAGACGACCAAGAATGATGTAGAGAATGAGTAGATGACTTTGTCTTACTTCGTCCAAATCCATGAACGATCGGTTAATGAAGTTTCCGTGGAAATCGGGTGATGGAATGAAATGAACTGTAAAATTCCATACACCCCGAATACTATCATAATCTTTTCTAGTCAAAATGAAACATCAAGTGAGAGTGAGAATGAGGAGAGAGAGAGGGCAAGCCATATATAGCAAGAGGGAGGTGACCGTAGGAGAAGGGGGTGACCTTAAGCAAAAGCTTCTCACTTCTAAATATCCTAAGGAAAACAAGAATGCATTAATACAAAGCATGACTCACTAAACCTAGTCACCCTTTAATAAATGCAACCAATTAGAACACAACACCAATTAGCCTAGTCACCTCATCTAGAACCTTCTAGAAGAATCCACACTCATCTCAAGAAAAGACAAATCCGTCTTTAACCGAATGTTAAAAGACGGCTGATAGAAAACTGGAAACTGGCAACTTCCAAAAGTGATCCTGAAACGAATTTCAGGACAACCCCGAAACTGTATAAATATACCCGCATTTGTATTACGACCGAATACAAATGCAACTGAGACAAAGATATTATACCTACTCAATATAATACTCGGATCCGGCTTAAACCAAAGCCGACCAGTATCATCTGCCCGAAAACTGACACGTGCGTAAACGCACGTGCATTTTCCGAACCCTGCCATAAAACCATACGGCCTCTACAACGTTTCGCCCGAACTTGGGAAACTGTCTGTGGGGGACTCTAATGACTCGTCAGTACCCTGGCAGTGGGTTTAACCACAAACCGTCAGCGGCACTAGCAATGCGTAACGGCTGCCCACGGACTGACCTCAAGGGTGGCCGAGGAGCGAACTCAAGGGAGACCGATGAGCGAACTCCTCCGAAAACCCTACTGAGCCGAACAGTGACAATGTATATACAGTCCGGTCCGTTCGTCAATGAGTATCGCATATCTGCCTAGGGGGCTAGCAACGTCAGACCCCCAATAGCAGTATAAGTCGTGTCGGAGTGAAGCCCAATAACACCCTGAGATACTACTGGAGTACCTACCAGTAAATCTCCTGCCACGGCCGTGGGCTTTATGTAATGGCTCTCCTAGACACAGCACGATCTCGCCCCCAATACCGGGAGAGACGAATCCCCTGCCGATCCGCTCACGTGCCTCCATATGGCTCTGGACTGTACCCAAAAGCTACCTGTTTGCACGACTCCTTTGAGCCGTGGTAGGGTAGAAATCAAAGCACAGTGGGAACTCACACAAGACAAATGACGACCTCAGGTCGGTGAACTAACCTGTACACATGTCACCAGGGAACGGCTATCTGACGGTAGATATAATACTAACTAGCAGATTCCCGGCGAGTCCTGTCCGGTGTACTCATAACCCAATGAGCACCTGTATACATCTTAGGTGATCCAACTGACACCAGTGGCTTGTGAGACCGGCCACCGCCCCTCGTCGGGGTCTCGACTGTATACACTTGTCTACTCCGGAGTATCGATGCCCTGTCTCGAAACTCCCACGACTAGGGACCACAATTAAGGATATGCATATAAACTACCCAACTCTCACGTATATGATCGCCATCATACTGTTGGTAGTAAAGCAAGATCCTAAGGGCTCTATCAAAGTGTAACATGCAATCAGTCACCTGAACATGTACACGACTGATAAAGGCAAACCAGATAGCATACTATCATCTCGAGTAAGACTGTCCTACCGGGATAGGTCCTCCGCAATCATTGCAATCACGTACCTGCGATCCAATAATTGACTATGAGGGCACTATCTCCAACAATTATCTCTCTGTTACATGTTGGTAAAGCCCTTAGGATGTGTACTTGACTACCTGGACTATGATGCGGATCATACTAGTGGGGACATGGTAGTCCATAAGTACATCCTTCAAGGTCCCTAGTCGTGGGTGTATCGAGATAGGGCATCGATATACCAGTGTAGACTACCGTGTAGCTTCTCGACCCATACAGATGGGCGATGGATGATCCCATATCCATTGGTGTTTGACATCAGAGATGATATACGGGTGCTCAGTGGAGACTGGGTACACTGGACGGACTCGCCGAGAACTCCCAGATGGTATTATACCTTACGTCAGATGGCAGTTCTCTGGTGACACTGGTACAGGTTAGTCTGTAGACCCGAGATCGTCATAGAGTCTTGTGTGATTCCCACTATGCTTTGATTTCCATCATACCACGTCCAAGAGGGCGTGCAAAATGGTAGCTTTTGGGTACAGTCCCGAATCACATGGAGGCAATGAGCGATAGGAGGGGTTTCGTCTCTCCTGGTATAGGGAGTTGATGTTGTGCAGTGCTCGATTGGCTATAACAGGAAGTCCTTGGCCAAGGCAGCTTTAGGGATTTACTGGTAAGTGTTACCAGTAGTTTCTTGACCCGTTATGAGCCTCATATCGACATGACTTATCGAATTATTGGGGTCTGACGTTTACCACCCCTAAACGAGATATGCGACATATCAGATGAACAGACCGGACTGTACGGTAGTGTTACTCGTTGGATTCACTGGAGTGTGAGCGGGCTTGCTCGTTGATCTTCTGAACGCTCAATACCCGGGTGGCCGTTACGTTTAGCAGACCGCTTGCGGCTTGTGGGTGTTTGATATGATCATCACCTGCTGCCGGCGTATTGACGAGTCTTTAGAGTCCTACACAGGGGTTTCCTGGCTCAAGTGAAACGAAATAGGAGCGCATATGAGATATGTGCGGGACCGAGGATAATACCAGTATGTGATACTGTATTCTATTCTCGCGATTTGTGACATTGATCGGTTGTATGCGATATAGCCGGGTTATCGGATCAAGTGTTGATTCGATAAGTTGTTACTATTGATATTAGTCGGTTATATGCGATATGACCGGATCGTTAAATCAAGTGTTGATTTAATGAATTAAAGTATAATTATATATTTGTTATATTACTTTACATTAACTAGTATTGGTTCACTTAAGATTGATTTTCTCACTTGAATGTGTACATTGTTTATATGTGATATATGCAAGTGTACATGTTTGTATCATGCTTGATGATACAAACAAGTTGTGTGTATGAGACTTGAACCATATCAAGGTTGGACTAGGGTTTCCTATTTTCCTAAATAAATAACAAAAGAGAGTGACTTTGGTCAAAATTATCAAGCTTCATGAAGCTTGATGAACATTGACAAAGTCAACTCTTTTGTCATTTGTTCAAGATATTAGCTAACCCAATCCTTAACCTTATGCTATGGTTAATTCTCTACATGAGTTAAGCATGAGGGATTAACTAAACCATGGTGCCATGATTAAAAGGATAAGTGTTCATATTATTCTTTTAATGGATATTCATTCTTGCTTCTTCTTCTTCTTCATCAAGCTTGAAAAAGCTTGCTAGCTCCAATGGCATCATGAGAAAAAGAGTGCGAAATCCAATTCTAAAGTGAACCCACTTCCTATTTCTTCATCCTCTACCACTTGCCATGTAGTATAGGGTGTTCTCTTCACAAATTTTTCGAACGAGTGAAGGAATAGCTTGAGTTTGAGTCTCCCCGACGTAGATCATCTTCGGCCTCGATGTCAATGACCTAGCCCGATCATTTCTCCGACGAAACATTTTCTAGAGTCCGGGATCTGATGATCGCAGCGGAGGGACGTCAACACGGAGCTAAAGAAGTGGTGGACCGGATCTACAAAGGTTGTAATCCCTTTCACTTAGTAGCAAAGTCGTTTGCTTGCTTGCTTTTCGCCTTAACATCTAGTTAACGATCTAGTTTGGGGTTTCTCGGCACCGGAAAAATTTTGTTTGGCATGGTTGATGCGTTGTGGAACCTCTTGAGTGTGCCTAGTAACCCTACAACTACCGTACAGTCCGGTCTATTCATCTGATATGTCGCATATCATGTCTAGGGGTGGTAAACGTCAGGCCCCAGTAACGTTTCGGTGCATGGTTTGTTCAAGGCATGCCGATGTCTGGCCTATAACGGTTTGTTCCATAGGAAGGTAGATGGAAAGAGAAAGGCAAAAGTTTTGGGGCCAACAGTAGGGAAGGATAAATGCTTCTATTGTCACAAGAAAGGCCATTGGAAGAAGGTCTGCAGGGCTTGGAGAGCTAGAAACCAGGATTCGAAGCACGTTATGGTTTCGGCTTCAGGTGTGTTTATGATTGAAAACTGTCTGTCAATTAACTCTGCTTCCTGGGTACTGGATACCGGATCAGGATCTCATATCTTTAATTCATTGCAGGTTCTGATAAACCGTAGAGTTATCAAGGCAGGTGATGTGACCCTCAGGGTTGGTAACGGAGTGAGCGTGGATACTGTGTCCGTAGGGGAATATCACCTAGGATTGACAAGTGGACACATTTTGATTTTGCATAATTGTTTTTGTATACCTAGTTTGACATGTAAAATCATCTTTGTATCTTTACTATCTAAAGAAGGTTTTGATTTTACATTTTTAATAGATGTAGTGAACATCCACCTTAATCATGGTTTGATTGGGTCTGGTACACTAGATAACGGTTTATACTTATTAAATCAACACCAAGTTTTCAATGTCCAGGACACACTTAAAAGAAAGTCTTCAGAATTAAATCAAGCTTTCTTATGGCATTGTAGACTGGGTCACATCAATGAAATACGGTTGACAAAGTTACATAAAGAGGGATATTTGGATTCGTTTGAATATCTGTCTTATGCAACTTGTCAATCATGTTTCAAAAGAAAGATGAAAAAGACTCCGTTCACTGGACACGGAGTAAGAGCCACCGAGCTCTTGGGACTCATACACAACGATGTGTGTGGTCCAATATCTACACATGCAAGAAGTGGTTATTCCTACTTCATTACTTTTACAGATGATTTCTCAAGGTATAGAAATGTATTCTTGATGAAATATAAATCTGAGCCCTTTGAGAAATTCCAGAAATACTAGAATGAAGTGGAAAATAAATAGGCAAAAGTATCAAGACGCTTAGATCTGATCGAGGTGGTGAATACTTAAGTGCCGAGTTCCTATATTATTTAAAAGGGAATGGAATTCTCTCTCAGCTTCCTCCTCTATACACACCTCAACACAACAGTGTATTGGAAAGGCGGAACCACACCTTATTGGATATGGTACGTTCCATGATGAGTAATGCTGAGTTACCGCGATCCTTCTAGGGTTATGCACTGGAATCTGCTGTATATCTTTTGAACAAGGTTCCTACCAAGACTGTGCCTACCACACCATATGAAATGTGGAGTGGGAAGAAACCCTATCTTAAGTATCTAAAGATATGGGGATGTCCAGCTTTTGTCAAAAAGCAGCATGTGGACAAGCTCGAGGCACGCTCAGTATTGTGTAAGTTTGTAGGATATCCAAGGAACTCCACGGGGTATCTTTTACGTGGAAGAACAAAAAGATTTTTGTTTCTCGGCATGCCCACTTTTTGGAGACTTAATTTCTTGAAAAAACAAATAAGTGGGAGCGCAATAGAACTGGAGGAAATTCCAGAACCACAAGGTATTACTGAAAGCATGGTAGAACCAGAAGTTTCGAAAGAACCAGACGTCCCTGCACCACTCCGCAGATCTAGTAGGCAGTCTCATCCACCCGAGAGATACTACGGTTTTCTCATAGACGAGGATAGAGAGGATTGCATCATCGACGATGATGAGCCAACTAGTTTCCAGCAATCCATTATGAGCAGAGACTCGGTAAAATGGCTGGATGCAATGCGGACCGAAATGGAATCCATGTACACCAACAAAGTATGGTCTTTGGACATTGCACCACAAGGAGTAAAACCCGTAGGCTGCAAATGGATTTTCAGAAAAAAGATTGGTGCAGATGGACAGGTTGAAACCTATAAGGCTATACCTGTTGCAAAAGTTTTTCGTTAAAGACCTGGTTTGGACTATAATGAAACCTTTTCTCCAGTGGCTATGATTAAATCAATTCGGATCCTACTTTCCATTGCTGCCTTCCAAGATTATGAAATTTGGCAGATGGATGTAAAGACCACTTTTCTGAATGGAAATTTGGAAGAGTGTGTTTATATGGATCAGCCAGAGGGTTTCATAGAGAGTGGGAGCAGCGGAAGAGTGTGCAAGTTGCTTAAGTTCATTTATGAATTAAAGCAGGCATCGCGGAGTTGGAACATCTGCTTTGATGAGACGGTCAAAAAATTTGACTTTATCAAAAATCCAGATGAACCATGCATTTATAATAAGATTGTAGCGAGAACTGTGGTATTCCTCATCTTATACGTGGATGACATTCTCCTGATAGAAAATGACATTCCTATTCTACAATCAGTCAAAAGATTCTTGTCACAAAGGTTCTCCATGAAAGACCTAAGTTTTACTTCCAACATTCTGGGGATCCAGATCTATCGTGATAGATCTAAGAGGATATTGGGACTTTCACAGTTCATGTACATCGACACCATACTGAAAAAATTTAGTATGGAAGATTCCAAGTGCGGTAATCTACCGGCTTGTCATGGGATTATCCTCTCCAAAGAGATGTCTCCCAAGACTGATTTGGAAAGGGATCGCATGAGTATTGTACCCTACGCTTCTGCGGTAGGCTC
The DNA here is from genome assembly GCA_030015575.1 of Agapanthus africanus. Classification (NCBI taxonomy): domain Eukaryota; kingdom Viridiplantae; phylum Streptophyta; class Magnoliopsida; order Asparagales; family Amaryllidaceae; genus Agapanthus; species Agapanthus africanus. Next base: position 759,346,501 of record CM057339.1, read on the forward strand.
TATAATGTATGCGATGTTGTGTACCAGAATGGATGTTGCTTATGCACTGAGCGTAGTAAGCAGGTATTAGTAAAACCCTGGGGAGAAGCACTGGATAGCAGTTAAGAACATTCTCAAGTACCTGAGAAGGACTAAGGAGATGTTCTTGGTGTACGGCAGTAAAGTCCTCCAGATCGAGGCCTTGCTGACTCCAGCTTATAGAGTGATACGGATGACTCCAAGTACTTGTCGGGTTATGTCTTTACCCTCAATGGACGGGCGGTCTGTTGGAAAAGCTCCAAGCAAGACACCGTTGCTGACTCGACGATAGAAGCAGAGTATATCGCTGCATGTGACGCCGTAAAAGAAGCAGTCTGGATGAAGAAGTTCGTTACAGAACTTCAGGTTGTTTCATCCATTGTTGATCCAATACCTTTGTATTGTGACAACAACGGGGCTATAGCTTTAGCGAAGGAACCAATGTCCCATCAGAAGTCCAGACATATCTTGAGGCGATATCACCTGGTCAGAGAGATCGTGGATCGTCGGGAGATCGAGGTATGGAGAGTAGATACGGAGAACAACACTGTAGATCCATTCACAAAGGTCATCCCTCATACGCAGTTCGAAAGGCTATTCAAGATGATAGATCTACGATATGCCAATACATGGCCTTAGTGCAAGTGGGAGTTTGTTAGTGATATATGACCTAGAGACCATTATTGTATAGTACTGGATTGTATATTATATTTTGGAAGCGTGGGATATACACGGATATAGTAACAGTCTTGCTCAATATGATAGTATGTTATCTGGTTTGATTCTATCTTAATATGTGAATAAGTTTCTTTAGTATATCGCTAATACATATTGATAGAGCCCTAAGGATTTTTGCTTGACTACTAGCGTTGTGATGACAGTCACACTAGTGGGGGCTGGGTAGTCTATAAGCACATCCTTATACTTGTCCCTAGTCGTAGGATTATTGAGACAGGGCATCGATACTCCATAGTAGACTAGTGTATACGCTTCTCATCCCAGTCTGGGAGATGGTTTGTCCCGCAGCCATTGTTATGCGATACCGGAGAAAGTATACAGTTGCTCATTGGGTTATGAGTTACACTGGACAGACTCGATAGGAACTGCTGGTTGGTATTATACCTATCATCAGTTAGCTGTTCCTGGGTGACATAAGTACATGTTAGTCCGTTGACTTGATATCACTATTCATCTCGAGTGTGTTCCCATTGTATTTAGATTACTACCCTACCACGGCTCAAATGAGTCATGCAAACAGGTAGTAGTTGGGTGCAGTCCCGAAGCACTTAGAGGCAGTAGTGGATAGAAATGATTCGATTCTCCCAGTATTGGGGGTTGATATTGCGCTATGTTCGGATAGCCATTACACAAAGTCCCTGTCCAGGGCAAGCGAGATTTACTGGTAGGTACACCAGTAGTTTCTCAGGATGTATTGGGCTCTACACTGATATGACTTATTGTGCTGTTAGAGGTCTGACATTTACCACCCCCTAGGCCCGATATGCGACACTCTTAGACGAACATACCGGACTATACGGAGATTATCACAGATAGGCTCAGTAGGAGTTCGGATGAGTTTACTCGTCGGCCTTCTTATCGACAGATATCTGGGTAGCCGTTACGTACAGCTAGTGCCACTTATGGACTTATGGTTAAACCCACTGCCAGTGTACTGTCGAGTCTTAAAAGTCCCGCATAGAGGGTTTCTTTGGTTTAGGAGAAATGATGTAGAGGCCATATGGTTTTACGTGCAGGGTTCTGATCATATACGTGTACTGGCTATGCGGATGTTGTTCGGACGGATAATACTAGTAGGCTTTGGTTTAAGTCAGATTCTACCATTATATTATTGGATTATCATTATCTCATTGTATTCGTATTTTTTTCAGTACGAATACGGGTATGTATATACGGTGAGGGAATTCTTGTAATTTCACAAGAGATGCTTCTAGAAGGGGATACCTCATTATTTGGATTTATCTATTTTTGGAAATAGATTAATGTGGTGGAAAATGGAGATATTTGTGGTATGGTGAAGCATGGCTCATTTCATTTGTTAATGTGTTTGGGTTTACTATTGAAGCATGGTTGTTATTTTCTATTGGAAAATAATTCTTGCTTCATGTGAGAAAGGAGATGAGCCATTCTTCACAAGGCTACACACTTGCTCATTTGTAGTTTTTTCTTTCTCTCTCCATTTTTGCTCTCCTTCTTCCTCAAGACCCTAAACCCTCACATGCGTTGTGAACCATAGGGTCACTAGAGATTTGATAGTCCAATTAACACTCTACATCTCCTAAGCTACTTAGTTTAGCAAGCTAGGTACCTTAGTTACCTCGGTTTAGAGGTTGGAGCTTGAACCATAGACTGTCGGGTGGATCGTCTTTGACACGAGGAGACCGACGTTCAAGCGCGATCCGGATCTTCTAGGAGCTCAAGAAGAGGTGGAGAAGAAGACCCGAAGGACAAGTATCAAGGAGGTATAACACTATCATAGTAGTTAGAACCTTCAGGTAGTTAAGCTAGTTAAGGTTTTCGTAAAAATTCTGGAGTTTAGGTCAATGTTGCGAAGTAAGAAAAATCGTTTTTTGTAAATTCCGACTCCCCACGAACCAGCGGGATGCGCGACATTGACTTACAAATTTCACAATTTTGTGTTGGCATCTAATTGGCCATATATATAGCTTTTTGCACTAAATATCGTATTTCCCGACATTTTTAGATTTTAACGGAATTATGAGCAGCGATCGTGAGGTGCAAGGCTCATTTTCGATAACAAGGTGTTAGTGAAGTAAAGTGCCAAAGATTCGGGTAGTTTGACCCCACGCAAGCGAACATTCAAATACTCGTGGATAACTTCAACGAGGGTTTCTTAACCCAAAACCTGTCGGTACATATTTTTCTATCTCCTTCTCTCTCAAATTCGACGCATTCCACTATTCTATCTTCTGCATGATTCTTCGCAAAATTTGCCGCCAATAGAACAGAGAACTAACCCATATTTATTCCAGAGCTTAAGCCTAAAACGAAAAAGATTTGTTTGATTGATTAATTCTCTTAAATTCTGTTATTGATTGCGCATTTGCATCTTAATACGGATATTAAGGGCACGAGAACCAAACAAGATACGGTAAACGATTTCATCACCTTTTTTCGTGGCCCACAAATCATAAAATTGCATTTTTGCATACCCACAATAACTTTAAAATCAATTAGAACTCTGACTTTAAGGATTCTCTCCCAATAGAGCAAGTTAATTGTGTTTAGAACACCGCTTAATATTACATTGTTTAAGAGATGTCTAGATAACTGTTCACGGCCCAACCGCCAAAAGGGAAAGTGTTATTCTAATTAAGGAACTTCGCGAAAGTGTTGGAAAAACTCCTCTTATCTCTGTACTTACCTGGCTTCTTGATACGTATATCTTGAGCCCGTTTCTCGACATAATTTTACTTTGACAATTAGATTCTTGAGCAGGTCTAGTTGACTTAGCATAATATTGACTGCTAGGGGTGTGATATTCTTTGTTTTTGTGATTTTGTAAATGCATGTTGATATGGGTGATACACATTTTAATTCGATTTTTCATGATCTATATTCTTTTGTTTATACACATACCCAATTCTTTTTTTCAAATTGCCAAGATTCTCCCACATTTTTGAAAACTATCCTTTCTTAGAAGGTGGCCAACCGTCCCAGAATTTTGATATCAGTCATCCACTTAACACTCATGAACCTAATCCCACTTCAAATATAGATCAAATTGTTGAAAACATAGAGAAAGTGGTCGAAAAGATAACTGCTTTAGCATCACTACCATTACAACCCTCCCTTCCCAAAATAGTTAACATACAAATAGGTTATGATAGTGAGATGGATACTAGGTTGACCTCTTTAGAGAAAGGTATTGAAGTGATGATTTCATTCGAGAATCAAACTGTTTCGACGCTAGCCATGTTCATTCAACAATCTGATCAATTATTCCATGCTCAATCTCAATCTTTGGCTAGAATCGATGAACAAGTGAAACATTTAGCTGTGCAGATTCTAGGGAGTGAGCACAGTCAATTTGAACCAAAATAATGCCAATATTTGTCATCTAGGAAGCCAGCTGAGTGAGATATGATCAAACAAATTTTGATGATTTTATAGATGATGATGATATATTAGATTTGACTGAGTTCTATAAGGACGAGCAAGAAAATCCTCAGAGTCGGTCTATACCGACTTATCACAGCGAGAAATTTTTTGAGGAGACTTGTGAATTTGACGGGTATGGTGTCGCTATAGCGTTTGACGAAATTCACAATCAGGAACCCACAACTTTTGTATCACCGATTGATATAATTTTGGATGAACTGTTAGAGTGGGAACCTATATTTTTGGATGACATTAACCTACCCATAGGTCAGTATGTTGAGGGAGAATTTGAATTAGGAGAGGTGAGCTGTAGTAACGAGAATAGGATTGTGGAGAAGTATAGGGAGGAAGATAACCTTGAGAAACATTCTTTCATGCCGAGTTTTGAGGAGATATTTGCGGATGAACTTGATATTCTTTGTGTGTTTGAATCAGGATATTTTTGGGAACAACTTACGAACCTTTCTTTTGCTGAACTTTTTGAGATGGAACTCCAGTTTTTAAACAAACCTAACCTCAAAACTCAACACATGCATCTTGAACATACAATTCATTCGGGCGACAATTCTTTGTGTAACATTTCAAAAAAATAAAATATTATTTTTGGGAATTTTTATAATGTAATAATAAAATATTGAATATTTTAATAAGGCGGTATAATTAAATACCGATAAATTTGTGAAAAATTTGGGAAATTATAGAAATTTGTTAAAAGAGGGTGTTTTATGTGAATTATGCAAATTTTAAGTTTTTATGATTAATTATATGCTAATTTAGTGCTAATCGCGATTAAAAAAAATCGCTAATCGGATTTTAAGCTTGTTTTGTGCAAAACATGCACCATATCTTTTTACACTTGTTACATTTTTCCTACATGATTTTGGGTGCATGGCTTTTGTTTTGGGGTTACTATTGAGGAGAGAAGGAAAATAGAAAAGAAAAGAATAGAATATATAGGAATGGGCATGAGAGAGAAAGGTGAGGGGGGTATTTGACCTTGACCATTCTCTTTTCCTCTCATCTCTCTTCATCATTATCCTCTCCCTCTTCCTTTTCTCCTGCTTCTGCTGCCCTAGCTCCCTCCCCTCTTCACCTCCCCAAAACTCCATGAAAAACACCTCAAAAGCCAAATCCTATTTCATTAAAAAGATGCACAAGCTCAAGGGAAGCACATTGGACCAAGAAAAATCAAATTTTGGACACTTGGGGCAACTCAAGAATTTTCTTGAGTTGCCAAATGAGGTATTTTCTGAACCTTTAGCTTGGTATTTTCTGAACCTTTAGCTTAGTATTTCCATTACATTTACCCCCATGTTAGATTAGAACCGATATTGTGTGGTTTGGGTTAACTTGGAAAATTCTAGTTAGGGTTATTGGAATTTGAGAGTTATGATGTGAAATTGAGCTCAGTAGAGGCCACACAAAACCCCTAGTGCTAGAATTCAGGCCTAAACCAGAGACTAGAACCCCAGAATACGGATTTAGAAAAGCCGATATCGGAAAATTGTGGATTCTGTGGATGTAAAATGAAATCTGCTAACACTCGGGCTACCTGAAAATTATTTTGTAAGGACAGTGATACATGCAGGTGATTTAGAACATACCTTAAAGACCGCAGCCCCTGATTCCATTCCTTGGCTGCAGATTTATTCCCTCTGGCCGCAATTTGCGGCCAGACCTGGAGCTTTGTGGCTCGTTCTTGTTCTGTAGCTCCTACATCTGTAAATTAGACCCTTGGCATATGCAAAATTGACCAATTTGACCTAGGGTGAAATCTGGGACCATTTTCCTGAGTTGCTGTTTTGATTCGGAGTTCGTTTCTCATATTTTAAATTCTGGATTTGCGTATTTGTGTTTTACCTCAATCACTTGACGTTTGTACGACGATATCGAGGGTTGTTTGATGGTTTTGAAAGCGTAGTCCATAAGTTTTAACCTATAGGCCTTAGCGTGTCATTTTGGTTTTCCGATGTGATTTTAATATGCGTTTGCAATTGTGTTATCTTTGTAGGTACCTTCACGAGGGCTTCATATGACGAAGAAGATGAAGGCGACATCGACACCGACACGCAAGATGCAAAGTGAGTAGATTATGTCTATGGGGGAAGTCGGGTGGATGGCGTATAGCACCCCCACAGTTTGATACTTAGTATACTAGATATATACTATACATATATGTATGATAGCGTTATGTGTGATATGGATATTCTAGATGTGATTAGGTGTATTATGGATAGATTAGGGTTTAGAAGTAAACTAGTATAGTTTCCTAGTTGCGAACCCGAGAATAGGTTTACACCCACACGCACACACATGCTTATTTGTTATATTTATACCTGGATGATGAGGATAGTGGATGATATTTAGGGATGAGTCGAGGAGATTGGGCATAATGCCGTGAGATCGGTGATATGATGTAGTTCGTATTTGGGATACGACATGAGATTTTAGCGGGCCTTTGGGCGTGTTTTCATACACGCTTATATTTCTATGTAGATGGTATCGGTTAGTACTAGACTAGATCAGTACCCCAGATCATAAGATATGATGATAAGGAAACCAGATAATTGATGAGATGAATGTGATATTGTCCCGTACCCAGATTTGGGATTCCGTACGATGGATGTGCCGTACGAGCTTTATATTGATGATAAGATCCGCATTCGTGACTCGAGGATGTCATATGATATTGTATCGTACGCGGTACCTTTGAGGCGGGATCACCGACTATTATATATATATATATATATATATATATATATATATATATCGACTCAGATTTAGGTAGTTTCCATACCCCTCCCGACTAGCTTGTTAGTTAGATCTGTAATTTGCACAGTAGATGCTAGACTAGACCCGAGTCATACCTATTTCAAAAACTAACGAATTAGGAGTATTTTAAAGACAGGCAAAGGGATTCTACGGATATTTTCAAAAGATGCATCTTTTCTTAAAAACACCATAGCCCTTATTTTTCCTAAAAACCCCGATTCGTCTTCTTTCAAATGACAAAACAGTATGACATAGATACATTGAGGTAGATACTGCACTGTTGTGTTTATTATTCATTGCCGCATATTCTTGCTTTTCACATCGCATTGCATGTCTAAATATGTTTATTGTTATATTAAAACCATGCTGTTAGGACACCAGCACCATTATCGATGATGCATATGTTCCACGTATACCTGCTTGCCGGCTCACACACTTCATCATCGATAATTGCCATATCACTACACTGTAGGACTATTGCATTCAGGATATGACCCTTGCATGGCATACTTGTGTACTTACATATTATACACTCATACTTGTGCACTTACATATTGTACACTCATACTTGTGCACTTACATATTGTACACGCATACTTGTGCACTTACATATTGTACACTCATACTTGTGCACTTACATATTGTACACTCATACTTGTGCACTTACATATTGTTTTGTGTACTTACATTTTGTACACTCATACTTGTGTACTTACATATTATACACTCATACTTGTGCACCTACATATTGTACACTCATGCTTGTGTACATATATATTGTACACCCATTCTTGCATATATACGTATTTGCATATACATAGATGATTCCGGTTTGATTTGGAGATTTGGGAACCGCAAGATACTCTTTAAAACTGATTCATTTTAAAAGAGCGGTTTCCCTCAATATGTGCATATTACTATTCCATGTTGTATGATATAATGATATGCTTACATTTCTTTTGCATGTCGCATACATCATGCTTTATGATTATACGCATTGAGATATGTTGTTTCCATGATATTTCTGGATTTGGGAACCGTGGGTATTTCAAAAGAGAGTATGCATTGTTTTAAAAACCCGGTTACCCTTGATATGATATTTCAGTGCGTCTACCATGTGTTTTCTCGGTTCTGAGAGTGGCATGTGAAACCCGATTCGAGGAGCGGTAGGCACCATCTGCGGGTACATGGTGGACCCGGTGAGGTACCCCGGGGCAAGAAGACTCGTATATGTTAGACGGTGAGCCTGGCAGGGGAGTACTACCTACCGGTGATTGTATTTGAGCTCGGCGGATATCTGGAGGATACCGACCGGAGTTGGGAGATGAGACGGGCCGATCCGGATTGACGGAGCCTGTGGGCCGATCCGGACTGACGGAGCCCTATATATATATGAGGATTTACGTGCCGATGCTAGGCACAGGTTTCATGATGTTTTCGAGTGTCGATGCTAGACACTCAGGTTCCATGATTTTAATATGTCGCGAGCGACACATGTTGATTTACATCCTCATACTTCCATGCATATGCTTTATGATATTTACATGCATGATGCTTATTGTCTTTGGGAGACACGTGGACGAGATGCACATACATACAGACATTGATGACATTGATCACATAGTTGGATGATATCCACATACCTATAGTTGACATTGATGACATTGATCACATGGTTGGATGATATCCACATACTTATGGACTGAATGATATAGTTGATGTTGATTCATGTTGATTACATTGATCATACCCCATATTTATGATATATTGTTACCTGAGGCACTGACACGAGCACATGGGATTACACTTATCTATAGATGTTTACCCTGGCCACCTTATCATGCTTCAGACTTATTCATATTGAGGATTTATTATTACTGATCGTATTGACCTAGGATTGTGTCATACATACGATTTCCGCTCTGTAATGTTTTCTATTCACGAGTTGGCAACTCACCCCCGTTGTGCCACAGTTCTTGCAGGTCTTGCCGTACAGGTTCCATTGCGGCTTTTCTGGCACACTGCTTCCTTTCTGGGTGATTGCTTTGGTAGGTGGGTTCACTCGCATCTGTAGGGTTCCTAGGCACGCTAATGAGGTCTCACAAGGCATCAACCATGCCAATTTCAAATTTTTCAAGTGCCGAGAAACCCTAATACGGATTCGTTGACTAGAGTTTAGGCAAAAAGTGAAACTAGTTAACATTTTAAGAAAAAGAAAGAGGCTACAACCTTTGTAGATCCGGTTCTCCACTTCCTTAGCTCCACGTAGACGTCCTCTCGCTGTCCATATCGGATCCCGGACTCTAGCATCGGCTTCATCGGAGAAATGGGCGGGCTAGGTCGTCGGCTTCGATGCCGAAGATGATCTACGTCGAGGCAACACAAGATCAAGCTCCAACTTCACCAAGTCGTGAAACTTGTGAAGAAAACACCCTATACTACTTGGCAAGAGGTAGAGGATGAAGAAATAGGAGGTGGGTTCACTTTAGAATTGGATTTCTCACTCTTTTACTCAAGATGCCATTAATGGAGTCAAGCTTTCTTCTTGAAGAAGAAGAAGAAGATGAAGATAGAATATGATAAGTATTACTTTAAAAATGAAAATAATATGAATACTTATCATATACTAACCATAGTCAAGTGTAGAGAGTAAACTAGGGTTAGGTGAATGGTTAGGTTAAGAGAAGAAAACAAAAATGGTCAAGGTTTCAACCCTTCATGAAGCTTCATGAAAGAAACAAGAAAAGCCACCATTTCCATTTTCTTTTCCAAAATAAATAATCAAAATAAATAAATGAATAAGTAAACAAAACCCTAACCATTCATATAACCATGGTTTAATCTTTACACAAACTCAAGTTAACATGTATCATCAAACATGATACAATCAAGTGCACACAAAAAATATATCACATATACAATGTGCACATCAAGTGAGAAAATCCTTTTAAAGTGAACCAATACTAGTTAATGCAAAGTAATATATCAAATATATATAATTATACATTAAATCATTAAATCAACACTTGATTCAATGATCCGGTCATGTCGCACATAACCGACTAGTATCAACACTTGTATCGACTTATCGAATCAATCTTTGATTCGATAACTAGGTTATATCGCATACAACCAATCGAAACATTCATCGCGAGAATGAAATATGGTATCACATACACGCATTATTCTCGGTCCCGCACATATCTCATATGCGCTTCTATTTCGTTTCTCTTGAGCCAGGAAACCTCTGTGTAGGACTCTAAAGACTCGTCAATACGCCGGCAGCAGATGATGATCATATCAAGCACCCACAAGCCGGTCTGCTAAACGTAACGGCCACCCGGGTATTGAGCGATCAGAAGATCGACGAGCCAGCCCGCTCACACTCCTGTGAATCCAACCAGTAACACTTACCGTACAGTCCGGTCTGTTCGTCTGATATGTCGCATATCAAGTCTAGGGGTGGTAAACGTCAGACCCTAATAACCGATAAGTCGTGCCGATGTGAGGCTCATAACGGGTCGAGAAACTACTGGTAATGTAGGGTTTCCTTAACACCTCTATTAAGGTTTAGAAGCATCATACATGCTATAACAATAAAAATTTTGAGGTGTTAAGCAAACTATACAAAGAATCGAACTAGAATATATGAAGTAACAATTAATAGTATCAAGATTAAGAGTTAAGTTATACTAAGTGATGAGACTACAACCTTTGTAGACCTCTTTGGAAGACTCCTTGGCTTTGAAAGGGTTCACTTGATCAACTCCTCGTCCACGACGATCCACCCGAAGCACTTTGCTCTAAGCTTGATGCTTCCTTCGATCTTTGACAAACTTGAAGCACAACACCCTACACAAGATAGCTATGGTTGTGTAGGATGATGAAGTGGTTGCTATTCTTATTTATTACCTTTTCTTTTCTATTTCTAACTCCTTTTTAACATTTAAAAGAGAGCTAGGTTTTTTTTGAGGAAGAAGATGGCTCTCTTTTCTTTTGGAATGATAATGATGATAATGTAAAAAGAAAATGAGAGAGAGAAAAAGATCTTATCATAACCACAACCATGGTTAAGATAATATCTAGATATTTCAACTAAGGTTAAAGGGCAAAAGGAAAAGTAACCATGGTTGAGTCAAATTCAACCATGGAATTGTGTAGAAGAGTGTGGAAAAGAATGAGTCATTATCCTTTTTCTTTTGCCTTTTATCTTTATTGAAAATATCTATATATCATTTTATCTTCAATATGATTCTTATATTGCCATCCTCTTTGTATCATCAACCATGATACATTTCATGTATGTATGTATGCACATCATCATGTACATATACATGCATGTATCCATAAGAAGAAAAGGATTTAAATAAATAATATAAAAGCCAATATTAAATCAACACTTGATTTAATAAATTGGTCATATCTTATACGACCCGACTAATATTAAATGCCCGATTAAAATACAGTATCATATACTAGTATTTAATCGAGGCTCCGCGCATATCTCATATGTGCACCACTTCGTTTCGCCAGAGCCGAGAAACTTCTATGTGGGACTCTAAGACTCGTCAATACGCCAGCAGTAGATGATGATCATATCAAACACCTACAAGCCGCAAGCGGTCAGCTAAACGTAACGGCCATCCGGGTATTGAGCGATCAGAATAAGAACAAGCGAACCTGTCAAAACTCCTGTCAATCCATCCGGCAACACTAACCGTACAGTCCGGTCTCTTCGTCAGATATACTGCATATCGAGTCTAGGGATGGAATCGTCGACCCCAATAACTCAATAAGTCATGCCGGTATATGGTCTATAACAGATCGAGAAACTTACTGATAACACTTATCAGTAATATCTCAGCAGCCCTGGCCAGGGACTTCCCGTTATAGCCAATCGTGCACAGCACAGCATCAACCCCCAATACCGGGAGAGACGAAACCCCTCCTATCGCTCACTGCCTCCACATGCCTCGAGACTATACCCAAAATCCACCTGTTTGTACGACTCAGTAGAGCCGCAGTAGGGTGGAGATCAAAGTACAGTAGGAGGACACACAAGACTCTATGACGATCTCGGGTCTACAGACTAACCTGTACCAGTGTCACTTGAGAACTGCTATCCGACGTATGATATAATACCATATAGGAGTTCTCGGTGAGTCCGTTCAGTGTACCCAGTCTCACTGAGCACCCGTATACTATCTTCGATGTCAACACACCAGATGGATATGGGATCATCCATCGCCCATCATATGGAACAAGAATGGTATACGCTAGTCTAAGCTCGAATATCGATGCCCTGTCTCGATATACCTACGACTAGGAACATTTCAAGGATATGCTTATAAACTACAGATGTCCCACTAGTATGATCCGCATCATAATTCCAGTTGTTAAGCCAATATCCTTAGGGCTTTATCAACATGTACCAAATGAATATAAACATGATCAAGTGAACATATGATAAAGTAAAACCAGATAGCATACTATCATTTTGAGCAAGACTGTCCCCCAAATACATATATATATATATATATATACACACACACACACACACTATCTCATAATGGCCTCTAGGGCATACATATATCCAACAATCTCCCACTTGCACTAAGGCCAGTTATTGGCATATCTCATACCTAACATCTCAAAAAGTCGCTCATGCTGCAGCTGAGGGAGGGCCTTGGTGAATGGATCCGCAGCGTTGTTCTTTGTGTCTACTCTCTTAATCTCGATCTCGCGGCGATCAACTATCTCCCGGATCACATGATATCGCCTCAGGATGTGTCTGGACTTCTGATGGGACCTGGGCTCTTTGGCCAACGCCATAGCCCCATTATTGTCACAATACAGAGGTATTGGATCAATAATGGTTGGAACTACTCCTAGCTCCGCGATGAACTTTCTCATCCAGACAGCTTCCTTGGCAGCATCATTTGCAGCAATATATTCAGCTTCCATCGTTGAGTCTGCAACGGTATCCTGTTTGGAACTCTTCCAACTCACCGTCCCTCCATTGAGGGTAAATGCAAACCCTGAGATAGACTTGCTGTCATCCTTGTCACTCTGGAAGCTCGAATCGGTAAAGGCCTCCATTTGGAGATCCCCATTACCATACACCAAGAACAATTCTTTATTCCTTCGCAAGTACTTAAGAATGTTCTTTACAGCAATCCAGTGATTCTCCCCTGGGTTAGATTGATACCTGCTTACTACACTAAGTACATAAGCAACATCAGGGCGTGTACATAACATCGCATACATTATCGATCCTACTGCCGAAGCATAGGGAATAATGCTCATGCGAGCTCTCTCTATATCAGACTTTGGGCAATCGTCTTTTGAGAGAGTGACTCCATGGCAAGCGGGTAAGGCACCCCGCTTGGAGTCTTCTATACTAAACCTCTTTAGGATGGTGTTAATGTACTTGGTTTGGGACAATCCCAATAACCGTTTGGATCTATCCCTATAGATCCGTATACCCAATATGTATGTGGCATCTCCCAGGTCCTTCATGGAGAACCTTTGTGATAAGAATGATTTGACCGACTGTAGCATAGGAATGTCATTTCCTATCAGAAGTATGTCATCTACGTACAATACGAGGATTGTGACATTTCTTCCTACAGTCTTCTTATAAACACAAGGTTCATCTGGATTTTTGATGAAATCAAACTCTTTGATAACATCATCAAAACAGATGTTCCAACTCCGTGATGCCTGCTTTAATCCATAAATGGATTTAAGTAGCTTGCATGCTTTACCGCTGCTCCCACTATTAATGAATCTCTCTGGCTGATCCATATAAACGCATTCCTCTAAATCACCATTTAGGAATGCAGTTTTAACGTCCATCTGCCAGATTTCATAGTCGTAGTGAGCAGCAATAGCAAGTAGGATCCGAATGGATTTAAGCATGGCTACCGGAGAGAAAGTCTCTTCATAGTCCAAGCCTGGTCTTTGACGAAAACCTTTCGCTACCAACCTTGCCTTATAGGTCTCTACCTGTCCATCTACACCGATCTTTCTTTTAAAGATCCATTTGCATCCCACAGGTTTTATCCCGGAGGGTACATCTTCCAAAGTCCATACTTTGTTGGTGTATATGGACTCCATCTCGGATCTCATGGCATCCAGCCAATTCACAGAGTCACCACTCGTGATAGCCTGATGAAAGCTGGCAGGATCATCATCATCCATGATGCAATCTTCTCTATCACCATCAACGAGAAAACCGTAGTATCTCTCCGGTGGGCGAGAAATCCTACCAGATCTACGGAGTGGCTGAGGTTCATTAGATTCTGTTATAACTTCAGGTTCAGCCAAGTTGTCATTTGTAACTTGTGTTTCTAGAACTTCTTCTAGATCTACCACATTGCCATTCGTATTGTTTGAAAAAATCTCATCTTCTAAAAAGGTGGCATACTGAGAAACAAACACTTTTTGTTCCTCTTTGTGGTAAAAAAGATACCCAAACGAATGTTTAGGATATCCTACAAATATACATTTGACTGATCGTGTCTCGAGTTTGTCTGGATTCTGCTTTTTAACAAAAGCCGGACAACCCCAAATCTTAACTCTTTTAAGAGATGGTTTCTTCCCATGCCATATCTCATATGGAGTGGTAGACACGGTCTTGGTTGGAACTTTGTTTAACAGAAAAGCTGCTGTTTCCAATGCATGCCCCCAAAACGAGAGAGGTAACTCAGCATCACTCATCATGGATCGTACCATATCTAATAGGGTACGGTTCCTTCGTTCTGACACACCGTTGTGCTGTGGTGTGTAAGGTGGAGTGCGCTGAGAGAGAATCCCATTCTCTTTTAGGAAGTCTAAGAACTCAGTACTTAAGTACTCTCCACCTCGATCCGATCGAAGTATCTTGATACTCTTTCCTGTTTGGTTTTCTACTTCATGTTTATACTCCTTGAATTTCTCGAAAGCTTCAGATTTATGTTTTATCAAATATACATGACCAAATCTTGAGAAATCATCAGTAAAAGTTATGAAGTATGAAAAACCGCCTCTTGCATGTGTAGACATTGGTCCGCATACATCACTATGTATGAGGCCTAGGAGCTCAGTAGCTCTTTCTCCGTGTCCTGTAAACGGGGTTTTGGTCATTTTACCTTTGATACAAGACTGGCAAGTTGCATAAGATTTATACTCAAATGAATTTAAATATCCATCTTTATGAAGCTTGTTTAGTCTTGTTTCATTAATATGACCAAGTCTATAATGCCAAAGAAAAGCTTCATTTATCTCTGAAAATTTTCTTTTATTTTTGTGTTGTACGTTGAAAACTGTGTGTTGATTAAGGACATATATCCCGTTATTTAATGTACCACAACCAATCAACTCTTGATTCAGTCGAATGTTCATAACATTGTGTTGCACAGCAAAATGATACCCTTCATTGTCTAACAAGGAAACAGATATAATATTACAAAGCATACTTGGTACAAAATAACACGGGTTCAAAACCAATATACAACCCGAAGGCAAACCTAGGTGATACTCTCCTACTGAAACTGCATTTACATTGGAACCATTTCCAACTTGGAGAGTATGATCACCTGTCTTCAGAACTCTGCTATTTCTCAACGCCTGCACAGAATTGCAAATATGAGAACCCGAACCGGTATCCAATACCCAGGATGCAGAATTAATAGAAAAACAGTTTTCAATTACGAACACACCTGAAGCTGAAGCATCAACATGCTTCTTCTTGAGTGCTAGGTACTCAATACAGTTCCTCTTCCAGTGTCCCGTCTTCTTGCAATGGAAACATTCACCTTTCTCTGATGCCCCAACCTTGAACTTGCCTTTTCCCTTCACCTTTTTGACTCCACCCTTAGGTTTGGTGGGTTTCTTCTTCATCTTTCCCTTGGCCTTAGCCTTTGGGTAAGATGAGGAGGATTTCCCAACAGACATAACGGGAGTCTTCACTGACTTCAGTGTGCTCTCTGCACTCCTTAACATATTAAGGAGTTCAGGCAGTTCCTTCTCCATGTTGTGCATGTTGAAGTTAACGATGAACTGAGCAAAGGTGGAGGGGAGAGACTGTAGAATAATATTTGTATACTGTTCATTGTCCATTGTCCACCCAAGGTCCTCAAGCTCTTCTATGAGAGCTATCATTTTCAGAACATGGTCTCCTACTGCTGTGCCAGCGGTCATGCGCATCTGAAACAGTTTCTTAGACGCTTCGTATCGTAATACGCGGGATTGCTCTCCATACAACTCTTTTGTATGGAGGAATATGGCTTGTACGTCCATATTCTCGTGCTGCTTTTGATGTGTGTTATCCATCGATGCAAGAGCGAGGCATTTTGCCGTGGCACAGTCAGTGTCCCATGTCTTGCGGATTTCCATATCCGCAACTGAAGGTTTAGGACCTAGGGGGCAAGGCTGGAGCTGTAAGGACATATGATACTTTATCATAAGTCAAGGCTATGTTTAAATTCCTCAGCCAGTCTTTATAGTTGGTCCCATTCAGCTTGTTTTTATCTAATAGAAGCTTAAGTCCTGTCATGGGTATCTGCCATTAAGAGAGAGAAAAGAATACACTTAGCGAATGCTCTTGCAAAGATCAGATTGGTTATTATCTTGTCTAATCGATGTCTCCCACTGTTTTTATCAAATTTTCTTTAAAACCTTTTAAAAAGAAAACTAGCCGGGATTAATTACATTCTACAACTTCGCCAACCTCTCAGCCAGGCCAGTGCCGGTACTTGAGGGAGGTTCCCCATGCTTTCGCACGGACCTAATTAAAGTAAACCTCGTCTTCCCAGAAGCGTAGCCCCGTTTAGCACCTTTCTAGACACCTACCGAGTCAGCTAATTGTAAAGTGCAAAATTCTCCCGGGAGCAACATTTGCTCGCAGTGGGATCGGGATCCTATTATCATATAGTAGGTATACAATCTCATTGTAATTTTCAACTCTTGAAATTCCCGATATGATTTTTACCCCTAGTACTTATGACCTTAACTAAAGTCAACATATCATAAGTACTAGTCAAGTTCTTCCCGTTATTTTGTGATTAACTAGACCCACTCATATGACCCTTAACTAAAGTCAACATAATCATATGAATGTCCTAACTAATGTGCATCATATGCAGGGTAGGAAGACATCACTCAGCTACCGTTCACTGCGCCTTAACTAAAGTCAAAATACGCAGCACGAATACTAAGTACTCTGCTTCCTAAAATGACAGAGGGTGGCGGATAGTTTTTAAGAAAACTTTTGACGCTTTGAACTTGATATCATTGTAGAATCTAATGGGTTTAAAAAGGAGTGGCTTAAGCTCCGCATTTAGAAACTTGCTTTTTGTAAAAAAGGCCGAGTGTGTTTCAAATCTTGATTCTACAATATCCTTTTAAGTTCATTTATCTTTTACATTAATCTCATTAATGTAGTCCCATCATTTAAATCCTAAGCCATTACAGAGAGAAACGAAAATATAACGTACACTTATGCCACTCGCATTCGTCACAGTGTCCTGATATGCACCGTTAGGTTACTTAACTAACGACATATCGGGACGGGGCTAGTGCGGGTGTAAAACATAAGTAACGTCTAATATATATCATATATAAAATTTCATTCGTCTCAGACATGTATAAAAAGATCACACCAGATAATGAAAATAGCAGAAGCACATAAAGGATATCTAGGAGGTCCGTATTTTATATTTAGCCAGCAATAAAAATACGGATTCCACGGTCGCAATAAATAGCCAAGCCCACACCCCTAGACCCCTACGAGAGCGGCAATCGACCCTACCAATTCTGGAGTTTAGGAGACCCGGTCTCGACTCCTCGAGATGGCCTCCCACTGAACCCAAGAACCCGGTCACTTGTGCCCTCCACCTTGGGTCTATCCTAATGCGGAAAAGTAAATAATATACAACACTGGTGACAACAACCTCACCCCGGAAGTGTCCCAAATAAAAGAATATTACATACAAATTAATATTACATGAATTAAAAGAATACTCTCATCTCACATAAAAAGAAAACCCCCGGCTATTCATTGCGACAATCCTGCATATCAAATCTTATCCACACAGAGAAATAAAATGAAAAAAAATACAACAATTGGAATCTTTAACCGCCTTTAGACAACACAAATCCGGAATATCACATATACAAGATTTCATGCCTAAACAATGTAAAGCTCGCATTTGGGTCTCATTCAAGAAAACACCTTTTCAAAACAAACCGGATAATTCAACAAGATTTCCGTTTATCCCGAGACCGAACTGCTAGATTTACACGCAACAAAAAAATTTGTAGATTTCAATTATTGCAACACATACTATTAAACTAAGCGACGTTGGAACATCCGATCAAACAAATTAAACAACCACAAACTGCTCTGAAAGCTCAATACCTGGGCAGATTATAAAAAAACCAGTAACAACAGAGAACACATATGGGCCAGCACAAGAAAATATGGCCCATGAATCAACTATACCGCCGCGGAACCGCCGCATAAAGCCTCTTGGGCCGCGGTTCCGCGGCCGTATGGTCGATTTATGGGATCGTTTTTCTGGGGTGCTCTTATATTTCCCTGCTTAATTTTTTACATATTTTTAATTTGAAAAATACCAGGTTTTTAAAAATTTCCAGAGAGCACCCCCCGGGTGTCAATTTTCGTCCGTTCGATGTTTTCAACGTCGTTTAGGTTAACACAAAGCTCTAGCTTGGCTCTGATACCATGTAGGGTTTTCTTAACACCTCTATTAAGGTTTAGAAGCATCATACATGCTATAACAATAAAATTTTGAGGTGCTAAGCAAACTATATAAAGAATCGAACTAGAATATATGAAGTAACAATTAATAGTATCAAGATTAAGAGTTAAGTTATACTAAGTGATGAGACTACAACCTTTGTAGACCTCTTTGGAAGACTCCTTGGCTTTGAAAGGGTTCACTTGATCAACTCCTCGTCCACGACGATCCACCCGAAGCACTTTGCTCTAAGCTTGATGCTTCCTTCGATCTTTGACAAACTTGAAGCACAACACCCTACACAAGATAGCTATGGATGTGTAGGATGATGAAGTGGTTGCTATTCTTATTTATTACCTTTTCTTTTCTATTTCTAACTCCTTTTTAACATTTAAAAGAGAGCTAGGTTTTTTTTGAGGAAGAAGATGGCTCTCTTTTCTTTTGGAATGATAATGATGATAATGTAAAAAGAAAATGAGAGAGAGAAAAAGATCTTATCATAACCACAACCATGGTTAAGATAATATCTAGATATTTCAACTAAGGTTAAAGGGCAAAAGGAAAAGTAACCATGGTTGAGTCAAATTCAACCATGGAATTGTGTAGAAGAGTGTGGAAAAGAATGAGTCATTATCCTTTTTCTTTTGCCTTTTATCTTTATTGAAAATATCTATATATCATTTTATCTTCAATATGATTCTTATATTGCCATCCTCTTTGTATCATCAACCATGATACATTTCATGTATGTATGTATGCACATCATCATGTACATATACATGCATGTATCCATAAGAAGAAAAGGATTTAAATAAATAATATAAAAGCCAATATTAAATCAACACTTGATTTAATAAATTGGTCATATCTTATACGACCCGACTAATATTAAATGCCCGATTAAAATACAGTATCATATACTAGTATTTAATCGAGGCTCCGCGCATATCTCATATGTGCACCACTTCGTTTCGCCAGAGCCGAGAAACTTCTATGTGGGACTCTAAGACTCGTCAATACGCCAGCAGTAGATGATGATCATATCAAACACCTACAAGCCGCAAGCGGTCAGCTAAACGTAACGGCCACCCGGGTATTGAGCGATCAGAATAAGAACAAGCGAACCTGTCAAAACTCCTGTCAATCCATCGGCAACACTAACCGTACAGTCCGGTCTCTTCGTCAGATATGCTGCATATCGAGTCTTGGGATGGAATCGTCGACCCCAATAACTCAATAAGTCATGCCGGTATATGGTCTATAACAGATCGAGAAACTTACTGATAACACTTATCAGTAATATCTCAGCAGCCCTGGCCAGGGACTTCCCGTTATAGCCAATCGTGCACAGCACAGCATCAACCCCCAATACCGGGAGAGACGAAACCCCTCCTATCGCTCACTGCCTCCACATGCCTCGAGACTATACCCAAAATCCACCTGTTTGTACGACTCAGTAGAGCCGCAGTAGGGTGGAGATCAAAGTACAGTGGGAGGACACACAAGACTCTATGACGATCTCGGGTCTACAGACTAACCTATACCAGTGTCACCTGAGAACTGCTATCCGACGTATGATATAATACCATATAGGAGTTCTCGGTGAGTCCGTTCAGTGTACCCAGTCTCACTGAGCGCCCGTATACTATCTTCGGTGTCAACACACCAGATGGATATAGGATCATCCATCGCCCATCATATGGAACAAGAATGGTATACTCTAGTCTAAGCTGGAATATCGATGCCCTGTCTCGATATACCTACGACTAGGAACATTTCAAGGATATGCTTATAAACTACAGATGTCCCACTAGTATGATCCGCATCATAATTCCAGTAGTTAAGCCAATATCCTTAGGGCTTTATCAACATGTACCAAATGAATATAAACATGATCAAGTGAACATATGATAAAGTAAAACCAGATAGCATACTATCATTTTGAGCAAGACTGTTGTAAGTCCACGTTGCGACCCCCGGTTCTTACGGGGAGGCGGAAACGGTATAAAAATCAAATTTTTAGCGCATGGGGCAACATGGACTAACAAAGTCGGGATCTTTTCTAAACTAAACTAGCAAACAAGCTAAAGAGAGTTAGCTACTCGGAAAGATGGTTATACCTAACTTGAACTCCTTCTTCTTCAAACTTTTGTAGAGGTTGATGGTGCTTTCCTCGTTGCCTTCTTCCGTTAAAGATGGATCCACCTAAGGGTTCAACCTTCGGGCTTTTTCTCGAACTTTGAGAGAACTAGAATCTTCGGCTTGCTAAACCTTTGATCCTAGAGTGAGTAGAGAGTGTCTAAGGGGTGTTTTTCTTTCAAGGAGAGGGATTCTCAACACATGAGAAGGATTCTCCTTTTGCTAGAGGAAGAAGAAGATGAAGTGAGGAGAGAGAAGCCAAATGATAAAATGAGCTCTTTTTCCTTTTGCAACCATAACAAAAGCAAAAAGAATTATCAAATTAATAATAATAATGAAAATGAAATAGTTGATGGAAGGTTTAGGAATGACCATTATCATTTCAAACATTAAATGAATTTTGCAAGAATCAAAAAGCATCTTTCTTTTGTAATGATGATGGTCAAACCTTCAACCATGGTCAAAAAGTCAACCATGGTCAACTAGTCAACAAAATCCAACCATGACACAATTTCATTTAATTAATATTATTAATTGATATATCATAATTCCATTAGGGTTTGGAAAAAGACGACAGTGAACTGTGCATACGCACCCGTTCCGAAACCCTAATGAAAAAACTCTTCCTCCGCCTCAATCAACTGTGCATACACACCCGCATTCTTGTTCCAAGGAACATGAATACCAAGAGATAAAATCAACCCCAAAACATATACCAGTATCTGGCTCAAACCAGAGCCTACTAGTAATATCCGTCCGGACTCCAAACGTGCACAAATGCGCGGATGAGAACGAACCCTGTCGCAAAACCATGCGACCTCTACTCTGTTTTGCCCAGAGGCGAATACCCTCTGTGTGGGACTCTAAAGACTCGACACTACGCTGGCAGTGGGTTTAACCACAGACCACAAGCGGCACTAGCTGTGCGTAACGGTCCCCAGGTAGATGCCGACAAGAAGGCTGACGAGGTGAACCCCATCTGAACTCCTACTGAGTCTGAATGTGACAGTCTCCGTACAGTCCGGTCTGTTCGTCTAATACATCGCATGTCGGGCCTAGGGGGCGGTAAAACGTCAGTCCCCTAATAGCGGTACAAGTCGTGTCGGAGTGAAGCCCAAAACACCCTGAGATAACACTGGAAGCCTACCAGTATATCTCGCTTGCCCTAGCCAGGGACTACTCGTGTAATGGCTCTCCTAGACACAGCGCGATGTCAACCCCCAATACCGGGAGAGACGAATCCTGTCTAATCGTCACTGCCTCCAAGTGCTTCGGGACTGCACCCAACCATTACCTGTTTACACGACTCCTTTGAGCCGTGGTAGGGTAGTGATCAAAGTGCAGTGGGAACACACTCGAGGCGAAGTGCCAGTGTCAAGTCAGTGGACTAAGCTGTACTCATGTCACCTGGGAACTGATAACTGACGATAGGTATAATACCAACCTGTCAGTTCCCGACGAGTCCTGTCCAGTGTACTCGTAACCCAACGAGCACCCGTATACTATCTCCAGTACGGCGTACTGATGGCTGTGGGACAGACCATCTCCCACACTGGGATGAGAAGCGCATACGCTAGTCTACTCCGGAGTATCGATGCCCTGTCTCGATAGTCCTGCGACTAGGGACCTGTATAAGGATGTGCTTATAGATTACCCAGCCCCCAGTAGTGTGACTGCCATCACAACGCTGGTAATCAAGCAAAGATCCTAAGGGCTCCACTAATGCGTATAGGTGATATACTAAAATAAACACATGTACACATTGAAGTAGAAACAAACCAAGTAGCATACTACTATATTGAGCAAGATTGTTTATACAAGGTGAATATCCCAAGCTTCCATCAAGTAATATACAAACTAGTATGATACTGTAATGGCCTCTAGGGCATATACACTAACAATCTCCTACTTGCACTAAGGCCGTGTACTGGCGTATCGAAGACCTATCATCTCGATCAGCCGCTCGAACTGAGTCTGGGGCAGTGCCTTGGTGAATGGATCTGCAGTGTTTTCTTCTGAAGCAACCCTCCGAACCTCGATCTCCTTGCGATCCACGATCTCCCTGATCAGGTGATACCGCCTCAAGATGTGCCTGGATCTTTGATGGGACCTGGGTTCCTTCGCTAAAGCTATAGCCCCGTTGTTGTCGCAATACAGAGGTATTGGGTCAACAATGGACGGAACCACCTGAAGTTCTTTTAAGAACTTCCTCATCCAGACAGCTTCTTTTACGGCATCAGATGCAGCGATATATTCCGCTTCCATCGTCGAGTCTGCAACGGTTTCCTGTTCGGAGCTCTTCCAACACACCGCCCCTCTATTGAGGGTAAAGACGAAACCCGACATGGACTTGGAATCATCCTTGTCACTCTGGAAGCTGGAGTCAGCAAAGGCCTCGATCTGGAGGTCTTTTCCGCTATACACCAAGAACTTCTCCTTAGTCCTTCTCAGGTACTTGAGAATTTTCTTTACCGCTATCCAGTGTTTCTCCCCAGGGTTTGACTGATACCGGCTTACCACACTCAGTGCATAAGCTACATCCGGTCTGGTACACAACATCGCATACATTATAGAGCCTACCGCAGAAGCGTAGGGTATAATAGACATGCGATCCCTCTCCAAATCGGTCTTGGGAGACATCTCTTTAGAGAGGGTGATCCCGTGACAAGCCGGTAGGTTACCGTGCTTGGAATCTTCCATACTGAATCTTTTCACTATGGTGTCGATGTTCCTGGACTGAAAAAGTCCTAATATCCTCTTGGATCTATCATGATGGATCCGGATCCCCAGGATGTATGAGGCATCACCCAGGTCTTTCATGGAGAATCTGTGCGACAAGAACCCCTTGACAGATTGTAGCATAGGAATGTCATTTCCTATTAAGAGAATGTCATCCACGTATAAAACGAGGAATACTACAGTTCTCTCTACAAATCTACTATAGATGCATGGTTCATCTGGATTTTTGATAAAGCCAAATTCCTTGACCGTCTCATCAAAACAGATGTTCCAACTCCGTGATGCCTGCTTTAGTCCATAGATGGACTTAAGCAACTTGCACACCTTTACGCTGCTCCCACTCTGAATGAAACCCTCTGGCTGATCCATATAGACACACTCCTCTAAATTTCCATTTAGAAAAGCGGTCTTTACGTCCATCTGCCAAATCTCATAATCGTGGAAGGCAGCAATGGCAAGAAGGATCCGAATGGATTTCAGCATAGCCACTGGAGAAAAGGTTTCGTCATAGTCCAAACCAGGTCTTTGACGAAAACCCTTTGCAACAAGTCTAGCTTTATAGGTCTCAACCTGTCCATCTACACCAATCTTCCCTTTGAAGATCCACTTGCATCCTACGGGTTTTACCCCGTCTGGAGCAATGTCCAACGTCCATACTTTGTTGGTGTACATGGACTCCATTTCGGTCCGCATTGCATCCAGCCATTTTACCGAGTCAACGCTCTGAACGGCCTGCTGGAAGCTAGTAGGCTCATCATAATCTATGATGCAATCCTCTCTATCCCCGTCTATGAGAAAACCGTAGTATCTCTCGGGCGGATGAGACTGCCTACTACTCCTGCGGAGCGGCGTAGGAATGTCCTGTTCTTTTGAACCCTCTGGTTCCACCAAGCTTTCAGTAATAGTCTGTGGTTCTGGAATTTCTTCCAGTTCTATTGCACTCCCACTTATTTCTTTTTCTAAGAACTGATGTTCCAGAAAATGGGCATTGCGAGAAACAAGGACTTTTTGTTCCTCTGCGTAATAGAAAAGATACCCCCTGGAGTTCTTTGGGTATCCCACAAACTTGCACAGTACTGAGCGTGCCTCGAGCTTGTCCGTATGCTGCTTTTTGACATAAGCTGGACATCCCCAGATCTTCAGATATTGAAGATAGGGTTTCTTCCCACTCCATAACTCATATGGTGTGGTAGGCACAGTCTTAGTGGGAACTCGGTTCAAAAGGTACGCAGCTGATTCTAGCGCATACCCCCAGAATGATCGCGGTAACTCAGCGTTACTCATCATGGACCGTACCATATCCAATAGGGTTCGGTTCCGTCTCTCCGATACACCGTTATGTTGCGGAGTGTATGGAGGAGTAAGCTGAGAGAGAATTCCGTTCTCTTTTAAATAATTCAGGAACTCGGCACTTAAGTATTCTCCACCTCGATCCGATCTTAGAATCTTGATACTTTTGCCGGTTTGTTTTTCTACCTCATTCTTATATTCCTGGAATTTTCCAAAGGCTTCGGATTTATGTTTCATTAAGAAGACATGTCCGAACCTTGAAAAATCATCCGTAAAAGTAATGAAGTAAGAAAAACCGCTTCGCGCATGTGTAGACATTGGACCGCACACGTCGCTGTGCACGAGTCCCAAGAGCTCGCTCGCTCTTACTCCGTGTCCAGTGAACGGAGTCTTTGTCATCTTTCCTTTGAGACAGGATTGACAAGTGGCATACGATTGATATTCGAACGAATTCAAATATCCTTCTGTATGTAACTTAGTCAACCTTCTCTCATTGATGTGACCCAGTCTACAATGCCATAAGAAAGCCTGATTAATATCTGGAGACTTTCTTTTGTGTGTATTCTGGACATTGAAAATCTGTGGTTGTTTTAACACGTATATACCATTGCTCAGTGTACCTGACCCAATCAGAACTTGATTAAGGTGAATGTTTACAACATTACTTACAAACGCAAATTCATAACCTTCTTTAGAAACCAAAGATACAGAAATGATATTACAAGTTGCGTTGGGTACAAAAAAGCAATTACGCAAAACCAAAACATGCCCATCTGTCATTCCCAGGTGATAGTCCCCCACGGCTTTAGCATCCATGGTAGCTCCGTTCGCAACTCTGAGGGTCATGTCACCTGCCTTCAAAAACCTACGGTTTCTCAACGCCTGCAAAGAATTACAGATATGAGATCCTGATCCGGTATCCAATACCCAGGAAGTAGAGTTTATAGAAAGACAGTTTTCAATAACATACACACCTGAAGCTGAAGCCGCAACCTGCTTCAGTTCCTGTGTCCTGGCCTTCCAAGCCCTGCAATCTTTCTTCCAGTGTCCACTCTTATGACAATAGAAGCATTCCTCCTTTCCCACAAGCTTCCCCGCAATCTTTGTTGCCATTTCCTTTCCCTTCGTACCCACTTTACTAACACCGCCTCTTGGTTTGGCGGGGGCTTTCTTCCTCCTTCCCTTGGCTTTCGCCTTGGACCTAGAGGAAGAAGATCCTCCTACAAACAAAGCGGGTGTTTCCCTACCTTTCTGTAGGGTGCCCTCTGCGCTCCTCAGCATGTTGAGGAGTTCTAAAAGTTCAACTTCCTTTTCTTGTAAGTTGAAGTTCAGTATAAACTGGGCGTAAGTGGATGGAAGGGACTGGAGAATTAAATCCGTATAGAGTTCACTTTCCAACGTGGTCCCAAGTTCCGCGAGCTCCTCAATGTAGCCAATCATCTTAAGCACGTGGTCCGCTACCGATGATCCGACGGCCAACTTTGCCGAAAATAACTTCTTCGACACTTCGTATCTTGCGATACGAGACTGCTCTCCATACAGTTCTTTTGTATGAAGAAATATGGATTCCAAGTCCATATTCTCGTGCCTCCTCTGATGTTCGTTGTCCATAGAGGCAAGCACGAGGCACCTGGCCTTCGCGCAATCAATCTCCCAAGTCTTACGGATTTCCTTATCCGCGACGCTGGAGGTGGGACCTGGGACGGGGGGAGCTTTGGTGGTGAGAAGATACCCTAGCTTGTCGTAAGTGATTGCCATTTTGACATTCCTGAGCCAATCTTTGTAGTTTGGCCCTGTCAGTATGTTTTTATCTAGAAGTAACTTAAGTCCAGTCATGTCGATTGGTCGCTGCAATTAGGGGAGAGAGAAGAAACACTTTAGCACGATGCTCTTGCAAGTTTAGAGTGGTTTTTAATTTGTCTAAACAGGATGGCTCCCACTGTCTCTCGAATACCTCCTCAAACCATAAAGGAAGAATTAGTCGGGATCAATCCCACCGCACAATACTTGCTTTACCATTCAGCCAGGCCAGTGTCGGTACTTCGAGGGAGGTTTTCCAACTCTTTCGCGAAGTTCCTTAATTAAATAACCTCTTTTCCCTGGGGGCGTAGCCCCGCTAACACCTTTCTAGACACCTACTAGGTTTATAGCATTGATCGTTTAGTGAGAAATTTCCCGAGGAGTAGCATATACTCACAGTAGGATCGGGATCCAAATATCATTGCGTGACGAAACTGAAGGAATCCTACCAGAATCACCACACTCCAAATGGTATGCAAATCTAGCAAGTTTCAGTACTTATGAAACTCCCGATGTGGATTTTTGCCCCATGCTCTTATGACCTTGGCGTGAGGTCAAAATGTTATAAGTCACATGTCAAGTTCTTCCCATCATTATCCCGGTTGATTTGAACCCACCCGTACCTACCCTTGACGTAGGCCAAAATGGTGATACGGTTGTCCCAAAACAACGCATTCTATCTATGCAACAGATAAATATCCGGCAGCTACCAATCACCATGCCTTGGCGTGAGGTCAAAATACATAGCTTGAATACTACCGTACATTTAACTGAAATGATAGAGGGCTACGAATGGTTTTGGCGAAACCGTGAACGTAGTGAACTTGATATAATCGATTGGAACGAAATAGCTTTTAAAAGGAGTGGCTCAAGCTCCGCATTTAAAAGTTGGTTTTGAAAAGAACCGAGTGGTTTTTCGAAAGTGTTCCAACGACTTTAGCTTGGTTTATTATCTTGCATTAGTTCTTTTAATGCGTGATATTCTTGCATTAGTTCTTTTAATGCGTCCCATCATTTAATCCTACCATTGCAGAAAACAACTAAATATGACGTACGCTTATGCCATTCGCATTCGCCACGGGGCCCCGTCATCACCCGTTAGGTTACTTAACTAACGACAGAGCGGGGGCTGGGCTAGCTCGGCTGTAAAACATAAGCAACGCCTAAATAGTTATAAATATAGCAATGATAGACATTACAGATCACAGATGAATACATTGGATATACTAGGAATCCGCAATCCGTTCGAGCCTGCAACGAAAAGCGGATTACACGGTCGCGGTGAATAACCAAAACCCCACCCAAGACCCCTACGGGTGCGGCAAACTACCCGCTAAGAACCCGGTAGTTTGTGCACCCCTCCATGGGTCTATCCTAGGAGCAAAAACAGTAAAAAGAATTATACAATGACGGCTACAACCCCGACCCGGTTGTGCGGCCATACAAATAATAATATTACATCAATTTACATATTACAAATGAATGAAAGAAAAACAAAAGCTCATCTCACATCCACCCCGGCTATTCACCCGCGACAGTCCAACACATTCATATACACATTCCAATATCAAACACAGATCACAGAGATGTATAACCCCGACTAATCGACTTATAGCGATTAGCCGACGTTCAATACATACAAACATCACAGATATAACCAACATAGCCAAAGTGTAGTGAAGTTCGGAAAAAATACGGAATTATAGGCCCCTAAAAACAAATTTCTATTCTGGAAAATCTGGGCATATATAATATATCTCAAAAATCCTAAAACCAATACAGAGATACACTGCACCAAAATCGAGGCAGAGAGGAGACAAGACGGCCGCGGATCCGCGGCAACATAGCTTGCTGTGGCCGCGGAAACGCGGTCGTTTGGTCAGATCTCTGGCTCGTTTTTGGTGGTTATCTTTAAAAAACCCTGAGATGATTTTAGGTGCATAACAAATTTTGTTTTGACCAGAAAAAAATTTAACAGAAACTAGGGTTTTTGAAAAGTTTGGTTTTTGGATTTTTCGGTTCCGAACTTCGTTACACTTCACTACCTAGCTAGTTTAAGTTTAGTTAGGCTCTGATGCCACTGTAAGTCCACGTTGCGACCCCCGGTTCTTACGGGGAGGCGGAAACGGTATAAAAATCAAATTTTTAGCGCATGGGGCAACATGGACTAACAAAGTCGGGATCTTTTCTAAACTAAACTAGCAAACAAGCTAAAGAGAGTTAGCTACTCGGAAAGATGGTTATACCTAACTTGAACTCCTTCTTCTTCAAACTTTTGTAGAGGTTGATGGTGCTTTCCTCGTTGCCTTCTTCCGTCAAAGATGGATCCACCCGAGGGTTCAACCTTCGGGCTCTTTCTCGAACTTTGAGAGAACTAGAATCTTCGGCTTGCTAAACCTTTGATCCTAGAGTGAGTAGAGAGTGTCTAAGGGGTGTTTTTCTTTCAAGGAGAGGGTTTCTCAACACATGAGAAGGATTCTCCTTTTGCTAGAGGAAGAAGAAGATGAAGTGAGGAGAGAGAAGCCAAATGATCCTTTTGCAACCATAACAAAAGCAAAAAGAATTATCAAATTAATAATAATAATGAAAATGAAATAGTTGATGGAAGGTTTAGGAATGACCATTATCATTTCAAACATTAAATGAATTTTACAAGAATCAAAAAGCATCTTTCTTTTGTAATGATGATGGTCAAACCTTCAACCATGGTCAAAAAGTCAACCATGGTCAACTAGTCAACAAAATCCAACCATGACACAATTTCATTTAATTAATATTATTAATTGATATATCATAATTCCATTAGGGTTTGGAAAAAGACGACTGTGAACTGTGCATACGCACCCGTTCCGAAACCCTAATGAAAAAACTCTTCCTCCGCCTCAATCAACTGTGCATACACACCCGCATTCTTGTTCCGAGGAACATGAATACCAAGAGATAAAATCAACCCCAAAACATATACCAGTATCTGGCTCAAACCAGAGCCTACTAGTAATATCCGTCCGGACTCCAAACGTGCACAAGTGCGCGGATGAGAACGAACCCTGTCGCAAAACCATGCGACCTCTACTCTGTTTTGCCCAGAGGCGAATACCCTCTGTGTGGGACTCTAAAGACTCGACACTATGCTGGCAGTGGGTTTAACCACAGACCACAAGCGGCACTAGCTGTGCGTAACGGTCCCCAGGTAGATGCCGACAAGAAGGCTGATGAGGTGAACCCCATCTGAACTCCTACTGAGTCTGAATGTGACAGTCTCCGTACAGTCCGGTCTGTTCGTCTAATACATCGCATGTCGGGCCTAGGGGGCGATAAAACGTCAGTCCCCTAATAGCGGTACAAGTCGTGTCGGAGTGAAGCCCAAAACACCCTGAGATAACACTGGAAGCCTACAAGTATATCTCGCTTGCCCTGGCCAGGGACTACTCGTGTAATGGCTCTCCTAGACACAGCGCGATGTCAACCCCCAATACCGGGAGAGACGAATCCTGTCTAACCGTCACTGTCTCCAAGTGCTTCGGGACTGCACCCAACCATTACCTGTTTGCACGACTCTTTTGAGCCGTGGTAGGGTAGTGATCAAAGTGCAGTGGGAACACACTCGAGGCGAAGTGCCAGTATCAAGTCAGCGGACTAAGCTGTACTCATGTCACCTGGGAACTGATAACTGACGATAGGTATAATACCAACCTGTAAGTTCCCGACGAGTCCTGTCCAGTGTACTCGTAACCCAACGAGCACCCGTATACTATCTCCAGTACGACGTACTGATGGCTGTGGGACAGACCATCTCCCACACTGGGATGAGAAGCGCATACGCTAGTCTACTCCGGAGTATCGATGCCCTGTCTCGATAGTCCTGCGACTAGGGACTTGTATAAGGATGTGCTTATAGATTACCCAGCCCCCACTAGTGTGACTGCCATCACAACGTTGGTAATCAAGCAAAGATCCGAAGGGCTCCACTAATGCGTATAGGTGATATACTAAAATAAACACATGTACACATTGAAGTAGAAACAAACCAAGTAGCATACTACTATATTGAGCAAGATTGTTTATACAAGGTGAATATCCCAAGCTTCCATCAAGTAATATACAAACTAGTATGATACAGTAATGGCCTCTAGGGCATATACACTAACAACTGTCCCCCGAATATATATATATATATATATATACACACATCAGTACATACACTATCTCATAATGGCCTCTAGGGCATACATATATCCAACAGGTAACACTTACCAGCATATCTCTGATCAGCCCTGGCCAGGGACTTCCCTGTTACGGCCAATCGAGCACAGCGCAACATCAACCCCCAATACCGGGAGAGACGAAACCCCTCCTATCGCTCATTGCCTCCATGTGACTCGGGACTGTACCCAAAAACCACCGTTTTGCACGCCCTCATGGACGTGGTAAGGTGGAGATCAAAGTACGGTGGGAATCACACAAGACTCTATGACGATCTCGGGTCTACAGACTAACCTGCACAAGTGTCACCTGAGAACTGCCATCTGACGTGAGGTATAATACCATTTGGGAGTTCTCGGCGAGTCCGTCCAGTGTACCCAGTCTCCACTGAACACCCGTATACCATCTCTGATGTCAAACACCAATCGATATGGGATCATCCATCGCCCATCTCATGGGTCGAGAAGCGTATACGCTAGTCTACACTGGTATATCGATGCCCCGTCTCGATACACCCACGACTAGGGATCTTGAAGGATGTACTTATGGACTACCATGTCCCCACTAGTATGATCTGCATCATAGTCCAGGCAGTCAAGTATACTTCCTAAGGGCTTTACCAACATGTAACTATAAGACAGTTTAAAGAGACTAGTATACATGTTAAGATAAAGAGTAACCAGATAGCATACTATCATATCGAGCAAGAAAGTCATCTCTATATATGTCCAAGGATCCAATATAATATACATCATCTGTACAATACTGGCCTCTAGGGCATACATACAACTAACAATCTCCCACTTGCACTAGGGCCAGCTGCTGTAGTATCGCATACCGAGCATCCCGAAGAGTCTCTCAAACTGTATCTGGGGAATGGCCTTCGTGAGTGGATCCACCGTCTTGTTCTTCGTGTCAACCCTCCTGACCTTGATCTCCCGGCGATCAACTATCTCCCAGATCAGGTGATACCGCCTCAGAATATGCCTGGATCGCTGATGGGACCTGGGTTCCTTGGCCAAAGCCACCGCTCCATTGTTATCGCAATACAAAGGTATTGGATGCTCGATGGATGGAACCACTCCAAGTTCAGTAATGAACTTCTTGATCCAGACAGCCTCTTTGGCAGCATCGTTGGCAGCGATGTATTCAGCCTCCATCGTCGAGTCTGCCATGGTTTCCTGCTTGGAACTCTTCCAGCTAACCGCCCCTCCGTAAAGGGTAAAGACAAATCCCGACTGCGACTTAGAGTCGTCCTTATCACTCCGGAAGCTCGAATCGGTAAAGGACTCCACTTGGAGTTCTCCGTTACTATACACCAAGAGCATCTCTTTAGTCCTTCGCAAGTACTTGAGAATGCTCTTCACAGCTGTCCAGTGACTCTCTCCAGGATCAGCTTGATACCTGCTCACTACACTTAGTGAGTATGCAACATCGGGTCTGGTACATAGCATTGCTTACATGATAGAGCCTACAGCCGAAGCATAGGGTATCCCTTGCATGCGAGCTCTCTCCAAATCAGTCTTGGGAGACATCTCTTTGGAAAGTGTGACTCCAGAGATCATGGCCAAGTTCCCACGCTTGGATTCTTCCATACTAAACCTCTTTAGTATGGTGTCAATGTAGCTGGATTGGGACAATCCCAATATCCGTTTGGATCTATCTCTATAGATCCTAATTCCCAATATGCAGGAGGCATCACCAAGATCTTTCATTGAGAATCTTTGTGATAAGAAGAGCTTGACTGATTGCAGCATAGGAATATCATTTCCTATCAAGAGTATGTCGTCCACGTACAATACGAGGAAGACAACCTTACTCTCTGCCACCTTCTTGTAAATACAAGGTTCATCTGGGTTTTTGACGAAATCAAACTCTTTGATAACGACGTCAAAGCAGATGTTCCAACTCCGCGATGCTTGCTTTAATCCATAAATGGACTTAAGCAGCTTGCACACCTTCCCGCTGCTCCCACTGTCTACGAAGCCCTCTGGCTGAGTCATGTACACACACTCTTCTAAATCACCGTTTAGAAAGGCGGTCTTAACATCCATTTGCCAGATTTCGTAGTCATGATATGCAGCGATGACAAGCATGATCCGGATGGATTTAAGCATAGCCACTGGAGAAAAGGTTTCGTCATAGTCCACACCTGGTCTTTGACGAAAACCCTTTGCAACAAGTCTAGCTTTGAAAGTCTCCACTTTCCCATCTATACCAAGTTTTTTCTTGAAGATCCACTTGCTCCCAATGGGTTTTACCCCATCAGGAGCAGCTTCCAAAGTCCATACTTTGTTGGTGTACATGGATTCCATCTCGGACCGCATAGCATCCAGCCATTTCACTGAGTCCCTACTCGTGATGGCCTGCTCGAAACTAGTTGGGTCATCATCCTCCATGATGCAATCCTCGCTCCCTCCATCCATGAGAAAACCGTAGTATCTCTCAGGTTGGCGAGGAACCCTACTAGATCGGCGGAGAGGCTGAGGTTCATTGGGAGCTACTGAATCTTCTGGTTCCACTAAATCTTCAGTTACGGTTTGTGTATCTGGAACTTCTTCCAGCTCTACCACTTTGCCACTAGTTTCTTTTTCAAGGAATTCCTTTTCTAAAAAGGTGGCATATTGAGAAACAAACACTTTTTGTTCTTCAGCGTGGTAGAAAAAATATCCTTGGGAATTCTTAGGATATCCCACAAACTTGCAAAGAACTGACCGTGCCTCGAGTTTGTCTGGATTTTGACTTTTGACATAGGCCGGACAACCCCATATCTTAACTCGTTTAAAATATGGTCTCTTCCCACTCCATATCTCATATGGTGTGGTAGGTACAGATTTAGATGGAACTTGATTCAATAGGTATATTGCTGTCTCCAGCGCATATCCCCAGAAGGAAATAGGTAACTCAGCTGTGCTCATCATAGAGCGCACCATATCTAATAGGGTGCGGTTCCTCCGTTCTGATACACCGTTGTGTTGTGGTGTATATGGAGGAGTCAGCTGAGAGAGAATCCCATTCTCTTTTAGGAAGTCCAGGAATTCATTGCTTAAGTATTCACCTCCTCGATCAGATCGAAGGATTTTAATATTTTTTCCGGTTTGGTTCTCGACTTCTTGTTTATATTCTCTAAATTTCTCAAAAGCTTCTGATTTGTGTTTCATCAGGAACACATATCCGAATCTAGAGAGATCGTCGGTGAATGTAATGAAGTACGAAGAACCATCCCTGGCATGTGTAGACATGGGACCGCATACATCACTATGTATCAGTCCCAAGAGTTCGGTAACTCTTTCTCCGTGTCCCATAAACGGAGTTTTGGTCATCTTGCCTTTGAGACATGACTGGCAAGTGTCATAAGATGAAAATTCGAATGGTTTCAAATATCCATCCTTATCCAACTTAGCCAGTCGTGTCGCATTGATGTGACCCAGTCTACAATGCCACAAGAAGGATTCGTTCAGTTCTGAACTCTTCCTCTTGTGTGTGTTTGTTATGCTCAGAACTGTTGATTGATTTAGAACATAAATGCCATTGTACAACGTGCCTGATCCAACCAACTTTTGGTTACGGAAAATGTTCATAACATTGTCCTGTAATACAAAATTATATCCCTCTTTACTCAATAAAGAAATCGATATAATGTTGCATATCAGGTTCGGCATGTAATAGCATTCGTTCAGAACCAATGTATTACCAGTCGGTAATACAAGGTGATATTCCCCGACAGTCTTAGCTGCAACAATTGCACCATTTCCAACTCTAATGTCTTTATCACCTTCTCCAAGTTCTCTACCTTTCCTGAGCCCATGTAACTGATTACATATATAGGATCCTGACCCGGTATCTAATACCCAGGACGTGGAGCAAATGGAGAAACAGTTCTCTGTAACGAACACACCCGGAGAAAATGCATCATCATGTACTTTCTTCATTCGGGTGGCATGGGAATCCTGGTATTCCCCTATATCCTGTTCAGTCCTATAACTCTTATAAGAAAGAACGGAACCAACGTTCCCCAGCACAGTATAACATGCGGGTTCGGTCAATACATCCATATTATTATCTTTATTAGGGCATGACATGGTCGCTACCTGGAGAGAGAGAGAAGAAAACACTTTAGCGTATGCTCGTGCAAGATCAGATTGGTTATTATCTTATCTAATCAGGATGGCTACCACTGGTTTTTATCAAATCTTCCTTCAAGCCCTAAAAGGAAAGACTAGCCGGGATTAATTACACCCTACAACTCCGTCGATCTTTCAGCCAGGCCAGTGTCGGTACTTTGAGGGAGGTTCCCCGTGCTTTCGCACGGACCTAATTAAAGTAAACCTCGTTTTCCCAGAGGCGTAACCCCGTTGACACATTTCTAGACACCTACTTGATCGGCTAATTGTAATGTGTAAAACTCTCCCAGGAGTAACTCTTACTCGCAGTGGGTATCGGGATCCAACTATCTCATAGAAGATTGTTAGTTGTATGTATGCCATAGAGGCCAGTATTGTACAGATTATGTATATTATATTGGATGCTTGGACATATATAGAGATGACTTTCTTGCTCGACATGATAGTATGCTGTCTGGTTGCTCTTTATCTTAACATGTACACTTGTCTCTTTATACTGTCTTATAGTTACATGTTGGTAAAGCCCTTAGGATGTGTACTTGACTACCTGGACTATGATGCAGATCATACTAGTAGGGACATGGTAGTCCATAAGTACATCCTTCAAGGTCCCTAGTCGTGGGTGTATCGAGACGAGGCATCGATATACCAGTGTAGACTAGCGTATACGCTTCTCGACCCATGTGATGGGCGATGGATGATCTCATATCCATTGGTGTTTGACATCAGAGATGGTATACGGGTGCTCAGTGGAGACTGGGTACACTGGACGGACTCGCCGAGAACTCCCAGATGGTATTATACCTCACGTCAGATGGCAGTTCTCAGGTGACACTTATACAGGTTAGTCTGTAGACCGGAGATCGTCATAGAGTCTTGTGTGATTCCCACCGTGCTTTGATCTCCACCTTACCACATCCATGAGGGCGTGCAAAACGGTGGTCTTTGGGTACAGTCCCGAGTCACATAGAGGCAATGAGCGATGGGAGGGGTTTCGTCTCTCCCGGTATTGGGAGTTGATGTTGCGCTGTGCTCGATTGGCCGTAACAGGGAAGTCCCTGGCCAGGGATGATCAGAGATTTGCTGGTAAGTGTTACCAGTAGTTTCTCGACCCGTTATGAGCCTCACATCGGCACGACTTATCGGTTATTGGGGTCTGACGTTTACCACCCCTAGACTTGATATGTGACGTATCAGACGAACAGACCGGACTGTACGGTAAGTGTTACTGGTTGGATTCACAGGAGTGTGAGCGGGCTAGCTCGTCGATCTTCTGATCGCTCAATACCCGGGTGGCCGTTACGTTTAGCAGACCGCTTGCGGCTTGTGGGTGCTTGATATGATCATCATCTGCTTCCGGCGTATTGACGAGTCTTTAGAGTCCTACACAGAGGTTTCCCGGTTCAAGCGAAACGAAATAGGAGCGCATATGAGATATGTGCGGGACCGAGAATAATGCGTGTATGTGATACCGTATTTCATTCTCGCGATGGATGTATCGATTGGTTATATTCGATATGACCTAGTTATCGAATCATTGATTCGATAAATCGATACATTGGATACTAGTCGGTTATGTGCGACATGACCGGATCATTGAATCAAATGTTGATTTAATGATTTAATGTATAATTATATATTTGATATATTACTTTGCATTAGCTAGTATTGGTTCACTTTAAATGGATTTTATCACTTGATGTGCAAATTGTATATGTGATATACTTTTGTGCACATATTTGTATCATGTTTGATGATACTTGATCACTTTGTTAAGTGTAAAGAATTAAAACCATGGTTAAGTGTTGATTAGGATTTTGCATATTTATTTATTTGTTCATTTATTTATTTGGAAATGATTTAAAGAGAATGGTGGCTTTCTTTTGTCATTTAGTTGAAGCTTCATGAAGCCTTGACTTTTGCAACCATTCTTGTCTTCATGCTTAACCCTAACTCTCCAAATGACCATGGTTTATTCTCTACAATTAACCCTTGTTAGATTATGATAAGTATGAATTTTCTTTTCATTTTAAAATAACTTATCATAAAACTAGCTTCTTCATCTCCTTCTTCTTCAAGATTGAAACCTTGATGCCATCAATGGCAACTTGAGTTCTAGTGAGAGAAATCCAATTCTAAAGTGAACCCACCTCCTATTTCTTCACCCTCTACCTCTTGCCAAGTTGTTTTGGGTGTTTTCTTCATAAGTTTCATAACTTTATGAAGTCGGAGCTTGAACTTGTGATGCCTCGACGTAGATCGTCTTTGACACAAAGCCGACGACCTAGCTCGCCCGTTTCTCCGATGAAGCCGACGATTGAGTTCGGGATTCATGATGGACAGCGAGAGGACACCCACGTGGAGCTAAGGAAGTGGAGAACCGGATCTACAAAGGTTGTAGCATCTAACTTTTAGTTAAGTAGTTAACTAGATTATCTTTTCGCCTAAACTTCTAGTCTAAGATCCGTATTAGGGTCTCTCGGCACCCATAAATTTTTATATTGGCATGTTCTATGCCTTGTGAGACCTCTATAGGGTACCTAGGAACCTTTCAGGTATGCAATCTCATTGCAAATTTCAACACTTGAAATTCCCGATATTATTTTGCCCCTAGCAGCTATATGACCTTAACATAGTCAACAAGTCATAAGTGCTAGTCAAGTTCAACCCGTCATTTCCTGATTGAATTAAACCCACCCGCACGACCCTTAACATAGTCAACAAAGTCGCACGATTATCCTAATCCAATCGCATCATATGCTTATACAGATAAGCACCAATAAGCTACCGCACACTATGCCTTAACATAGTCAACAAACGTAGCACGAATACTAACTAGTACTTATCTGAAATGACGGAGGGCTACGACAGGTTTTTCCTGAAAACCTATTGCGTAATGAACTTGATATTGTTGTAGAATCAAATGAAGTTTTGAAATGGAGTGATTTTGAGGCTTTTCTAGTTTTGCTAAAGGGGTCACTCCCGGTGAAGGGATCGTCGGCCCTTTCCTCGTCGAATGAGGTGCGGGATATATCATATATATCACTGTGCAAAGCAGAAACTATAGAAGCAATCAAAAGACAAACCGAGTGTGTAGCATCTGCCAGTTATTGCTAAAGGAGTCACTCCCGGTGAAGGGATCTCGGTCCTTTCCTCATCGAATAAGGTGCAGGATATATCACATATACCGTTGTGCAAAGCAAGAACTGTAGCTACCTGTTTTATTTAAAATTTGATTCTACAACATCTTAGGTTTCTTTTCATTCATTAATCACATTAATGAAGTCCCATCAATTATATACCTAAACATCACAGATAAATACGACGTACACTTATGCCATCCGCATTCGCCTCGATGTCTCCTCGTGTACCGTTAGGTTAGGTAACTAATGACAGAGCAGGGCAGGGCTAGTGCGGGTGCAAAACATAAGTAACGTCTATATAATATATCATATATACTATATACTGTATCCATCAGAACATATCAAATGATCACATCACAGATATCGCAGCAGAAAATATCATATAAAATATTGGATATACTAGGACGTCCGTGTTTTCAATACGAGCCAGTATAAAACACGGATTCCACGGTCGTGATGAATAGCCAATCCCACACCCCTAGACCCCTACGAGAGCGGCAATCAACCCTACCAATTCTAGGGTTAGGAGACCCGGACTCGACTCCTCGAGATGGTCTCCCACTGGACCCTAGAACCCGGTTACTAGTGCTCCCCTCCTTGGGTCTATCCTAATGCGGAAAAGTAAATAATATACAAAAGGTGACATCTTCCGCAACCTGGAAGTGTCCCAATAAAAGAATATTACATACAAGTTTTTACATGAATGAAAATGAAAAACACTCATCTCACATAAAAAAACCCTGGCTATTCAAACACGACGATCCAATATAACATATCCAGCAACACATAACATCACATGTCATCAATGTAAGTAAGTATGCATACCCCAATTGTCGTTGACGTATAGCAACGAAACCGGCGATATCGACATACTACACTTACGGTCACAGAAAAGAAAGTGTAAAACTACAACAGTTGGAATCCGCAACCTCTTTAGACATCGCATGCCTAATCAAATGAAATACTTAGACATCACATGCCTAACAATTATAAACCCCGCATTTTAGTCTCATTATCGAAAAATCTTTTCAATATCAAGTGAGACTAAACCGCTAGATTTATAACATTCATTCAGTTATCTCATAACTGTTTGTGAATTCCAATTATTGTATCCCATTCCGGATAAATAGAAAATATTAAACTTTCCGATCGAATATTCGAACACCCAAGTTTTCCCGAAACCATTCAACACATGAAATAAGTTCAAAGACATTCATTTCATGCCTCAGTACCAACGGTCCAGCCGTAGAAGGGTCAAGCCAACGCCTCACATGTGGCACGCCGTACTGCCCCAAACCCTAAGGTTCAAAAGGTAGTTCAAGACGGTCACATAATCGAGTTAAGGTTTGTTGTCTTCTAGAGGGACCATCGCGTTACTTGCACTACTCAGAACGTCCTTAAACCACAGAAAAATCCAACACTTGGAAATTTTCTGGCACAGGAAAAAGTGGGTATTTTTATCTGGTCGAACTTTTTAACATATTCTAAAATATCCGGAAAGCCACATAGACAAAATCTGATAATCCGATCGAATAATCTGTTAGTGTTTATGCCCTAGAAGGCCATTACTGTATCATACTAGTTTGTATATTACTTAATGGAAGCTTGGGATATTCACATGTATATAACAGTCTTGCTAAACATGGTAGTATGCTACTTGGTTTTTCTATCTTAATATGTGAGTGTACGTATTGATAGAGCTCTTAGGATCTTGCTTGACTACCAGCGTTGTGATGGCAGTCACACTAGTGGGGGCTGGGTAGTCTACAAGCACATCCTTATTCAGGTCCCTAGTCGTTGGATTATCGAGACAGAGCATCGATACTCCGGAGTAGACTAGTGTGTATGCTTCTCATCCCAGTTGGGGAGATGGTCTGTCCCACAGCCGTCAGTACGTCGTACTGGAGATAGTATACAGGTGCTCGTTAGGTTACGGGTACACCGGACAGGACTCACAGGGAACTGTTGGTTGGTTTTATACCAGTCGTCAGTGAACAGTTCCCAGGTGACATGAGTACAGCGTAGTCCGCAGACTTGACACTGCTACTTCGCCTCGAGTGTGTCCCACTGTTCTTAGATTGCTACCCTACCACGGCTCAAAGGAGTCGTGCAAACAGGTAGCAGTTGGGTGCAGTCCCGAGCACTTGGAGGCAGT
Source organism: Agapanthus africanus (assembly GCA_030015575.1). Taxonomy (NCBI): domain Eukaryota; kingdom Viridiplantae; phylum Streptophyta; class Magnoliopsida; order Asparagales; family Amaryllidaceae; genus Agapanthus; species Agapanthus africanus. The sequence continues at coordinate 759,386,768 of CM057339.1, forward strand.
GGCGGTTAGATAGGATTCGTCCCTCCCGGTATTGGGAGTTGATATCGCGCTGTGTCAGAGAGCCATTACGCAAAGTCCCTGGCCAGGGCAAGCGAGATTTGCTGGTAGGTTCCAGTAGTTTCTCAGGGTGTAATGGGCTTCCCTCCGACACGACTTATACCGCTATTAGGGGACTGACGCTTGCCGCCCCCTAGGCCCGATATGCGATAGTCTTGGACGAACGGACCGGACTGTATGGAGATTGTCACATCAGACTCAGTAGGAGTTCGGATGGGTTTCCTCATCGGCCTTCTTATCGACAACTACCTGGGGACCGTTACGTACAGCTAGTGCTGCTTGCGGTCTGTGGTTAAACCCACTGCCAGCGTAGTAGTCGAGTCTCTAGAGTCCCACACAGAGAGTTTCCTATTCCAGGCGAAACGATATAGAGGTCGTATGGTTTTACGACAAGGGTTCGGACGCGTACGTGCGTTTACGCGCGTACGACTTTCGGACAGTTTTTACCAGTCGGCTTTGGTTTAAGCCAGTTACTGGTATCCGGTTATTGGATTTTTACAGTCTAAAGTTTTTCCGTATTTTTGCGGATTGGAGGGGCGTTCTCGTAATTGTGCGAGAAGCTTCTAGAAGTGGTGACTAAGGAGATTTAGGTGGCATATGCAATGAATGAGATTAGTGAGTCATGAGGGTGATTCATTCATGTCATTAAAGCATCATAAATGCTTAATGACTCATGACAATGAATCACCATTAGATATTTGTGAAGCATGCTTATTCATCATGTATTATTCGTTTCTTCATAAAAGAGAATGCTTCATATTTATTATGATACTCAATAATCTCATCTCATTATTATCATCATCTTCTCTCTCCTCAAGCTCTCCCTCTTCAAACCCTAATCCTCACCTCTCATGTGTTGAGAACTAGGATTAGCTAGACTAAACAATCCATAACCATCACTCTATCTCAATCTATCTTCTTTGATTAGCAATCCAAGAAGGTTAGTTGCCTCAAGTTTAGAGGCTAAGCTTGGAGTTTTGCTCTCGGGTGGATCGTCTACTACAAAGAGAAGGCCGAGGAGGACAAGGAGATCGTAAAGACGAAGGAGTTGGTTCATTAGGTATAATCCCTAAACACAGTAGTTTAGAAACACTTTGTGTTTGGTTATTTATAGTTTAGCTTCGATTCAAGCGGTTAGTCGATATTTGTTCACTAAACAAGTTCGTTTTTGAAAATTCCGCTTCCCCACAAGTATTGGGGTGTAGTACATCGACTTACAGTGGTATCAGAGCCTCGCTAAACAATAAATAACTTAATTGCAAATTTGTACGAATTTCGAACGGAAAAACGAAGCCGGAAAACCCTAAAAACATCAATTTTCTGTCGATTTTAAAATGATGTCCAAAAATTTTTCAGGGAAGTTCAGAAAGCTTGAAAAGACACCAGAAGAACACCCAAGAAATTTGGGCTCCTGAATCGGCAACGCGGCCGCGGAACCGCGGCGGATCGCACCGATCCGCCGCGCTTCCGCCGCCGAGTTGCCGAGTCAGGAAGCCAAATTTCCTGTGTTGCTTCTCTGTGGCATTTGGGATTTTCTGGAATATTTATTATTTGCTCAGGTTTCAGTTTAACAGAGCAGTATTGGAGCAATATTAAATGTGTTTAATCGATCGAAATTGTACAGTATTTGCATATTGGATTATATCTGTGATTGATAAATGTGTTCGTAAACCTCCCCTAACTGCTAGTATGTCGGTTGGCAGGGGGTTGCACATTTCTGTAATGGTTATATCTGTTTGTGCATATAAACTGTATTGGACTGTTGTGGTGTATAGCCGGGGTTTTGAAATGGGTTATTATTTAATTCATTTGTTGTAAATGTAATTTGTTGTAATATTATTTTGCGGGGCACATCCAGGTTGCGGTTGTAGCCACCGTTGTATTATTTCATTTTACTGTTTTTGCTCCTAGGACAGATCCAAGGTGGGGTACGCAAACTGCCGGGCGGGTAGTTTGCCGTACCCGTAGGGATCTTGGGTGGGGTAACGGCTATTCATCACAACTGTGTAATCTGTCTTTTCTTGCAGGCTCAAAAGAAATACAGATTGCTTGCAAATCCAATAAAGTTTATCTGTGTTCTGGAATGTATATCATTGCGTCAGACGAATGAAAAATATCTATATATATTGTAGCTATTTTAGACGTCACTTATGTTTTACACCCGCGCTAGCCCAGTCCCCGCTCTGTCGTTAGTTAAGTAACCTAACGGGTGATAACGGGACCCAGTGGCGAATGCAGATGGCATAAGAGGACGTCATATTTTCGTTGTTTTCTGCAATGATAGGTTAATGATGGGACGCATTATCTATAATGCAAAGAAAAAAAAACCAAAGTTTAAATCGTTGGAACAATTTAAAAGAATCCACTCGGTTAATTTTAAAAACAGATATTTTTTAAATGCGGAGCTTTAACCACTCCTTTTAAAAGCTATCAGGTTCCCTCGGTTATATCAAGTTCACTACGTTCACGGTTTCGCCAAAACCAGTCGTAGCCCTCCGTCATTTCTTATGAATGGTCAGTAGTATTCAAGCTATGTTTGTTTGGCCCTTAGTCAAGACATAGTGATTGGTAGCTGCTGGGGTATTCATTTGTTGCATAGATAGATGAGTTGGTTTGGGACACTCGTATTACTTTGTTTGGCCCTTAGTCAAGAGTATACGGATGGGTTCAAATCAACAGGATAATGATGGGCAGAACTTGACATGTGACTTATGATTTGTTGGCCCTTAGTCAAGATCATAAGAACATGGGGCAAAAATCTATATCGGGAATTTCTAAAGAAACTGAAATTTGCAAAGAGATGCATACCATTTTGAGTTTGATGAATGTTGGTAGCATTCCTACAGCATTATCAGACGATGATATTTGGATCCCGATCCTACTGTGAGTATATGCTACTTATCAGGATATTCGTCACTTAACGATCAATGCTATAAACCTAGTAGGTGTCCAGAAAAGTGTCAGCGGGGTTACGCCCCCAGAGAAAAGAGGTTATTTAATTAAGGAACTTCGCGAAAGCGTTGGAAAACCTCCCTCGAAGTATCGACACCAGCCTGGCTGAACGGTTAAGCAAGTATTGTACGGTGAGAATAGTCCTGGCTAATTCTTCTTTTATGGTTTGAGGAAGGATTCGAGAAACAGTGGGAGCCATCCAGTTTAGATAAACTAAAAACCACTCTAAACTTGCAAGAGCATCATGCTAAAGAGTTTTCTTCTCTCTCTCCTAATTGCAGCGACCCTGAAAATGACTGGACTTAAGTTACTTTTAGAGAAAAATATACTGACAGGGCCAAACTATAAAGATTGGCTGCGGAATGTCAAAATGGTTTTGACCTATGACAAACTGGGGTACATCCTCACCGCTACGGCACCTGCTGTCCCTGGTCCCAAATCCAGCAATGCGGATAAGGAAATCCGCAAAACCTGGGATTTAGATTGCGCGAAAGCCAAGTGCATCGTGCTTGCCTCGATGAACAATGAACATCAGAGGAGGCACGAGGATATGGACCTTGATGGCATATTTCTCCATACAAAGGAACTTTATGGAGAGCAATCTCGTATAGCAAGATACGAGACCTCTAAGAACTTGTTTCGAGCGAGGTTGGCTGTCGGGTCATCGGTAGGAGAACATGTCCTAAAGATGATCGGCTATATAGAAGAGCTCGCAGACCTTGGGACGACTTTGGATAATGAGCTCTATACAGACCTTATTCTCCAGTCCCTTCCTCACACCTACGCCCAGTTTATCCTGAACTTCAACATTCAAAGAAAAGAAGTTGAACTTCCGGAACTCCTGAACATGTTAAGGAGTGCAGAGGGCACCTTGAAGAATTCAAGGGAAACACCCGCTATGTTTGTTGGCGGTACATCTTCTTCCGGGTCCAAGGCTAAGGCCAAAGGAAGGAAGAAGAAGGCCGCACCCAGACCTAGAGGAGGTGTTAGTAAGGTGGGAGGGAAGGGAAAGAAAAAGTTTGCGGTACCGATAGTTGGCCAGGATGAGTGCTTCCATTGTCACAAGAAAGGGCACTGGAAGAAGGATTGCAAGGCGTGGAACGCCAAGAACCAGGAACCGAAGCAAGCTGTGGCTTCGACTTCAGGTGTGTTTGTAATTGAGAATTGTCTGTCGATCAACTCTACTTCCTGGGTATTGGATACCGGATCAGGATCTCATATTTGCAATTCATTGCAGGCACTAAGAAACCGTAGAGTGCTGAAGGAAGGTGATATGACCCTAAAGGTTGCTAACGGAGCTAGCGTGGGAGCTGCGTCCGTCGGGGATTATCACCTAGGATTGACGAGTGGACAAATTTTGGTTTTACATAACTGTTATTTTGTACCAAGCTTAACGTGTAATATCATATCAGTTTCTTTGTTATCAAATAAAGGTTATGATTTCACGTTTGTAAGAGATGTTGTCAACATCCACCTTAATCATGGTTTGATTGGGTCAGGTACATTAAATAACGGCATATATGTTTTAAACCAACTCCAAATTTTCAATGTCCAGAACACACTAAAAAGAAAGTCTCCAGATTTAAATAAAGCTTTCTTATGGCATTGTAGACTGGGTCACATCAATGAGAGAAGGTTGACTAAGTTGCATAGAGAAGGATATTTGGACTCGTTCGAATATCAATCTTATGACACTTGTCAATCTTGTCTCAAAGGAAAGATGACAAAGACTCCATTCACTGGACAAGGAGTAAGAGCGAGCGAGCTCTTAGGACTCATACACAGCGATGTATGTGGTCCAATGTCTACACATGCGAGAGGTGGTTATTCCTACTTCATTACTTTTACTGATGATTTCTCTAGGTATGGATATGTTTTCTTAATGAAGCATAAATCCGATGCCTTTGAGAAATTCCTGGAATACAAGAGTGAAGCGGAAAACCAAACAGGCAAAAGTATTAAGACACTGAGATCTGATCGAGGTGGAGAATACTTAAGTGCCGAGTTCCTAGGTTACCTAAAAGAGAAAGGAATTCTCTCTCAGCTTACTCCTCCATACACTCCACAGCACAACGGTGTATCGGAGAGACGGAATCGAACCCTATTAGATATGGTACGATCCATGATGAGTAATGCTGAGTTACCGCGATCTTTCTGGGGTTATGCGCTAGAATCAGCGGCATATCTTTTAAACCAGGTTCCAACCAAGACTGTGCCTACCACACCATATCAGATGTGGAGTGGGAAGAAACCCTGTCTAAAACATTTTAGGACATGGGGGTGTCCAGCTTTTGTAAAAAAGCAGCATTCGGACAAGCTCGAGGCACGCTCAGTACAGTGTAAGCTTGTGGGATATCCAAAGAACTCCAAGGGATATTATTTCTATTACGCAGAGGAACAAAAGATTTTTGTTTCCCGTCATGCCCACTTCTTAGAAACTGAATTTTTAGAAAATCAGAAGAGTGGGAGCGCAGTAGAACTGGAAGAAATTCCAGAACCACAAGCTGCTACTGAAAGTTTGGTAGAACCAGAGGTTCAAGAAGAACAGAACATTCCCGCACCCCTCCGCAGGAGTAGTAGGCCGTCTCATCCGCCTGAGAGATACTACGGTTTTCTCATAGATGGGGATAGAGAGGATTGCATCATAGATGATGATGAACCTACTGACTTCCAGCAGTCCATCCAGAGCGGCGACTCGGTACAATGGCTAGATGCAATGCGGACCGAAATGGAGTCCATGTACACCAACAAAGTATAGACTTTGGACTTTGCTCCAGATGGGGTAAAACCCATAGGATGCAAATGGATCTTCAAGAAAAAGATTGGTGTAGATGGACAGGTGGAAACCTATAAGGCTAGACTTGTTGCAAAGGGTTTTCGTCAAAGACCTGGTTTGGACTATGACGAAACTTTTTCTCCAGTGGCTATGCTCAAATCCATTCGGGTCCTTCTTGCTATCGCTGCCTTCCATGATTATGAAATCTGGCAGATGGACGTAAAGACGGCTTTTCTAAATGGAAATTTAGAAGAGTGCGTCTATATGGATCAGCCAGAGGGTTTCAATCAGAGTGGGAGCAGCGGGAAAGTATGCAAGCTGCTTAAGTCAATTTATGGATTAAAGCAGGCATCGCGGAGTTGGAACATCTGTTTTGATGAGACAGTCAAAGAATATGACTTTATCAAAAATCCAGATGAACCGTGCATATATAGTAAAGTTGTAGCCAGAAGTGTTGTATTCCTCGTCTTGTACGTGGATGACATTCTATTGATAGGAAATGACATTCCTATGCTACAATCTGTCAAAGGATTCTTGTCACACAGGTTCTCCATGAAAGACCTGGGTGATGCCTCTTACATTCTGGGGATCCGGATCTATCGTGATAGATCCAAGAGGATGTTAGGACTTTCGCAGTCCAGGTATATCGACACTGTACTGAAAAGATTTAGTATGGAAGATTCTAAGCGCGGTAATCTACCGGCTTGTCACGGAATCACCCTCTCCAAAGAAATGTCTCCCAAGACTGATTTGGAAAGGGAACGCATGTCTATTATACCATACGCTTCTGCGGTAGGCTCTATAATATATGCGATGTTGTGTACCAGACCAGATGTAGCTTACGCACTGAGCGTGGTGAGCCGGTATCAGTCAGACCCAGGGGAGAAACACTGGATAGCAGTAAAGAACATTCTCAAGTACCTGAGGAGGACTAAGGAGATGTTCTTGGTTTAAGGTGGAAAAGACCTCAGGTTGGAGGCCTTTGCTGATTCCGGCTTCCAGAGTGATAAGGACGATTCCAAGTCCATGTCAGGTTATGTCTTTACCCTCAATGGAGGGGCGGTGTGCTGGAAGAGCTCCAAGCAGGACACCGTTGCTGACTCGACGATGGAAGCGGAGTATATAGCTGCTTGCGATGCCGCAAAAGAAGCAGTTTGGATGAAGAAGTTCCTAACAGAACTTCAGGTGGTTCCTACCATAGTTGATCCAATACCTCTGTATTGCGACAACAACGGAGCTATAGCTTTAGCGAAGGAACCAAGGTCCCATCAGAAGTCCAGACACATCTTGAGGCGGTATCACCTGATCAGGGAGATCATTGATCGTCAGGAGATCGAGGTTCGGAGAGTTACTTCAGAAGAGAACATTGCTGATCCATTCACGAAGGCCCTACCTCAGACGCAGTTCGAGAGGCTACTCGAGATCATTGGTCTTCTATATGCCAGTACATGGCCCTAGTGCAAGTGGGAGATTGTTAGTGTTTATGCCCTAGAAGGCCATTACTGTATCATACTAGTTTGTATATTACTTAATGGAAGCTTGGGATATTCACATGTATATAACAGTCTTGCTAAACATGGTAGTATGCTACTTGGTTTTTCTATCTTAATATGTGAGTGTACGTATTGATAGAGCTCTTAGGATCTTGCTTGACTACCAGCGTTGTGATGGCAGTCACACTAGTGGGGGCTGGGTAGTCTACAAGCACATCCTTATTCAGGTCCCTAGTCGTTGGATTATCAAGACAGAGCATCGATACTCCGGAGTAGACTAGTGTGTACTCTTCTCATCCCAGTTAGGGAGATGGTCTGTCCCACAGCCGTCAGTACGTCGTACTGGAGATAGTATACAGGTGCTCGTTAGGTTACGGGTACACCGGACAGGACACACAGGGAACTGCTGGTTGGTTTTATACCAGTTGTCAGTGAACAGTTCCCAGGTGACATGAGTACAGCGTAGTCCGCAGACTTGACACTGCTACTTCGCCTCGAGCGTGTCCCACTGTTCATAGATTGCTACCCTACCACGGCTCAAAGGAGTCGTGCAAACAGGTAGCAGTTGGGTGCATTCCCGAGCACTTGGAGGCAGTGGCGGTTAGATAGGATTCGTCCCTCCCGGTATTGGGAGTTGATATCGCGCTGTGTCAGAGAGCCATTACGCAAACTCCCTGGCCAGGGCAAGCGAGATTTGCTGGTAGGTTCCAGTAGTTTCTCAGGGTGTAATGGGCTTCCCTCCGACACGACTTATACCGCTATTAGGGGACTGACGCTTGCCGCCCCCTAGGCCCGATATGCGATAGTCTTGGACGAACGGACCGGACTGTATGGAGATTGTCACATCAGACTCAGTAGGAGTTCGGATGGGTTTCCTCATCGGCCTTCTTATCGACAACTACCTGGGGACCGTTACGTACAGCTAGTGCCGCTTGCGGTCTGTGGTTAAACCCACTGCCAGCGTAGTAGTCGACTCTCTAGAGTCCCACACAGAGAGTTTCATATTCCAGGCGAAACGATATAGAGGTCGTATGGTTTTACGACAAGGGTTCGGACGCGTACGTGCGTTTACGCGCGTACGACTTTCGGATAGTTTTTACCAGTCGGCTTTGGTTTAAGCCAGTTACTGGTATCCGGTTATTGGATTTTTACAGTCTAAAGTTTTTCCGTATTTTTGCGGATTGGAGGGGCGTTCTCGTAATTGTGCGAGAAGCTTCTAGAAGTGGTGACTAAGGAGGTTTAGGTCGCATATGCAATGAATGAGATTAGTGAGTCATGAGGGTGATTCATTCATGTCATTAAAGCATCATAAATGCTTAATGACTCATGACAATGAATCACCATTAGATATTTGTGAAGCATGCTTATTCATCATGTATTATTCTTTTCTTCATAAAAGAGAATGCTTCATATTTATTATGATACTCAATAATCTCATCTCATTATTATCATCATCTTCTCTCTCCTCAAGCTCTCCCTCTTCAAACCCTAATCCTCACCTCTCATGTGTTGAGAACTAGGATTAGCTAGACTAAACAATCCATAACCATCACTCTATCTCAATCTATCTTCTTTGATTAGCAATCCAAGAAGGTTAGTTGCCTCAAGTTTAGAGGCTAAGCTTGGAGTTTTGCTCTCGGGTGGATCGTCTACTACAAAGAGAAGGCCGAGGAGGACAAGGAGATCGTAAAGACGAAGGAGTTGGTTCATTAGGTATAATCCCTAAATACAGTAGTTTAGAAACACTTTGTGTTTGGTTATTTATAGTTTAGCTTCGATTCAAGCGGTTAGTCGATGTTTGTTCACTAAACAAGTTCGTTTTTGAAAATTCCGCCTCCCCACAAGTATTGGGGTGTAGTACATCGACTTACATAATCTACGCTCCAAAACACCCCAGAAAACTCAACTCTTGAGTTCAGATTAAAAAATCCCAGAAAACTCAGCACCTCAAATAACAAATTACTGTGCAAAATTCGAAGGCTGACGTCATCATATGGCCGCGGTACCGCCGCAGAAGCCAGGCTTCTGCCGCGGTTCCGCCGCACTTTGGACGTATCTTTTGGAAAATTTTGCACCGCAATTCTTAGAATTTCCTGCTGAATTTTTAATCTGGAAAAATCCCAGTTTTTGAAAAAAGTCCGGAGAGCATTTTGGAATTAGGGTTTCGGTTCGATCGGGTTTCAAACGTCGTCTACACTTCGCCTAAGGCTCTAGCTAGGCTCTGATACCACTGTAGGGTTCCTAGGCATGCCAATGAGGTCTCACAAAGTATCAACCATGCCAATTTCAAATTTTTCAAGTGCCGAGAAACCCTAATACGGATTCGTTGACTAGAGTTTAGGCGAAAAGTGAAACTAGTTAACATTTTAACAAAAAGAAAGAGGCTACAACCTTTGTAGATCCGGTTCTCCACTTCCTTAGCTCCACGTAGACGTCCTCTCGCTGTCCATATCGGATCCCGGACTCTAGCATCGGCTTCATCGGAGAAATGGGCAGGCTAGGTCGTCGGCTTCGATGCCGAAGATGATCTACGTCGAGGCAACACAAGATCAAGCTCCAACTTCACCAAGTCATAAAACTTGTGAAGAAAACACCCTATACTACTTGGCAAGAGGTAGAGGATGAAGAAATAGGAGGTGGGTTCACTTTAGAATTGGATTTCTCACTCTTTTACTCAAGATGCCATTAATGGAGTCAAGCTTTCTTCTTGAAGAAGATGAAGATAGAATATGATAAGTATTACTTTAAAAATGAAAATAATATGAATACTTATCATATACTAACCATAGTCAAGTGTAGAGAGTAAACTAGGGTTAGATGAATGGTTAGGTTAAGAGAAGAAAACAAAAATGGTCAAGGTTTCAACCCTTCATGAAGCTTCATGAAAGAAACAAGAAAAGCCACCATTTCCATTTTCTTTTCCAAAATAAATAATTAAAATAAATAAATGAATAAGTAAACAAAACCCTAACCATTCATATAACCATGGTTTAATCTTTACACAAACTCAAGTTAACATGTATCATCAAACATGATACAATCAAGTGCACACAAAAAATATATCACATATACAATGTGCACATCAAGTGAGAAAATCCTTTTAAAGTGAACCAATACTAGTTAATGCAAAGTAATATATCAAATATATATAATTATACATTAAATCATTAAATCAACACTTGATTCAATGATCCGGTCATGTCGCACATAACCGACTAGTATCCAATGTATCGACTTATCGAATCAATCTTTGATTCGATAACTAGGTTATATCGCATACAACCAATCAAAACATTCATCGCGAGAATGAAATACGGTATCACATACATGCATTATTCTCGGTCCCCCACATATCTCATATGCGCTCCTATTTCGTTTCGCTTGAGCCAGGAAACCTCTGTGTAGGACTCTAAAGACTCGTCAATACGCCGGCAGCAGATGATGATCATATCAAGCACCCACAAGCCGCAAGCGGTCTGCTAAACGTAACGGCCACCCGGGTATTGAGCGATCAGAAGATCGACGAGCCAGCCCGCTCACACTCCTGTGAATCCAACCAGTAACACTTACCGTACAGTCCGGTCTGTTCGTCTGATATGTCGCATATCAAGTCTAGGGGTGGTAAACGTCAGACCCCAATAACCGATAATTCGTGCCGATGTGAGGCTCATAACGGGTCGAGAAACTACTGGTAACACTTACCAGCATATCTTTGATCAGCCCTGGCCAGGGACTTCCCTGTTACGGCCAATCAAGCACAGCGCAACATCAACCTCCAATACCGGGAGAAACGAAACTATCGCTCATTGCCTCCATGTGACTCGGGACTGTACCCAAAAACCACCGTTTTGCATGCCTTTATGGACGTGGTAAGGTGGAGATCAAAGTACGGTGGGAATCACACAAGACTCTATGACGATCTCGGGTCTACAGACTAACCTGCACAAGTGTCACCTGAGAACTGCCATCTGACGTGAAGTATAATACCATCTGGGAGTTCTCGGCGAGTCCGTCCAGTGTACCCAGTCTCCACTAAGCACCCGTATACCATCTCTGATGTCAAACACCAATGGATATGGGATCATCCATCGCCCATCTCATGGGTCGAGAAGCGTATACGCTAGTCTACACTGGTATATCGATGCCCTGTCTCGATACACCCACGACTAAGGACCTTGAAGGATGTACTTATGGACTACCATGTCCCCACTAGTATGATCTGCATCATAGTCCAGGCAGTCAAGTATAAATCCTAAGGGCTTTACCAACATGTAACTATAAGACAGTTTAAAGAGACTAGTATACATGTTAAGATAAAGAGTAACCAGATAGCATACTATCATATCGAGCAAGAAAGTCATCTCTATATATGTCCAAGCATCCAATATAATATACATCATCTGTACAATACTGGCCTCTAGGGCATACATACAACTAACAGTATCGTGACCAGCCTTGTATTTATTTTATTCAGTTGTATCTAGTAATTCTATCAACCAAACTTGTATATTGTTTCAGACTTAGAAAACCAGTTGTATATTATTTCGACCTTAGAGTCGCGCGATGTAGTATTATGGTTTTCTTGATATTTTGAGTTTCTTTTGAGTTTTGATCCTCGCCCTTCGGCGTTGTATATTATTGTTTGCGTGGTTGTGACCGTCGATTGACGAAGAGCTAGCTCCCACTTGGGGATGCCTTTTATCATTGTATATATATTATTCATGTTGTAACCCGTTCGGGGCCAGTATTTACAAAGGAAACTCTGCCAAAATTTTCAGAAAAGACTAGTGATTTTTAAAATGCATATTCAGCTTACTTACTTAAAAACCTTGTTTTTAAACCATGTTTTCTTTACTTCTTAAAAACTAGTTTTCCTTCATTTATTATTTCAAATGGTTTTAGATTTCTGGGCTTTTGGCTTACTTGAATTAGATGACGTCCTATAGACTTCACATGATTCAAGGGCCAGTCATGTGCTATTTCGGGTCGTGACACTTTGACCCCTTCAAAACTTCGACTTTGTTGGATATATGTATATCCTAGAGGCCTTAAGCTTTTACTAAATAAAAACAAGTTGACCAGACCGAACTATAAAGACTGGTTGAGGAACATTAACATTGCTCTCACATATGATAAGGTATCATATGTCCTCACTGCCCCAGCACCACCCATCCCAAGCCCTGAATCTTATGTTGCGGATAGGGAGATCCGCAAAACGTGGGATATTGACTGTGCCACTGCCAAATGCCTCGCGCTTGCATCGATGGACAATACACATCAAAAGCAGCACGAGGAGATGGATGTTCAATCCATTTTTCTCCATACAAAAGAGTTGTATGAGGAGCAATCTCGTATCCTACGATACGAAGTATCTCGAAAGCTGTTTCAGATCCGGATGGCTCCTGGCACACCAGTAGGTGACCACATTTTGAAGATGATAGCTCTTATTGAAGAGCTTGAGGGCCTCGGATGGACAATGGAGAATGAAAAATATGTTGATATTGTTCTACAGTTTCTTCCCTCTACCTTTGCTTCATTCATAGTAAACTTCAACATGCATAACATGGAGAAGTCACTACCCGAGCTTCTCAATATGTTGAGAAGTGCGGAGAGCACGCTTAAGGAGAAGTCTCCCTCTCTGCTTGTTGGATAATCTTCCTCTTCCGTCCCAAAAGCCAAGGCCAAGGGAAAGAATAAGAATAAATCCACCAAACCGAGAGGTGGAATCGAGAAAGCAAAGGGGAAAGACAAATCCAAAGCTGCGGAGTTGGGGAAAGGAGAATGTTTCTATTGCAAGAAGACGGGGCACTGGAAGCGAAATTGTACTGAGTACTTGGATCTCAAGAAAAAGAAGCATGGTGATACTTCCGCTTCAGGTGTGTTTGTAACTGAAAACTGTTTCTCTATTAACTCTACTTCTTGGGTATTGGATAGCGGCTCGGGTTCTCATATCTGCAATTCTGTGCAGGGTCTGAGAAATAGCAGAGTTTTGAAGACTGGTGATCATACTCTCCGAGTTGGAAATGGTTCCAATGTACATGCAGTTTCAGTAGGAGAGTATCACCTAGGGTTGCCGTCGGGTTGTATATTGGTTTTGAACCCATGTTATTTTGTACTAAGCATGCTTTGTAATATAATATCCGTTTCTTTGTTAGACAATGAGGATATCATTTTGTATTGCAGCACAATGTTATGAACATTAAACTAAATCAAGAGTTGATTGGTTGTGGTACACTTAATAACGGGATATACATCCTTAATCAACACAAGGTTTTCAACATACAACACACAAATAAAAGGAAATTTTCAGAAATAAATGAAGCTTTTCTTTGGCATTGTAGACTTGGTCATATTAATGAAACAAGACTAAATAAGCTTCATAAAGATGGATATTTAAATACTTTTGAGTATAAATCTTATGCGACTTGTCAGTCTTGTATTAAAGGGAAAAGGACCAAAATTCCGTTTACTGGACACGGAGAAAGAGCTACAGAGCTCTTGGGCCTTATACATAGTTATGTATGTGGGCCAATGTCTACACACGCGAGAGGCGGTTTTTTTACTTCATAACTTTTACTGATGATTTCTCAAGATTCGGTCATGTGTTTTTAATAAAGCATAAGTCTGAGGTTTTCGAGAAATTCAAGGGTACAAACTTGAAGTAGAAAAACAAACAAGAATGAGTATCAAGATACTTCGATCAGATCGAGGTGGAGAGTATCTTAGTACAGAGTTTTCGAACTTCCTAAAAGAGAATGAGATTCTCTCTCAGCTTACTCCCCCTTACACACCATAGCACAACGGTGTGTCAGAGCGGCGGAATCGTACCCTATTAGATATGGTACGAACCATGATGAGTGGTGCTGAGTTTCCTCTCTCCTTTTAGGGACATGCATTAGAGACTGTTGTATATCTTTTGAATGGGGTACCAACCAATACCGTGTCTACCACTCCATATGAGATATGGTGTGGGAAGAGACCAACTCTTAAGCGAGTTAAGATTTGGGGTTTTCCGGCTTTTGTCAAAAAGCAGAATCCGGACAAACTCGAGACACGATCAGTCAAGTGCGTATTTGTGGGATATTCAAAAGATTCATATGGATATCTATTCCACCACAAAGAGTAACAAAAGGTGTTTGTTTCTCGAAATGCCACAATTTTAGAAAATGAATTTTTTCCAAATAATACTGATGGCAGTGTGGTAGATCTAGAAGTACTTCTAGAGACACAAGTTATAAATGACGACTTGGTTGAACCTGATGTTGCAACAGACTCTTATGAACCTCAGCCACTCCGTAGATCTGGTAGGACTTCTCACCCACCGGAGAGATACTACGGTTTTCTCATAGATGGTGATAGAGAAGATTGCATCATGGATGATGATGACCCTACCAGTTTTCAGCAAGCTATCACGAGTGGTGACTCTGTGAAGTGGCTGGATGCCATGAGATCCGAAATGGAGTCTATGTACACCAACAAAGTATGGACTTTGGAGGATGTACCCTCTGGGGTAAAACCCGTAGGGTGTAAATGGATCTTTAAAAGAAAGATCGGTGTAGATGGGCAGGTGGAGACCTATAAGGCAAGGTTGGTAGCGAAAGGTTTTCGTCAAAGACCAGGACTGGACTATGACGAGACTTTCTCTCCGGTAGCCATGCTTAAATACATTCGGATCCTACTTTCTATTACTGCTCACTACGACTATGAAATTTGGCAGATGGACGTTAAAACTGCATTTCTAAATGGTGATTTAGAAGAATGCATTTTATGGATCAACCAGAGGGCTTCATTGACAGTGGGAGCAGCGGGAAAGCATATAGGTTACTTAAATCCATTTATGGATTAAAGCAGGCATCACAGAGTTGGAACATCTGTTTTGATGATGTTATCAAAGAGTTTGATTTCGTCAAAAATCCAGATGAACCTTGTGTTTATAAGAAGACTGTAGGGAGAACCGTCGTATTCCTCGTATTATACGTGGATGACATTTTGCTGATAGGAAATGGCACTCCTATGCTATAGTCGGTCAAATCATTCTTATCACAAAGGTTCTCCATGAAGGACGTGGGTGATGCCACGTACATATTGGGCATTTGGATCTATAGGGATAGATCCAAACGGTTATTGGGATTGTCCCAAACCAGGTACATCAACACCATCCTAAAGAGGTTTAGTATGGAAGACTCCAAGCGGGATACCTTACCCGCTTGCCATGGAGTCACTCTCTCCAAGGACTTTTGCCCAAAGTCTGATGAAGAGATAGCTCCCATGAGAATTATTCTCTACGCTTTAGCCGTGTGATCAATAATGTATACGATGTTGTGTACACGTCCTGATATAGCTTATGCACTAGGTGCAGTAAGCAAGTATCAGTCAAACCTAGGGGAGAAATACTGGACTGCTCTGAAGAACATTCTTAAGTACTTACGAAGGACTAAAGAATTGTTCTTGGTGTATGGTAACGGGGATCTCCAAATGAAGGCCTTTACCGATTCAAGCTTCCAAAGTGATAAGGATGACAACAAGTCTATCTCAGGGTTTGTATTTACCCGCAACAGAGGGGCGGTAAGTTGGAAGAGTTCCAAAAAGGATACCGTTGCAGACTCTACGATGGAAGCTGAGTACATTGCTGCAAATGCTGCTGCCAAGGAAGCCGTCTGGATGAGGAAGTTCATCTCGGAGCTAGGAGTAGTTCCAACCATTATTGATCCAATACCATTGTATTGTGATAATAATGGGGCTGTGGCGTTGGCCAAAGAGCCCAGGTCCTATCAGAAGTCCAGACACATCTTGACGCGATATCATTTGATCCGGGAGATAGTTGATCACCACGAGATCGAGATTAGGAAAGTAGATACAAAGAGTAATATCGTGGATCCATTCACCAAGGCCCTCCCTCAGCCGCAACATAAGCGAATTTTTGAGATGTTGGGTATGAGATACGCCAATAATTCGCCTTAGTGCAAGTGGGAGATTGTTGGATATATGTATACCCTAGAGGCCATTATATGATAGTGGATGTATCGGTATGTGTATATATGTATTCAGTGGACATTCTTGCTCGACATGATAGTATGCTATCTGGTTTACTTTATCCTGACATGTTCATTTGATCATGCATATTACTCATTTAGTACATGTTGATAAAGCCCTTAGGATATTTACTTGACTACTGAGACTATGATGTAGATAATACTAGTGGGACAAGTGTAGTTTATAAGCATATCCTTGAAATGTTCCTAGTCGTAGGTGTATCGAGACGGGGTATCGATATTCCAAAGTAGACTAGCGTATACGGTTCTTGTCTCATATGATGGGCGATGGATAATCCCATATCCATTGGTGTGGTGACACCAAAGACTGTATACGGGTGCTCAGTGAGATTGGGTACACTGAACGGATTCGCCGAGAACTCCTATGTTGTATTATATCTATCGTCGGATAACAGTTCTCAGGTGACACTGGTACAGGTTAGTCTGTAGACCCGAGATTGTCATAGAGACTTGTCTATGCTCCCACTGTACTTTGATTGCTACCCTACCACGGCTCTACTGAGTCATACAAACAAGTGGCTTTTGGGTATAGTCCCGAGGCACATGGAGACAATGAGCGATAGGTGGGGTTTCTTCTTTCCTGGTTTTGGGGGTTGATGTTGCGCTATACTTGATTGGCTATAACAGGAAGTCCCTGGCCAGGGCTGTTGAGATTTACTGATAAGTGTTATCAGTAATTTCTCGATCTGTTATAGGCCACATACCGGCATGACTTATTGAGTTATTGGGGTCGACGATACCATCACTAGACTCGATATGCAGCATATCGGACGAAGAGACCGGACTGTACGGTAAGTGTTGCCAGTTGGCTCGACGGGAGTTTTAATAGGTTCGCTTGTTTTTCTTCTGATCGCTCAATACCCTGGTGGCCGTTACGTTTAGCTGACCGCTTGCGGCTAGTGGGTGTTTGATATGATCATCACCTAGTGCCAGCATATTGACGAGTCTTAGAGTCCCACACAGGAGTTTCCTAGCTCAGGCGAAAAGATGTGGGGTGCATATGAGATATGCGCGGAAGCTTGATTAAATGCGTGTACTTGATACCGTAATTTAATCGGGCGTTTTCTATTGGACGGGTCATATGTGATATGACCGGGTTATTAAGTCAAGTGTTGATTTAATATTAAGTCCATTAGCTCATTTATTAAAACTTATTTCTTGATGATGCATGCATGAGTGTATGTATATGTTGATATGGATGCACACATGCAAGCATACATGTGTCATGGTTGATGATACATTGGTGGTGGCAATACAAGACTCACATGGTAACATATTTACATATTTTATTTATTTGAGAAAAGCAAAATGGAAATAAAATCATGGTTGACTGGTCAACTCTCTTCTCTTGTGTTGTCCAAAGTCAATACCATGGTTTTGTTGCCTATGGTTTGGTAGCCTATGGTTTTGCTTAATCTCAAGTCACAAAATATCTAGATATTTTGTAACCACAATTAAGCATGAGATAATTGATTCTCTCTTTGAATTATGTCTCATAATATTATCTTTACTTGAGTCAACTTTAGCAATCTCCTTCTTCCTCTCTCCTTCAAGCTTTCTAGGGTTTCATAAGTGAGAGAAGAAAAAAAATGAAAAGATTTTTAAGTGAGATAAAAACCCACATCACCAATCTATACTACTCTAGCACATTAGTGTAGGTTGTTTGCTCCACTTTTTCATAGATCAAGTGAAGCTAGGAGCTTGAGCAAAAGGACTCCGGGTGGATCTTCGTGAACTTAGAAGGATTCAAGCAAGCCAGTTAAAACTCTAGGCGATCTAAGGAGTCACTAAAGGAGGTCTACAAAGGTTGTATTTCTCCTCACTTAGTGTTAGACACTAGTTAGTATTTGATACTACATGTTGTTACTCTATTTTTCTAGTTCGATTCATAGTTGGAATTGTTTAGCACCCCCTAAATTTTTGTTATAACATGTGTGATGCAACCCTAACCCTAGGCATGGTGCTAGAGAATCCCTACAGTCTTCACATTCAACATTTTCTGATCCCCACTTTCACGCACCCATGCCCAATACTAACAACTAACCAATACACTAACATGTACATTTTCTTTTTCTTTTTCTTATACTTTTTCTTTTACCAGCCCTGCCCTTATATCGATAAAATTTTTGAATGGCCGGTACTTGTTTCTGAACTAACACAATTTCTTAACATGTAAATACTGTAATTAGCTCTTAGATTTACTTTTTTGTGAATAAAAACTCACCATGATGTCTATGTCTAGCAACCGGAGATCGGGGCAACGATAAGGACATCGTAAAACTCAGGTTTGGGGGTGAGCACTTCGTTACTTTTTGCGCATCATGTGTATATTCTGCATTGCAAATATATAAAAAAAACCCATAAAAAAATGAAAAATTTTCAAAAAATAAAAACTTGGTCGTCAAGATAGCTAGCAGGGAAACTTAGACTTGAAGTCTGACGGTTTAGTTGATAAGATAGAAACAACTATATCCTTTTCGAGAAATTGAAATCCCGAAAGATAACCCTCCTTTGAGTTTAACCGTAGCTAATATACGTCTTTTATATCACTTTACAAGTATTGAGAGTTTTTGAGAATTAGATGAAAAGACTGAAATGTCTTTAAACTTTTAAAAATTGATAAACATCTTTAGAATCAACAGGTTTGTTCTGAATTAAGTAATATCAAGAATAGTTCATAAAGTGAAGTCAATATGAGGGATATTATTGAAAATTTTAATGGAAGCTTAAATCTAAAATATAACCCATCATGAACTTTGTTGAAGCAATTACACACCTTATCCACATGAACACATCTTTGAGATTAAAAAGAAAACTGGTAATATCTCCGTTCGCACTGCTTTCTGAATATTTTAAACGCATAAAATGAGTCTTTTGTTTTGCAGCCTTAGTAACTTGGGCAATTAAGACTTAGGGGTGTCTCCACACCTAATACTCTAAAACCATCCGGTTTAGGATTCATTGACCCAAAGCTCTCTATGTCTCCAATCATCAAATAAAACAAGTCAAGTAAGTGTTCTCTCTGAGTTAAAAGTCCTCACAGTTCTTTATGGTGAATAAACTTGGCAGAGACGAGTTTTTTATTATAAACTATTTTTTAGCGGAGATATGAAAGTTTAAATCTTAAAGATTATAAGACTTTTTGCACGATCATGAAAGGTGTGTATGAACGAAGACAGGTGAAGGGTAGGAGTTAAGAATAAGACTTAGTTCTGTTAAAAATGATATAATTTCTGACTTGAAACTTAACCGGAGAATGAAAATTGAGAAAATCTTAAAGTCTTTTCAAACTCGTGTGATCCTTTAGAAATATTTCCTGGTCCGTATTTATGACTTGATGACCCTAATCGAAGTTCTTAAAACTTAACGACACTATTCGCATAATCATGTAAAGACGTATACGAACTTATGTTAAATGAGATGTGAAGATTGAAAAATAAAGGTTGGACGTTTCTGATTAGGGAAATAGAACTTCTAGTTTTGATACTAAATCTTAGGATTAGAATCGACAGTTTCTTCCTGAAACTAACTTGATGGGATTTTGTGGGTGTAATCCGCTGAAAACCCTCAGAAGAAACTCCTTCTACTAGGGACACCTAAAGGTTTAACAGCTTGTTGCACGGGCTCAGTGCAATTGCATTCTATGCGAAAGTGTGGTTAGGATTTTGTTTTGCTTGGGACGAATAAAAGATAGGTTTGGGGGTATTTGTTCAGCACATTTTAATACCACTCATTTCCTATTATTTTGTCAATAAACAGTGCTATTTAATCTGTGTCGCTCATTAGTACAAATTACAGGTACACAGGCAAAAACACTGGAGACTGTATACAACATACAAAGATTGTTATGGTATTGGTTTGATATGATATTTTGATTTTCTGGTTACTTGGTAATCTCATCATATACCATATTCTCTCCAAGTTTTCATTGTGTAATGCTAAGCTTAGAATCATATTAGTGTTAAGATTTCTAAGTGTTAGATAAGGTATTTTGTTAAAAAGATAATTGACACCCTTCTTCATTTCATATACCCTATACTATCACAACTCACTTAGCAAGCTTAATGCCAAAACCACTTGTTCTCATGTGCTAATTTGTGTATTTGTTGTTGTTGATGTATGCGTGCTAACCCTTGTGCTTAGTGTTGATACTTCAAGCTCTGACATACAATGGTAAGTGAGAACAATACGGATTCGTTTCATTTCTAACGTTGAACTTTGATATCTTCATGAATTGTGCTTCGCAAATGCCTCGACAAGCCATGCTTCACGTCGAAACCAACACAAGGACGGAACAACTCATGATCAAGGGAGCGACGAAGAAATCGCCGTGATTCAACCATCCGATCTGGAGCCACGACCATGTTTTCTTAACTTATCTATAATTTCATATTTTCTTAATTTTCGTGACAAACTCAATTCTTTCTCTTTGAACCTTTAACGACAACTCCTAATCACCAATTCCCTGTGGATTGACCCGTACTTGCCGGTTTCCTACAACGCGCCATTCACTTGCGGTTTATAAATTTTAAAATGATACCGAGCTCGCGTGCGCCGCATTTCTAAAATCTTTTCTTTCAAAAGCACAAAAGCGCGCGCGGGTGAGGTCCCAACAATTTCTGGTTGAAATCAGAGAAAATTAAGTGGAAAAAGAGTAAAGGGAAGTCAAAGGGACGCACAGGCGAAGCACGGAGCCAGATGGGGCTAATCCAACTGCCAATTGTGGTTTTGAGGAAATTTTTGACGGTCGAGATTGGTAGATGGGTTTTAGGGTTTGGGCCATGTGCTAAATTTCGTCTTAACTCCTCATTTCTCCCTTTTTCTCTCAATTTTTTCGATTCTCCGTGTATTGCATGTGCAACTCTTGAGCTTCCGAAAAGTTAAAAAAAATTAAAATATAATTAGGAATGATGGGATTCGAGCTCGTAGGCTAAAGAACAGCAGTGTAGAGGCTTAACGGGTGAGCTACAAGTTGCTTATTGCTTTTATTGAACAATTTTAACTTATAACTCTTAATTAGGCTGAAATACCCTTTTTATACATTGAACAAGTTATATTTGTATAGGGATTTCAGGATTTCCTTCACTCTGTGAGCTCTTAGGGATCATGTGAACAAGCTAGGTTGTCAATCCTCAATACCTAAGATAATCTACCTTGAAAGTTCTCCACCACAAGCTTCTTCTTCATAAATTAGAAATGTAGTGAAGAAACTATCTAAACTAATTTGCTAAAAGAGTGTAGATAGATGATATAGGAATTTTTCTCACTAATTTTTCCTTTGTTTTCCTTTTTACTCTCACTTGAATAGTGTAGCAAGAGAGAGAAGGAGGAGATAAGAATGATTAAGGTTAGAAGATGAAAACTAAAGATAAGCTTTAAGAATAAAACAAGAACGAGTCATGGTTTTTACACCATCTTAAAAGAAATGACTCATTCTTTTTATTCTAAAAAGAAATCTTAGTTCTTATCCTTATACCTATGTGATTCTTATACATCCTACTTTTATGTATATACATACATAACAAATAGATAGTAACATTTATATCAAATACAAACATTATAAAAGAGAAGGAAAAAGATAAAGTGAGCATGATATTAGTATAAATGCACACACACACGTATATTAAATCAACACTTGATTTAATAATCTGGTCATATCAATATATACCGGCTAATATCATTAATCGCCCGATTATAATACGTGTATCATATACACATGTTTGATCGAACTCCTACATGTATCCCTATACATTCCCTACATCGTTTCTCCTGTGCCGGGAAACCTCTGTGTGGGACTCTAAAGACTTGACAATACGCTGGCAGTAGGTTAGGATTATATCTATAGCCCTCAAGCACATCAGCGGTACTAGCTGCACGTAACGGCTACCCAGGTATTGATCGAAAAGAAGATCGACAAGCAAGCTTATCCAAAATCCTACAGAGCCTATCAATGACACTCACCGTACAGTCCGGTCTCTTCGTATTAGAGTGTCGCATATCAAGTTTGGAGAGTGGAATCCGTTAGACCGCCAATAACCTGATAAGTCATGCTGATCAGTGACCTATAACCACTATAGATACAACTGATAACACTTATCAGTTTATCTCATCCGTCCTGACCAGGGACTTATGGTTATAGTCGATCAGGCACAACACGACATCAACTACCTATATCGGGAGAGATAAAACCCTTCTGATCACTTATTGTTTCCATGTATTTCGGGACAGTACCCAACTAAAATCTGTTTGCACGGCTCTTTAAAGTCGTGGAAGGGTAATAATCAAAGCACAGTGGAAACACACAAGACACTATGACGATCTCGGGTCTACAGACTACCCTGTACTCGTCTCACTAGAGAACTACTATCTAACGGTAGATATAATACCATATAGGAGTTCTTGGCGAGTTCGTTCGATCTACTCACTCTCTAATGAGCACATGTATACAATCTTTGGTGTCAAACACCAATATCTATGGGAACAACCATTGCCCCGGTCGGGGTTAAAAACATATACACCAGTCTACTCTGGAGTATCGATGCCCAGTCTCGATACTCTCATGGCTAAGAACATTTAAGGATGTGCTTATGGACTACCCAGGTCTTACTAGTATGATCTCTGTCATAATCCTTGTAGTCAAGCAAAGATCCTGTGGGCTCTATCAACATGCATTGGCGATAACAATATCAAGTAAAACTATACACATGAAAGATAAAGAAAAACAAAATAGCATACTATCATATCAATAAAGACTGTCCTGTACATATATATGTCCAAGTATCCATTATATTATACAATAATGGCCTCCAGGGCATATTTATCTAACAATCTCCCACTTGCACTAAGGCCGGTTGTTGTAGTATCGCATACCCAACATCTCAAAAAGTCGCTCGAACTGTGTTATAGGGAGAGCCTTGGTGAGTGGATCCACTGTGTTGTCCTTCGTGTTTACTCTTCGAATCTCGATCTCGCAACAACCAATTATCTACTGGATCAGGTGATACCGCCTCAAAATATGCCTGGATCGCTGATGGGACCTGGGTTCCTTGGCTAGCGCCATAGCCCCATTGTTATCACAATACAAAGGTATTAGATTAACAATGGTTGGAACCACTCCAAGCTCAGTGATGAACTTCTTCATCCAGACAGTCTCTTTGGCAACAATGTACTCAGCCTCCATCGTCGAGTCTGCTACGGTATCCTGTTTGGAACTCTTCCAACAGACCGGCCCTCTATTTAAGGTAAACATATAACCCAAGACAGACTTGCTGTCATCTATGTCACTTTGGAAGCTTGAATCATTAAAGGCCTCCATTTGGAGATCGCCATTAGCATACACCAAGAACAATTCTTCAGTCCTTCGCAGGTACTTAAGAATGTTTTTCACAGCTATCCAATACTTCTCCTTTAGGTTTGATTGATACCTACTTACCAAACTAAGTGCGTAGGTTATATTTGGCATGATACATAACATCTCATACATGACAGACCTAACCGCCGAAGCGTAGGGTATATCATTCATGCGAGCTCTCTTCTCATCAGTTGTAGGAGACATCTTTTTGGAGATGATGATTCCGTGACAAGTGGGTAAATTAGCACGCTTAGAATCCTCCATACCAAATCTCTTTAGTATGTTATCTATATACCTAGACTGGGACAATCCCAACATCGTTTTAGATCTATCTCTATAGATTATAATTCCCAGAATGTAAGAGACATCACCCGGGTCTTTCATGGAGAACTTTTTTAACAAGAAAAGTTTGACTGATTGTAGCATAGGAATATCGTTTCCTATCAGGAAAATGTCATCCACATACAATACGAGAAATACGATCGCACTCCCCACAACCTTCTTATAAACGCAAGGTCCATCTATATTTTTGATGAAGTCAAACTCTTTGACTATAACATCAAAACAGATGTTCCAACTTCACGACACTTGTTTTAATCCATGAACAGATTTAAGTAACTTGCACACTTTTCTGCTGCTCTCACTGTCTATGAAGCCTTCTAGCTGTATCATATACACGCTCTCTTCTAAATCACCATTTAGAACAACGATCTTGACATCCATTTGCCAGATTTCATAGTCATGAAAGGCAGCAATGGGAAGTAGGATCTGAATGGACTTAAGTATAGCCACCGGAGAAATAGTTTCGTCATAGTCCACACCTGGTCCTTGACGAAAATATTTTGCTACAAGTCTAGTTTTGAAGGTCTCAACCTTTCCATCTATGCTGATCTTTTTTTTAAGATCCATTTGCTCCTAATGGGTTTTACCTCTTCAGGAGCAACCTCCAAAGTTCATATTTTGTTGGTGTACATGGATTCCATCTTAGATCGCATAGCGCCTAGCCATTTCATAGAGTCATTACTTATGATGGCCTGCTCGAAACTAGTCGGGTCATCATCTTCCATAATGCAATCGCCACTCCCACCGTTTATGAGAAAATCCTAGTATCTCTCGGATGGGTGAGGAACCCTACTAGATCTGCAGAGTGGCTAAGATTCGTTCGGAACTATCAAATCTTATAGTTCTACCAAATCTTCAGTTGCAGTTTATGCTTCTAGAATTTCTTCCAACTCTACCGTGCTCCTATTAATTTCTTTTGAAAGAAATTCCTTTTCCAAAAAGGTGGCATACTGAGAAACAAACACGTTTTGTTCCTCGGTGTGATATAATAGATATCCAGACGAATGCTTAAGATATCTCACAAACTTACATAAAACTGATCGTGCCTCGAGCTTGTCAGAATTCTACTTTTTAATAAAAGCAGGACAACCTCATATCTTAACACGTTTAAGATATGGTCTCTTTCCATACAATATCTCATATGGTGTTTTAGCCACGAATTTGGATGGAACATCATACAATAGGTATGCTGTTGTCTCAAGCGCATATCCCCAGAATGAAATAGGTAACTCAGCACTACTCATCATAGAGCGCACTATATTTAATAGGATGCGATTTCTCTGCTCCGATATGCCGTTGTGTTGTGGTGTATACAAAGGAGTAAGCTGAGAGAGAATCCCATTCTCTTTTAGGTAGTCCTGGAATTCCGTGCTCAAGTATCCCCCTCCTCGACCAGATCGAAGGATTTTGATACTTTTGCCAGTTTGGTTCTCTACTTCGTTCTTATATTCTTTGAACTTCTCAAAAACTTCACATTTGTGTTTCATCAAGAATACATATCTAAATCTAGAGAGATCATCAGTGAATGTAATGAAGTAGGAGTACCTACTCATCGCATGTGTAGATATTGGACCACATACATCACTGTGTATGAGTCCCAAGAGCTCTGTTGTTCTTTCTCCATGTGGAGTTTTAGTTATTTTTTCTTTGAGACATGACTGACAAGATTCATAAGATGTAAATTCAAACGGATCCAAATATCCATCCTTATGTAACTTAGCCAGTTTGGTCTCATTTATATGACCAAATCTACATACCATAAAAGGTTTCGTTCGTTTCTGAACTCTTCCTCTTGTGTATGTTGTGTATATTAAGAATTGTATTTTTATTTAAAACATATAAACTATTACATAATGTACAAAACCCAATCAACTTTTGTTTTAGGAAAATGTTCATAACATTTTTCTCAAAAGCAAAGTTATATCCATCTTTATCTAATAAAGAAACGGATATTATATTGTATAGCATAGACGGTACATAGTAACAGTTGTTCAGAATCAATGTATTTCCATTTAGCAATACCGGGTGATATTCGCCGACAACATCAGTAGCAACAATTGCTCTGTTCCTTACTCTGAAGGACATATCACCCTTTCCCAGTGCTCTACTTCTCTTTAACCCTTGTTGTACATTATATATATGGGATCCTGATCCGGTATCCAATATCTAGGACGTAGAGAAAACTGAGAACCAGTTCCCAATAACTAACACACCTGAAGAAGATGCATCGGAATGCTTCTTCTTCATCAGGGTTTCATGGAAATCCTGGCATTCCTCTATTCCATGCCCATACTCATGATAGTTGTTACAAGTTAGAGCGGATCCAACGTTCCCCAGCCCAGTATAATAAGTGGGTCTGGTCAAGTCATACATCTTATTATCTTGATTGATGCATGACATTGTTGTTACCGGAAGAGAAAGAAAAGAAACGCTCAGCGTGCGCTCTTACAAGATTAGATTGGTTTATTAATTTATCTAATCAGGATGGCTCCCACTGTTTCATCGAATTCTCCTTCAAACCCTTAAAAGAAGAACTAGCCGAGATTATTTATACCACACAAGTTCTCTAATCGTTCAACCAGGCCAGTGTCAGTAATCTGAGGGAGGCTCCATGTGCTTTCACACGGACCTAATTAAATAACCTCGTTTCCGTGGAGGCATAACCCCGTTAACATTTTTCTAGACAACTAATGCGTTAGCTAGTTGTGAAGTGAAAAAATCTCTAAAGAGTAACTCTTACTCACAGTGGGAATAAGGACCCAACTATCACATAGAATGTATGCAATCTCATTGCAAATTTCAACACTTGAAACTCCCGATCTGGTTTTTACCCCTAACAACATAAGACCTTAATTGAGTCAACTAATAATAAGTTGCTAGTGAAGTTCAACTCATCATTTCGTGATTAATTAAGATCCACTTGTACGAACCTTAACCGAGTTAACAAAATCGTACGACTGTCCTAACCAATCGCATCATATGCTTGGCATGAAGATATCACTTAGCTACTATACACTATAACATAACTGAGTCAACAAACGCAACACGAATACTAAGTACTCTACTTTCTGAAATGACAGAGGGCTACGGCTGGTTTTGATGAAAACCATTAACGTAATGAACTTGATATCGTTGTAGAAACTATAGTGATTTGAAATGGAGTGGCTTAAGCTCCGTGTTTAAAACGAGTGGTTTTGAAGAAAATCGAATTTTTTAAAATTTGTTTCTACAATATCATTTTAGGTTTATTTTTATTTTCATTAATTATATTAATGTAGTTGCATCATTTACTTCCCAGTCACACCAGAAACAATGAAAATAGAACGCACATATATGCTATCCGCATTCACCACAGGCCCCGGGTATTCACCGTAAGGTTACTTAACTTACGGCAGGGCTAGTGCGGATGCAAAACAAATAAAAGTGTTTATTTATATATATCATATATATATAGTCATCACCGGAATGAATAATCAACACAGGCAGTATAATGATCACATCACAGAAACAAATGAAAAACTGATATACTAGGAGTTCCGCTTTCGATCGAGCCATCAAACGAAATGCAAAGTTCTACGTTCGAGTGAATAGCCACTACCCCATCTATCCTAGACCCCTATAAGTGCGGCAATCTATCCACCAATCCTAGAATTAGGTGACCCGAGCCTCAACTCCTTGAGATGGTCACCCTTTGGATTCTAGGACCCGATAACTTGAGCACCCCATCTTGAGTCAAACCTAGATGCGAGAAAAGTAAAATATACATCGAATGGAGACATCAACCTCTCCCCGAAAGTGCCCCATAAAAGAATATACATATTTTACATCGAATGAATGAAGAATTACATATAACACTTATACATAAAACCATCCTATTCTAAGCATTTCACACGACGATCTGTTTTCCATCCAAGCATCAACATCAACAACATCACAAGCCAAAATGCGCAACCCCGTTTAATTTTCCATATAGCAATTAGTGAGGTTTATTAACACAATGTCACAGAAAAGAAATTAAAAATGAATCTATAGCGAAACTATATCGGTATCCATTCGTCGTTCAATCAAAATTCCAAAATCTGAATTTCGAATGAGCTCGAAGTTCAAAAACCATTCATTTTCTGTCGAAACGAGTTCGAAAAAAAACACGAATCGAGCCCATGAATTTCCTAACCCCCCCCCCCCACTATTTGGGCCTTGATTCTGCCCTAAAATGGGGCCGAATCAAGGTTGGAAACAGCCCCATATAGGGGCTGGAACAGCACCGGATCGGGGCTGATCCAGTGGCTGTCCAGCCACTATTTGAGGCCGAATCGGCCTCGGTTGGGCCCCGTTTCAGGGCAGAACCGAGCACAAATAAGATGGGTATTAGGATATTTTGAGCGCACATGAAAATCTTGGTTCGAACCAAGAATCTGGTGACTCCGGCATATGCGAAAATGAGAGCTTTCTTAGGCAATTTCCAAAACCACGTTTTCAAAATTGGAATCTCGATATCTTTTTAGCTATCAATTGCAAGTTTTAGTCTTTAGGTAGGCTATGATAACAGTGTAAGTTTGTTTTAGCTCACTAGTTTTCATAAGACGTAACGCGGAAGCTAATTTTAAAAAATTCAAGAGAGCTAAATCAATACAAACTATGGAATATAGAATAAAGATCAAAACTTGCACTAAAAAAGAAAGTTTTAACTACTCGGATTAGACTGCAACCTTTGTTGCATGTCCTTCACTCTGTGAGCTCTTAGGGATCGTGAGAACAAGGTAGGTTATTGATCCACGATGCCGAAGATGATTTACCTTGAGACTTCTCCACCACAAGCTTCTTCTTCATAAACTAGAAATGTAGTGAAAAAACTAACTAAACTAATTTGCTAAAAGAGTGTAGATAGATGATATAAGAATTTTGCTTACTAATTTTTCCTTTGTTTTCCTTTTTACTCTCACTTGAATGGTGTGGCAAGAGAGAGAAGGAGGAGATAAGAATGATTAAGATTAGAAGATGATAACTAAAGATAAGCTTTAAGTATAAAACATGAATAAGTTATGGTTTCTACACCATCCTAAAAGAAATGACTCATTTTTTTTATTCTAAAAAGAAATCTCAGTTCTTATCCTTAAACCTATGTGATTCTTATACATCCTACTTGTATGTATATACATACATAACAAATTGATAATAACATTTTTATCAAATATAAACATTATAAAAGAGAAGGAAAAAGATAAAGTGAGCATGATATTAGTATAAACACACACACACACACACACACACATATATATATATATATAAATTATTAAATCAACAATTGATTTAATAATCCGGTCATATCAATATATACTCCGGCTAATATCATTAAATACCCGATTATAATACGTGTATCACATACACGTGCTTGATCAAACTCCTGCACATATCCCTATACATGCCCTACATCATTTCTTCTGTGCTGGGAAACCTCTATGTGGGACTTAAAGACTCGACAATACGCTGACAGTAGGTTAAGATCATATCCATATCCTCCAAGCACGTCAGCGGTACTACATGCATGTAACGTCTACCCAAGTATTGATAGAAAAAAAGATCGATAAGAAAGCTCTTCCAAAATACTACAGAGCCTATTAGTGATACTCACCGTACAATCCCGTCTCTTCGTATTAAAGTGTCGCATATCATGTTTGGAGGGTGGAATCCGTCAGACCCCCAATAACCTAATAAGTTGTGCCGATCAGTAACCTATAACTACTACAGATACAAATGATAACACTTATCAATTTATCTCATCCGCCTTGGCCAGGGATTTATGGTTATAGTCGATCAGGAACAACACGACATTAACTCCCTATATCGGGAGAGACGAAACCCTTCCGATCGCTCATTGTCTCCATGTGTTTCGGGACTGTACCTAACTAAAACATGTTTACATGGCTCTTTAAAGCCGTGATAGAGTAATAATCAAAGCACAGTGAGAAACACACAAGGCACCATGACGATCTCAGGTCTACAGACTACCTTGTACTCATGTCACCAGAAAACTGCTATCTGACGGTAGGTATAATACCATATCGGAGTTCCCGGCGAGTCCGTTCGGTGTACCCACTCTCTAATGAGCACTTGTATACAATCTTTGGTGTCAAACACCAATGTCTATAGGAATAGCCATTGCCCCGGTCGGGGTTAAGAAATGTATACACCAATCTACTCTGGAGTATCGATGCCCAGTCTTGATACTCCCACGACTTGGAACATTTAAGGATGTGTTTATGGACTACTCAGGTCCTACTAGTATGATCTTTATCATAATACTGGTAGTCAAGCAAAGATCCTACGAGCTTTATCAACATGCATCAGCGATAGCAATATCACGTAAAACTAAGAACATGAATGATAAAGACAAACCAAATAGCATACTATCATATCAAGAAAGACTGTCATGTACATATATATGTCCATGTATCCACTATATCATACAATAATGGCCTTTAGGGTATACATATCTAACACTATCGTTACCAGAGAACTGCTATCTGAAAATTAGTATAATACCCTCTAAGAGTTCTCAGTGAGTCCGTCCAGTGTAATTCATAACCTAATGAGCACCTGTATACAATCCTCGGTGTCAAACATCAGTAGCTATGGGATCAGCTATCACCCTCCAACCGGGTCAGAAAACGTACACACTAGTTTAAACTGGAGTACCGATGCCCAGTCTCGATACTTTTACGACTAGGGATATTTAAGGATGTGCTTATGAACTACCCAGGTCACACTAGTATGATCCTTATCATTAATCTTGGTAGTCAAGAAAAGATCCTATGGGCTTTATCTTATATATTTGCGATACGTGATAACGAGTAAAATGTATACACATGAAAGATAAAGACAAACCATATAGCATACTATCATCTCGAGCAAGATTATTCTCCGTATAGGTCCTCCTTGAATTCAGTAATTGCATTCTTGCAATTACGATAATTTTCTTGATGACACCTATATCCAACAATCTCTCACTTGCACTTAAGGCCAATTATCACTGTATCACATACCCACATCTCATGTTCTATTGTATACCCAACTTCTCTACTAATACTTTCACAAACTGTGTTTAAGAAACAACCTTAGTGAGCGGATCCGATATAATGTTTCTAACTTTATCTCTCTATGTCTCAATCTCGTAGAGATCAACTATCTCCCGAATTGAGCGATATCTGTCTTAGAATTTTTCTGGATAAACGATGGGATCAAGTTCATAAATGAACAATTTTATCCAACAAGTTCTTAGGCTTTATCTTTTGCTAAGTCATAATCAGCATCCAGCGCTACAACTACTTTAGTATCCTGCTTGCTTGGATCTCTTTCCAATGTATTGCTTCTCAGATGAAGGTAAACTTATAACTCGTGCAGACAATCTATCATCCATGTCACCTTCGAAGCTGGAATCGGTAACCGACTCCTATAGGAGGCTGCCATTACCAAACACCAAGAACATCATATGTTCTTCACTGCCATCCTATGTTTCTCCAGGATTGGATTGATATCCATATCCTATATGGAGAAACACCTGTGACTATCAAAGTTTGACTGATTGTAGTATAGGAACATCACTTCCTATCAGGAGTATATCATCCAAATACCATATGAGGAATATGACATTACACCCTACTACTT
Organism: Agapanthus africanus; assembly: GCA_030015575.1. Lineage (NCBI taxonomy): Eukaryota > Viridiplantae > Streptophyta > Magnoliopsida > Asparagales > Amaryllidaceae > Agapanthus > Agapanthus africanus. Next base: position 759,418,457 of record CM057339.1, read on the forward strand.
TCTTACAAATACCATTTATCATCTTGATGAAGTCTGACTGTAACATCAAAATAAATTATCTATCTCCTCTATGCTTGTTTTAGTCTATAAATAGACTTAAGCGTCTTGTACACTTTTTGCTACCCCCACTGACTATGATAACCCTTTAGCAGATTCATATACACATACAATTCTAAATCACCATTTAGAAAGACATTATAGTCATTCATCTGCCAGATATCATAGTCATGAAAAACAACATTGGCAAGTTATATTCGTATGGACTTCAACACAGACATTGAAGTAATAGTTTCATCACAATCCATACCGGGTATTTGATGAAAATATTTTTACGACAAGTCCAGCTTTATTAGGTTAATACCTTTCCATCTACACTGATCTTCTTTTGGAAGATCTACCTGCTCCTGATGGGTTTTACCTCTTCAAGAGGACCCAACAAAGTCCATACTTTGTTGTAGTGCATAGAGTTTAACATGGATAACTCTGCATCTAGCCATAAATCGGAAGTCAATACTTCATATAGCCTATTGATAACTAGTAAGGTCATTATCACATGATGCAAGTCTCTTTGTTACCGTCAATGAGGAAACCATAGTATCTTTCAGGTGGCTCAGGTCCTACTAAATTTACGGAGTAGCTAAGCTTTGTCAGGGTCAATTGAATTCCTAGGTTCTACTAAATTTTCAGTAATTGTTTGTGGTTATGGAATCTCCTCTAGTTCTACCATACTCCTAGTAATTTCTTTTGTAAGAAATTCCTTTTCTAAAAAGAGGGCGAGTCGAGAACAAAACAACTTTTGATTCCGAAAATAGTAGAAATTAAACCCTTACAAAAGTTTAGGATAAACCACAAACTGTATATTACCGAAACGTGCCATGAATTTGTCCGGATTATGTTTTTAAGTATAAACCAGATAACTCCATATTTTAACAACCTTAAGACGTACTCATTCTATATCACATATAGAATCTCAGGCACTAATTTAGATGGAACCATATTCAATTGGTATGCAGCTGTTTCCAGTGCATATCCCCTAAATAAAAAAGGCCAATCATCATTACTCATCATGGAGCGCACCCTCGGATGAGTGATCTGAGAGAGAATCAAATTCTCAATACGGAATACCGAGTATAAGTATCCACATTTTCGACCATTTCGAAGAATTTTGATATTTCCAACGTTTGGTTCTCTACTTATTCACATACTCTATGAACTTCTCACAATCTCTTGACTTTGCATTTCAACAAGAACGCGTATCTAAAAATAGAGAACTCATAGGTATATGGAATGAAGTATGAGTACCAACCCTTTGTTCGTATGGATTTCGGACAACATACATCACTATGTATAAGTCCCTATGAGTTCACTAACTCATACTCTGTGTATTATAAGTTTAAAACTGTATTTTGGTTAAGATTGTTTATACCGTTGTACAATGCACCTTATCCAATCATCAAATGATAAAATTAAATGTTCGGAACATAATTTTCAAAATTTATATTCCACTTTATCAGATAAAGAGACAGATATAACAGTTTTAAAAGTTAGTGCATAATAACGGATATTCAAAACCAAATATTCACCGCTAGGCAAAGCCAGGTGATTTCCCCAATATCAACAATTGCTCTTATTTCCTACATTGAGGAACAAATCACCCATTCCCAATACTCTACCCCTTCTCAGCATCTGTAACAATTTACAGATGTGGGATCTTTATCTGGTATCGCATACCCAGGAAGCAGGGTTAATTGGGAAACAGTTCCAATTACAAACACATAAAGGATGAAGCATCAATATGCTTTAAGAGGGTGGCTAGGTATTCCTAGTAAGGCATCTTCTATGGCCCAGGCTCATGACAGTAATTGCAATCTCCTTTCCCATCAACTGCAACCCCTTAAGATGTCTCTATTCTTACCTTGTGTACACCGAACTTAGACTTGGTTGGTTTTCTTCTTTCCCTTCCTAGCAGCTCTAGCATCAGGATTAGAAAAAGACTATCCAACAAGTATAACTGGTGTATTCGCTTTATTAAAAGAGCTCTCAACTTGAGATAAGGTGGAGATGAGAGACAAATGAGTTATATAAATATACAATTCACTTTCTTCAGAACCAGTGGCCACTCTCGACTGAAACACCTTCTTTGAGTTTGTATGTAACTATATGAGATGATCTTCCAAACAATATGGATCTCTGTATCGGATACAAAGGGTTCTGGAGCAACTAAAGAGGAAGTAGGATCGGTAAGGACATATGCGACTTTGACGTGAATTAGGGTAATCGTGACATTCCAAAGTCAATGATTATAAAAAGGTTTGGTTAACTTGATTTACGAGTTTTAGTTTAAGGTCAGTCATAGATCGGTTCCAGAAAGAGAGAAAATAAACACTCAACATGCACTCTATCAAGATTAGATTGGTTTATTAATTTATCTAACCAGGACAGCTCCCACTATTTCGTCGAATTCTCCTTCAAACCCTAAAAGGAGAACCAGCCGGGATCATCTGCACCCACAAGTTCATTAACCGTTCAGCCAGGCCAGTATTGGTACTTCGAGAGAGGTCCCCCGTGCTTTCGAACAGGCCTAATTTAATAACCATTTTTTGCAGAGGCATAAATCCGTTAACACCTTTCTAGACACCTAATGGGTTATCTAATTATGAAGTAAAAATCTCCCGAGCGTAACTATTATTCACAGTAGGAATCGGGACCCAAACTATCATATAGAATGGTATGTAATCATATTGCAAGTTTCAACACTTGAAACTCGCGATATCGATTTTTACCCCAAGCGGCTTATGACCTTTGCAAATATCAACAAATCATAAGTCGCAAGTCAAGTTCAACCCGTCATTTTGTGATCAATTTAAACCTACCCGCACGACCTTTGGAAAAGGTCAACAAAGTCGTACGACTGTCTTAACTGATCGCATCGTATGCAGGCAGGAAGACATCATTTAACTACCGTACACTACGCCTAGGCAAAGATTAACAAACATAGCACAAATACTAAGTACTCTACTTCTTGAAATGACAGAGGGCTATGGCTGGTTTTGAAGAAAACTTTTAATGTAATGGACTTGATATCATCAAAGGAACTGAGTGGTTTGGTAAATTTATAGTTACATAGACTTTTTCTTAAGTACGGATTCACCATGAAGGGATCAGGGCTCTTACTTTATCGAATGAGGTGTAGGATATTCTTAACCGAATACATCGATGCAAAGCAAAAGAATATGGCTATAATTTCTTTTGAAAAAATAGATTGGTTCCAACAACGTATTATAGGTTTGTTTTCCTTTGCATTAATCCAATCAATGCAATTCTATCATTTAGATAATCACATATTATCTTACATCTTCTCACACCATTACAGAAAAAGCATGATATGAAAAGAAAATACAATGCTATATATGCCATCCGCATTCGTCATGGGACCTCAAGTCTTTACTGTAAAGTTACTTAACTTACGGCAGAGTGGAGGCATGGCTAGTGCGGATGCAAACAATATATTAGTATTTATTTATATATCATATACATCAACATATATATCATCGCAGGAAGATAATCAATATTACAGGCAAGCGATAAACATCATCACAGGCAGGTAATCACATTACAAACATGCAATGAACATTACAAAAATTGAATGGTCGTATTTCCTAGGATCCCGTGTTTTATTTGAGCCACAAACGAAACACGACATCCTTCGGTCATGTGAATAGCCTATACAATGCCAAACCAAGACCCCTACGAGCATGGCAAGCTACTCGCCAATCCTAGAAACGGGACAACCCAGCATTATCACTATAAAGGGGTCACCCGACACTTTCTAGAATCCGGTGACTTGAGCACTCCTCCATGGGTCTATCCAAACCCCCTACAATCACGGCGAACCACCCGCTAATCTTAGAATGAGGCGACTCGGGTCTCAACCCCTTGTGATGGTCACTTGCTGCATTCTAGAATCTGGAAGCTTGAGTGCTTTGTCGTGGGTTAATCCTATAACCTATTATATATACAACGACAACTACGACGGCATCTTGGTCGTGTCCCGAAAAAAAATAATACAACCACCAGCAACGACGACCACAATCTGGCCGCTCGTCCCATAAAATAAAATACATTTACATTATACAATAATTGAAATATATCATAAGTGTTACAATCAATCTCACGAGGGGATATTCGTTCGCGACAATCTAACCAAACCATCATAAAAGACTCACAATATGTAACCCCGTCGAATTAATCATTCATCAATTTGACGATGTTATCCAACGCATATCAACATATGTGAGACAAAAGCGATGCGAATATTCTAGTCAAAACCATTTCCCGAATGCCCGAAAAACACAAATAATAAAACGACAACCAGGGCAATTTTGAGACACCCCAAAAATTATGTTTCCAAGTTCTCAAGCCACTGAAAGAACCAGGAGGCATGAATTTGAGTTCCGGCCGACCCAGGCAGCCTGGAGGCCGACCAAGGTTGCCAGGACACAAAGTCCTAGCCTCGTGCATCAACAATATCGTTTTTTTACAAAAAACTAGCTCAAAAAAATATCTCTAAAAATTTTTAGAGAAATAAAATAGAACCGGCAGCGACTTGAACTTTGACACTAATACGGGAAATGTTTTAATCGAAACAAATGCATTGTCAAATGCAAGTTCTAGTGTTTGGGAGGCTCTGGTATCATGAAAGGTTGCATATGCTCGCGGTGCAATAATTGCGGCCAAGGCGAAAGCGATAAAAAAAATTACGAGCAATAACTAGCAACTTTAACCTAAGATTATCACCTAAACACTAAAACATACAACCAAAGAAATTCAAGAGAGGGTTAGAAGGGGATACATCTTTTGTAGCATGTCCGATCGTTTATCGGAAGACCCTAGCTTGACCCATGAGCTCTCGAATGAACGTTGACGCCGACCTCCTCACAGTAGATGATCCACAGTGAAAAAAACTCGCCTAAAGCTTCAACTCCATCATCTAGTGGAGCAAATCCTTCTATTAACTTGCTAAGAAATAGAGGAAGGTGTGTGGTGGATGAAAGTTACCCCCTTTCTCACTTATCCGTTCTAATTCGTCATCCCAAATTTTAAAAGAGAAGGACGAAGAAGAAGAAGCTCAATCTTTTTTCTATCATTTCTTTTCTAAAAGATAAATCAAGTTCTTTCAAAAAATGAGACTTTCTCTTCTCACAACTCTGCTCTTTCTCTCTGCTTAGTTGTGTCAACCAAAGAGAAGGAGAGGGCCATACCCTTCACATGCACCATTTTGTTATTTAATGACAAAGCATTATGTATAAAAATACATAAATCATTTCATTTATCAAATGCATGATATATATATATATATATATAGAGAGAGAGAGAGAGAGAGAAATGGGTATAAAGATATCCTTATATATCATATATATAATTAGAGAGAGATAAATATATCATATATATAAGAGATCAAGAGAGTGTGTATCATATATGAAGGGCTCTCTAGCGCTCGGTGGCGCAGCGGAGGTGAGATGCAACAAAAAAAATCGAGCAAACTCGAGGGAACCGCAACCATAGAATCGTCCAAACACCTAAACTAGCAAACTAAACATGCAAGGTTAAGAACATACGACCTTTGATACATTTTCATTTGCTCCAATGATGAACTTGGAATCCTCGCCGGCTCCTTAAGATGTAGGAACGAACTTAGTGAAGACCTCCTATGTCGAAGATGATCCATCCGAGAGAAACTGATCCAAGCTCCAACCGGCGCTTCAAGCTCTCTAGGAATGGAGTGAGGGTGATGTAGGGATTTTTCCACTAATATTTTGCTCTGATTTCAAAGCTAAAGAGAGCAATGAAGAAGAAGGAGGAAGGAGATGAGAGCCCACCTCATGAAAATTGCTAAGTGTTTCATGAGAATAGAATGAGAGAGTGGCTTCATATTTTTCTAACCATCAAAAAAAATGTGACATCTCATTTTTGCATTAAAGAAAGAAGCCCATCCATCTCAAACCATACTCTCAACCATGCTTATGCCATCTCACTATGCCATCTCATTCCCTTGAATTTCCATAAAAGGAAATTCATAAATGAGGTGTCCTCCTAAGCTCACTTAAATGATTCTTTTTCTCACTTGATGATATATTGATATATATGTGATATATGTTAATTATATTATTTTCTTTTGTTACAAAATATTATATATGTGATATGTGATATTGTAACATGTTAGGGTTACACATGCAACTAGGGTTTAAGAGAACTAAACCATGCTTTGTAATTAGGGTTAGATTTTTATTTGTTTTAGATAATTCAAATTTGTCAATTAATGCATGAGATATTTTTCTTGTTGACTTAGTCCACTCTCTTGATATTTCTAAGATATTTGTTAACCTAACCCTAACCACTTTGCCATGGTTAATTCTCTAGAAGGGTTAAGCATGACATGTTTAACCCTTGGTTGCATTTTCGAATCTCAACAATAATTCATTCATTCATCACACTTCATCTTCTTCTTCCTCCTCACAAAAGCTTTCTAGCTTTTTAATTTGTGATGAATGTTTGTGAGAAAAAGAAAACTAAAGAGAGTAAAATCCCTACTTCATCATCCTTATCTATACTAGCCATTTAGATTAGGGTGTTTGCTTCACTAATACCTCATTAGTGAAGTGATAGCTTGGGTTTGTGATTTCTCAAGGTAGACCATCTTGGATTGTGAAGACTTCAAGCTAGCATGGATCATTCACCTCATAGAACCTCTCTAGAGTCCAGGAGCTTGATGACCGCAGCGAAGGGACCTCAACTCGGAGCTTATGAAGCGAAGGAACGGACTACAAAAGTTGTAATCCCTCTCACTTAGTAGTAAAGATGTTTACTTTAAGTTCTCCGCATGATTCTCTAGTATCGATTCTAGGTTAGGGTTATCTAGAATGGAAAAAAATTTGAAATTGGTATGGATGATACCACCCGAAACTTTGCTGCAGTCCTAAGTATCCCAACAGCGGCGGCGATGGTGTTTAAGAGGAGGAGGAGGAAGAAGGAGGTGTTGATGGATTGAAGAAAAGGGGGAGGAGGAAAAAGATGGTGGTGGTGGTGGCGGTGGCGAAGAGGTGGAGGAGAAGGTGGTGGCAGTAGGGATGGCGGTAAATTAGAAATCAAAGATTCATCTATATATACGAAGTACGGGGCTACAGGAATACTTTATAAGTATAGGGGGCTAGAGGTAAATACTAACTATGGGGGGACAGAGAAAATATCGAAGTATGAGGGGCTTAACGGAAAAAAAAACCCTTCCTTTTATTGTTAAAAATTGATATGAAGCCATTATCTCACTTTGATTCAACCCTTAGTTCACTTGTGTTATGGCTCCCTCTTCATTCTCTTCTCCTCCTTCTCTTTCATGGTCCCTTGAGCTTGGTATTTAGTGAGAAAATGATAGTGGAAAATTTCTGCATCCCCACTCTCCATTCTTAGCAAGCTTGGAGCGTCGGTTGCTTCAGTAGGTGAAGCTGGAGTTTGGATCGGTTTTCTCGAGTAGATCATCATGAGCAAGGGCGTTAGCCTCTCAAGCTTGTTCCCGACGGATTACGAGAAGCTTGGAGGGGTCTTCCACAATTGGGTGGACACGAATCAAAGGTTGTAATCCCTAAACCTTGCATGCTTGTATTTTAGTTTAGTGTTATGAACGATCGCTAGGGATTAGTTTCTAGTGCTCCATGTAAAAAAAAGTTTTCGATTCTGCATTGGCCATGGTTGTAGTGGAAAGTGAAAGTTCTGTAAGTCGATGTCCCCAAATGGTCTGTGGAGAGGCGGAATTAGCAAACAACTATTTTTGTAGCAAGCAACATCGACCTAAACCCAAGATCGTAACAGAAACCATAACTAGAATATCTTACGAAGGTTCTAATCTACTATGAAGTGATATATACCTTTGGGTCCATGTCCTTCGGGTCCTCTTATCCTTTTCTTAATCTCCTCGAGTGTACGGATCAAGCTTGATAATCGGTCTGCTGGTGTCGAAGAAGATCCACCCGAGAGTCTATAGTTCAAGCTCTAACTTCTAAGATGAGGTAACTAAAGTACCTAGTGTGCTAATCTAGGTAGCTTAGGAGATGTAGAGAATGATTATGGATTAATTTTTCTCAATTACCCTAGGTTTCTCAACTCATGAGAGTGTTTAGGGTTTGAGGAAGAAGAAGAGAGCAAAGGAGGAGAGAGAATGTTGAAGTGATAATGATATGAAGAATAGCTAAGTGTTGATGACTATGAAGCATATCATTTCCAAAATAATAATAACATTATACAACCATACTTCAATAGTCATCCAAATGAGAATGAGTCACCAAAGTAGCCATGCTTCAATAATGAACAAATAACACCTCATACCTCCGCCTCATTATCCATTTAAATAAATGGATTAAAACACAAATGAGGTGTCTTCTTCTAGAAGCACTCTTATGAAATTACAAGAATACCCCTCACCGTATATTGATTGGTGTGAAAAATTATTTTTGTAGTTTAACCGCAATCAATAACGGTGTCGCGTGTAGCTAGACCGAGATGAGTACGGGTCGTCCTCTGGGAAACGTGGAACCTTTTACTTTTACTTTAGATGTGTTGAGAAAGAGAGGAGGAATAAAGAATTTTATAGAATGGTTTCTAGATCTACGTTAAACAAGAATGTAAAATATAGATCTAGATTATTTTAAAGATGTAGATAATATAATAAGAGGGCTTGTAGGGTTCGTTAGGATTTAGTAGTTATGGACGATTAATTAAAAGTTACCATTTTTATCCATTAATAGATTTAGAACTAGAACGACGGTGATGCGTGTAGATTAGGGTTTCTGGAGGGAAAGGAATCCTACTCTTAACCCTTATCTCGACACGGAACTCCGTTCATATCTAGCCTTTACCAAAACAATCATTAATCTAATCTCTAATTGCGGTCGGAACTAGCAAAGAATTGCTAGCGCGCCCGATTAGGATTTTAATGATTCTTTTTATAAAGTTCCTAAATTTTATAGGACTTAAAAAGGGTTTAGTTATTTTCATCGTCCATTAGCCTACCCTAATCCTACGAACCCTAACAAGCGGAGAATTACTCGCGCATGTTGGGAGAAGAAGATGAAAAGAAAGAGAGGGAAAACATAATGTAAAATGCAAAAGAATAAAATAAAACAACTACCTTTATTAATCAACTTGAACAATCTACACTTTGATTCCTTAGAAAATGATTACAAAGACTAGTTTGCTTCTCGATCTCTTCCAAGGAGGTAGACGAACAGTTGATGATCAGCCTGGATGCGTGAGCGTCTGGGGCTTCGTGATCTCGTCGACTTGATGAATTTTCCAAGAGACTCTCGGTGCCTTTTTATAGTGCAAAGCCAGAATATTATTGTTGAAAACTTGCTAAAATTTAGCAATGATTTATCTCCCAAAATCTTTCCTTCTAACCCCCTTAAATTGCGGCGGATCCGCGGCCCAAGGGTGGGTTTGGCCGCGGATCCGCGCTCAAGGGTGGGGATCATTTGATGATTTTTCTTGTGCTTTCATCTGGTGACATTTGGCAATCTTAGGCATCTTCAGAATCTGAAAATCTTTTCTCGGTTGCTTCCAGACTTGGTCTCCAAGTTTTGCTTCTTAATTTGGCAAGATTTCTTCAACAAATTGATTTGTTTGATAAATTCTGCATAACAACTTGGAAAATTCTGCACAATAATCTCAAATAATATTTAGTAGACTTAGTCCTACTAGGATTTGGTCAATAGATTTATTTGCATACATTTTCCTACCAAATGATAATTAAAATATATTAACACATGGAAAATAATGTTTTTACACATAAACCCCCATATGTATAATATATTATAATAAAGTCCTTTTTTAATATGAAAATGGTAGGAAAAATGTAATACAAATGTGCAGTTTTATCAACTGAACAAATACCCCCAAACTTATCTTTGATCGTCCCGAGCAAACTAGTTTATTTAAGAGGAGAAAAAGAAAAAGAGAAAACTAAGCACACTTTCGTAGGCAGACACGATTGCACTGAGCACGTGCAACAAGCCGTTAAACCTCTAGGTGTCCCTAGTAGGAGGAGTGTTGTCTCCTGAGGGTTTTCAGCGGATTACACCCACAAAATCCTATAATAAAAGAGAGATGGTGAAATTTACATATAAAGATAAGAACCATAAAAGAAAGACTTTGAAAATAAGAGTTTCCAACTATACTAGCTTTTCAGTTGTCATGAGCCCTATCTTAATAGTCATGAAAAAATGTTAGAAATCACATCATCCCTCAATAAAACATCGTCTTTATTCTTCATTTCTACCTTTCATCCAAACATTGATCATATAACCCCACGTGTGTGTAAAGAACATCCCTACACTCGGAGAATTCAATTCAAGCTATCATACTCTTGTCCATCTACCTTAGTACTTTTAACTTGATGAATATTTAGATTTGCTCACACATTTTCATGCGACCGTTAATACTTCTTGAGGTACTAATCGACCGATTACTCATGTGCTTGCTGATTCGGTGATAATATTTTCCTCGTCTTGCACCACCTAAGGCTTAGCAGTGACTCCCAGACCAGTTGGCCTTAGGGCACTAGGTGAAGAAGCACCCTCGCTATATTTTTTTATTGCTGCCTTGGCGATAACAAAACCAGTGTTCATTTTTTTCTTTTCACTTATATTTTCTTCATTTTTTTCACTTCCTTCATACTTTGGCTTTTAGACAAGAGCATTTCAAGGTATCCTCTACTATCCCGAGTTTCAAGACGTGTGTAAGTGCATATAGTAGGGTATCAACATTCAAATGTTTGGCTTCCAGAATAGAAACTATTTTTCAGACTTATTTTTATCCTCAGATTAGTGACTTCCTTCATCTTACTAACCCTTGGGACAACAGCTCATAACTACTTATTACTAGTTCGTTTAAGAAACTTCTAATTTTCTTGGTTTTCTTAAACTATTCCTATCTTTTGGATGTAATTTTTCACTTTCTACTCTTTTGTTATAAAAGATTTTTTTTTTAAATTTTTGAAAACTTTGTGCTTATGCAAAGTATGATGCAAATTGATGTGTAAATAAGCACAAACCTCCCCCAAACCTGTTTACAGCAGTGTCCTCACTGATGTCATCCGTTAAGCTCAAAAAAACCTGTAGACTTGGGAGGAAATTATTAATGGGGGCAAGAATATATGAAAGTGAAAACCCTCCCCCAAACTTATTTTAAGCTCACAATTTTGTAAAAATCATTTTCTTTCAAGAGCCAAAATATACTACCCCTCCCCCAAACTTGAGTTAAACAATTTTAATCTTTTAAAATCACATGAGGGGGTCAAGGTTATTGGTCAATGCCAAGCTTTGCAAAGACCGAAGGTCAACACCAACCATTCAAAAATTTTATCAATGAAGTACCAAGGTTGGTGGAAGAACATGTCACCTTTTGATCTGAAGAAGTGGGGAGGTGACAAGAGGTGTAATGGAAAAGGATTGCGTCTCAATTTGGAGAGCCGACACAGTGATAATGATGATGGATTACTCGCATTATCATGATTGTCCAAAAGAGGGGGTGGAGGTCCAATTTCTTCATCTTGGAGTTGATTCATCTCGACACCCGTGTCTTGTAAAAATGCGAGTTCATCAGCGAAAATTTCCTCAAAGCTTTCATCGATACCCCGAAAAATAATGTCATCAGAAAAAATGGGGTGATCGTCAGACTCAATATAAGTTTCCTCATTAGATGTTGACCCGGACAACTCGGTGGAAGAGTAAATGGTTGGGTCAAACAACAACATATGAAAAGAGTCTGTATCATGAGGTTGATCAAATTCGCTGCTGTCGACATCCATTAATTCGACAGAACACACATGAGCATAGGGTTCGGAGGGTTCACTTCCCAACTTGTAAATATTAAGCTCAATTGGCTTCTTTCCAAAGGATAGGGTCATAGAGCCGTTTCTACAATTAATTACTGCGTTGGAAGTGGCCAAAAAGGGTCGACCGAGTATCACCGGGATTTAATTGCGTGGGTTTGCTACAGGTTGTGTATCTATAACGATAAAGTCCACAGGGAATATGAATTCCCCGACTTTGATTAACACATCCTCTAGCTCACCCCTTGGTTGGGTAATAGATCGATCGGCCATCTGAAGAGTGCAATGCGCAGGTTTTAACTCTCCGATCCCTAATTGCTCATACACAGAATACGGAAGCAAGTTAACACTAGCACCAAGATCGAGTAGAGCACGATTGATATTTTTACCCCCAATGGAAATAGAAATTGTAGGACTTCCGGGGTCCTTTCGTTTCTTGGGTAGTTGTTGTGTAAAAGCTGTGCTCACATTACTCGCAAGGAAAACTTTTTTAGGTACTTGAACTTTTCTCTTCCTAGTGCACAAGTCCTTTAGGATTTTCGCATATGACGGAACTTGTTGAATAGCATCTAGGAGAGGAATGTTTATGTTAACTTGTTTAAAAATTTCCACAATTTTCTCCATTTGTGGACTTGGTCTGTTGCCCCTTAACCTGTTTGGATAAGGTGCTTGATCAATAAGTTTTGGGTCCAACGTTTGTGGAGAAGACTGTGGGGATGGATTCGATCCCAAAATTGGAGTGGGAATCGACTTAGATAGATTTGGCGAAATAGGCGAAGGGTTCGAGCCTTGGGGAAAACGGAGAATAAGCTCGGATGAAGGTGGGAGACTAGACGAATTAGGGGAAGAAGAAGGGGTATCAAATATGTCACTATCATCAAATTGCTTACCCACTTGGTTATTTAGCACTCTCCCCGATCTCAACGTAGTAATGGCATTCACATTATGACTTTGTGAATGGCCAGGATTCGGTAGGGGTTAAGATGGGAGTTTCTCTTTCTCTCTCGCACTCATTGCGGCGTTTAACTGTGCGATTTGGTTTTCTATTGATTTAATACTCTCACCATGGGAGGAGGAGTTTTTCGTTAGAGTATCAATAGAAGACCTTATCTCAGCCGAATTTTGCATGGATTGTTTCATGAACATATCCAAAGTTTGTGCAAGTGAGTTGTCAGTACTGGCCACTTGTGGTGTAGAAATATTGGCCAGATTTTGGAAATTTTATGACTGAAAGGGGGGCTGATTCTGTAGTTGTGGTTGCTGTGGAGGAGATCTTTGATAATTACTTTGTTGGTTTTGATTCCAAGCAAAGTTAGGATGATTCCTCCATCCTTGATTATATGTGGAAGAATAAGGATCATTTCTAGGTCGCTGCTGAAAAGCAGCATTAGCTTGAAACGATGCATTCATAGGACATTCTTCCGTTAAGTGTGAAGGATCCGAACAGCAACCACAGACAGTCTTAGGAAGCGTGACCTGATTTAGGGAGAATGTTGAGAACTTGTTTTCAATAGCATCGAGTTTCTTCTGAATCGCTGCCATTTCGGCTTTTACTGCGATAGAAACGTCGAGCTGATGAATACCTCCCTTAGTTGAAGGTGGTCTTACGCTTTCCTACTGCAACGTGTGTTCAGCAAGGTCTTCCAGATATTTCCATGCTTCACCGTCATCTTTAGACATGAAATTGCATTGACACATTGTTTCAAGCATCTGCTTTGTCGCTGGATTAATGCCCTCATATATAATCCGACATAAATCCCATCTTTGTATTCCGTGATGGGGGCATTGGACAAGCAGATCTTTGAAACGTTCAAAGCACTTCCAAAATGGTTCATTGGGAAGCTGGGTGAACTGGTTGATCTCGCTTCTAACATGTGCAGTCTTATGATTTGGGTAAAACTTCTTAAGAAATGCTACGACGAATTCATCCCAATTAGCGATAGAGTGTGCGGCAGTATTATAAAGCCATTTTTCTGCCAAGTCGCACAGTGTGAATGGGAGAAGACGTAAGCGCATAGCATCTAAGGTCAATTGTGAAGTACCCATCATTGCGCATACGTTTTCGAATTTGGTAATGAAAACGTACGCGTCTTCCGACTCAAGCCCGTGAAATTTGAGCAGCAGATTAATGTAGTGGGGTTTAATTTCGAAATTATCCCCGTTAGGTGGTGGAAGAGATAGACAAGTAGGAAGAGGACCACGAATAGGATAGCATCTCTCTTGGAGAGAGATGCGCGGTGGATTCTGCTCACCTGCGGGCGGTGGCAGCGTGGTGTTATAATTAGATGGAGTGCCGTCCATCACGGTCGATGTGGTGTGTGGTGGGGGAAAAGAAGATAAAGAAGTACCGACTTCGGCGTCGATAGCAGGAACGCGGACAAGACGGGCACTAGGATCCCGTGTCCAGCCGAGCATGCACTAAGCGGGTTTAGTGCAAGTGGCAGCGTGTGTGTGATTTAAAATTGGCTTGTTTTGAAAAAGTGGGACTCAAGACAAATCACCCTATGATGCACAAGCAACCCTAGAACTAAGGTTACCTAGGTCAGTCTATAGACCGCTCCTAGACTTCCAAAGGACAAGCCGCAGGATCAATCCTCTACCGCCTCCTTACTACCCTTGTAGCCAGATAAGTGCCAGGTAAGTGGGAAGGAACCACGTCGTGGGCCTAATTAAAAACCACTAGCCTTTGTCACAGTTGCCTAGGAACTACAAAAGTAATGCGGATAAACGATAGATTACCCACGACCTTCCTCTGTCCTTATTGAGCGCGACAGTCCTTAGAGTCTGGTCAAGATATTTTTTAAATTAATGAAGGGTTGATCTATATGCTCGGTTTGTGATTTGTGGGGCTTAGGAAGGGTGATGAAATCCCCACCTAATCTTGATTTGGTCTTTGCCCCTTAGAAATCCGTATTAAATATGCAAAACAAAACCAATCATAAAACTTTTGCAAAAAGATTTTTGAGCGGCGCAATTTTGCAAAGAATCCTGCAGAAAATAGATTTTATTGGATTTGAGGAGAGAGAGAAGGAGTTGAGAAAGATACCAGAGAAGATTTATTCCCTAATTCCTCCAACTTGCCGTGGTTCCGCCGCAGAATGGGTGTTTTTGCCGCGGTTCCGCCGCGTGGCAGAAGGAACAGTTGATGAAATTTTTTGTATGGCTCCTTTGCTCCTCTGGATCTCTAAAAATGTCTCTGTTTCCTGTTCTCCTTAATTCTGTGACTCCAGATTTCCTTGCAAAAATTCACACACAAATCGTTAAATATGCAATTTGCAGTTTTGTGTTAATAATGATATGGCTCGTCTAAGAATTCAACACAAATAGTAAAAATAAAAAATTACGCACGTATCCCCGGCAACGGCGCCATTTGGTTGGTGTGAAAAATTGTTTTTGTAGTTTAACCGCAATCAATAACGGTGTCGCGTGTAGCTAGACCGAGATGAGTACGGGTCGTCCTCTGGGAAACGTGGAACCTTTTACTTTTACTTTAGATGTGTTGAGAAAGAGAGGAGGAATAAAGAATTTTATAGAATGGTTTCTAGATCTACGTTAAACAAGAATGTAAAATATAGATCTAGATTATTTTAAAGATGTAGATAAAATAATAAGAGGGCTTGTAGGGTTCGTTAGGATTTAGTAGTTATGGACGATTAATTAAAAGTTACCCTTTTTATCCATTAATAGATTTAGAACTAGAACGATGGTGATGCGTGTAGATTAGGGTTTCTGGAGGGAAAAGGAATCCTACTCTTAACCCTTATCTCGACACGGAACTCCGTTCATATCTAGCCTTTACCAAAACAATCATTAATCTAATCTCTAATTGCGGTCGGAACTAGCAAAGAATTGCTAGTGCGCCCGATTAGGATTTTAATGATTCTTTTTATAAAGTTCCTAAATTTTATAGGACTTAAAAAGGGTTTAGTTATTTTTATCGTCCATTAGCCTACCCTAATCCTACGAACCCTAACAAGCGGAGAATTACTCGCGCATGTTGGGAGAAGAAGATGAAAAGAAAGAGAGGGAAAACATAATGTAAAATGCAAAAGAATAAAATAAAACAACTACCTTTATTAATCAACTTGAACAATCTACACTTTGATTCCTTAGAAAATGATTACAAAGACTAGTTTGCTTCTCGATCTCTTCCAAGGAGGTAGACGAACAGTTGATGATCAGCCGGGATGCGTGAGCGTCTGGGGCTTCATGATCTCGTCGGCTTGATGAATTTTCCAAGAGACTCTCGGTGCCTTTTTATAGTGCAAAGCCAGAATATTATTGTTGAAAACTTGCTAAAATTTAGCAATGATTTATCTCCCAAAATCTTTCCTTCTAACCCCCTTAAATTGCGGCGGATCCGCAGCCCAAGGGTGGGTTTGGCCGCGGATCCGCGCTCAAGGGTGGGGATCATTTGATGATTTTTCTTGTGCTTTCATCTGGTGACATTTGGCAATCCTAGGCATCTTCAGAATCTGAAATTCTTTTCTCGGTTGCTTCCAGACTTGGTCTCCAAGTTTTGCTTCTTAATTTGGCAAGATTTCTTCAACAAATTGATTTGTTTGATAAATTCTGCATAACAACTTGGAAAATTCTGCACAATAATCTCAAATAATATTTAGTAGACTTAGTCCTACTAGGATTTGGTCAATAAATTTATTTGCATACATTTTCCTACCAAATGATAATTAAAATATATTAACACATGGAAAATAATGATTTTACACATAAACCCCCATATGTATAATATATTATAATAAAGTCCTTTTTTAATATGAAAATGGTAGGAAAAATGTAATACAAATGTGCAGTTTTATCAACTGAACATATATACATACCCGTATTCGTACCACGAATACCAAGAGACAAAAATAATCCAATACTATAATACTAGAATGCAGCTTAATCCTAAACCCGCTAGTATTATCCGTCCGATCAAAAATAAGTGTAACCTGAACACGTATATGTTAGTTATATGTATGCCTTAGAGGCCATTACTGTACATACGATGTATATTGTAGTGGATGCTTGGACATATATAGGGAGGACTTTCTTGCTCGACATGATAGTATGCTATCTGGTTACACTTTACCTTAACGTGTATACTGATTGTCTCTCTGTTACATGTTGGTAAAGCCCTTAGGATGTGTACTTGACTACCTGGACTATGATGCGGATCATACTAGTGGGGACAAGGTAGTCCATAAGTACATCCTTCAAGGTCCCTAGTCGTGGGTGTATCGAGACAGGGCATCGATGCACCAGAGTAGACTAGCGTATACGCATCTTGACCCATATGATGGGCGATGAATGATCCCATATCCATCGGTGTTTGACATCAAGGATGGTGTACGAGTGCTCAGTGGAGAATGGGTATACTGGACGGACTCGCCGAGAACTCCCAGATGGCATTATACCTCACGTCAGATGGCAGTTCTCCGGTGACACTGGTACAGAGTAGTCTGTTGACCCGAGATCGTCATAGAGTCTTGTGTGATTCCCACTGTGCTTTGATTTCCATCATACCATGTCTAAGAGGGCGTGCAAAAAGGTGGCTTTTGGGTACAGTCCCGAATCACATGGAGGCAATGAGCGACAGGAGAGGATTCGTCTCTCCCGGTATAGGGAGTTGATGTTGTGCTGTGTTCGATTGGCTATAACCAGAAATCACTGGCCAGGGTTGCTGAGATTTACTGGTAAGTGTTACCAGTAGTTTCTCGAACTGTCATAGACCTCATATCGACACGACTTATCGATCTACTGGGGTCTGACGTTTACCACCCCTAGGCGAGATATGCGACATATGAGACGACGAGACCGGACTGTACGGGAGTGTTACTGATTGGATTTGCAGGAGAACTAGCGGGCTTGCTTGTTGATCTTCTGATCGCTCAATACCCGGGTGGCCGTTACGTTTAGCACACTGCTTGCGGCTTGTGGGTGTTTGCTATGATCATCACCTACTGCCGGTGTATTGACGAGTCTTTAGAGTCCTACACAGGGGTTTCCTGCCTCAAGCGAAATGAAGTAGGAGCACATATGTGATATGTGCGGGACCGAGATTAATACGATATGAGATACTGTATTCTATTCTCGCGATTCGTGACATTGATCGGTTGTATGCGATATAGCCGGGTTATAGGATCAAGTGTTGATTCGATAAGTTGTTACTTTTGATATTAGTCGGTTATAGCCGGATTATTAAATCAAGAGTTGATTTAATAATTTAATGAATAATTATATATTTGATATATTACATTGTATTAACTAGTATTAGCTCACTTATGATTTATTTTCTCACTAACTTGTGCATAAGTGTATATATGATATATATTTGTGTACATATGTTTGTATCATGTTTGATGATACATACAAGATGGATGTATGAGACTCATACCAAGATTAGGGTAAAGATTAGGGTTATTGTTTTATCTTAAGATTTAACAAAAGGGTTTAACTTAGTCAAAGTAATCAAGCTGGAAGAAGCTTGGAGAAGCTTTGACAAAGTCCACTCTTTTGTCATTTCTTTTGATATTCTTTAACCTAACCTTTAACCTATAGCCTTGGTTAATTCTCTACATGAGTTAAGCATGAGGGCTTAACTCAACCATGGTGCCATTTATTTATTGGATAAGTTTTCATTTGGATGGATAATTCATTTTATTCTTTTCTTCTTCTTCTTCATCAAGCTCCATCCAAAAGCTTACTAGCTCCAATGGTGCCATGAGAAAATGAGTGAGAAAATCAATTCTAAAGTGAGCCCACTTCCTACTTCTTCATCCTCTACCATTTGCCATTTATTAGAGTGTGTTCTCTTTATAAAGTTCATGACCTAGTGAAGGAATAGCTTGAGTTTGTGTCTCCCCGACATAGATCATCTTCGGCCTCGAAGTCAACGTAGCAAGCACGTTCGTTCTTCTCGTGGAGCTTCTCTAGAGTCCGGAGTTCACGATCGCAGCGGTGGGGACGTCTACACGGAGCTAATGGAGTGAAGGACCGTATCTACAAAGGTTGTAATCTCTTTCACTTAGTGTTAAAATTGTTAACATGCAAGTTTTCGCCTAAACCCTAGTTTAAAGTTCCGTATTAGAGTTGTTCGGCACGGCTAAAATTTTAATCGGGCATGGTTGATGCCTCGTAGACCCTTGTGCGCATACCTAGCAACCCTACAGTGGTATCAGAGCCAAGCTATAGCTTCAGGAGAAGTCTGGACGAAGATTAAAGTCCGATCGAACCCGGATAACCCCGATTAAACCCTTCTCTGTACAATTTCTAAAAATGTGATTTTTTGTGAATTAAAAATGCTCAGAAAAACAAGAAGGAAAAACTAAGAATTACTGTGAAGTACGGTTCACTGAGTCAACTATTTGACCGCGGAACCGCGGCCAAACCAAGGGTTTGGAGGCGGTTCCGGGGCCAAAATTATGACTTAGTCCCTGGAATTTCATGAATTTATTCTTAGGTCTTTTCTTGGCAATTTTTTCTGAGAATTTTTTAACTCCACTCAAGTGTTGAGTTTTCTAGGGTTGTATTGGGGACTCGAAAATTCGATCGGATAATTTAACTTCGTTTAGTTTTGTCCGGGTAATTTTTAGAAACTGTTAAAAAGTTCGAACGGATATCAATAACTCACTTTTTCCCCTGTCGGAAAATTTTTCAAAAGTTGGATTTTTTTCCAATGTTTAAGAATGTTCTAAGTAGTGCAAGTAACGCGATGGACCCTCTAGAAGACAACGAACCTTAACTCGATTATGTGACCGTCTTGAACTGCCCTTTGAACCTTAGAGTTTGGGGCAGTACGGCGTGCCACATGTGAGGCGTTGGCTTGACCCTTCTACGGCTGGATCGTTGGTACTGTGGCATGAAATGGATGTTTTTAAACTTCCCTCAAGTGTTGAGCTATTTGGGAAAACTTGGGTGTTTGATTATTCGATCGGAAAGTTTAACATTGTCTATTTATCTGGAATGTGATACAATAATTGGAATCCACAAATAGTTATGAGATAACTGATTTGAATGTTATAAATCTAGCGGTTTAGTCTCAATTGATCGGTTGCCACGGGATTTTGATGCGATCAAAAGTCCGTCGCAATCACGTAGCGTACGCGGATACTCACTGGATAAACTTAATAGACAGCCATGCCCCATAGCCCTGACCAAGTGACTGTAGGAGAACCCCGTCGCCAAAAGCATCCGTTCGGGTGCTCGCGGCAGCAGTGTTCCGCCTTAGTGTACTTCGTCGACGGCATCCGGGGGTGCGGCCGTCTACTAAAGTTTGCGACGAGCATGCGATCAGAATGTCGGGAATCTTATTAAATTTCCCGACTTAATATTGAAAAGAGTTTTCAATAATGAGACTAAAATACGGGGTTTATAATTGTTAGGCATGTGATGTCTAAGGAATTCATTTGGCTAGGCATGCGATGTCTAAAGAGGTTGCGGATTCCAACTGTTGTAGTTTTACACTTTCTTTTCTGCTACCGTAAGTATAATATGTGATATCGCCGGTTTTGTTGCTATATGTCAACGACAATTGGGATGCGCATATTTACTTACATTGATGACATGTGATGTTATGTGTTGCTGGATATGTTGTATTGGATCATCGCGTTTTGAATAGCCGGGGGTTTTATGTGAGATGAGAGTTTTTTCTTTTTCATTCATGTAAAATTCAATTGTATGTAATATTCTTTTATTGGGGCACTTCCGGGCTGAGGATGATGTCACCGTTGTATATTATTTACTTTTCTGCATTAGGTAGACCCAAGGCGGGGAGCACAAGTAACCGAGTTCTAGGGTCCAGTGGGAGATCATCTCGAGGAGTCGAGACCGGGTCTCTTAACCTTAGAATTGGCAGTGTTGCTTGCCGCTCTCATAGGGGTCTAGGGATGTGGGTTTGGCTATTCATCGCGACCGTGGAATCCGTGTTTTATACTGGCTCGTATTGAAAACACGGACGTCCTAGTATATATCCAATGTTTCATATGTTTCTTCTGTTGCGATATCTGTGATGTGATCATTTGATATGTTGTGATAGATACTGTATATAGTATATATGATATATTATATAGACGTTACTTATGTTTTACACCCACGCTAGCCCTGCCCCGCTCTGCCGTTAGTTACCTAACCTAACGGTGCACGAGGGGACATCGAGGCGAATGCGGATGGCATAAGTGTACGTCGTATTTATCTGTGATGTTTAGGTGACTTAATTGATGGGACTTCATTAATATGATTAATGAAAGAAAGAAACCTAAAAGATGTTGTGGAATCAAATTTTCAAAAACAGGTAGCTACGGTTCTTGCTTTGCATCGCGGTGTTCCTTGTAGAACATCCTGCACCTTATTCGATAAGGAAAGGGCCGAGATCCCTTCACCGGGAGTGACCCCTTTAGCAATAACTGGCAGATGCTACACCCCTCGGTTTGTCTTTTGATTGCTTTTGGAGTTTTTTCTTTGCATAGTGATATATATGATATATCCTACACCTTATTCGATGAGGAAAGGGCCGACGATCCCTTCACCGGGAGTGACCCCTTTAGCAAAACTAGAAAAGCCTAAAAAACACTCCATTTTAAAAATCATTTGATTCTACAACGATATCAAGTTCATTACGCAATAGGTTTTCATAAAAACCTGTCGTAGCCTCCGTCATTTCAGATAAGTATAACTTAGTATCCGTGCTGCGGTAGTTTGGCATTCGTCAAGACGTAGTGTGCGGTAGCTAACTAGTATTTATGTGCTTATGCATATGATGCAGATTGGATTAGGGTATTCGTACGGCGTTGTTTGGCATTCATCAAGGGTCGTGCGGGTGGGTTTAATTCAATCAAGAAATGTACGGGTTGAACTTGACTAGTGGACTATGGGTTGTTTGGCATTCGTCAAGGTCATAGAACGCTAGGGGTAAAATATTATTGGGAGTTTCAAGTGTTGAAATTTGCAATGAGATTGCATACCTTCTATGAGATAGTTGGATCCCGATACCCGCTGCGAGTAAGAGTTACTCCTGGGAGAGTTTTACGCATTACAATTAGCCGATCAAGTAGGTGTCTAGAAAGGTGTTAACGGGGTTACGCCTCTGGAAAAACGAGGTTTACTTTAATTAGGTCCGTGCGAAAGCACGGGAAACCTCCCTCAAAGTACCGACACTGGCCTGGCTGAAAGATTGACGAACTTGTAGCGTGTAATTAATCCCGGCTAGTCTTTCCTTTTAGGGTTTGAAGGAAGATTTGATTAAAACAGTGGGAGCCATCTTGATTAGATAAAATAATAACCAATCTGATCTTGCAAGAGCATACGCTGAGTGTTTTCTTCTCTCTCTCTCTAGGTAGCGACCATATCACGCCTTAATCAAGATAATAATACGAATGTATTGACCAAACCCGCTTGTTATACTGAGCTGGGGAACGTTGGTCCCGCTCCAACTTATAATTGTTATAAGACATAGCAGGAAATTGGGGAATACAAGATTTCCCGTGCTACCCAAACGAAGAAAGTGTATGTTGATGCATCATCTTCGGGTATGTTCATTACATAGAACTGTTTCTCAGTATCCTTTACGTCCTGGGTATGAGATACCGGATCAGGATCCCGCATATGTAATCTGTTACATGGGCTACAGAAAGGTAGAGAACTGAGAACGGGTGATAAGTTTCATGAGATAGAAATGGTGCAAGTGTTGCAGCCAAGTCTGTTGGTCACTATCACCCTGTATTATCAGAATACATTGATTCTAAACAAATGTTATTAGATACCGAACCTGATATACAACATCATATCAGTCTCTTTATTAGTAAAGAAGGATATAATTTTGTATTGTTGGAAAATGTTTTGAACATTTCCTATATCAAGAGTTGATCGGTTCAGGCACGTTATCTAAAAGTATTGACGTTCTAAATCAAACTATAGTTCTTAGTATATAGAACACACACAAGAGGAATAGTTCAGAAATGAATGAATTCTTCTTGAGGCATTGTAGACTAGGTCATATCAATGCGACCCGACTAGCTGAAGTTACATTTAGATGCATATTTAAATGAGTTTGAATTTACATCTTGTGAAACTTGCCGGTCATGTCACGGAGATAAGATGACCACAGCTCCGTTTATTGGAAACAGAGGAAGAGTTAGTGAACTCTTGGGATTGATACATGATGATGTATGAAAGTCTCCTGTCTACACATGCCAAGACCGGTTCTTTGTACTTCATTACATTCTCTGATGATCTCTCAAGATTCAGACATATGTTTCTGTTGAAACACAAGTCCGAACCTTTTGAGATATTCACAGAATGTAAGTTAGAAGTAGAGAACCAAAATACGGGTATAAGTATTATGTCCTTTGATGAGATCAAGGAGGAAAATACTTGAGCACGGAATTCCTGGACTATTCTAAAGGAGAATGAGATTCTCTCTCAGCATTACTCCTCCGTATACACCACAGCACGTCGGTGTATCGGGGCGGAGCAAAAGCACCCTATGTGATATGGTGTGCTCTATGATGAGTACTACCGAGTTTCCTATTGGGAATTATGCACTTGAGAAGCTGCATACCTATTGAATAGGGTTCAAATCAAATCAGTTGCCTGCCACTTCATATGTGATATGGAAAGGGAAGAGCTCATATCTTAAGTTTGTTAAGATTTGGGGTTGTCCAGCCTATGTCTAAAAGCATAATCAGGACAAGCTCGAGGCAAAGTCAGTTCTGTAGAAGTTTGTTGGATATCCCAAGCATTTGCAAGGGAATATCTTCTACCTAACTGAGGAACAAAAGATGTTTTGTTTCTCAACATGCCACCTTTATGAAAGGGAATTTCTTGTGAAGAAATTAGTGAGACATAAGGTAGAACTGGAAGGAGTTCCAGCTAAACAAACTGCAGCTGATGATTTGGTAGAACCAAAGGATTCAATAGTTTCCAACGAACCTCAGCCTCTCCGTCGATCTAGTAGGGTTCCTCACCCACCTGAGAGATACTTCGGTTTCTCTATGACAGTAGGAGCGAGGATTCCATCATGAGATGATGACCCAACTAGTTTCGAGCTGGCCATCAGGAGTGGGACTCTATAAGAATGGCTGGATGCTTAGCGATTTGAGATGGAATCCTTATACAACAATAAAGTATGGACTTTGGTTGCTTTATCTGAAGGGTTAAATCCCCATCAGGAGCAAGTATATGTTGAGAAGATTACTTGGTGTACATGGAAAAGTTTAGACTTTCAAAGCTAGACTTGTCAAAGGTTTGCATCATTGACCAGGTATGGTTTATGATGAAACCTTTTCTAAGTAGCTATGCTTAAGTCCATCCAGATCCTACTTGCCACGGCTACATACCATGACTACGATATCTGGCGGTTGGGTGTCATGACTGCTTTTCTAAATGATGTTTTAGAAGAGAGAGTCTATAAGTACACAGTCAGAGGGCTTCGTAGACAGTGGGAGCAGCGGAAACGTGTGCAAGATATTTTATGTGATAAAGCAGGCATCGCGGAGTTAGAATGTCTGTTTTGATGTGTTAGTCAAAGATTTTGACTTCATCAAAATGGTAGATGAACCTTGTATATACAAAAAGGTAGTAGAGAGTATGATGGTGATCCTCGTAGAGTACGTGGATGACATACTCTTGATAGGGAAGGAGTTTCCTATGCTACGATCGGTCAATCTCCGCTTATCACAAAGATTCTCCATAAAGGATCATAGTGATACCTCCTGAATCCTGGATTTTGGATCTATAAGATAGATCTAATTGGATGTTAGGAAACTCTCTAGTTGTAGTGAGATGGTATCAATCGATCCTGGGGAGAATAACTGGAAAGGTTCCAGGGTGATAAGGACGACTGAAAGTCAGTCGCAGGCATTGTCTTTACCCTCAATGGAGGGAAGGTATGATGGAAGAGTTCCAAGCCAGATACCGTGACATACTAGACGATTAAAGGCAAGATACATCGTTACCAAGGATGCTACCAAAGAAGCAGTCTGGATATATATAAGTTCATGAGATGAACTTCATTCCTACCATTGTGTGACAATGGAGTTGTGGCTTTTGCCAAGGAACCCCCCTGTCCCATCAGAAATCCAGATATAATTCTTAGGCAGTATCACCTGATCATGGAGATGGTTGATCTCCAGGGAGATCGAGGTTAGGAGAGTGGACACAGAGGACAACATCGCGGATCCACTCACGAAGGCCTTTTTCCCAGTAGAGACTTTTATGGGATGGTTGAGTATGAGATACTTCAACCGCAGCTAATTGTTGGGTATGTGATACCACAACAGATGGCCCTAGTGCAAGTGGGAGATTGTTAGTTATATGTATGCCCTAGAGGCCATTACTGTACATACGATGTATATTGTAGTGGATGCTTGGACATATATAGGGAGGACTTTCTTGCTCGACATGATAGTATGCTATCTGGTTACACTTTACCTTAACGTGTATACTGATTGTCTCTCTGTTACATGTTGGTAAAGCCCTTAGAATGTGTACTTGACTACCTGGACTATGATGCGGATCATACTAGTGGGGACATGGTAGTCCATAAATACATCCTTCAAGGTCCCTAGTCGTGGGTGTATCGAGACAGGGCATCGATGCACCAGAGTAGACTAGCGTATACGCATCTTGACCCATATGATGGGCGATGGATGATCCCATATCCATCAGTGTTTGACATCAAGGATGGTGTACGGGTGCTCAGTGGAGACTGGGTACACTGGACGGACTCGCCGAGAACTCCCAGATGGTATTATACCTCACGTCAGATGGCAGTTCTCCGGTGACACTGGTACAGAGTAGTCTGTTGACCCGAGATCGTCATAGAGTCTTGTGGGATTCCCACTGTGCTTTGATTTCCATCATACCACGTCTAAGAGGGAGTGCAAAAAGTTGGATTTTGGGTACAGTCCTGAATCACATGGAGGCAATGAGCGATAGGAGGGGATTCGTCTCTCCCGGTATAGGGAGTTGATGTTGTGCTGTGTTCGATTGGCTATAACCAGAAATCCCTGGCCAGGGTTGCTGAGATTTACTGTTAAGTGTTACCAATAGTTTCTCGAACTGTTATAGACCTCATATCGACACGACTTATCGAGCTACTGGGGTCTGACGTTTACCACCCCTAGGAGAGATATGCGATATATCAGACGACGAGACCGGACTGTACGGGAGTGTTACTGATTGGATTCGCATGAGAACTAGCGGGCTTGCTTGTTGATCTTCTGATCGCTCAATACCCGGGTGGCCATTACGTTTAGCACACCGCTTGCGGCTTGTGGGTGTTTGATATGATCATCACCTACTGCCGGCGTATTGACGAGTCTTTAGAGTCCTACACAGGGGTTTCCTGGCTCAAGCGAAACGAAGTAGGAGCACATATGTGATATGTGCGGGACCGAGATTAATACTATATGAGATACCGTATTGTATTCTCGCTATTCGTGACATTGATCGGTTATATGCGATATAGCCAGGTTATCGGATCAAGTGTTGATTCGATAAGTTGTTACTTTTGATATTAGTCAGTTATAACCGGATTATTAAATCAAGAGTTGATTTAATAATTTAATGCATAATTATATATTTGATATATTACATTGCATTAACTAGTATTAGCTCACTTATGATTTATTTTCTCACTAACTTGTGCATAAGTGTATATATGATATATATTTGTGTACATATGTTTGTATCATGTTTGATGATACATACAAGATGGATGTATGAGACTCATACCAAGATTAGGGTAAAGATTAGGGTTATTGTTTTATCTTAAGATTTAACAAAAGGGTTTAACTTAGTCAAAGTAATCAAGCTGGAAGAAGCTTGGAGAAGCTTTAACAAAGTCCACTCTTTTGTCATTTCTTTTGATATTCTTTAACCTAACCTTTAACCTAAAGCCTTGGTTAATTCTCTACATGAGTTAAGCATGAGGGCTTAACTCAACCATGGTGCCATTTATTTATTGGATAAGTTTTCATTTGGATGGATAATTCATTTTATTCTTTTCTTCTTTTTCTTCATCAAGCTCCATCCGAAAGCTTACTAGCTCCAATGGTGCCATGAGAAAATGAGTGAGAAAATCAATTCTAAAGTGAGCCCACTTCCTACTTCTTCATCCTCTACCACTTGCCATGTAGTAGAGTGTGTTCTCTTCACAAAGTTCATGACCTAGTGAAGGAATAACTTGAGTTTGTGTCTCCCCGACGTAGATCATCTTCGGCCTAGAAGTCAACGTAGCAAGCACGTTCGTTCTTCTCATGGAGCTTCCCTAGAGTCCGGAGTTCACGATCGCAGCGATGGGGACGTCTACACGGAGCTAATGGAGTGAAGGACCGGATCTACGAAGGTTGTAATCTCTTTCACTTAGTGTTAAAGTTGTTAACATGCAAGTTTTCGCCTAAACCCTAGTTTAAAGTTCCGTATTAGAGTTGTTCGGCACGGCTAAAATTTTAATCGGGCATGGTTGATGCCTCGTAGACCCTTGTGCGCGTGCCTAGCAACCCTACAGTATATGATCGAAACCCTGTATGTAAAACCATACGGCCTCTACATAATTTCGCCTGAACCAGGGAAACTCTCTATGTGGGACTCTAAAGACTCGATGGTACGCTGGCAGCGGGTTTAACCACAAGCTCGTCAGTGGCACTAGCTGTACGTAATGGCTACCCAGGTATCTGTCGAAAAGAAACCCGACGAGCAAACTCGTCTGAACTCATACTGAGCCTATCCATGACAATCTCCATACAGTCCGGTCTATTCGTCTGAGAGTATCACATGCAAGGTCTAGGGGGTGGAAAACGTCAAACCCTTAATAACCATACAAATCGTGCCGGTGTGGCGCAAGACCATCCGAGAATCTACCGGTCCAACTGCCAGTAATTCTCAATCCGCCCTGGCCAGGGACTTATGGTGTTGACCAACCGATCACAGAGCGCGATATCGACTCCCTATACCGGGAGAGACGAATCCCCAATGGTCGCTCACTGCCTCCATGTGGCTCGAGACTGTATCCAACTAAAACATGCTTGCACGACTCAGTAGAGCTGTGGTAGGGTGGTAATCAAAGCACAGTAGGAACTCACACGAGACAAATGATGACCTCAGGTCGACAGAATATTTGTACTCATGTCACCTGAGAACTGCTATCTGACGCTAGGTATAATACTATGTAGCCAGTCCTCGGCGAGTCCTGTCCGGTGTACTCACACCCAGTGAGCACCTGTATACAATCTTAGGTGCACCTCACCAATAGTTGTGGGACCAATCGATCGCCCTTCGTCAGAGTCTAGATATGTATACACTTGTCTACTCTAGAGTATCGATGCCCAGTCTCGATATTCCTACGACTAAGGACACTTTTAAGGATGTCCCTATCGACTACCGAGCTCCCACAAGTATGACTGCCATCTCAACGCTGGTAGTCAGGCAAAGAACCTATGGGATTTATCAACATGTATACAAGATATTAAATACAAAGTAAACACATCACATGTTAAGATAAAGACAAGCCAAATAGCGTACTATCATATCGAGCAAGATTGTCCTGTACATACATATCCCTAGCATCCTATACAACGAAGGCCTCTAGGGTATACATATCCAGCAATCTCCTACTTGCACTAAGGCATGTAATTGGCGCAATAAGTACTCACTGTCTGCACTAGAGCCAGTTGCTGGCGTACCGCATGCCCAACATCTCGAACAGTCTCTCGAACTGGACTTGTGGGATGGCCCTGGTGAATGGATCTGCTGTGTTGTCTTTTGTATCTACTCTCTGCACCTCGATCTCCTGGCGATCCGCGATCTCTCTGATCAGGTGATACAGCCTCAAGATATGTCTGGATTTCTGATGGGACCGTGGTTCCTTTGCCAAAGCCATGGCTCCGTTGTTATCGCAATACAAAGGTATTGGATTAGCAATGGATGGAACCACCTGAAGTTCAGAAATGAACTTCCTCATCCAGACTGCCTCTTTTACGGCATCATTAGCAGTGATGCACTCAGCCTCCATCGTCGAGTCTGCTACGGTGTCCTGTTTGGAGCTCTTCCAACATACCACCCCTCCGTTGAGGGTAAACACATAACCCGAGATGGATTTAGAGTCATCCTTGTCACTTTGGAAGCCAGACTCGATAAAAGCCTTGATCTGGAGGTCCCCATTATCGTACACCAAGAACATCTCTTTAGTCCTTCTCAGGTACTTAAGAATGTTCTTTACTGCTATCCAATGTTTCACACCTTGGTTGGACTGATACCTGCTTACCACGCTAAGTGCGTAAGCTACATCTGGTTTGGTACATAATATCGCATACATTATTGACCCTACCGCCGAAGCGTAGAGTACTATGCTCATGCGAAAGCCCTCTCCTCATCAGCCTTGGGAGACATCTCTTTGGAGAGGGTGATTCCGTGACAAGCGGGTAAATTACCGCGCTTAGAATCTTCCATACTAAACCTCTTTAGTATGGTGTCTATGTACCTTGACTGTGAAAGGTCCCAACATTCTTTTAGATCTGTCACGATAGATCTTAATCCCCACAATGTATGAGGCATCACCAAGGTCTTTCATAGAGAACTTCTATGATAAGAACAGCTTGGCCGATTGTAGCATAGGAATATCATTTTCTATCAGGAGAATGTCATCAACGTATAAAATGAGGAATACCACAGTTCTCCCTACAATCTTCTTATAAATACAAGGTTCATCTACATTTTTGATAAAGTCGAATTCCATGACTGTCTCATCAAAGAAAATGTTCCAACTCCGCGATGCCTGCTTTAATCCACAAATGGATTAAAGCAACTTGCACACTTTTCCGTTACTCCCACTATCTACGAAACCCTTTGGTTGATCCATGAAAACACACTCTTCTAAACTTCTATTTAGAAAAGCGGTTTTAACATCCATCTGCCAGATGTCATAGTCATGGAAGAAGCAATGGCAAGTAGGATCCGAATGGATTTAAGTATAGCCACTGGTGAAAAAGTTTCATCACAATCCAATCCTGGTCTTTGACGAAAACCTTTAGCAACAAGTCTAGCTTTATAGGTTTCTACCTAACCATCTACACCAATCTTCTTTTTGAAGATCCATTTGCATCCTACGGGTTTTACCCCAGTAGGAGCAAAATCCAAAGTCCAAACTTGGTTTGTGTACATGGATTCCATCTCGGATCGTATAGCATCCAGCCACTTCACCGAGTCTCTACTCGTGATGGCTTGCTGAAAACTATTCAGCTCATCATCGTCGATGATGCAATTCTCTCGATCCCCGTCTACGAGAAAACTGTAGTATCTCTCGGACGGATGAGACTGCCTACTATATCCGCGGAGTGGCGTGGGTACGTCCTGTTCCATTGAAATCTCATGTTCTACTAAGTTTTCAATAATAGTTTGTTGTTCTCAAATTTCTTCCATCTCTATTGCGCTCCCACTTATCTCTTTTTCGAGAAATTGAATTTCCATGATGCGGGCATGATAAGAAACTAAGACATTTTCTTCCTTAGCGTGATAGAAATAATACCCCATACAATTCCTGGGGTATCCCACAAACTTACACAATACTGAACGTACCTCGAGTTTGTCCGGATGAACCTTTTTGACAAAGACAGGACAGCCCCATATCTTCAGATACTTAAGATAGGATTTTTTCCCACTCCACATTTCATATGGATTAGTAGGCACAGACTTAGTTGGAACCTTGTTCAATGGTATACAGCAGATTCTAGTGCAAAACCCTAGAATGAGGGCGGCAACTCAGCATTACTCATCATGGAACGCACCATATCTAATAAGGTGTGATTCAGTCTTTCTGATACACCATTGTGTTGTGGTGTGTATGGAGGAGTAAGCTAAGAGAGAATTTCATTCTCTTTTAGATATTCTTGGAACTCCGCACTTAAGTATTCATCGCCCGATCGGATCGGAGCATCTTGATACTTTTGCCGGTTTACTTTTCTGCTTCATTCTTATACTGTTGGAATTTCTCAAAAGCCTCGGATTTATTTTTCATTAAGAATACATGTCCATACCTTGAGAAATCATCTGTGAAAGTAATGAAGTAGGAATAGCCACTTCTTGCATGTGTAGACATTGGCCCACACACGTCGCTGTATATGAGTCCCAGGAGCTCCGTGGATCTTTCTCCGTGTCCAGTGAATGGAGTTTTTGTCATCTTTCCTCTGATACATGATTGACAAGTTGCATATGATTGATACTCAAACAGATCTAAGTATCCTTCTTTATGTAACTTAGTCAGTCGTGTTTTATTGATATGACCGAGTCTACAACGTCATAAGAAAGCTTGGTTTGATTCGGAAGCCTTTCTTTTAAGTGTGTTTTGCACGTTGAAAACTTGATATTGATTGAGAATGTATATTCCGTTACAAAGTGTACCCGACCCAACCATTTCATGATTTAGGTGAATGTTGATAATATTGCTTACAAGTGCAAAATTATATCCTTCATTTGACAATAAAGATATTGATATAATATTACACACCATACTGGGTACACAAAAGCAGTTACGCAATAACAAAATATGTCCACTCGCCAATCTTAGGTGATATTCTCCTACTGCAATAGTCTCCACACTGGCTCTGTTGCCAACCCTGAGGGTCATATCACCATTCCTCAAAACTCTATGGCTTCTCATTGCCTGCAAAGAATTACAGATGTGAGATCCTGATCCGGTATCCAATACCCAGGAAGTACAGTTTATAGAGAAGATATTTTCAATCACGAACACACCTGAAACCGAAGCCACAACTTGCTTTTTGTCCTGATTTCTGGCCTTCAGGGCCCTGCAGTCCTTCTTCCAGTATCTCTTTTTCCGACAATAAAAGCATTCTTCCTTTATGGCTGCCCCCCTTATCTTTTCCTTTCCCTTTCCCTGCACCTTCTGCACACCTCCCCTCGGTTTGGTGGGGGGCCTTCTTCTTCTTCTTTCCCTTGGCCTTAGCCTTGGATCTAGCAGAAGAAGCTTCCCCAATAAACAGAGCGGGTGTTTCCTTGATTTTGTTCAAGGTTCCCTTTGCCATCCTCAACATGTTGAGGAGCTCAAGAAGTGAAACTATCATACTTTGCATATTGAAATTCAATATGAACGGGGCATAGGTGGAGGGAAGGGACTGTATAATCAAGTCGATGTGCAACTCGTTCTCTAACGTAGTTCCGAGGTCCGCGAACTCTTCAATGAGAGAAATCATCTTTAGGACGTGGTCCCCAACAGATTATCCGATAGGCAACCTCGCTTGAAATAATTTCTTTGAGGTCTCGTATCTTGCGATTCAAGATTGCTCTCTATATAATTCTTTGGTATGGAGGAAGATGGAAGCAAGGTCCATCTTCTCGTGCCGCCTCTGATGTTCATTATCCATGGAGGCCAGCACGAGGCACTTGGCTTTCGTGCAATCAAGATCCCAGTTCTTACGGACCTCAATGTCCACGACCGAGGATTCTGGACCGGGAACAGGGGAGCTTTCTCCATAAGGACGTATGCGACTTTATCATATATAAAAGTCATTTGGACGTTCCTCAGCCAGTCTTTATAGTTTGGCCCAGCGAGTTTATTTTATCTAGTATAAGCTTATGATCACTGCAATTAAGGAAGAGAGAAAAGAAACACTCAGCATATGCTCTTGCAAGTTTAGAATGGTTATTAATTTATCTAAATAGGATGGCTCCCACTGTTTCCTCGAATTCTTCTTCAAACCCTAATAGAAGAATTAGTCAGGGTTAAACGCACCTCACAATTCTTACTTAACCTTTTGGTCAGGACAGTGTCGGTACTTTGGAGGGAGGCCCCCTGCTTTCGCACAGACCTAATTAAATAACTTCTTTTTTCCAGAGGCGTAGCCCTATAAACACCTTTCTAGGCACCTACTTGGTTTATAGTATTGATTATTAAGTGAAAAATTCTCCTGAAGAGTAGCCGATACTCACAGTAGGATCAGGACCCAACTCTCATTGTGTGATGATTTTGAAGGAAGCCTACCAAAAACTCCACACTCCAGAAGGTATGCAACACTAGCAAGTTTCCTGTATGTTTGAAACTCCCGATGTGTTTTTTGCCCCAAGCACTTATAAACTTGACGAAAGTCAAAATATCGTAAGGCGCAAGTCAAGTTCAACCCGTCATTATCCAGATTAATTTAGACCCATTCGTACAAGCCCTTGACGAAGGCCAAAACAGTTGTATGCCTGTTCTAAATTAATGCATCTATCTATACTACAGATAAGCACCCACTAGCTGCCAAACACTATGCCTTGGTGAAGATCAAAACACATAGTATGAATACTAGTAGATACCTATTTGAAATGACAGAGGGTTACGGCTGGTTTTGGCGAAAACCGTGAACGTAATGAACTTGATATAGTAAAAGGAACCATGATAGCTTCTAAAAGGAGTGGTTTAGGCTCCGCATTTAAAAGTTGTTTTTCAAGAAAACCGAGTGGTTTTGAAATTGTTTCAACGACATCAGATTTTAGGATTGATTCCTTTAAATTAATCAATATTAATGTGGTCACATCATTTAACCCTATCATTGAAGAAAAGAAAAAAATAGAACGTACTCTTATACCATCCGCATTCGCCATGGGGCCCCGTCATGCACCGTTAGGTTACTTAACTAATGTCAGAGCGGGGGCTGGACTAGAACGGGTGCAAGACATAAGCAATGTTTATTATATATAATATATATATCCAATCGCCTCACGCAATAATAGGCATTCCAGATCACAGATCACAGCAACATAGATGAATATATTGGATATACTAGGATATCCGTGTTTCGTTTTAGCCTAGAACGAAAGACGGATTCCATGGTCGTGATGAATAGCCAAATCCGACCCTAGACCCCTATGGGTGCGGCAAACTACCAGCCAAATTCCCGAAGTGAAGCAACCTCCCTCAATGAAATGAGTAGGCCACTCCGCACTTCAAGAATCTGGTAGTTTTTGCACCCTACCTTGGGTCTATCCTAGGTGCAAGAAAAAGTAAATGAAATAATACAACGGTGGCTACGACCTCAACCCAGATGTGCCCCGCAAAATAATATTACATCAAATTTACAAATTTACATGAATGAAAGAAAATAACACTCTTCTCACATACCCCGGCTATTCATTCACGATGATCCAATACTCCATATCCACAAACCACAATCACAATATACTGATATGTGCAACCCCCACTAATCGACGTATAATAATTAGCGGACGTTTCGAAACACATATACAAACTGAAACTAATAAACGATGTTAAAATTGTGACTTCGAAACACTCCGAATTGTCCCAACACAAAGATAACAGAATATGAAATCTGGAAAAAATCAAACAACACCTTAAAACCTAAATCCAAGAGATCAGAACACCACCAAAAAACCAGGACCAAATTTTGCAATGGGACCGGCCAGGCTGGGAAAAATAAACATTTGGCCGGCCAAAAATTTGACTTTGGTTCTCGTTTTTCTATGGTGTTCTATTTACATCATGAGTATCCTTCTGCACTTGTTTAAAAAAATTTTAGAAGACTTTTTAAATTCGACAGAAACATGGATTTTAGTTTTATCGTTTCGGAGATATTTCGGTTTCGTAACTTTATACATCGTCAAAACTGCTAGTTAAGGTTTAAGTAGGCTCTAATACCATGTAAGTCGATGTCGCACACCCCACATGGTCTGTGGAGAGGCGGAATTAGCGAACAACGATTTTTATAGCAAGCAACATCGACCTAAACCCAGGATCGTATCGGAAACTCTAACTAGCATATCTTACGAAGGTTCTAATCTACTATGAAGTGATTTATACCTTCGTGTCCAAGTCCTTCGGGTCTTCATATCCTCTTCTTAAGCTCCTCGAGTGTACGGATCAAGCTTGATAATCGGTCTCCTGTTGTCGATGAAGATCCGCCCAAAAGTCTATAGTTCAAGCTCTAACCTCTAATATGAGGTAACTAAAGTACCTAATGTGCTAATCTAGGTAGCTTAAGAGATGTAGAGAATAATTATGCATTAATTTATCTTAATTACCCTAAGTTTCTCAACTCATGAGAGTGTTTAGGGTTTGAGGAAGAAGAGAGAGTAAAGGAGGAGAGAGAGTGTTGAAGTGATAATGATATGAAGAATGGCTAAGTGTTGATGACTATGAAGCATATCATTTCCAAAATAATAATAACATAATACAACCATACTTCAATAGTCATCCAAATGAGAATGAGTCACCAAAGTAGCCATGCTTCAATAATGAAAAAATAACACCTTATACCTCCACCTCATTATCCATTTAAATAAATGGATTAAAACACAAATGAGGTGTCTTCTTCTAGAAGCACTCTTATGAAATTAAAGGAATGCTCCTCACCGTATATACATACCCGTATTCGTACCACGAATACTAAGAGACGAAAATAATCCAATACTATAATACTAGAATGCGGCTTAATTCTAAGCCCGCTAGTATTATCCGTCCGATCAAAAATATGTGTAGCCTGTATACGTATATGATTGAAACCCTGCACGTAAAACCATACGGCCTCTATATCGTTTTGCCTGAACCAGGAAAACCCTCTGTGTAGGACTCTAAAGACTCGACAGTACGCTGGAAGTGGATTTAACCACAAGCTCGTCAGTGGCACTAGCTGTACATAACGGCTACCCAGGTATCTGTTGAAAAGAATGCCGACGAGAAAACTCGTCTAAACTCCTACTGAGCCTATCCATGACAATCTCCGTACAGTCCGGTCTGTTCGTCTGAGAGTATCGCATGCAAGGTCTAGGGGGTGGAAAACGTCAGACCCCTAATAACCATACAAGTCATGCCGGTGAGGCTCAAGACCATCCGAGAATCTACTAGTCCAACCACCAGTAATTCTCAATCCATCCTGGCCAGAGACTTATGGTGTTGACCAACCGATCACAGCGCGGCATGGACTCCTTATACCAGGAGAGACAAATCTCCAACAGTCGCTCACTGCCTCCATGTGCCTTAGGACTGTACCCAATTAAAACCTGTTTGCTCGACTCAGTAGAGTCGTGGTAGGTAGTAATCAAAGCACAGTGGGAACTCACATGAGATAAATGATGACCTCAGGTCGACAGACTATATGTACTCATGTCACCTGAGAACTACTATCTGACGCTAGGTATAATACCATCTAGCCAGTCCTCGGTGAGTTTTGTCCGATATACTCACACCTAGTAAGAACCTATATACAATCTTAGGTGCACCTCACCAATGGCTTCGGGACCAATCCATCGACCCTCGTCAGGGTCTAGATATGTATACACAAGTCTACTCTGGAGTATCGATACCCAGTCTTGATACTCCTACGACTAGGGACGCTTTTAAGGATGTGCATATCGACTACCCAGCTCCCATAAGTATGACTGCCGTAGGGTTCCCTAGTGCCTGCGGCACAGCGGAGGCGCAAATGGAGAACAAAAATTTCAAGCAAACACGAAAGAACCCCGAACCTAGAATCGATCCAAACTCCTAAACTAGCAAACCAAGTATGCAAGGATACGGAATACTACCTTCGACGCTTGTCCACCCAAATGTGGAAGACCCCTTCAAGCTCTGTGTATCCTGTCCAGATCGAGCTTGAGTGGCGACCGCGCTTGCCGAAGAAGATCTACCTAAGTAAAACCGATCCAAGCTCCGGCTTCACCTAGTGAAGGGACCGACGCTCCAAGCTCGCTACGAATGGAGAGTAGAGATGTAGGAATATTTTCACTGTATTTTCTCTCTTTTCTAAGCTCAAGTGAGCTACCTAGAACAAGGAGGAGGAGGTGAAGAAGAAAAAGCCATGGAAAATGGCTAAGTCTTCAAGTGAAGGAAAATAAACCACAAGTGTAGAAAAGAATGGCTCATCATTTTGCAACCATGGAAAAAATAGTAACCACAAATGATTTTATCAATATATAAAACCATGGCCATACCACTCTACACCATACTTCTTTACACCTCATCCTTCACCTCATTTTTGATTTTCTATAAAAGAAAAATCAAGAAATGAAGTGTCCATCTTCTAGAACAAATTCCGTATAAATACGGAATACAACCCGGTATACGTACCGAAATACATATACGCATATTCGTACAAAAATATGAATAGCCAAGAGAGGGAAAATGAATAGTGAACAGTAATACTAGAATATACATATTAAAAATATATATAAAAATTATTAAATCAAAATCTGATTTAATAAGCCGGCTTAATCCTAAGCTGCTAGTATTATCAATCATCCGATTAAAGTCCGTGTAGCCTGTACACGTATTTAATGGGACACCCTGTGTCACGACCTGAAATATTAGCCCGTGACCAGCACTTAAATCACGCAACGTCTAAAGGCGTAACGTAATTCAAGTACGCTGAAACCCAGAAATCTAAACATTTTTAATGAAAATAAAAGAGGTGAAGTTTTTAAATAAAGGTATAATGAAATCAAGTTTTCTTACATGCATAGAAAAGGAACATGAATAATGCAAGTGAAATTTACCAGTTTGAAAACAGGTTTCGTCTTTTTAAAAATTTGGGCATCACCTCCTTTGTATTTTTTGATCCAAAACCACAATACATGATAATATAAAAGGCATCCCCAAAAGGGAGCTAGCTCTTCGCCAAACGGCGGATCCACAACCACGCAAAGCATAAATATAAGTATACGACGCCCAACGGCGAAAATCACCACAAAAGATAATGAATAAAGCGAGATATCAAAACCACAAGTAGCGGAAAACCCCTCGCTCTAAGTCTTGCAACCACAAGTCTCACTAAGTCTCAATACTTATACAATTAAAAATTTTGATTGATGGAATTGACTAAATATAATATGAATAATAATACGAGAGTGGGTATGATACAAATGTCACACCTTGTCACGACCCGAAAAGTACGGAACTACCGGCACTTAAATTACGAAACGTCTCGAGGCGTACGTAATCTAAGTAAGCCAAAACCCAAAAATCAAAACCAAGTAAAGCAGTATAGTGAAGGAAAAAACCAATTTAAATCAAGTAGTTTAGCAATATAAACCGAATTATGCATTTTTAAAATCACAAGTTTTTTCTAAAAATTTCGACAGAGTTTCCTTTCTAAATACTGGCCCCGAACGGGGTACAAAATGATAAATATATACATAATGATAAAAGGCATCCCCAAGCGGGAGCTAGCTCTTCGTCAATCGACGGACAAAACCACACAACGCCGAAAGGCGAGGATCAACTCAGGATAAAAATCCAACATCATCAAGAAAACCAGATGAAACCATAATAATACAGCGCACGACTCTAAGATCGAAAGAATAAACACTGGTCATCTATCTCTGTCAAATATACAAGTTTGCTTGATGGATTCACTAGATACAACTGAATAAAATAAAGGTACAATAGTGGTCACGATACAAGTGAACCCACCTACCAAAGCAATCACCCAGAAAGGAAGCAGTGTGCCAGCAAAGCCGTAACGGAACCTATACGGCAAAACCTGCAAGAAACTGTGGCACAACGGGGGTGAGTTGCCAACTCATGAGTAGAAAACATCACCGAGCAGAAATCGTATGTATGACACAATCTTAGGTCAATACGATCAATACATATAAATATCCTCATTATGATAAAGTCTGAAGCATGAAAAGGTGGCAAGGGTAAACATCTATACCAAGTGTAATACCGAGCGCTCATGTCAGTGCCTCAGGTAGCAACATATCATATGAATGAGGTATGAATGCATGAAAACAGAATACTTGTAAATGAAGAAACGGCTTTCATAACTTAGTGAGATTTCTGTATATTTAAAACGAGGTATCATCAATGAAATCAACATAATCAGTGTCTAGTACCGACACAAAACATAAATCCCAATATCTCAATATGTCAGGCTCCGGCTATCCGGACTGGCCTGTATCATCAAATCTCAATACCTCAATACCTCAAAATCTCAGTGTCTCAAATCTCACTATCTAGGGTTCCGTCAGTCCTGATCGGCCCCTATCATTAATCACACGACCAAGAACGGTATCCTCCGGATATCCGACGCGCCAGGTAAAATCACCGGTAGGCAGTCTGCCCCTGCCGGGCTCATCGTCTACACCTCGATCTTCTTGCCCCGGGGTACCTTACCGGGTCCACCATGTACCCGCAGATGGTTCATCCAACTCCTCAAATCGGGTCTCGAAATCCATCTCATAACCGAGAAAACATCATGGTGGACGACTCATACATCACGAGAAAACCGCACTTTTCATTTTAAAAAGAGAGAGGGAGAAAGAAGTTTATATATTTTCTTGCGCTTTTCTCCCAAATCCAGGAAATCTCTTGAAAATCCGAAATCCAATCATCAATAGCACATAAACAGTGAATATCGACATAAAACTCCATAATACTGCATAACATTGAATAATAATATGCATGCAGTAGCAAGTAATAACTGGAATGTCTAAACTAGCATATAAAGACGAGTACGCTAATACCATGTCAAACTATCAGTTAACAAGCTATGTCAATGAGTAATATTCTCTAAAGTGTTCGTGACATGGCAATTACCGATGATGATGTGTGTGAGCCGGCAAGTAAGTGTATGTGAAACATACGCATCATCGGTAATGGTGCTGGTGTCCTGACAGCATGATCTCAATAATGGCATATGAAAACACAATATAAGCATGCGGTGCGATGCGAATAGCAAGAATATGTGGGAGCTGAATAATAAACACAATGATAAGTAATCTGCATTTATATAAATGTGGGTCATACAGGTTTGTCATTTGAAATAACACGAATCGTGGTGTTTTGAAAATAAGGCCTACGGTGTTTTTAAGAAAAGATACATCCTTTGAAATATCCGTAGAACCCCTTGGCCTGTCTTTAAAATACTCACGATTCGTTAGTTTTGAAATAGGTATGACTTGAGTCTAATCTATCATGTACATGTAAACTACCGGACTAAACTAAAACGGCTGATCGAAAGGTAAGAAAACCGCCTAATATCTGAGTCGATACATATATATATATATATATAATAGTCGGTGATCCCGCCTCAATAATATCCCATACGATACCCTAATATAATATGACATCCTCGAGTCAAGAGTGCGGATCTATCATCAATATAGCTCGTACGGTAAATCTATCGTACGACATCCCAAATCTGGGTACGGGTCAATGTCACATCGATCACACTATTCATCTGGTATCCTCTTTATCAATTATCATGATCGGGGGTACTGATCCACATCTAGTACAATACTGATACCACATATGTATATGCATGCATGTGTCTGAAAACACCACGTCAAAAGGACCCGCTAAAACATCACGTCGTATCTCAAATACGAACCATATCACATCACCAATCTCACGGCCTCAAGCCCAATCTCATCGACTCATCTCCAATCCCAAGTACTATCCTCATAATCCGTGTATATGTATACCTATATATATAGACATAATCCCATACCCATATGTGTATATATATATATATACATATCCCTATATACGCACATGTAATAGAATGAATGCAGGTGTGTGCGTGTGGGTGTAAACCTATTCTAGGTTTCGCGACTAAGAAGCTATGCTAGTTCACTTCTAATAACCCCAAACTAACCATGAACATATAATCATATCTTAATAATCATCCACGTATCATAAACCACATATATATCCAGTTATATATCATAAATATACTACGAATTGCGGGGGTGCTATATGCCATCCACCCGATTTCTCCCCGTAGATATAAATCTACTCACCTTGACCTTCGCTTGCCGATGCTAATGTCGTCACACGCTCGCTTTTCGTCTTGAAGTCTTCACGAGGGTACCTACATATAGTAACGTATCGTATCGGATTAAAATCCAAATCGAAACCAAAACGACACGCGAAACTCACATAGGTCCAAACCTATGGTTTGCCCTCGCAACTTAACCAAATAACACCCGATAGAGACGTACAAATGTCAAGTGGTTGATGCTAAACACAAATACCAAAACTTAAATCCATAAACATCACGAAACGTAAAACAGCAACTAAAAAAACATGCTCCAGATTTTGTCTAAAGGAAAAACTAGGTGCACAAACAG
This sequence comes from Agapanthus africanus, assembly GCA_030015575.1. NCBI lineage: Eukaryota > Viridiplantae > Streptophyta > Magnoliopsida > Asparagales > Amaryllidaceae > Agapanthus > Agapanthus africanus. Next base: position 759,459,414 of record CM057339.1, read on the forward strand.
GTCTAGGCTGATGTATAGGGTCTATATGAGCTATGGGGGCAACCTGGGCACCAAACCAACCAAGGTGGCCGGCCACACATAGGTAAATTCTGGCCATGCCGGTTCTGGTAAGGACTCAGGGTCTCGTCTGGTCAGGTTGGTCTCATATTGGTCCAATTTAGCCTCTAGAGTTGTTTGTTTGTCTCAGAATTTCCCCGGGTCATCCCAGATTTCCCTGCACACTCAGTTTCCTCACAAACCGACATGGATATTTATTTGTTTTTAGTATTTGGGTTTGTTTCGGTAAAGTCTGGGTTTCTAAGATCATGGGGGGGTTTAAGGTCTCCACCTAGGCTTAATTACACAATCATAACTCAAAATCAACCCTAACCCTCTCTAGGGATTTCCAAAGTCCACTAAACTTCGCCAAATCGATTTTAAACTTGAATAGATGCATAAGAAAATGAAATACTACACTAATTGTGAAGGGATTACCTCATTTGTCACTCATGAATCCTCTACAGCGCCAAAATACTAACTTTCTTGGTCCAAGGTGTAGCTTGTGAGCTTGTGCACAAAATTTGTGAAGAGGAGATGATGTTTTGGTGTTTTTTTTATGATGATTTGAGGGTTTGAAGTAGAGGTGGTGAAGGGTGCCGCCATGAGAGGAAGGAGAATATGAAAGATGAAGAAGATGAAGTGAGAAGCAATGGCCCATCACTATGGTTGACCCCTCACCCTCTCTGTCTCATGCCCATACCCCTTTCTTTAATGTTTTCCTTTTCTTTTTCTTTTCTTTTCTTTTCTTCTCTTGGCAATAGCAAACCCAAAACAATAACCATACACCCAAAAATCATGTAGGAAAAATGTAACAAGTGTGAAAAAAAAGACATGTGCACAAAATACGCTTAAAATCCGATTAGCGATTTTTAATCGCGATTAGCAAAATATTAGTGTATAATAAATCATAAACTCTTATAATTTGCTTAAATCACATAAAGTACCCTCTTTTTAGTAATTTCCATAATTTTCCAAATTTTTCCCAATTTAACGGTATTCAATTATACCGCCTTATTAAAATATTCAATATTTTATTATTTAATTACAAAAATTCCCAAAAATAATATTTTATTTTTTGAAATGTTACAATCTTCCCCCCTTAAAGAAATTCGGTCCCCGAATTTAAATTTAAACCCCTCAATTACTAAAACATTTCAGTAAAAAGTCTAAGCCGTCGGGGTCCCGAAACCATCAATACATAAAACACGTCGTAGCGCAATGCATGCACATGAACAATGAGCAGATAAATCAAAAACAAAACTCCGTCAAGCATCCCGCAATTATCGGAGTCATGGTGAAGACACGAATGTCAAGTCCAAAACGAACCCAATATGATATACATCAAAACTATACGTGTAAACATCAAATCTATACCTGTAAACATCAAATCTATACATGTAAACATCAGAAGGAAATGCATGCCAAACCGTTTTAAGTCGCTGTGCGATGCGCATAACACTGCACAGTGGCGGACGTCTCTAGTGAGAAAATAACTCTCTCTCTCTCTATATATATATATATATACATATATATATATATATATACATATATATATATATATATACATATATATATATATATCCTTTGTTTACATGCACGTACCGCCGTTTTAAAAACAATTTAGAAGGGTTTCCTTGTTTTAAACGTTTCGTGTCATCTCAGACACTTAGGTAAATACTGAGACTATAGCTCTCTTTTTGGAAATCCCTTCGATAACTATCAATGCATGCAAAATACATCCAGGTACTGTCCTCTGACTAATCCTGCTCAGTATGAAAACAATAACAAATATCATAAAAACGTACTGCTCCATAAGAAACCAATCCCAAAAGGTGCATATGAATGTTACGTGCGTCTGGTGCGCACGGAAATCAAAATTCATATATGTGCCATACATGTGCACAGAAACAACATCTAAGTGCAATGGGTGTGCACGAAACACCTGTCAGAGGCAACGTGTGTGCCTGACAGCAAAATCAGGTGCATCGGATATGCACGAAGAATCCCGATTTAGTGCATCTGGTGTGCACCAAAATCTCATCTCAAATCATGCGCCCAACATGCGCGAAAATCCAAATCAGGTGTATCCATCATGCACGAATAAAAATCTAAATCCTGTGCGTCCAACATGCTCGAAATCACGAAATCCAATATCAAGCGCCGAACATGCGTAAAATCCAATCCAAGCACGTCAAATATGCGCAAGAATCCAATCAGGTGCACAAAACAAATATCGAGTATCACAATCGAAATCGACGGTATACAATACATCTCAAATCCAAATCAGGTATACCGTAATATCAAATCTCACAACCATGTGCATCAGCGTGCACAAAACCTAATCAAAACACTAAAATTGCATGAAAACTATGCCGTAAGCATAAGCCAAATCATATGCATGCCCTAGGCATGAAGTCAAAATCAATACCTAAAATAACATCAAATCGAAGTCGTATGCAACTGTAGTACACAAAATACGTATTACTGCACTGCAAGCATATGTGAACTATACCGAGTGCAAAAATCAAATCGGGTGCGTACCATATGCACAAAATCTACCCAACTGTATGAAATCTATGAAATCATAAGCATGTGCAGTCAAGGCACCAAAAACGATATCAAGTGCAATAACTGTGCACAAATCATAAATCAACACAACGGTGTATAAAGCATATCCCAAGTGCAATAGCTACACACAAAATACAAATACCCAGTAGGTGCAACCATGGTGCACGAAAATGAATATCATGAAACTCAGTCATCAAAACTCAATCATGCGAAAAGATCGCCCAAAAATACCGAATCAAGTATGGCGGAATAGTCCTGCTCAAGCACGTCCTCTAAGAATCTCTGGCCAACTATCATGATCACTCATAACATGTCTCGTCGACGATGCCGAACTCTAGCCTGCTGGTGTGCGTAAAATGACCACTCCTGGGTCCAAGTCTTCTCGTGCATTATTCCAGAAAGGTCTTGTCGAGGCCTCTCCCAAATCTCGTTTCTACCGAACTGTCCGGAAGTTATCACCCTTCACTAAATCTGTTTCTTGTTCCGGAACGGCTGCATACTCATCGCGACTCTTCTGGAAGATATATCCATATACAATGACTCTGCATGCGTATTACATCTCTGATATCGGCGGAGTGGAACGTCATCTCATCAAGATATCGTACGAACCTCTTACTCCACTTTTCTCTAATGTCGACTGCTTCGGACTCGTCTCATCGTGGCTGCATGGACTGCGCTCCAACGGCTACACTCGTATCTGGAGTCTCCCAAGCAATGCATCTCACCACATAGCATCCGAATGAAGTTGAACCATTCGATCGATTCGTTAAAACCTCATAAGCCCCCAAGAGCTCAACATCTTGGGTACGGCTTAATAGTATCGAGTGCATACCACAGCATCGGTGGACCATCCGTAGAAGGGCAAACCCAAGCCTTACTAATGGCACCGAGGAACTGCCGCAAACCCTAAGGTTCAAAGGCTTTCACACGGTCATTATGTCGAGTTAGGGTTTCATTCTTCTAGAGGGTCCATAGAATTGCTTTCATGTCTTTCCGAATACTTTAAACTTGGAATAATGGGTTTCTGACATTCGATCATCTCTATCGACTCTCAACGTACCTGCGTGAAGTCGTCTCTAGCTGGAATCAATCTATCTGATGACCTCGCATCGGGGTGAGCGAACGAGCCACATGTCCTAGTCATTCATCCTCGGGTGACTAGCGACCTTCTATCATATCTCTAAGTACAACTCCTACTGCAATAGCTCCAACATATAGGGCAATATCTCGTCGTTCGCAGCAACAACTGGCTCATTCATCTGCACACTGAACAGTGCCTCAATCATCATGAATAAGCGACACATCAGTGGTCATCATATTCTGGCTGGCCTCTCTCAGTAGCTCAATCCTCTGGTGCAAATCTGCACGCCCGAGAAATCTCATAACAGCGATCCATCAAATGCTCATGGCGCGAAAACACAATAACACGGCGCATCTATGCAAATCGTATGTCCCTAGAATCACGCCCTGGTCAGTCCTCGTCCGTGACGAGCTCGTGCTGACCGCAACTCTAGCCGTAGCTCTCTCTGCCCATAATCGTAGCAGCAAAACCATAAATTGGTACTGATGAGGATAGATAATAGGAATGAATATAATACTGTGCAAAGAAATGTACATCCTAAGTCTTCATAAGCGGAGTAGCATATCGTAAATATGCCGCGGAACATACGTACGGTACGTCACTCTACTCAAGCTACCTACTCCATCAACCAAGGGTCATCCTACACTCCGAAGGTAAAACCTAACGCTTTGTCACGACCCGAAAAGTACGGAACATGACCGGCACTTAAATTACGAAAAGTCTCGAGGCGTACGTAATCTAAGTAAGCCAAAACCCAGAAATCAAAACCAAGTAAAGTAGTAGAGTGAAGGAAAAACCAATTTAAATCAACTAGTTTAGCAACATAAGCCGAATTATGCATTTTTAAAATCACAAGTCTTTTCTAAAAATTTCGGTAGAGTTTCCTTTATAAATACTGGCCCCGAACGGGGTACAACATGATAAATATATACATAATGATAAAAGGCATCCCCAAGCGGGAGCTAGCTCTTCGTCAATCGACGGACAAAACCACACAATGCAATATAATATACAACGCCGAAAGGCGAGGACTCAGGATAAAAATCCAACATCATCAAGAAAACCAGATGAAACCATAATAATACAGCGCACGACTCTAAGGTCGAAAAAATAAACACTGGTCATCTATCTGTGTCAAATATACAAGTTTGGTTGATGGAGTCACTAGATACAACTGAATAAAATAAAGGTACAATAGTGGTCACGATACAAGTGAACCCACCTACCAAAGCAATCACCCAGAAAGGAAGTAGTGTGCCAGCAAAGCCGTAACGGAACCTGTACGGCAAAACCTGCAAGAAACTGTAGCAGAACGGGGGTGAGTTGCCAACTCGTGAGTAGAAAACATCACCGAGCAGAAATCCTATGTATGACACAATCCTAGGTCAATACGATCAATACATATAAATATCCTTAATATGATAAAGTCTGAAGCATGAAAAGGTGGCAAGGGTAAACATCTATACCAAGTGTAATACCGAGTGCTCGTGTCAGTGCCTCAGGTAGCAACATATCATATGAATGGGGTATGAATGCATGAAAACAGAATACATGTAAATGAAGAAACTGCTTTCATAACTTAGTTAGATTTCTGTATATTTAAAACGAGATATCATCAATGAAATCAACATAATCAGTGTCTAGCATCGACACGAAACATAAATCCTAATATCTCAATATCTCAGGCTCCGGCTATCCGAACTGGCCTGTTTCATCAAATCTAAATACCTCAATATCTCAAAATCTCAGTGTCTCAAATCTCACTATTTAGGGCTCCGTCAGTCCTGATCGGCCCTTATCATCAATCACACGGCCACGAACGGTATCCTCTGGATATCCGACGCGCCAGGTAAAATCACCGGGAGGCAGTCAGCCCCTGCCGGGCTCATCGTCTACACCTCGATCTTCTTGCCCCGGGGTACCTTACCGGGTCCACCATGTACCCGCAGACGGTTCATCTAACTCCTCGAATCGGGTCTCGAAATCCATCTCATAACCGAGAAAATATCATGGTGGACGACTCATACATCACGAGAAAATAGCACTTTTCATTTTAAAAAGAGAGAAAGAGAGAAGTTTATATATATTCTTGCGGTTTTCTCCAAAATCCAGGAAATCTCATGAAAATCCGAAATCCAATCATCAATAGCACGTAAACAGTGAATATCGGCATAAAACTCCATAATACTGCATAACAGTGAATAATAATATGCATGCAGTATCAAGTAATAACTGGAATGTCTAAACTAGCATATAAAGACGAGTACGCTAATACCATGTCGAACTATCAGTTAACAAGCTATGTCAATGAGTAATATTCTCTAAAGTGTTCGTGACATGGCAATTACTGATGATGATGTGCGTGAGCCGGCAAGTAAGTGTGTGTGGAACATACGCATCATCGGTAATGGTGCTGGTGTCCTGACAGCATGATCTCAATAATGGCATATGAAAACACAATATAAGCATGCGGTGCGATGCGAACAACAAGAATATGTGGGAGCTGAATAATAAACACAATGATAACTAATCTGCATTTATATAAATATGAGTCATACAGGTTTGTCATTTGAAATAACACGAATCGTGGTGTTTTGAAAATAAGGGCTACGGTGTTTTTAAGAAAATATGCATCCCTTGAAATATCTGTAGAACCCCTTGGCCTGTCTTTAATATACTCACGATTCGTTAGTTTTGAAATAGGTATGACTCGAGTCTAATCTATCATGTACATGTAAACTACCGGACTAAACTAAACCGGCTGATCGAAAGTGTAGGGTTCCTAGGCACTCTTGTGAGGGTTCATAAGGCATCAACTATGCGCGAATAAAATTTTAGACATGCCGAACAACCCAAAGCCGGGATCTTTGCTAGATTATTAGGGTTTAACATGCAAGTAAACATCTTTACCACTAAGTGTGAGGGATTACAATCTTTGTAGTCCGCTCCTTCGCTTCATAAGCTCCGAGTAGAAGTCCCTTCGCCGCGATCCATAATCTCCCGGACTCAAGAGAGGCTCCACGACTCGAACGATCCATGATAGCTTGTCGTATTCTTTTTCTCTAATGATCTACGTCGAAGTTGCAATAACTCAAGCTCTCTTACTCTAATGAGGTGAACACCCTAATCTAATGGGCTAGATTAGATGAGGATGATGGAGTAGTATTTATGCTTTCTTTTTATATCATTTTCTCACAAGAAATCATCACAAAAGAAATAACTAGTAAGCTTTCTCAAAGCTAAAGGGAGAAGAAGATGAATGAAAAATAGCTAATCCTTTTGTGATGAATAGTAGAAGTGAATAGATGATTGATTATGGAACCATGGTCAAGGATGAGAAGCTTAACCTTTGTAGAGAATAAACTAGAGCTAGGGTTTGGTTAGGTTAAAAATGAGTCATGGATAAGTATCAACCATAATATCTTAACCAAGACAAAAGGAATGCTTCTAGATGGTGCAAGAAGAAGCTAACCCTAATCAAACCCTAATCTCTTTTTATCATCACTAAACATGTTTCATAATAAATCATATCATGTTACTATAATATATATCACATATATATTATATTTGTAACAAAAGAAAATAATACAATTAATATATGTCAATGTATTATCCGGTGAGAAAATGAAATAATAAAGCGAGCCAATATTAGATAATGTAATACAATATATCATATATATTATTATACATTAAATCATCGAATCAACACTTGATCCGACAATCCGGCTATATCGAATATAATCGACTAATATATCATGTACTGATTCATCGAATCAACACTTGATCCGATGACCCGGTTCATATCTAAATATCGCGAAAATATAGTACGGTATCACATATCGCATTATCCTCGGACCTGCACATATCACATATGTGCCGCTACTCTGTTTTTCCTGAGCCAAGAAACCTCTGTGTAGGACTCTAAAGAATCGTCAATACGCCGGTAGCAGGTGATGATCATATCAAACACCCACAAGCTGCAAGCGGTCAGCTAAACGTAACAGCCACCCAGGTATTGAGCGATCAGAAGATCAACAAGCTAGCATGTCCGTTCTCCTGTGAATCCAATCAGTAACACTCCCGTACAGTCCGGTCTGTTCGTCTGATATGTCGCATATCAAGTCTAGGGGTGGTATACGTCAGACCCCAGTAACCGATAAGTCGTGTCGATGTGAGGCTCATAACAGGTCGAGAAACTACTGGTAACACTTACCAGTATATCTCTATATCAGCCCTGGACAGGGACTTCCAGTTATAGCCAATCGAACACAGCACAACATCAACTCCCTATACCGGGAGAGACGAATCCCCTCCTATCGCTCATTGCCTCCATGTGATTCGGGACTGTACCCAAAAGACACCATTTTGCACACCCTCTTGGATGTGGTAAGGTGGAAATCAAAGCACAGTGGGAATCACACAAGACTCTATGACGATCTCGGGTCTACAGACTACCCTGTACCAGTGTCACCGGAAAACTGCCATCTGACGTGTGGTATATCACCATCTGGGAGTTCTCGGCGAGTCCGTACAGTGTACCCAGTCTCCACTGAGCACCCGTACACCATCCTTGATGTCAAACACAGATGGATATGGGATCATCCATCACCCATCATATGGGTCAAGATGCGTATACGCTAGTCTACTCTGGTGTATCGATGCCCTGTCTCGATATACCCTCGACTAGGAACATTTATAGGATGTACTCATCGACTACCGTGGCCCCACTAGTATGATCTCATCATAATCCCAGTAGTCGAGTACAGATCCTAAGGGCTTTATCAACATGTGAGAGAAAGACAGTAAACCAACACAAGTCAACATGTTAAGATAAAGTGAAACCAAATAGCATACTGTCATGACGAGCAAGAAAGTCCTCTCTGTATATATCCAAGAATCCATCATAATATACATCATATGTACAACAATGGCCTCTAGGGCATATACATAACTAACAATCTCCCACTTGCACTAAGGCCAGCTGCTGTAGTATCTCATACCTAGCATCCCGAATAATCTCTCAAACTGTATCTAGGGAATGGCCTTCGTTAGTGGATCCGCAGTGTTGTCCTTCGTATCTACTCTCCTGACCTCGATCTCCCGGCGATCAACTATCTCCCTGATCAGGTGATACCACCTCAGAATATGTCTGGACTTCTGATAGGACCTGGGTTCCTTGGCCAAAGCCACAGATCCATTGTTATCGCAATACAGAGGTATTGGATGTACAATGGATGGAACCACACCAAGTTCAGTGATGAACTTCTTTATCCAGACAGCCTCTTTGGCAGCATCGTAGGCAGCGATGTATTCAGCCTCCATCGTCGAGTCTGCAACGGTATCCAGTTTGGAACTCTTCCAACATACCGCCCCTCCATTGAGGGTAAAGACAAATCCCGAGTGCGACTTAGAGTCGTCCTTATCACTTTGGAAGCTGGAATCGGTAAAGGACTCCACCCGGAGTTCTCCGTTACCATACACCAAGAACATGTCTTTAGTCCTTCGCAAGTACTTGAGAATGTTCTTCACAGCTGTCCAGTGACTCTCTCCAGGATCTGCTTGATACCGACTCACTACACTTAGTGAGTATGCTACATCGGGTCTGGTACATAGTATCGCATACATGATAGAGCCTACTGCCGAAGCATATGGTATCCCTTGCATCCGAGCTCTCTCCAAATCAGTCTTGGGAGACATCTCTTTGGAGAGAGTGAGTCCAGAGATCGTGAGGTTGGTTCTCATGCTTGGATTCTTCCATACTAAACCTCTTTAGTATGGTGTCAATGTACCTGGATTGGGACAATCCCAGTATCCGTTTAGATCTATCTCTATAGATCATTATTCCCAATATGCAGGAGGCATCACCTAGATCTTTCATTGAGAATCTTTGTGATAAGAAGAGCTTGACTGATTGCAGCATAGGAATATCATTTCCTATCAAGAGTATGTCATCCACGTACAATACGAGGAAGACAACCTTACTCTATGCTACCTTCTTATAGATACAAGGTTCATCTATATTTTTGATGAAGTCAAACTCTTTGACTACAACATCAAAACAGATGTTCTAACTCCGCGATGCATGCTTCAACCCATAAATGGATTTAAGAAGCTTGCACACCTTTCCGCTGCTCGCATTATCTACGAAGCCCTCTGGCTGAGTCATGTACACGCACTCTTCTAAATCACCATTTAGAAAGGCGGTCTTAACATCCATTTGCCAGATTTCGTAGTCATGGTATGCAGCAATGGCAAGTAAGATCCGGATGGACTTAAGTATAACCACTGGAGAAAAGGTTTCGTCATAATCCACACCTGGTCGTTGACGAAAACCCTTTGCTACAAGTCTAGATTTGAAAGTCTCAACTTTTCCATCCACTCCAAATTTCTTTTTAAAAATCCACTTGCTCCCAATGGATTTTACCCCTTCAGGAGCATTTTCCAAAGTCCATACTTTGTTGGTGTACATGGATTCCATCTCAGATCGCATTGCATCCAGCCATTTCACAGAGTCACCACTCGTGATGGCCTGCTCGAAACTAGTTGGGTCATCATCTTCCATGATGCAATTCTCTCTTCCACCATCAATGAGAAAACCATAGTATCTCTCAGGTGGATGAGAAACCCTGCTAGATCGACGGAGAGGCTGGGGTTCGTCGGGTACTACCGAATCTTATGGTTCCACTAAATCTTCAGTTGCAGTTTGTGTTGCTGGAACCTCTTCCAGCTCTACCTCTTTGTCACTAATTTCTTTTGCAAGAAATTCCTTTTCCAAAAAGGTGGCATATTGAGAAAAAAACACTTTTTGTTCTTCAGCGTAGTAGAAAAAGTATCCTTGGGAATTCTTAGGATATCCCACAAACTTGCAAAGAACTGATCGTGCCTCAAGTTTGTCCGGATTTCGCCTTTTGACATAGGCCGGACAACCAAATAGATTAACTCATTTAAAATATGGTCTCTTCCCACTCCATATCTCATATGGTGTGGTAGGTACAGATTTAGACGAAACTTGATTCAATAGGTATGCTGCTGTCTCAAGCGCATAACCCCAGAAGGAAATAGGTAACTCAGCTGCACTCATCATCGAGTGCACCATATCTAATAGGGTGCGATTCCTCCGTTCCGATACACCGTTGTGCTGTGGTGTATAAGGAAGAGTAAGATGAGAGAGAATCCCATTCTCTTTTAGATAATCTAGAAACTCATTGCTTAAGTATTCACCTCCTCGATCAGATCGAAGAATCTTAATACTTTTTCCCGTTTGATTCTCTATTTCGTGCTTATATTCTCTGAATTTCTCAAAAGCTTCAGACTTGTGTTTCATCAGGAACACATGTCCGAATCTTGAGAGATCGTCAGTGAATGTAATGAAGTAGGAAGAACCGTTCCTGGCATGCGTAGACATGGGACCGCATACATCACTATGTACCAGTCCTAAGAGTTCCGTAACTCTTTCTCCGTGTCCACTAAACGGAGCTTTGGTCATTTTTCCTTTGAGACATGAATGGCAAGTATCATAAGATGAAAATTCGAACGGATTCAAATATCCATCCTTATGTAACTTAGCCAGTCGTGTCGTATTGATATGACCAAGTCTACAATGCCACAAGTAGGATTCGTTCATTTCTGAATTTTTCCTCTTGTGTGTGTTTTGTATATTGAGAACTGTATTTTGATTGAGAATGAATATGCCATTATGTAACGAGCCTGATGCAATCAACTTTTGATTTAAGAATATGTTCATAACATTATCCTTTACTACAAAATTATATCCATCTTTACTTAATAAAGAAACTGATATAATGTTGCACATCATGTTCGGTATATAATAGCACTCATTCAGAATCAGTGTATTATGACTTGGTAATACATGGTGATATTCGCCAACTGCTTTGGCTGCAATACTTGCACCATTCCCTACTTGAACGGAATGATCACCTTTTCCCAGTTCTCTACCTTTTCGTAGCCCATGTAACAATTTACATATATGGGATCCTGATCCGGTATCTAATACCCAGGACGTAGGGTGAACTGAGAAACAGTTCTCAATAACTAACACCTGAAGAAGATGCATCAACATGCATGTTCTTTTGGGCGGCGTGAGAAATCAGATATTCTCCTGTTTCCTGTTCAGTCTTATAACTCTTATAAGAAAGAACGGGTCCAACGTTCCCCTGCTCAGTATAATAAGCGGGTTCAGTCAATACATCCATATTATTATCTTGATTATGGCCTGACATGGTCGCTACCTGGAGAGAGAGAGAAGAAAACACTTTAGCGTATGATCTTGCAAAATTAGATTGGTTATTATCTTATCTAATCAAGATGTCTCCCACTGTTTTTATCAAATCTTCCTTCAAACCCTAAAAGGTAATATTAGCCGGGATTAATTACACCCTACAATTTCGTCAATCTTTCAGCCAGATCAGTGTCGGTACTTGAGGGAGGTTCCACGTGCTTTCGCACGGACCTAATTAAAGTAAACCTCGTTTTCCCAGAGGCGTAACCCCGTTAACACTTTTCTAGACACCTGCTTGATCGGCTAATTGTCCTGTGTAAAACTCTCCCAGAAGTAACTCTTACTCGCAGTGGGTATCGGGATCCAACTATCTCATAGGAGGTATGCAATCACATTGCAAATTTCAACACTTGAAATTCCCGATAATATTTTGCCCCTAGCAACTTATGACCTTAACATAGTCAACAAATCATAATTGCTAGCCAAGTTCAATCCGTCATTTCCCGATTGAATTAAACCCACCTGCACGACCCTTAACATAGTCAACAAAGTCGTACAACTACCCTAATCCAATCACATCTCATGTTTTAGCAGATAAGTACTAATTAGCTACCGCACACTACGCCTTAACACAGTCAACAAACGTAGCACGAATACTAACTAGTCTTTATCTGAAATGACGGAGGGCTACGCAGGTTTTTCAGAAAACCTATTGCGTAATGAACTTGATATCGTCGTAGAATCGAGTGTTTTGAAAATGGAGTGTTTTTTAGGCTTTCATTAGTTTTGCTAAAGAGGTCACTCCCGGTGAAGGGATCTCTGCTCTTTCCTCATCGAATAAGGTGCAGGGTATATCATATATACCGCTATGCAAAGCAAAACTGTAAAAGCAATCAAAAGACAAACCGAGTTTTGTAGCATCTGCCAGTTTTGCTAAAGAGGTCACTCCCGGTGAAGGGATCTCGACTCTTTCCTCATCGAATAAGGTGCAGAGTATATCATATATACCGCTATGCAAAGCAAAACTGTAGCTACCCTTTTTATAAAGTTTTGATTCTACAACATCTTTTAGGTTTCTTTTCTTTTTATTAATCTCATTAATAAAATCCCATCAGCATATGCTTCCTAAGCATCACAGAAGAAATGAAAGCAGTAATATTTATATATCAGCATATATATATATATATATATATATATATAGTATAAGCATTCGTCTCAGGAAGTAATATGATCTCATCACAGAACATTGCAGCAGAAGAACATATATGAAATATTGGATATACTAGGACGTCTGTGTTTTCAATACAAGCCTGTATAAAACACGGATTCCACGGTCGCGATGAATAGCCAAACCCACATCCCTAGACCCCTATGAGAGCGGCAAGTAACACTGTCAATTCTAGGGTTAGGAGACCCGGTCTCGACTCCTCGAGATGGCCTCCCACTGGACCCTAGAACCCGGTTACTTGTGCTCCCCTCCTTGGGTCAACCTAATGCGGAAAAGTAAATAATATACACTGGTGACATCAACCTCATTCCGGAAGTGCCCCAATAAAAGAATATTACATACAAATGAATTTTTACATGAATGAAAATAAAAACCCTCATCTCACATAAAACCCCCGGCTATTCAGAACACGACGATCCAATATAACATATCACAGCAACACATAATATCACGTATCATCAACGTAAGTAAGTATGCATACACCGATCGTCGTTGTCGTATAGCAACGAAAACCGGCAATACAACTACATACTACACTTACGGTCATAGAAAAGAAATTGTAAAACTACAATATTTGGAATCCACAATCACTTTAGACATCGTAAATCCGAAATATCACATATTTCGCATTTCATGCCTAGTTCTATGAATTCCACATATTGTATCACATTCCAGATAAATAGACAGTATTAAACTTTCCGAACAGATAATCAAATACCCAAAATTTCCTAAATTGCTCAACACTTGAGAGGAGTTCAAATAATCCCAGAATATGTCACAGTACTGGTGATCCAGCCGTAGAAGGGTCAAGCCAACGCCTCACATGTGGCACGCCGTACTTCCCCAAACCGTAAGGTTTAGAGGCAGTTCAAGATGGTCACATAATCGAGTTAAGGTTTGTTGTCTTTTAGAGGGTCCACCGTGTTACTTGTACAATTTTTCCGAAAGGTTAAAACCCGATAAAAATTCAACACTTGAATGTTTTTCGTGCCGAGAAAAAATGAGTTAATGATATCCGTTCGAACATTTTAACAGTTTCTAAATATCTGGAAATAATAACGAATTTAAATATTCCGATCGAATCTACAATTACAAAATAAACCCCAGAATACTCAACACTTGAGTCAGATTAAAAATACCTAAAAGATAGCACATTCAGAAATAGATATAACAGTGCAAAAACCAATGCATAACCCCTTCGTACGGCCGCGGAACCGCGGTTCAAGCACGGTACGGCCGCGGTTCCGCGGCGGTTTGTACGTTGTATGCGCTCGTTTTTCACCATTACTCTTATATTTCCCTGCTGAATTTTTTAGGAATTTTTAATTCTGAAAAATCACTGTTTTTAGAAAAAGTCCAGAGAAGGGTTCAAATCGTCGTATCGGAGTTCGTTCGGAGTTTTAACTTTGTAAACACGTCGTTTAATGCTCTAGCTAGGCTCTGATACCACTGTAGGGTTCCTAGGCACTCTTGTGAGGGTTCATAAGGCATCAACCATGCCCGAATAAAATTTTAGACGTGCCGAACAACCCAAAACCGGGATCTTTGCTAGATTATTAGGGTTTAATATGCAAGTAAACATCTTTACCACTAAGTGTGAGGGATTACAACCTTTGTAGTCTGCTCCTTCGCTTCATAAGCTCCGAGTAGAAGTCCCTTCGCCACGATCCATAATCTCCCGGACTCAAGAGAGGCTCCACGACTCGAACGATCCATGATAGCTTGTCGTATTCCTTTTCTCCGATGATCTACGTCGAAGTTGCAATAACTCAAGCTCTCTCACTCTAATGAGGTGAACACCCTAATCTAATGGGCTAGATTAGATGAGGATGATGGAGTAGTATTTATGCTTTCTTTTTATATCATTTTCTCACAAGAAATCATCACAAAAGAAATAACTAGTAAGCTTTCTCAAAGCTAAAGGGAGAAGAAGATGAATGAAAAATAGCTAATCCTTTTGTGATGAATAGTAGAAGTGAATATATGATTGATTATGGAACCATGGTCAAGGATGAGAAGCTTAACTTTTGTAGAGAATAAACTAGAGCTAGGGTTTGGTTAGGTTAAAAATGAGTCATGGATAAGTATCAACCATAATATCTTAACCAAGACAAAAGGAATGCTTCTAGATGGTGCAAGAAGAAGCTAACCCTAATCAAACCCTAATCTCTTTTTATCATCACTAAACATGTTTTATAATAAATCATATCATGTTACTATAATATATATCACATATATATTATATTTGTAAAAAAAGAAAATAATACAATTAATATATATCGCATATATATCAATGTATTATCCGGTGAGAAAATGAAATAATAAAGCGAGCCAATATTAGATAATGTAATACAATATATCATATATATTATTATACATTAAACCATCGAATCAACACTTGATCCGACAATCCGGCTATATCGAATATAACCGACTAATATATCATGTACCGATTCATCGAATCAACACTTGATCCGATGACCCGGTTCATATCTAAATATCGCGAGAATATAGTACGGTATCACATATCGCATTATCCTTGGTCCTGCACATATCACATATGTGCCGCTACTCTGTTTTGCCTGAGCCAAGAAACCTCTGTGTAGGACTCTAAAGAATCGTCAAAACGCCGGTAGCAGGTGATGATCATATCAAACACCCACAAGCTGCAAGCGGTCAGCTAAACGTAAGAGCCACCCAGGTATTGAGCGATCAGAAGATCAACAAGCTAGCATGTCCGTTCTCTTGTGAATCCAATCAGTAACACTCCCGTACAGTCCGGTATGTCCGTCTGATATGTCGCATATCAAGTCTAGGGGTGGTATACGTCAGACCCCAGTAACCGATAAGTCGTGTCGATGTGAGGCTCATAACAGGTCGAGAAACTACTGGTAACACTTACCAGTATATCTCTATATCAGCCCTGGCCAGGGACTTCCAGTTATAGCCAATCGAACACAGCACAGCATCAACTCCCTATACCGGGAGAGACGAATCCCCTCCTATCGCTCATTGCCTCCATGTGATTCGGGACTGTACCTAAAAGCCAACATTTTGCACGCCCTCTTGGACGTGGTAAGGTGGAAATCAAAGCACAGTGGGAATCACACAAGACTCTATGACGATCTCGGGGCTACAGACTACCCTGTACCAGTGTCACCGGAGAACTGCCATCTGACGTATGGTATATCACCATCTGGGAGTTCTCGGCGAGTCCGTCCAGTGTACCCAGTCTCCACTGAGCACCCGTACACCATCCTTGATGTCAAACACCGATGGATATGGGATCATCCATCGCCCATCATATGGGTCAAGATGCGTATACGCAAGTCTACTCTGGTGTATCGATGCCCTGTCTCGATATACCCTCGACTAGGAACATTTATAGGATGTACTCATCGACTACCGTGGCCCCACTAGTATGATCTCATCATAATCCCAGTAGTCGAGTACAGATCCTAAGGGCTTTATCAACATGTGAGAGAAAGACAGTAAACCAATACAAGTCAACATGTTAAGATAAAGTGAAACCAAATAGCATACTATCATGACGAGCAAGAAAGTCCTCTCTGTATATATCCAAGCATACATCATAATATACATCATATGTACAACAATGGCCTTTAGGGCATATACATAACTAACAGAAAGGTAAGAAAACCGCCTAATATCTGAGTCGATACATATATATATATATATATATATATATATATAATAGTCGGTGATCCCGCCTCAGTAATATCCCATACGATACCCTAATACAACCTCGAGTCAAGAGTGCGGATCTATCATCAATATAGCTCATACGGTAAATCCGTCGTACGGCATCCCAAATCTGGGTACGGGTCAATATCACATCGATCACACTATTCATCTGGTATCCTCTTTATCAATTATCATGATCGGGGGTACTGATCCACGTCTAGTACAATACTGATACCACATATGTATATGCATGCGTGTGTCTGAAAACACCACGTCAAAAGGACCCGCTAAAACATCACGTCGTATCTCAAATACGAACCATATCATATCACCAATCTTACGGCCTCAAACCCAATCTCATCGACTCATCTCCAATCCCAAGTACTATCCTCATAATCCGGGTATATGTATACGTGTGTGTGTGTGTGTGTGTGTGTGTGTGTGTGTGTGTGTATACACACATAGTCCCATACCCATGTGTGTGTATATATATATATATATACATACATATCCCCATATATGCACAGGTAATAGAATGAATGCGGGTGTGTGCGTGTAGGTGTAAACCTATTCTAGGTTCGCGACTAAGAAGCTATGCTAGTTCACTTCTAATAACCCCAAACTAACCATGAACACATAATCATATCTTGATAATTATCCACGTATCATAAACCACATATATATCCAGTTATATATCATAAATATACTACGAACTGCGGGGGTGCTATACGCCATCCACCCGATTTCTCCCCGTAGATATAAATCTAGTCACCTTGACCTTCGCTTGCCGATGTCGATGTCGTCACGCGCTCGCTTTTCATCTTGAAGTCTTCATGAGGGTACCTACATATAGTAACGTATCGTATCGGATTAAAATCCAAATCAAAACCAAAATGGCACGCGGAACTCACATAGGTCCAAACCTATGGTTTGCCCTCGCAACTTAACCAAATAACACCCGATAGAGACGTACAAACGTCAAGTGGTCGATGCTAAACACAAATAGCAAAACTTAAATCCATAAACATCACGAAATGTAAAACAGCAACTAAAAAAACATGCTCCAGATTTTTTCTAAGGCAAAAACTAGGTGCACAAACAGGTCTAGGCTGGTGTATAGGGTCTATATGAGCTATAGGGGCAACCTGGGCACCTAACCAACCAAGGTGGCCGACCACACATAGGTAAATTCAGGCCAGGCCGGTTCTGGAAGGGAGTTAGGGTCTCGTCTGGTCAGGTTGGTCTCATATTGGTCCAATTTGGCCTCTAGAGTTGTTTGTTTGTCTCAGAATTTTCCCGGGTCATCCCAGATTTCCCTGCACACTCAATTTCCTCACAAACCGACATGGATAGTTTTTGTTTTCATTATTTGGGTTTGTTTCAGTACGGTCTAGGTTTCTAAGATCATAGGGGGGTTTAAGGTCACCACCGAGGCTTAATTACACAATCACAACTCAAAATCAACCCTAACCCTCTCTAGGGATTTCCAAAGTCCACTAAACTTTGCCAAATCAATTTTAAACTTGAATAGATACATAAGCAAATGAAATACTACACTAATTGTGAAGGAATTACCTCATTTGACACTCATGAATCCTCTACAGCGCCAAAATGCAAACTTTCTTGGTCCAAAGTATAGCTTGTGAGCTTGTGCACAAAATTTGTGAAGAGGAGATGATATTTTGGTGTTGTTTTGATGATGATTTGAGGGTTTTAAGTGGAGGTGGTGGAGGGTGCTGCCATGAGAGGAAGGAGAAGAAGAAAGATGAAGATGATGAGATGAGAAGCAATGGCCCATCACTATGGTTGACCCCCCACCCTCTCTCTCATGCCCATACCCCTTTCGTTAATGTTTTCCTTTTCTTTTTCTTTTCTTTTCTTCTCTTGGCAATAGTAAATCCAAAACAATAACCATACACCCAAAAATCATGTAGGAAAAATGTAACAAGTGTGAAAAAAAAGACATGTGCACAAAACACGCTTAAAGTCCGATTAGCGATTTTTAATCGCGATTAGCACAAAATTAGTGTATAATAAATCTTAAACTCTCATAATTTGCTTAAATCACATAAAATACCATCTTTTTAGTAATTTCCATAATTTTCCAAATTTTTCCCAATTTATCGGTATTTAATTATACCGCCTTATTAAAATATTCAATATTTTATTATTTAATTACAAAAATTCCCAAAAATAATATTTATTTTTTTGAAATGTTACACACCTACCAAGAAAAACACCCAAATGAAGCTATGTGTCAGCGATGCCGCTACGGATCCATGCGGTCAACCTGCAAGAACTGTGGCACAACGGGGGTGAGTTGCCAACTCGTGAGTAGATAAACATCAACAAGTAGAAATCGAATAAACAACGACTCTTAGGTTAACTAAATCATAAAGGTAATACTATGATATCTAGAATGTCCGGGTCGATATATGTGCCAACACTGTAAGTAAATGCCTATCAGCATATGGATATCATCCAACAATATATCAATGCCTGAATGCATGTAGATTTCGTCCATCCATATAATCAATGTACGTATGCATGCGGATCTCGTCCATGTGTCAACCACTGACACAACATCATCATGCATGTAAATATCACAAAAGCATATGCATGAAAGTATGAGGATATAAATCAACGTGTGTCCCTCGCGACACATCAAAATCATGGAACCTGGGTGTCCAGCATCGACACTCGAAACATCATGAAACCCGTGTCCAGCATCGACACGTAAATCCTTATATCTCGGGCTCCATCGGTCCGGATCGGCCCTCGGGCTCCGTCTGCGGGATCGGCCCGCGGGCTCCGGCAGACGGGTGGGCCCAATATCCATCTCCCGAACCGGTCGGTATCCTCCGGATAACCGCCAGGCCCAACCAATCACCGGTATGCAGTAGTCCCTCTGCCAGGCTCATCATCATCCCCACAATCTTCTCGCCCCGAGGTACCATACCGGGTCCACCATGAACCCGCAAACGGATCATCCAACTCCTCGAATTGGGTTTTCATATATCACACATTTCAGAACCGAGAAAACGCATGGTGGACGCACTGAAATATCATATCAAGAGAAACCGACTTTTTTAAAACAATGCATACTATCTTTTGAAATAACCACGGTTCTCAAATCCAGAAATCTCATGAAAACAACACATCTTAATGCGTATAATCGTAAAGCATGATGTATGCAACATATAATAGAAATTTAAGCATATCCGTATATCATGCAACTTGGAATCAGTAATATGCACATGTCGAGGGAAAGCCGTCTTTTTAAATGAATCCAGTTTTAAAATATATCTTGCGGTTCCCAATTTCTCCCAAGTCAAATGCAACATCGTAAAAGGTGCATATGTAACTATAGCAAGTAAACTATGCAAGGGGGTCATATCATGATGCAGCAATCCTACTGTGTAGTGACATAGCAATTATCGATGATGAAGTGTGTGAGCCGGCCAATCTGTGTAAGTGTAACATACGCATCATCGATAATGGTGCAGGTGTACTAGCACAGATATATGACATGCAATGAAAGTGACATGAACGTAGCATAAAGTAAATCACATGCGAATGCTGACAGGTATACGTATCTATCATGACCGAATCGGTGAATCAAACAATCGGCATCCAGCCTCACAACAACACATACGGTATAATCCATCGTACGGCATCCCTTAGTCAAGGGTACGGATCAATCGTCATAAAACTCATCACGTGCGAAAAATCATCGTACGGCGGCACTAAACCATCGGGGATCCTATCATCCTATATGACAATGAGGGGTACGGACCTAACGTCTCGTACGACATAACACTCATGATTCACAACATTTATATATATATATATACACACACACCTACATCCTAGGTCGCATCCATAACAATCTCATATCGGAGGACCGACAAAGGTATCAGACATCTCAATCGACTCGCATCTGTATACCAACATATCAATCAAATCATCATATCACATCGTATGTCCTTTTCGTCACAATAAGTCATCTCAATATATACATTCTATCTTATACATCTAATGTCATGCTAAAACTCATACTTACTCTAGTACAACTACATATCATCAAGTCGTGATTCACATTCACCTTTCTTATCCTTATAGCTTTCATCTCACATCTTCATATTTATATATTCAACCATTCATCTTTAACTATCTTATTAACCATAATCCTAGTTTTCAAATCTAGGCTTCTACGACTGTACCCTATAGATAAGTTTCCATCAAAAACTTGCGGGGGTGTTATACGCCATCCACCCGACTTCTCCCATAAATATAGATCTACTCAACTTGATCTTGCTCGCCGAAGTCGATGTAGCCATTCTCTTCTTCATCATCCGAAGTACACGTGAGGGTACCTACATATATAACAAAATCGCATTAAAATCAAGGCGGAAAAACCAAAACGGCATACGCTTCGCTCATAGGTTAAAACCCATAGCCTAGCATGCAAAACACGACCAATAACCCTGGTCGTTGACGTTCAAACTCCACACGACAGAAATAAAATACCAAATACCAAATTCAAATTCATTAAAAGCCTCACAACAATTTCAGAAACTATGTAAAACACTTCCAGATTTTCCTCAGGTGACAATTAGCCAATTTTGCATATGTAAAAGGTCTATTTAACTGATTTAGGAGCTACAGAAGAAACAAGGGGCCAAACCATCCTAACCTGGCCACAATTTGCGGCTAGGATGAATAAAATTGCGGCCAACTGGAGGGCATTGGGGCTCGGGTCTCTGTGGTAGCTTCCTGGTTGCCTGCACATCACTCAGTGTTTGCTAAATAATTTTCAGGTCACCCGGGTGTTAGCAGATCACCAAATTCTATCACAAATCCATCAATTTTCCGATATCGGGATTTCTAAGATCGTGTTGCAGGGTTTATGTCTATGGTTTAAGTCTCTAATCATACTTTAAAGGGGTTATATGGTCTCTAGTAACCTCAATTACACCATAGCAACTCAAGAATCCCTCAAGCCCTAACTAGGAATTTTCTAAGTTCACCAAACCACTCAATATTGATACTAAACATGTATGAATGCTTAATAAATTGAAATAATACACTAATGGTGCAGAAATTACCTCATTTGGCAACTCAAGAAAATTCTTGAGTTGCCCCAAGTCTCAAAATCCAATTTTTCATGGTCCAAAGTGCATCTTGTGAGCATGTGCATGATTTTAATGAAGAGGGTTTAGTGTTTTGATGAATTTTTGGTGGTGTTTTGAGGGTTGAAGAGGAGGTGGGGGAGTGAGGCAGCCATGGGAGTTGAGGGGAGAGAAAATGATGGAGGAGAGTGAAGGAAACAAATGGGCATGGTTCACTTTGACCCCTCACCCTTTCTCTCTCTTGCCCATCCCTCATTCTTTATTCTTTTCTCTTTTCTTTTATTTTATTTAAAACCAATCATGCATGAAGGAAAAGAAAAGAACATGGTAGTTAAAAATGTAACAATGTGAAAAAGACTTGGTGCATGTCACATGCACAAAACTACCTTAAGACACGATTAGCGATATTTAATCGCGGTTAGTATTAAAATGGAATAAAATAAATCATAAGAATTATAATTTGCTTAAATCATATAAATCCCTCCAAAATCACCATTTAATTTAATTTTCCAACATTTTCCAATTTATCGGTATTTAATTGTACCGCGTCATTAAAATATTCATATATTATTATTTAATTATAAAAATTCCCAAAAATAATATTTTATTTTTATGAAATGTTACAATCTTCCCCCCTTAAAGAAATTCTGTCCCCGAATTTAAATTTAAACCCCCAAATACTAAAATTTTTTAACGATCGGCTCAAATCAACGGGGCTCCGAAATCACAGAAGATACCGAATAACACAGCGCGTCAAGTGCGCAGGAAAACGAGTACAAAACTCAAAAACCGAACTCCGTCAAGCGTCACGCAAATTATCGGATTTGCACGCATATCCTCGAAGTTACAGTGGAGATACAGATCTCGAAATCCTCTACTGAATTCCGACGTACACTAGCCAAATACTATATATGTATATAGTACGCATCCTTGAAAAATCTCCAAAAATTGAATAAAATACATGCAATATCTTTTCTGAATCGCCGTGTGATGCGTAACTCATGGCACAAGTGACGGACACTCATTTGTAAAGTAATAAATATATGCTCATATTGGTTTTGCTAAACATATGTTCAGCCTTTTTTTTTAAATATCCCAAAAGGTTTTCCTTTATAAACGTTCATGTCGCTCACGGACACGTAGAAAATAGCGAGACTATATCTCATTTTTGAAAACCTCTTGTTAAAGTTTTAATGCATGCGAAAAACTCAGGTACTGCCTTAAGATCAGCCCTATTCGGCCACTACATAGTAGAGTGCCCATCAAGAAAACAAAGTGCTCAAAAGCAAAATCAGCCTCAAAAGGCGTATCCAACAATCACGTGCGTCTGGTGCATACGGAAATCAGATCCAAATATAAGTGCCACAATATGCACAAAAGAAAAAGTAAGTGTAACGGGTGTGCACGAAAACATCTGTCCAGTGCAACGGGTGTCCACGACAACCATATCAAGTGCGTCTAGAGTGCACGAAAATCCAAATCCGGTGCAACTAACCTGCACGAATGAAAATCACAATCGAGTGCATCCAGTGTGCACAAAATCACATCCCATATCATGCGCCCAACATGCATGAAAATCCAAATCAAGTGCATCCATCATGCACGAAAAAATCTAAATTAAGTGCATCCATCATGCACGAGTAAAACCTTACTCAAGTGCATCTGATGCGCACAAAATCCAAAATCAAGCGTCTAATATGCGCAAAATCCAGTCCAAACGCGTCGGGTCCGTAAAAGCATATAGTGCAGTAGCTTGTATGAAAACGCACGGCAAGTGCCAACGAGCACGAAAAACGCAATCTGATAACGCAAATGCTCAAAGACATAATTCGGGTGCAACCAATGTACGGAGTATAAATCTAGTGCAACTAATGCACGAATACCCGTCCAGTGCAACAAATGCATGAAATGCAAATCGAGTGCGACAAAATACCAATACGGTGCATCTAGTGCATGAAATACAAATCCAGTGCATCTAGTGCACGAAATACGAATACGGTGCATATAGTGCACGAAATACGAATACAGTGCATCCTGTGCACGAAATACGAATACAGTGCATCATGTGCACGAAATACGAATCCAGTGCATCTAGTGCACGAAATACAAATCCAGTGCATCTAGTGCACGAAATACAAATCTGGTGCATCAAGTGCACAAAATACCAATCAATAACTCAAATGTGTAAATAGCAACACCGAGTATACCAAGGTGTATAAAATCATATACGTGTGCAACTGCGTGCACAAAACACATATCAATGCACTGCAAGCACATATAAGCTATACCGAGTGCAAAAATCAAATCGAGTGTATACCATACGCATAAAATCAAATCAACTGTATGAAATCCACAAAATCATAAATATGTGCAGCCAAGGCATAAAATCAATATCAAGTGCAATAGATATGCACAAATCATAACCCAACACAACGGCGTATAAAACATATCTCAAGTGCAATACTATGCACAAAATGTAAATGCCCAGTAGGTGCAGCCATGGTGCACGAAATCAATATCAGGAAACTCATCATCAAAACTTAAATCCAAGCGGTATAAGCGTGATACTCAAATCACAAACGCAAAACGCAACAAATGACATTGAGGTACACCTCCTACAATGTCGAAGAATAAACTGGTGCGCCTAAAACCGGCAGAACAAGAACATCTGCTTGCTTCCTACTCACAGTCTGGCATCCTCTGTCTCTAGGTCCTCATCTTCTCTGTGGATTTACAAATCTTGCAATCTATCGGCTCATCGGCCCGGTCAGGTGTGCTAACGGGAACGATTCCGTTCTGGCATTTCTCTGGTCATCTCTTGGCCAATCATCACGACCACTCGTAAAGCAGCACGTCACTGGCGCCGGCCTCTGGCCCTCTGAATACACGTGACACAACTGATCGTGGGTACAAATCTCATCGCAGCCGTGTCCTGGAAGGAACCTGCTCAGGATCTCTTCCAATCTCGCCTGTGCTGAACTATATGGAGGTTGGTACTCTAGCATAATCTTTTCTCACTTTCTGAACATCTGCGTTCTCAGCACAACATTTCCTCGGGAACTGGACGCATCCCAACACCTCTGTAAGCATATCAGATCTCTGATCTCGGTGGGGAGTAACAACAGTTCGCGAACCTCTCGCGCCAACCTCTGGTTCCACTTTTCTGTATCCACTTCGACATCACGTCATGCTATCTGCGCACTGCAACTGTTCTCGGCCATGGTCAATCCGGAGTCTCTCACACGGACTCGAAGTTACGAACTTGGTATCTTCATCACTCTGTAGAAGATCTCTAGCCGAACACGTCCTCGGGAACTCGTCCTAACTATCGGAGGAATACTCAACACTGTCCGCTCTCGATCAACTCGCAACACATCTGGGTGAGGTCTTCTATCCGAAGCTGGTCAGCTTGCTGATCTCTTATCATATGAGATTCGGACGACGTCAAACTTTTCGATCGATTCGTCAAAGTCCCATAATTCCCCGAAAGATCAACACCTGAGCACAGTCTAATAATATCCCGCACATGCCACAGTACCTATGGACCAACCGTAGAAGGGCAAACCCAAGCCTCACTGATGGCACCGCTGAACTGCTGCAAACCCTAAGGTTCAGAAGTGGTTCCATGGTCATTATGTCGAGTTAGGGTTTCATTCTTCTAGAGGGTCCAAAGAATTTCTTGCATGTTCCTCCGAATACTTTAAACTTGGAAAAATAGGTTCCTGACATTTGTTCGAACTTTTTAACTTCGCTTTGACGACATGTGAATACCCTTCGTCTGCACGCTAAACAATGCCTCAATCTTCCAGAAAAGACATACATCTCGGTCATCTCTGGATTGGTCATCTCTAGACCTGAGTAAGACTCTCCATACCAGAAACTGGGCCTGCGTCAGCGCATCAATCTGACAAATCACCTTCGTCTCTCAACTCGGGGTAGACTAGCTATCATTTGTCGCATCTCTGCCTGGAAGCTCCAGGGATCTCAGCTCGTATACTCTGGAGGCGACATCCTATCAATCTCAGCAATAGCTGGGTCATCTGTATGCATGGTAGACAACATCACAATCTCTGAGGTAGGCTGTACATTAACAGTCCTCTCGCAACTGGCAGCTCTAACAATGGCCCGATCATCCGGTGCAAAACCAAACACTCACCTCAACAAGAGATCACAACACAACACTACATCAAGACGCTCCCATATCACCAGAAAACACAATGGTCAGCCATCGCCCATGACGAGCTCGCCCTGAACGCATCACTAGCAGCAGCTCAATCTGCGCTCAAACTATGGTGACAGGAACCTCAATGTGTATCGATGAAGGTAGCTCAACGGAACGAAAGGAATCAACAGATCCAGAATGGATACATGATCATAAGAAGAAACAGTATCAATGAAAGTATGATCATGGAAATGAACAGAATCAAGGATCTCAAATGGATGTATAATCATGGGTACGAAGAGAATCACAGATCTCAAAATATGTACATCCTAAGGTTTCTTAAGTGGAGTATCGTATCGTAAATATTCCGCGGAACATACGTACGGTACGTCACTCTACTCAAGCTACCTGCTCCATCAATCAAGGTCAGCCAATGAAACGAAAGTTCGGGTCTAATACCCTCTTGTTCAAGTCTAAGTTCCGTAATGTCAAGCCTAGGTTCCAAAATATATATATGCCCTAGACTCCGCATAGTCAAACAGAGACTCGAACCAAGGTTAAACCTAGCGCTCTGATACCAACTTTGTCATGACCCGAAATATTAGCTTGTGACCAGCACTTAAATCACGCAACGTCTAAAAGCGTAACGTAATTCAAGTAAGCTGAAACCCAGAAATCTAAACCTTTTTAATGAAAATAAAAGAGGTGAAGTTTTGAAATAAAGGTATAATGAAATCATGTTTTCTTACATGCTTAGAAAAGGAACATGAATAATGCAAGTGAAATTTACGAGTTTGAAAACAGGTTTCGTCTATTTAAAAATTTGGGTAGCAGCTCCTCTGTATTTTTTGATCCAAAACCACAATACATGATAATATAAAAGGCATCCCCAAGCGGGAGCTAGCTCTTCGCCAAACGGCGGATCCACAACCACGCAAAGCATAAATATAAATATACGACGCCCAACGGTGAAGATCGCCACAAAAGATAATGAATAAAGTGAGATATCAAAACCACAAGTAGCGGAAAACCCCTCGCTCAAAGTCTCGCAACCATAAGTCTCACTAAGTCTCAATACTTATACAATTACAAATTTTGATTGATGGAGTTGACCAGACACAATATAAATAATAATACGAGAGTGGGTACGATACAAATGTCCCACCTACCAAGCAAAACACCCAAATGAAGCTATGTACCGGCGATGCCGCTACGGATCCATGCGGTCAACCTGCAAGAACTGTGGCACAATAGGGGTGAGTTGCCAACTCGTGAGTAGATAAACATCAACAAGTAAAAATCGAATAAACAACGACTCCTAGGTCAACTATATCATAAAAGTAATATTATGATATCTAGGGTGACCGGGTCGATATATGTGCCAACACTGTAAGTAAATGCCTATCAGCATGCGGATATCATCCAACAATATATCAATGCCTGAATGCATGTGGATCTCGTCCATCCATATAATCAATGTACGTATGCATGTGGATCTCGTCCATGTGTCAACCACTGACACAACATCATCATGCATGTAAATATCACAAAAGCATATGTATGAAAGTATGAGGATATAAATCAATGTGTGTCCCTCACGACACATCAAAATCATGGAACCTGAGTGTCCAGCATCGACACTTGAAACATCATGAAACCCGTGTCCAGCATCGACACGTAAATCCTCATATCTCGGGCTCCGTTGGTCCGGATCGGCCCTTGGGCTCCGTCTGCGGGATCGGCCCGCGGGCTCCGGCAAACGGGTCGGCCCAATATCCATCTCCCGACCTGGTCGGTATCCTCCAGATAACCGCCAGGCCCAACCAATCACCGGTAGGCAGTAGTCCCTCTGCCAGGCTCATCGTCATCCCCACGATCTTCTCGCCCCGGGGTACCGTACCGGGTCCACCATGAACCCGCAAACGGATCATCCAACTCCTCGAATTTGGTTTTCACATATCACACGTTTCAGAACCGAGAAAACGCATGGTGGACGCACTGAAATATCATATCAAGAGAAATCGGGTTTTTTAAAACAATACATACTATCTTTTGAAATAACCACGGTTCTCAAATCCAGAAATCTCATGAAAACAGCATATCTCAATACGTATAATCGTAAAGCATGATGTATGCGACATATAACAGAAATGTAAGCATATCCGTATATCATGCAACATGGAATCAGTAATATGCACATGTCGAGGGAAAGCCTCCTTTTTAAATGAATCCAGTTTTAAAATATATCTTGTGGTTCCTAATTTCTCCCATGTCAAATGCAACATCGTAAAAGGTGCATATGTAACTATAGCAAGTAAACTATGCAAGGGGGTCATATCATGATGCAGCAATCCTATTGTGTTGTGGCATGGCAATTATCGATGATGAAGTGTGTGAGCCGGCTAATCTGCGTAAGTATAACATACGCATCATCGATAATGGTGCAGGTGTACTAACACGGATATATGACATGCAACGAAAGTGACATGAACGTAGCATAAAGTAAATCGCATGTGAATGCTGACATGTATACGTATCTATCATGACCGAGTCAGTGAATCAAACAATCGGCATCCAGCCTCACAACAAAACGTACGGTATAATCCATCGTACGGCATCCTCTAGTCAAGGGTACGGATCAATCGTCATAAAACTCATCACGTACGGAAAATCATCGTACGGCGGCACTAAACCATCGGGGATCCTATCATCCTATATGACAATGAGGGGTACAGACCCAACGTCTTGTACGACATAACACTCATGATTCACAACATTTATATATATCTATATACCTACATCCCAGGTCGCATCCATAACAATCTCATATCGGGGGACCGGCAAAGGTATCAGACATCTCAATCGACTCACATCCATATACCAACATATCAATCAAATCATCATATCACATTGTTTATATCAGAATTTTACATTATTATATCGCCCATTCTTAAGGACATTACATATAAATAGGTGCTTTTAATCCATGTCTGAAAAATAGTTGCAGGTTACAGGTTCTCAGATCGTTACAGTAAAATTCATGAAAAGTCACTACAAATGTGAGACTACGACCAACAACAAATGAATCCGTACGATGCTGCCTACCAGTTCAAGGAACAAATGAAAATCATTAGACAGTTCAATGCACAAAGCACAAGGGCGGCACAAGATTCAAGACTTCAAAGCAAAGCTCAAGGCAAAAGTCCACATCATTCTGCACTGTTGAAAATCTGGAAGAAAATAGAAGAGATTCTGAGGAACCAAGTGAAGAAAACAGAAGGAAAAAGCAACATGAAGCAACCCTGAAGAATTGATCCCAAGATCCCACCAAATAGCCGCGGAACCGCGGCCAAACAGGCTATTATGCCGTGGAACCACGGCCGTATGGTGCACGTGTCGGTGCTTTGACCCGGTTTTCTTAGGGTAGTTTGGTAAATTCATGTATGGATCAGAATGTAACCTAGGGTTTTTTCTATCTATAAATAGGAAAGCCAAATGCCTCTCTTTACTTTTATGCCTCTTTCAGGGTGCCTCTTTTGGGGCATGCCTCTTTTTAATTCTTAGATTAAAATTTTAATTCCAATTGTAATGCACTTGTTGAGAGGTCATCAATAAAGGTATTTTTATTTTTATCTCGCATTCTTTTATTATCTGAATTTTTATCTTGCAATTTTTATCTGTTCTTTTATTATCTGCAATTTAGTTTTCTAATATAAAAATTATAAAAATGAATTTTATTGTGAACTTCCTAATGAGTGAGTAATTCCTCACTTGTTAGGGTTAGGATAGAGAAGGTTTGAGAGAAGGAAATCTCTCTCACTACTTTCCTTGCCCATATAATTTTAATTAATTAGGACTCTATTTAAATTAACCACACACCGCTCACTACGGCACCATATCCTATAAGATAGCGGTGATTCCCTAGTTAGACCGGTTGTGGTTGAATTAACTGGAGGTTAGGGCTAAAAGTTAGGAACGGACGGACAAGGACCAAAAGGAAGAAACTACGTTTCTTCCTAGTCGTGCTAATCCTCGTTGTTGACTATTACCCTAACACCTATATTCTTAACTAGGGCATTGTTAGCAGTGAGAAGAATCCATATTTCAAATTAACCTAATCATAACCCTAGCAAGACTTTAAATCAATTTAATCTCATTCTTAGATCTTAAAACAAATCCTACCAAAAATAGGACTTAACTCGTTAGAACTTAAAGAAAAGAACACAATTTCCTTGTGGATCGACTCATACCCAACCGGCTAGCTACCAAGCGACACCGTCTTGATTGCGGTATTCTTAACTTTAAAACACACGTACAAAACTTCAAACAATCAAATGGCGCCGTTGCCGGGGAGACGGTGGTCGCTTTCTTTATGTAATTTCGGGTTAATTAAAAAAATTGAAAAATTTTAAAACAAAAAAAAATAATAAAAGAATAAAAATCATTTTGTTATTTTTGAAAGGTTTTTGTGCGAGTGTGCAGGTTTGGAGCAAATTCTGATTCAGATCTGGAGCAAGCTCAGTGAACAAATCCAGAAACAGGGGATCTGAGAACTAACTCAGCACAGAGAAGAATTTTGGAGATCTAAACCTACTTATCTGCCGCAGAACCGCGGCAGAATCAGGCCTTTGACCGCGGAACCGCGGTCAACCTGTGACGTCAGCACCCTATTTTCTCTGTGAGTATCTTTTTTATTCTCTCCTACCCCCTGAACTCCACCGAAATAATTTTCCTGCCGGTATTCTTTGCACAGCAACCTCTTCTCCCTCTCCAATAAATTGTTTTTATGCAGGATTCTTTACGCTGCAAAATAAAAAAATTTGAAAGTGTTTTAGATTTTTTGGTTGTTCCTGCTTTGCATAATTAATACGGAATTTAAGGGGCTATAACACCAACTCAGATTGGGTGGGGATTTCATCACCCTTCCTAAGACCCCAAAAATCACTAAAAGCATACGCATCACCCTTGAGCTTAATTAAAAAATATCTAAACTCAGCCAATAAAGGACTGTCGTGCTCATTAGAACAGAGGAAGGTTGTGGGCATTCAGTCGTTTATCTAAACCTGACTTTGTGGTGCCTAGGCTAGACAAATGAGAAATGTAATTTTAAAAGGCCTGTCTCACGGTGATTCGTGAGCGGAACCCTCCTTTCTTCATTTGTGCTTACCTGGCCATAATTGGCGGTGAAGAGGCTATTAGTTATATGTATGCCCTAGAGGCCATTACTGTACATACGATGTATATTGTAATGGATGCTTGGACATACATAAGGAGGACTTTCTTACTCGACATGATAGTATGCTATCTGGTTGCACTTTATCTTAACATGTACTCTGATTGTCTCTATGTTACATGTTGATAAAGCCCTTAGGATATGTACTCGACTACTGGGACTATGATGAGATCAAACTAGTAGGGCCACGGTAGTCGATGAGTACATCCTATAACAGTTCTTAGTCGAAGGTGTATCGAGACAGGGCATCGATACACCAGAGTAGACTGGCGTATACGCATCTTGACCCATATGATGGGCGATGGATGATCCCATATCCATCGGTGTTTGACATCAAGGATGGTGTACGGGTGCCCAGTGGAGACTGGGTACACTAGACGGACTCGCAGAGAACTCCCAGATGGTATTATACCTCACGTCAGATGGCAGTTCTCTGGTGACACTGGTACAGAGTAGTCTGTAGACCCGAGATCGTCATAGAGTCTTGTGTGATTCCCACTGTGCTTTGATTTCCATCATACCACGTCCAAGAGGGCGTGCAAAAAGGTGGCTTTTGGGTACAGTCCCGAATCATATGGAGGCAATGAGCGATAGGAGGGGATTCGTCTCCCCCGGTATAGGGAGTTGATGATGTGCTGTGTTCGATTGGCTATAACTGGAAATCCCTGGCCAGGGTTGCTGAGATTTACTGGTAAGTGTTATCAGTAGTTTCTCGAACTGTTATAGACCTCATATCGACACGACTTATCAAGCTACTGGGGTCTGACGTTTACCACTCCTAGGAGAGATATACGACATATCAGACGAAGAGACTGGACTGTACGGGAGTGCTACTGATTGGATTCGCGGGAGAAAGTACAGGCTTGCTTGTTGATCTTCTGATCGCTCAATACCTGGGTGGCTGTTACGTTTACCTGACCGCTTGCAGCTTGTGGGTGTTTGATATGATCATCACCTACTGCAGGCGTATTGACGATTCTTTAGAGTCCTACACAAAGGTTTCTTGACTCAGGCAAAACGGAGTAGGAACATATATATGATATGTGCGGGACAGAGAGCAATACGTGTATGTGATACCGTATTAGATTCTCGCGATATGAGATATCGGCCGGGTATATGTGATATAGCCGGGTCATCGGATCAAGTGTTGATTCGATGAACTGATACAGATTATATTAGTCGGTTATTTGTGAAATGGCCGGATTATTGGATCAAGTGTTGATTCGATAATTTAATGTATAATTATATATTTGATATATTAAATTACATTAACTGATATAAGCTCACTAAAAAATTCGTTTTCTCACTCGGGTAATACATTGATATATATGCGATATATGTTAATTGTATTATTTTATTTTGTTACAATAAATATTGTATATGTGATATATAATATTGTAACAAGTTGTGATTACTAGTGCAACATGATTAGTAGAGATTAAACATGGTTAGGGTTTGATTTGAGTTAATATTTTCTAGAAGCTTCTAGAAGCTTTATTTTGTTTCTTGCAAAGATATTTCATTTAGATATTTTGCAAGATATTTCCAAACCCAACCCACACCTTTTAACCCTAGTTAAGTCTCTACAATGGTTAGCCTTTCATCTTTAACCATGGTTGCATTTGTAATTATAACAACAATTCATTGTTCATCACAAAAGGATTCATGCTTCTTCTTCTTCTTCCTTCTTTCATGAAAAGCTTTCTAGCTTTTTATGAAGCGATGAAAATGAGCGAGTTAATGAAAATAAATGAGAGCTAAATTCCTACTTCATCATCCTAATCTATTCTTGCCATTTAGATTAGGGTGTTCACTTCATTTGTGAGTGAGAGCTTGTGTTAATGAAACTTCAAGGTAGATCATCTTTGTTATCGAAGATCGGAAGCAAGCTTGCATCTTTCTCTTCGTGGAGCATCTCTAGAGTCCGGAAACTCGATGATCGCAGCGAAGGGACCTCAACACGGAGCTATAGAAGTGAAGGAATGGACTACAAAGGTTGTAATCCCTAACTCTTAGATGTTAAAGTGTTTAACATGCTTTGTTTCGCCTAATCACTAGTTTAAAGATCTTGGTTAGGGTTGTTCGGCACGTCTAAATTTTAAATCGGACATGGTTGATACCTTATAGACCCTTGTAAGAGTGCCTAGTAACCCTGCAGTGGTATCAGAGCCAAGCTAGAGCTTTAGGCGAAGTCTGGACGAAGTTTAAAGTCCGATCGAACTCCGAATACCCGTAAAACCCTAGTTTCTGGAAAAAATTTTAAAATGTTGATTTTTTTCGTATTAAAAATACTCAGAAAAACAAGCAGGAAAATTTAAGAAATACTGTGAAGTACGGACCTCCAATTCAGTCTCTTGACCGCGGAACCGCGGCCAAACCTAGGGTTTGGCGGCGGTTCCGCGGCCAAAATTGTGAATTGGGGTCTGGGTTTTCAGGTATTTATTATTTGGTCCTTTTTGATAGTTCTGGGAATTTTTAATTCTACACAAGTGTTGAGTTTTCTGGGTTGTATTGGGAGCTCGTTGATTCGATCGGAAAGTATAACTTCGTTTATTTTGTCCGGGTAATTTTAGAACGTGTTGAAAAGTTCGAACGGATATCAATAACTCACTTTTTCCCCTGTCGGAAAATTTTCAAAAGTTGGATTTTTTCTCGAGTTTGAAACTTTGGGAAAATCGTACAAGTAACGCGGTGGACCCTCCAGAAGACAACAAACCTTAACTCGATTATGTGATCGTCTGAACCGCCTCTGAACCTTAGGGTTTGTGGCAGTACGGCGTTGCCACATGTGAGGCGTTGGCTTGACCCTTCTACGGCTGGACCATTGGTACTGTGGCATGTGATGTATATTTTTTGAACTCCGCTCAAGTGTTGAGCTATTAGGGAAATCTTGGGTGTTTGTTTATTCGATCGGAAAGTTTAACATTATCTATTTATCTGGAATGTGATACAATATTTGGAATCCATAGGTAGTTATGAGATAACTAATTTGAATGTTATAAATCTAGCAGTTTAATCTCAGATGATCGGTTGCCGCGGGATTTTGATGCGATCAAAAGTCCGTTGCAATCACGTAGCGTACGCGGATACTCGCCGGGTAAACTTAATAGACAGCCATGCCCCATAGCCCCGACCAAGTGACTGTAGGAGAACCCCGTCGCCAAATGCATCCGTTCGGGTGCTCGCGGCAGCGGTGTTCCGCCTTAGTGCACTTCGTCGACAGCATCGGGGGTGCGGTCGTCTACTAATGTTTGCAACGAGCATTCGATCAGGATGTCGGGAATCTTGTTGAATTGCCCGACTTGATATTGAAAAGTGTTTTCGATAATGAGACTAAAATGCGGGGTTTATAATTGTTAGGCATGAGATGTCTAAGGAATTCATTTGGTTAGGCATACGATGTCTAAGGAGGTTGCGGATTCCAACTGTTGTAGTTTTACACTTTCTTTTCTGTAACCGTAAGCGTAGTATGTGGTGTATTGCCGGCTGTTAGTTATGTATATGCCCTAGAGGCCATTGTTGTACATATGATGTATATTATGATGGATGCTTGGATATATACAGAGAGGACTTTCTTGCTCGTCATGATAGTATGCTATTTGGTTTCACTTTATCTTAACATGTTGACTTGTATTCGTTTACTGTCTTACTCTCACATGTTGATAAAGCCCTTAGGATCTGTACTCGACTACTGGGACTATGATGAGATCATACTAGTGAGGCCATAGTAGTCGATGAGTACATCCTATAACTGTTCCTAGTCGAGGGTATATCGAGACAGGGCATCGATACACCAGAGTAGACTAGCGTATACGCATCTTGACCCATATGATGGGCGATGGATGATCTCATATCCATCGGTGTTTGACATCAAGGATGGTGTACGGGTGCTCAGTGGAGACTGGGTACACTGGACGGACTCGCCGAGAACTTCCAGATGGTGATATACCACACGTCAGATAGAAGTTCTCCGGTGACACTGGTACAGGGTAGTCTGTAGACCCGAGATCGTCATAGAGTCTTGTGTGATTCCCACTGTGCTTTGATTTCCACCTTACCATGTCCAAGAGGGCGTACAAAACGGTGGCTTTTGGGTACAGTCCCGAATAACATGGAGGCAATGAGCGATAGGAGGGGATTCGTCTCTCCCGGTATAGGGAGTTGATGTTGTGCTGTGTTCGATTGGCTATAACTGGAAGTCTCTGGCCAGGGCTGATATAGAGATATGCTGGTAAGTGTTACCAGTAGTTTCTCGACCAGTTATGAGCCTCACATCGACACGACTTATCGGTTACTGGGGTCTGACGTATACCACTCCTAGATTTGATATGCGACATATCAGACGAACAGACCGGACTGTACGGGAGTGTTACTGATTGGATTCACAGAAGAACGGACAGGCTAGTTTGTTGATCTTCTGATCGCTTAATACCTGGGTGGCTGTTACGTTTAGCTGACCACTTGCAGCTTGTGGGTATTTGATATGATCATCACCTGCTACCGGCGTATTGACGATTCTTTAGAGTCATACACAGAGGTTTCTTGGCTCAGGCTAAACGGAGTAGAGGCACATATGTGATATATACAGGACCGAGGATAATGCGATATGAGATACCGCATTATATTCTCATGATATTTAGATATGAACCGGGGCATCGGATCAAGTGTTGATTCGATGAATCGGTACATGATATATTAGTCGGTTATATTCGATATAGCCGGATTGTTGGATCAAGTGTTGATTCGATGATTTAATGTATAATGATATATATGATATATTGTATTATATTATCTAATATTGGCTCGCTTTATTATTTCATTTTCTCATCGGATTAATACATTGATATATATGCGATATATGTTAATTGTATTATTTTCTTTTGTTGCAAATATATAATATATATGTGATATATATTATTGTGACATGATATGATTTATTATGAAACATGTTTAAGGATGATAAAAAGGGATTAGGGTTTGATTAGGGTTAGCTCCTTCTTGTTCATTCTAGAAGGATTCTCTTTTATCTTGGTTAAAATATTATGGTTGATCCTTATCCTTAACCTAACCAAACCCTAACTCTAGTTTATTCTCTACAAAGTTTTAGCCTCTCATCCTTAACCATGGTTCAATAATCAATCATATATTCTTTACTACTATTCATCATAAAAGGATTATCATTTTCATTCATCATCTTCTTCTCTCTTAGTTTTGAGAAAGCTTACTAGTTAATTCTTTTGTGATGATTTCTTGTGAGAAAATGAATTAAAAAGAAAGCATAAATACTACTCCATCATCCTCATCTAATCTAGCCTATTAGATTAGGGTGTTCATCTCTTTAGAGTGAGAAAGCTTGGGTTATAGCAACTTCAACGTAGATCATCGGAGAAGCGGAACACTTCAAGCTAGCATGGATCGTTTGAGTCGTGGAGCCTCTCTTGAGTCCGGGAGATCGTGGATCGCGGTAAAAGGACTTCTACTCGGAGCTTGTGAAGCGAAGGAGCGGACTACAAAGGTTGTAATCCCTCACACTTAGGTCTAAAGATGTTATCTTGCATATTAAACCCTAATAATCTAGCAAAGATCCCGGCTTTGGGTTGTTCGGCACATGTAAAATTTTATTCGGGCATGCTTGATGCTTTATGAACCTTCACAAGAGTGCCTAGTAACCCTAACAGTGGTATCAGAGCCTAGCTAGAGCATTAGGCGACGTGTTTACGAAGTTAAAACTCCGATCGAACCCGAACCGACAAAGTTAACCCCCTCTCTGGATATTTTTCAAAATCTGGGATTTTTCTGAATTAAAAATACCTAAAAATATCAGCAGGGAAACATAAGCACTTCTGTGAAAAACGAGCCCCTGTTCCGAACAAACCGCCGCGGAACCGCGGCCGTACCTCGCTTGGGCCGCGGAACCGCGGCGGTATTGAGGAATCAAGGACTAGTTTTTGCACAGTTATTTCTCTTTCTGTGATTTAATTTTTATGGGTATTTTTAATCTGACTCAAGTGTTGAGAATTCTGGGGTTTATTTTGTAATCGATGATTCGATCGGAATATTTAAATTCGTTATTAATTTCCGGATATTTAGAAACTGTTAAAAAGTTCGAACGGATATCATTAACTCACTTTTTCCCGACACGAAAAATTTTCAAGTGTTGAATCTTTTCTCGAGTTTAAATCTTTCGGAAATGCGTGCAAGTTTTGTGGTGGACCCTCTAGAAGTCAACAAACCTTAACTCGATTATGTGACCGTCTTGAACTGCCTTTTGAACCTTCGGGTTTGGGGCAGTATGGCGTGCCACATGTGAGGCGTTGGCTTGACCCTTCTACAGCTGGACCGCTACTACTGTGACACATTCCGGATTATTTGAACTCCGCTCAAGTGTTGAGCAATTTAGGAAATTTTGGGTATTTGATTATCTGTTCGGAAAGTTTAATACTGTCTATTTATCTGGAATGTGATACAATATGTGGAATTCATTATGTTAGGCATGAAATGCGAAGTATGTGATATTTCGGATTTATGATGTCTAAAGTGATTGTGGATTCCAAATATTGTAGTTTTACAATTTCTTTTTTGTGACCGTAAGTGTAGTATGTAGTTGTATTGCCGGTTTTCGTTGCTATACATCGACGACGATCGGTGTATGCATACTTACTTATGTTGATGATATGAGATAATATGTGTTGCTGAGATATGATGTGCAGAATTGTCGCGATTGAATAGCCGGGGGTTTTTTGTGAGATGAGAGTTTTATATTTTCATTCATGTAAATTCAAATGTAATGTAATATTCTTTTATTTGGGGCACTTCCGGGTTGAGGTTGATGCCACTAGTGTTGTATATTATTTACTTTTCCGCGTTAGGATGAACCCAAGGAGGGGAGCACAGGTGACCGGGTTCTGGGGTTCAGTGGGAGGCCATCTCGAGGAGTCGAGACCGGGTCTCCTAAACTCCAGAATTGGTAGGGTCGCTTGCCGCTCTCGTAGGGGTCCAGGGTGTGGGCTTGGCAATTCATCGCGACTGTGGAATCCGTATTTTCTATTGTTGGCTAAATACTAAATACGGACATCCTAGTATATCCCACATTATATCTATGTTTCTGCTGTGATATCTGTGATGGGATCATTTGATATGTTGTGATGGATACTGTATATAGTATATATGATATATTATATAGACGTTACTTATGTTTTACACCCGCATTAGCCCTGCCCTGCTCTGTCGTTAGTTACCTAACCTAACGGTGCATGAGGGGACATCGAGGCGAATGCGGATGGCATAAGTGTACGTCGTATTTATCTGTGATGCTTAGGAAGCATAAGCTGATGGGATTTTTTATTAATGAGATTAATAAAAAGAAAAGAAACCTAAAAGATGTTGTAGAATCAAAACTTTATAAAAAGGGTAGCTACAGTTTTGCTTTGCATAGCGGTATATATGATATACCCTGCACCTTATTCGATGAGGAAAGAGCCGAGATCCCTTCACCGGGAGTGACCTCTTTAGCGAAACTGGCAGATACTACAAAACTCGGTTTGTCTTTTGATTGCTTTTAGAGTTTTGCTTTGCACAGTGATATATATGATATGTCCTGCACCTTATTCGATAAGGAAAGAGCCGAGATCCCTTCACCGGGAGTGACCTCTTTAGCAAAACTAATGAAAGCCTCAAAAACACTCCATTTCAAAATTTCACATGATTCTACGACGATATCAAGTTCATTACGCTCATGGTTTTCTGAAAAACCTGCGTAGCCCTCCGTCATTTCAGATAAAGACTAGTTAGTATTCGTGCTACGTTTGTTGACTATGTTAAGGCGTAGTGTGCGGTAGCTAATTAGTATTTATCTGTTAAAACATGAGATGTGATTGGATTAGGGTAGTTGTACGACTTTGTTGACTATGTTAAGGGTCGTGCAGCTGGGTTTAATTCAATCGGGAAATGACGGGTTGAACTTGGCTAGCAATTATGATTTGTTGACTATGTTAAGGTCAGAAATTGCTAGGGGCAAAATATTATCGGGAATTTCAAGTGTTGAAATTTGCAATGAGATTGCATACCTCCTATGAGATAGTTGGATCCCGATGCCCACTGCGAGTAAGAGTTACTCCTGGAAGAGTTTTACACAGGACAATTAGTCGATCAAGTAGGTGTATAGAAAAGTGTTAACGGGGTTACGCCTCTGGGAAAACGACGTTTACTTTAATTAGGTCCGTGCGAAAGCACGGGGAACCTCCCTCAAAGTACCGACACTGATCTGGCTGAAAGATTGACGAAATTGTAGGGTGTAATTAATCCCGGCTAATCTTACCTTTTAGGGTTTGAAGGTAGATTTGATAAAAACAGTGGGAGACATCCTGATTAGATAAGATAATAACCAATCTAATCTTGCAAGAGCATACGCTAAAGTGTTTTCTTCTCTCTCTCTCCAGGTAGCGACCATGTCAGGCCATAATCAAGATAATAATATGGATGTATTGACTGAACCCACTTATTATACTGAGCAGGGGAACGTTGGACCCGTTCTTTCTTATAAGAGTTATAAGACTGAATAGGGAATAGGGGAATATCTGGATTCTCAAGCCGCCCAGAAGAACATGCATGTTGATGCATCTTCTTCAGGTGTGTTAGTTATTGAGAACTGTTTCTCAGTTCACCCTACATCCTGGGTATTAGATACCGGATCAGGATCCCACATATGTAAATTGTTACATGGGCTACGAAAAGGTAGAGAACTGGGAAAAGGTGATCATTCCGTTCAAGTAGGAAACGGTGCAAGTTTTGCAGCCAAAGCAGTTGGCGAATATCACCTTGTATTGCCAAGTCGTAATACACTGATTCTAAATGAGTGCTATTATATACCGAACATGATGTGCAACATTATATCAGTCTCTTTATTAAGTAAAGAAGGATATAATTTTGTAGTAAAGGATAATGTTCTGAAAATATTCCTAGATTAAAAATTGATTGCATCAGGCTCGTTACATAATGGCATATTCATTCTAAATCAGAATACAGTCCTCAATATACAAAACACACACAAAAGGAAAAGTTCAGAAATAAACGAATCCTTCTTGTGGCATTGTAGACTTGGTCATATCAATGTGACACGACTAGCTAAGTTACATAAGGATGGTTATTTGAATCCGGTCGAATTATCATCTTATGATACTTGCCATTCAAGTTTCAAAGGAAAAATGACCAAAGCTCCGTTTAGTGGACACGGAGAAAGAGTTACTGAACTCTTAGGACTGGTACATAGTGATGTATGCGGTCCCATGTCTACGCATGACAGGAACGGTTCTTCCTACTTCATTACATTCACTGACGATCTCTCTAGATTCGGACATGTGTTCCTGATAAAACACAAGTCTGAAGCTTTTGAGAAATTCAGAGAATATAAGCACGCAGTAGAGAATCAAACGGGCAAAAGTATTAAGATTCTTCGATCTGATCGAGGAGGTGAATACTTAAGCAATGGGTTCCTAGATTATCTAAAAGAGAATAGGATTCTCTCTCAGCTTACTCCTCCTTATACACCACAGCACAACGGTGTATCGGAACGGAGGAATCGCACCCTATTAGATAGGGTGCGCTCTATGATGAGCGAGGCTGAGTTGCCTATTTCCTTCTGGGGTTATGCGCTTGAGACAGCAGCATACCTATTGAATCAAGTTCTGTCTAAATCTGTACCTACCACACCATATGAGATATGGAGTGGGAAGAGACCATATTTTAAACGAGTTAAGATATGAGGTTGTCCGGCCTATGTCAAAAGGCAAAATCCAGACAAACTCGAAGCACGGTCAGTTCTTTGCAAGTTTGTGGGATATTCTAAGAATTCCCAAGGATATTTTTTCTACTACGCTGAAGAACAAAAAGTGTTTGTTTCTCAATATGCCACCTTTTTGGAAAAGGAATTTCTTGAAAAAGAAATTAGTGGCAAAGAGGTAGAGCTGGAAGAGGTTCCAGAAACACAAATTGCAACTGAAGATTTATTAGAACCAGAGGATTCAGTAGTACCCGACGAACCCTAGCCTCTCCGCCAATCTAGTAGGGTTTCTCGTCCACCTGAGCAATACTACGGTTTTCTCATTGATGTTGGAAGCGAGGATTGCATCATGGAAGATGATGGCCCGACTAGTTTCGAGCAGGCCATCACGAGTGGTAACTCTGTGAAATGGCTTGATGC
This sequence comes from Agapanthus africanus, assembly GCA_030015575.1. Lineage (NCBI taxonomy): Eukaryota > Viridiplantae > Streptophyta > Magnoliopsida > Asparagales > Amaryllidaceae > Agapanthus > Agapanthus africanus. Next base: position 759,500,999 of record CM057339.1, read on the forward strand.
AATGCGATCTGAAATGGAATCCATGTACACCAATAAAGTATGGATTTTGGAAAATGCTCCTGAAGGGGTAAAACCCATTGGGAGCAAGTGGATTTTTAAAAAGAAATTTGGTGTAGATGGAAAAGTTGAGACTTTCAAAGCTAGACTTGTAGCACAGGGATTTCGTCAACGACCAGGTGTGGATTATGACGAAACCTTTTCTCCAGTGACTATGCTTAAGTCCATCCGGATCTTACTTGCCATTGCTGCATACCATGACTACGAAATCTAGCAAATGGATGTTAAGACCGCCTTTCTAAATGGTGATTTAGAAGAGTGCGTGTACATGACTCAGCCAGAGGGCTTCGTAAATAGTGGGAGCAGCGGAAAGGTGTGCAAACTGCTTAAATCCATTTATGGGTTAAAGCAAGTATCGCGGAGTTGGAACATCTGTTTTGATGTAGTAGTCAAAGAGTTTGACTTCATCAAAAACATAGATAAACCTTGTATCTATAAGAAGGTAGCAGAGAGTAAGGTTGTCTTCCTCGTATTGTACGTGGATGACATACTCTTGATAGGAAATGATATTCCTATGCTGCAATCATTCAAGCTCTTCTTATCACAAAGATTCTCAATGAAAGATCTAGGTGATGCCTCATGCATATTGGGGATTAGGATCTATAGAGATAGATCCAAACGGATACTGGGATTGTCCCAATCCAGATACATTGACACCATACTAAAGAGGTTTAGTATAGAAGAATCCAAGCGTGGGAACCAACCCATGATCTCTGGACTCACTCTCTCCAAAGAGATGTCTCCCAAGACTGATTTGGAAAGAGCTCGCATGCAAGGGATACCCTATGCTTCGGCAGTAGGCTCTATCATGTATGCGATGCTATGTACCAGACCCGATGTAGCAAACTCACTAAGTGTAGTGAGTCGGTATCAAGCAGATCCTGGAGAGAGTCACTGGACAGCTGTGAAGAACATTCTCAAGTACTTGCGAAGGACTAGAGACATGTTCTTGGTGTATGGTAACGGAGAACTCCGGGTGGAGTCCTTTACCGATTCCAGCTTCCAAAGTGATAAGGACGACTCTAAGTCGAACTCGGGATTTGTCTTTGCCCTCAATGGAGGGGCGGTATGTTGGAAGAGTTCCAAATAGGATACCGTTGCAGACTCGACGATGGAAGCTGAATACATTGCTGCCAACGATGCTGCCAAAGAGGCTGTCTGGATGAAGAAGTTCATTAGTGAACTTGGTGTGGTTCCATCCATTGAGCATCCAATACCTCGGTATTGTGATAACAATGGAGCTGTGGCTTTGGCCAAGGAACCCAGATCCCATCAGAAATCCAGACATATTCTGGGGCGGTATCACCTGATCAGGGAAATAGTTGATCGCCGGGAGATCGAGGTCAGGAGAGTAGATACGTAGGACAACACTGCGGATCCACTCACGAAGGTCATTCCCCAGATACAGTTTGAGAGATTATTCGGGATGCTAGGTATGAGATACTACACCAGCTGGCCATAGTGCAAGTGGGAGATTGTTAGTTATGTATATGCCCTAGAGGCCATTGTTGTACATATGATGTATATTATGATGGATGCTTGGATATATACAGAGAGGACTTTCTTGCTCGTCATGATAGTATGCTATTTGGTTTCACTTTATCTTAACATGTTGACTTGTATTGGTTTACTGTCTTACTCTCACATGTTGATAAAGCCCTTAGGATCTGTACTCGACTACTGGGACTATGATGAGATCATACTAGTGGGCCATAGTAGTCGATGAGTACATCCTATAACTGTTCCTAGTCGAGAGTATATCGAGACAGGGCATCGATACACCAGAGTAGACTAGCCTATACGCATCTTGACCCATATGATGGGCGATGGATGATCCCATATCCATCGGTGTTTGACATCAAGGATGGTGTACGGGTGCTCAGTGGAGACTGGGTACACAGGACAGACTCGCCGAGAACTCCCAGATGGTGATATACCATACGTCAGATGGCAGTTCTCCGGTGACACTGGTACAGGGTAGTCTGTAGACCCGAGATCGTCATAGAGTCTTGTGTGATTCCCACTGTGCTTTGATTTCCACCTTACCACGTCCAAGAGGGCGTGCAAAACGGTGGCTTTTGGGTACAGTCCCGAATCACATGGAGGCAATGAGCGATAGGAGGGGATCCGTCTCTCTCGGTATAGGGAGTTGATGTTGTGCTGTGTTCGATTGGCTATAATTGGAAGTCCCTGGCCAGGGCTGATATAGAGATATGATGGTAAGTGTTACCAGTAGTTTCTCGACCTGTTATGAGTCTCACATCTGTTGGATATATGTATGCCCTAGAGGCCATTATGTGATAGTGGATGTATCTATACATGTATATATATATTCAGTTTGCATTCTTGCTCGACATGATAGTATGCTATCTGGTACTTCTTTATCTGACATGTTTATTTGATCATGCTTCTATTCATTCACACATGCTGATAAAACCCTGAGGATATCGGCTTGACTACTCTAATTATGATGGAGATCATACTAGTGGGAGTTCTGTAGTCTATAAGCATATCCTGGAACGTCCCTAGTCGTAGGTATATCGAGACGGGGCATTGATATACCAGAGTAGACTAGCGTATATGATACTAGACCCATACGATGGGCGATGAATGTTCCCACATTCATCGAAGTTTGACATCAAGATCATATACGGGTGCTCAGTGGTGACTGGGTACACTGGACGGACTCACCGAGAACTCCTATATGGAATTATATCTATCGTCGGATAGCAGTTCTCCGGTGACACTGGTACAGGTTAGTCTGTAGACCCGAGATCGTCATAGAGCCTTGTGTGTTCTCCCACTGTACTTTGATTACCACCCTACCACGGCTCTACTGAGTCGTGCAAGCAGGTGGCCGTTGGGCAGTCCCGAGACACACGAAGGCAATGAGCGATAGGAGGGGTTTCGTCTCTCCTGATATTGAGAGTTGATGCTGTACTGTGCCCGACTGGTTATAACAGCAAGTCCCTGGTCAGGGCTGCTGAGATTTGCTGATAAGTGTTATCAGTAGTTTCTCGATCTGTTATAGACCATTTACCAGCACGACTTATTGAGTTATTGGGGTCGACGTGACCATCCCTAGGCTCGATATGCAGCATATCTGACGAAGAGACCGGACTGTACGGTAGTGTTGCCGGATGGCTCGACGGGAGTTGTAGCAGGTTCGCTTGTTGTCTTCTGATCGCTCAATACCCGGGTGGCCGTTACGTTTAGCTGACCGCTTGCGGCTTGAGGGTACTTAATATGATCATTACCCTCTGCCGGCGTATTGACGAGTCTTAGAGTCCCACAAAGGAGTTACCCAGTCCAGGCGAAACGTTGTGGTGCGCGTATGCGATATGCGCTTGCACCCGATTGAAATGTGCGTATATGATACCGAACATTGATCGGGTGGCCTGCTTTTGGTGGGGTCATATGAGATATGACCGGATTGATAAATTAAGTGTTGATTTATCATCTAACCATTAGTTTTCTCACTTGAAACCTTTCTAGGGTTTGATGGATGTATGCATGCATGCATGTGTTTCTTTTTTCCTTTCTAGTTTCATGCACATGTAGATGTGCATACGTGTATACATACATACACCCATCCATCATGGTTGATTGTATATGGAAATGGTGGCAATATAAGCCTCACACCATAGATTAAACAATGGATAATTATTTAATTTTGGTTTTAAAGTAAAATGAAAAAGAAAAGGATAATCATTCTTGATTCTACACTCTTCTTCTAACCTAACCTATCTCAACTACCACTAACCTATGGTTATCCTTCTCTTTATCATTTAAAACCCAAGTTAAACTAACTATCCATCATTTAATCATGGTTGAAGTCAAGAAGGAAATAAATATATATAGTGATATATATTTCTTTTTCTTCTTAACTCAAGGTTATCTTTTACACCTCTTGTTCATTTTAGCCACCATCTTCATCCTCCTTCATCTCTTCCTCTCTAGTCTTTTCTAGTGAGCTAAATACAACTAAAGAAAGGTTTTTTAAGTGAGATTCCAAACCACAACATCATTCTACTCAAGTCTAGCCGACTTGATTAGAGTGTTTCCTTCGGTTTTCCAAAGTAGCGAGCTTGGACGGAGTGCTCCGTGGTGGATCGTCGTGGACGCACGGGAACTTCAAGAGGACCTCGATTCAACACCCAAGACACCAAGGAGTCCAACAAAGGGGAGCTACAAAGGTTGTAGCCTTCAAACCCTTATCTTTACTAGCTTAAAGTTTCATAACCCTAATTTTCTAGGATCGATCCCTTTGCATGTTAGTTTAGCACCTTAAAAATTACAACCTTGGGTCATGTGATGCTTCAAAACACTTCATAGAGTGCTATACTAACCTTTCATTGGTATCAGAGATGACCTAGAACATTAGGCGACGTTTTTACGAAGTGAAAACCCCGATCGGACAAAAATACGATTTTTTAGGGTGCTCTCTGGAAATTTTCTAAAAACTGACTTTTTTCAGAATTAAAAATTCTCAAAAAATAGAGCAGGTAAATATAAGACAAACTGGAAAATTCGAGACAGTGAACAGTACTTTCGACCGCGGAACCGCGGCCTAAGCAGGCTTAGGCCGCTGATCCGCGGCCATAAAAAGGGATCTTTTACTCCATTTTGCACAGTATTTTTCCTTACCTGCTATAGTATATTTTGAGTATGTTTAATCTGAATCTGCTGTTGGAAAATTCTGGAGATGGTTTTGGACTCATGGTTTCGATCGGAATTTTCATTTCGTTTTCTTTTCGGGGTAAACTAGAAAGTATTGAAGTGTTTGAACGAATATCATTTGCTCGCTATTCACGGGGTTTAAATACTTTGGAGATACGTGCAAGTCTTTTTGCGGTGGTCCCTCTAGAAGACAACAAACCTTAACTCGATTATGTGACCGTCTCGAACTGCCCTTTGAACCTTAGGGTTTGGGGCAGTACGGCGTGCCACATGTGAGGCGTTGGCTTGACCCTTCTACGGCTGGACCGCTACTACTGTGTCACACTCCGGATTTTTGAACCCTGCTCAAGTGTTGAGCTTTAGTGAATCTTGGGTGCTTGATCGTTCATTCGAAAACTTTAATACTGTCTGTTTGTCTGGAATGTGATACAATATGTGGAATTCATGTAGTTTAGGCATGAAATACGAAATATATAATATTTCGCATTTATGATGTCTAAAGAGGATCTGGATTCCAAATATTGTAGTTTTACACTTTCTTTTCTGTGACCGTAAGTGTAGTATGTACGATATCGCCGGTTTCGTTGCTATACATCAACGACAATCGGGGTACGCATACTTACTTACGTTGATGATATGTGATATTATGTGTTGCTGAGATATGATGTGCAGGATTGTCGCGATCGAATAGCCGGGGGGTTTTTGTGAGATGAGAGTTTTATATTTTCATTCATGTAAATTCAAATGTAATGTAATATTCTTTTATTTGGGGCACTTCCAGGTTGCGGTTGTGTCACCAGTGTTGTATATTATTTACTTTTCCGCATTAGGATGGACCCAAGGAGGGGAGAACAGGTGACCGGGTTCTGGGGTTCAGTGGAAGGCCATCTCGAGGAGTCGAGACCGGGTCTCCTAAACTCCAGGATTGGTAGGGTCACTTGCCACTCTCGTAGGGGTCCAGGGTGTGGGCTTGGCTATTCATCGCGACTGTGGCATCCGTATTTTCTATTCTGGCTAAATACTAAATACGGACGTCCTAGGATATCCCACGTTATATCTATGTTTCTGCTGCCTGTGTTCTGTGATATCTAAGACGAATGACATATTATATATATGATATATAGTAGACGTTGCTTATGTTTTACACCCGCGCTAGTCCCGTCCCGGTATGCCGTTAGTTAAGTAACCTAACGGTGCATAACGGAACATTGCGGCAAATGCGGATGGCATAAGCGTACGTGATATTTTCGTTTCTTTTCTGTGATTGGCTTTAGGACTTAAATGATGGGATTACATTAATGTGATTAATGTAAAGAAAATAAACCTAAAAGATATTGTAGAATCGGATTTGAAAACTACTCGGCTATTTATGAAAAAGCTATATTTCAAAACTGCGGAGCTTAAGCCACTCCTTTTGAAAACCTTTTGATTCTACAACGATATCAAGCTCAAAGCGTTAAAGATTTTCTTAAAAATCATCCGCAACCCTCCGTCATTTTAGGAAGTAGAGTACTTAGTATTCGTGCTACGTTTGTTGACCTTAGCCAAGGCGTAGTGTACGGTAGCTAAGTGATGTCTTCCTACAAACGCATATGATGCAGATTAATTAGGACGGGCATATGACTTTGTTGACCTTAGCCAAGGGTCATGTGAACGGGTCTAATTAATCAAGAAATGACGGGTTGAGCTTGACTAGTGCTCGTGATTTGTTGACCTTAGCCAAGGTCACGAGTATTAGGGGTAAAAACCTCATCGGGAATTTCAAGTGTTGAAATTTGCAATGAGATTGCATACCTTCCATATGATGGTTGGATCCCGATCCCACTGTGGGCAATAGTTGCTCCTAGGAGAGTTTTACAGTTTATAATTAGCTAACTCATTAGGTGTCTAGAAAGGTGTTAACGGGGCTCCGCCTCTGGGAAAACGAGGTTTATTCTAATTAGGCCCGTGCGAAAGCACGGGGAACCTCCCTCAAAGTACGGACACTGGCCTGGCTGAACGGTTAGCGAAGTTGTAGACTGTAATTAATCCTGGCTAGTTTTTTTTTTTAAGGTTTGAAAGAAAACTTGATAAAAAGCAGTGGGAAACATCGATTAGACAAGATAATAAACCAATCTAATCTGTGCAAGAGCTTTCGCTGAGTGTATTCTTTTCTCTCTCTTAATGGCAGATACCAATGACTGGACTTAAGCTTCTACTAGATAAAAACAAACTGAATGGGACCAACTATAAAGACTGGCTGAGGAATCTAAAGATTGCCTTGACTTATGATAAAGTATCATATGTCCTCACGGCTTCAGCCCCGCCCGTCCCAGGCCCAAAGTCCTCAGTTGCGGACATTGAAGTCCGCAAGACATGGGACGCTGACTGTGCCACGGCAAAATGCCTCGCGCTTGCATCGATGGACAACACACATCAAAAGCAGCACGAGGACATGGACATTCATGGGATATTGCTCCATACAAAGGAGTTGTATGGGGAGCAGTCCCGCGTAATACGATACGAAGCATCAAAGAAACCGTTTCAGATGCGGATGGCCCCTGGCACACCAGTAGCAGACCATGTTTTGAAGATGATAGCTCTTATAGAAGAGCTTGAGGGCCTCGGATGGACAATGGACAATGAACAATATATAGATATTATTCTGCAGTCCCTCCCCTCCACCTTTGCTCAGTTCATAGTGAACTTTAACATGCATGGCATGGAGAAGGAACTCCCTGAACTCCTTAATATGTTAAGGAGTGCAGAGAGCACTATGAAGTCAGCAAAGACTCCCGTTATGACTATTGGACAGTCTTCTTCTTCTCGCCCGAAAGCTAAGGCCCAGGGAAAGAAAAAGAAGAAACCCACTAATCCTAAGGGCGGAGTCAAAAAGGTGAAGGGAAAGGGAAAGTCCACAGCTGGAGACCCGGGGAAAGGCGAGTGTTTTCATTGCCACAAGACAAGACATTGGAAGCGCAACTGCACGGAGTACCTAAGTCTCAAGAAGAAGCATGGTGATGCTTCTGCTTCAGGTGCGTTTGTGACTGAAAACTGTTTTTCTATAAACTCTGCTTCCTGGGTATTGGATACTGGTTCAGGTTCACACATTTGCAATTCTATGCAGGGGCTGAGAAATAGGAAGGTTTTGAGGACAGGTGACCATACTCTCCGCATTGGAAATGGTTCCAATGTACATACAGTCGCAGTGGGAGAGTATCACTTGGGGTTGCCATCTGGATGTATTTTGATTTTGATTCCATGTTATTTTGTACCAAGTATGCTATGTAATATAATATCTGTTTCTTTGTTGGACAATGAAGGGTATAATTTTGTATTGCAAAACAATGTTATGAACATTCACCTGAATCAAATGTTGGTTGGGTATGGTACGCTTAATAACGGAATATATGTCCTAAATCAACACACAGTTTTCAGTATACAACACACTAATAAAAGAAAACTTTCAGAATTAAATGAAGCTTTTCTTTGGCACTGTAGACTTGGTCATATTAACGAAACAAGACTAAACAAGTTACACAAAGATGAATATTTAAATTCTTTTGAATATAAATCTTATGCGACTTGCCAGTCTTGTATCAAGGGTAAAATGACCAAAACTCCGTTTACCGGACACGGAGAAAGAGCTACTCAGCTCCTGGGCCTCATACATAGTGATGTATGTGGGCCTATGTCTACACAGGCTAGAGGCGGTTTTTCATACTTCATTACATTCACTGACGATTTCTCAAGATTCGGTCATGTATTTTTATTAAAGCACAAGTCCGACGCTTTCGAGAAATTCATTAAATGTAAACAAGAAGTAGAAAAACAAACCGGCTTGAGTATTAAGATGCTTTGATCAGATCGAGGTGGAGAGTATCTCAGTACAGAATTTGCAAACTTCCTAAAAGAGAATGGGATTCTCTCTCAGCTCACTCCTCCTTACACACCACAGCACAACGTTGTGTCAGAACGACGGAATAGGACCCTATTAGATATGGTCCGGTCCATGATGAGTGACGCTGAGTTACCAGTCTCGTTTTGGGGGCATGCATTGGAGACTGCAGCGTTTCTACTAAACAGGGTTCCAACCAAAGCCGTGTCTACCACGCCATATGAGATATGGCATGGGAAGAGACCATCTCTTAAGAGAATTAAGATTTGGGGTTGCCCAGCCTATGTTAAAAAGCAGAATCCGGACAAACTCGAGACACGGTCAGTCATGTGTAACTTTGTAGGATATCCAAAGAATTCTTATGGATATCTATTCTACCACAAAGAGGAACAAAAAGTGTTTGTTTCTCAACATGCCACATTCTTGGAAAAAGAGTTTTTCACAGATAAAGATGATGGCAAGGTAGTAGATCTAGAAGAGGTTCTGGAGACACAAACTACAAATGACGATTTGGTTGAACCGGCTGTTGCAACAGAAACTGAAGAACCTCGGCCACTCCGTAGATCTGGTAGGACTTCTCGCCCACCGGAGAGGTACTACGGTTTCCTCATTGATGGTAACGGAGAAGATTGCATCATGGATGATGATGATCCTACCAGTTTTCAGCAAGCTATCACGAGTGGTGACTCTGTGAAGTGGCTGGATGCCATGAGATCCGAAATGGAGTCTATGTACACCAACAAAGTATGGACTTTGGACGTTGTACACCCTGGGGTAAAACCTGTAGGGTGCAAATGGATCTTTAAAAGAAAGATTGGTGTGGATGGGCAGGTAGAGACCTATAAGGCAAGACTTGTGGCGAAAGGTTTTCGTCAAAGACCAGGTTTGGACTATGACGAAACTTTTTCGCCCGTAGCCATGCTTAAATCCATTCGGATCCTACTTGCTATTGCTGCTCACTACGACTATGAAATCTGGCAGATGGACGTTAAAACAGCATTTCTAAATGGAGATTTAGAAGAATGCGTTTATATGGATCAGCCAGAGGGCTTCATTGACAGTAGGAGCAGCGGGAAAGCATGTAGATTGCTTAAATCCATATATGGGTTAAAGCAGGCATCTCGGAGTTGGAACATCTGTTTCGATGATGTCATCAAAGAGTTTGATTTCATTAAAAATCCAGATGAACCTTGTGTTTATAAGAAGGTTGTAGGAAGAGCTGTCACATTCCTCGTATTGTACGTGGATGGCATTCTTCTGATAGGAAATGATATTCCTATGCTACAGTCGGTCAAATCATTCTTATCACTAAGGTTCTCCATGAAGGACCTGGGTGATGCCACATACATCCTGGGCATAAGGATCTATAGGGATAGATCCAAAAAGTTATTGGGATTGTCCCAAACCAGGTACATCAACACCATCCTAAAGAGCTTTAGTATGGAAGACTCCAAGCGGGGTGCCTTACCCACTTGCCATGGAGTCACTCTTTCCAAGGATTCTTGTCCAAAGACCGATGAAGAGAGAGCTCGCATGAGCATTATACCTTATGCTTCGGCAGTAGGATCTATAATGTATGCGATGTTATGTACACGCCCAGATGTAGCTTATGCACTTAGTGTTGTAAGCAGGTATCAATCCAACCCAGGGGAGAACCACTGGACAGCTGTGAAGAACATTCTTAAGTACTTACGAAGGACTAAAGAATTGTTCTTGGTGTATGGTAATACAGATCTCGAAATGGAGGCCTTTACTGATTCGAGCTTCCAGAGCGATAAGGATGATAGCAAATCTATCTCAGGGTTTGTATTTACCCTCAATGGAGGGGCGGTAAGTTGGAAGAGTTCCAAACAAGATACCGTTGCAGACTCTACGATGGAAGCTGAGTACATTGCTGCAAATGATGCCGCCAAGGAAGCCGTCTGGATGAAGAAGTTCGACTCGGAGCTAGGAGTAGTTCCAACCATTATTGATCCAATACCTTTGTATTGTGACAATAATGGGGCTATGGCGTTAGCCAAGGAGCCCAGATCCCATCAGTGGTCCAGACACATCCTGAGGCGTTTTCATTTGATCCGGAAGATTGTAGATCGCCGCGAGATCGAGATTAGGAGGGTAGACACAAAGAATAACGCCGCGGATCTATTCACCAAGGCCCTCCCTCAGCCGCAGCATGAGCGACTTTTTGAGATGTTGGGTATGAGATACGCCAATAACTGGCCTTAGTGCAAGTGGGAGATTGTTGGATATATGTATGCCCTAGAGGCCATTATGTGATAGTGGATGTATCTATACATGTATATATATATTCAGTTTGCATTCTTGCTCGACATGATAGTATGCTATCTGGTACTTCTTTATCTGACATGTTTATTTGATCATGCTTCTATTCATTCACACATGCTGATAAAGCCCTGAGGATATCGGCTTGACTACTCTGATTATGATGGAGATCATACTAGTGGGAGATCTGTAGTCTATAAGCATATCCTGAAACGTCCCTAGTCGTAGGTATATCGAGACGGGGCATTGATATACCAGAGTAGACTAGCGTATATGATACTAGACCCATACGATGGGCGATGAATGTTCCCACATTCATCGATGTTTGACATCAAGATCATATACGGGTGCTCAGTGGTGACTGGGTACACTGGACGGACTCACCGAGAACTCCTATATGGAATTATATCAATCGTCGGATAGCAGTTCTCAGGTGACACTGGTACAGGTTAGTCTGTAGACCCGAGATCGTCATAGAACCTTGTGTGTTCTCCCACTGTACTTTGATTACCACCCTACCACGGCTTTACTGAGTCGTGCAAGCAGGTGGCCGTTGGGTACAGTCCCGAGACACACGAAGGCAATGAGCGATAGGAGGGGTTTCGTCTCTCCCGATATTGGGAGTTGATGCTGTACTGTGCCCGACTGGTTATAACAGCAAGTCCCTGGCCAGGGCTGCTGAGATTTGCTGATAAGTGTTATCAGTAGTTTCTCGATCTGTTATAGACCATTTACTGGCACGACTTATTGAGTTATTGGGGTCGACGTGACCATCCCTAGGCTCGATATGCAGCATATCTGACGAAGAGACCGGACTGTACGGTAGTTTTGCCGGATGGCTCGACGGGAGTTGTAGCAGGTTCGCTTGTTGTCTTCTGATCGCTCAATACCCAGGTGGCCGTTACGTTTAGCTGACCGCTTGCGGCTTGAGGGTACTTGATATGATCATTACCCTCTGCCGGCGTATTGACGAGTCTTAGAGTCCCACAAAGGAGTTACCCAGTCCAGGCGAAACGTTGTGGTGCGCGTATGCGATATGCGCTTGCACCCGATTAAAATGTGCGTATATGATACCGAACATTGATCGGGTGGCCTGCTTTTGGTGGGGTCATATGAGATATGACCGGATTGATAAATTAAGTGTTGATTTATCATCTAACCATTAGTTTTCTCACTTGAAACCTTTCTAGGGTTTGATGGATGTATGCATGCATGCATGTGTTTCTTTTTTCCTTTCTAGTTTCATGCACATGTAGATGTGCATACATGTATACATACATACACCCATCCATCATGGTTGATTGTATATGGAAATGGTGGCAATATAAGCCTCAGACCATAGATTAAACAATGGATAATTATTTAATTTTGGTTTTAAAGTAAAATGAAAAAGAAAAGGATAATCATTCTTGATTCTACACTCTTCTTCTAACCTAACCTATCTCAACTACCACTAACCTATGGTTATCCTTCTCTTTATCATTTAAAACCCAAGTTAAACTAACTATCCATCATTTAATCATGGTTGAAGTCAAGAAGGAAATAAATATATATAGTGATATATATTTCTTTTTCTTCTTAACTCAAGGTTATCTTTTACACCTCTTGTTCATTTTAGCCACCATCTTCATCCTCCTTCATCTCTTCCTCTCTAGTCTTTTCTAGTGAGCTAAATACAACTAAAGAAAGGTTTTTGAAGTGAGATTCTAAACCACAACATCATTCTACTCAAGTCTAGCCGACTTGATTAGAGTGTTTCCTTCGGTTTTCCAAAGTAGCGAGCATGGACGGAGTGCTCCGTGGTGGATCGTCGTGGACGCAAGGGAACTTCAAGAGGACCTCGATTCAACACCCAAGACACCAAGGAGTCCAACAAAGGGGAGCTACAAAGGTTGTAGCCTTCAAACCCTTATCTTTACTAGCTTAAAGTTTCATAACCCTAATTTTCTAGGATCGATCCCTTTGCATGTTAGTTTAGCACCTTAAAAATTACAACTTTGGGTCATGTGATGCTTCAAAACACTTCATAGAGTGCTATACTAACCTTTCAACATCGACACGACTTATCGGTTACTGGGGTCTGACGTATACCACCCATAGACTTGATTTGCGACATATCAGACGAACAGACCGGACTGTACGGGAGTGTTACTGATTGGATTCACAGGAAAATGGACAGGCTAGTTTGTTGATCTTCTGATCGCTCAATACCTGTGTGGCTGTTACGTTTAGCTGACCGCTTGCAGCTTGTGGGTGTTTGATATGATCATTACCTGCTACTGGCGTATTGACGATTCTTTAAAGTCATACACAGAGCTTTCTTGGCTCAGGCTAAACGGAGTAGAGGCACATATGTGACATGTGCAGGACCGAGGATAATGCGATATGAGATACCGTATTATATTCTCGCGATATTTAGATATGAACCGGGTCATCGGATCAAGTGTTGATTCGATGAATTGGTACATGATATATTAGTCGGTTATATTCGATATAGCCGGATCGTTGGATCAAGTGTTGATTCAATAATTTAATGTATAATGATATATATGATATATTATATTACATTATCTAATATTGGCTCGCTTTATTATTTCATTTTCTCACCGGATTAATACATTGATATATATGCGATATATGTTAATTGTATTATTTTCTTTTGTTGCAAATATATAATATATATGTGATATATATTATTGTGACATGATATGATTTATTATGAAACATGTTTAAGGATGATAAAAAGGGATTAGGGTTTGATTAGGGTTAGCTCCTTCTTGTTCATTCTAGAAGGATTCTCTTTTGTCTTGGTTAAGATATTATGGTCTGTCACGACCCGCAATTCGGCCCGTAACCGGCACTTAAACTACGTAACGTCTACAGGCGTACGCAACTTAAGTAAGCCGAAAACCCAGAAATCTAAACCACCCAAAACTGGATCAACGGAGAAAAACATAGTTTAAAAACATTTAGAAATTTCAATTTAAAATCTCTAACTCTAGTTTTCTTTCTTAAAATTTCGGCAGCACCTCCTTTGTAAACACTAGCCCTGAAAACGGGTACAACACAGATAATATATAAAACATCCCAAGTGGGAGAAAAATCACGCCCACCGGCGGAGACAATCACCACAACAAGTATACGTCGCCAAAGCGAAGAAATATCAAAGAAACGACTATAAAAGAAGTAACTATCCAACACCACCGGCTTCTACGAGCACGGCACCCAAAATCACCAAAATAAAACAACACTGAAATCTCACAAGTCGTCTCTAAGTCATATACAACAGGAGTAGATGGAGAATACTAGATCCAACAAAAGATAAACAATATACAAACGGATAACCACAAACCCACCTAAGGTAAAGCAAAGGCGTCACTGCCTAGTAGCGGTATCTGCAAAAGTAGTGATGATAAGCTGCCCTGCCGCGACTACTCAGAGGGAAGGTCCTGCAAAACACTGTGGCACAACGGGGGTGAGTTGCCAACTCGTGAATAGTAATTAACATCATACAGTAATCGCAGGTATGCACGTACAGCAATCTATCTAACACATGTAATTAGATAGCATAAGTATGATAAGTGAAAACGCAACAATCATGTAAAGGTACATCATCAGGGTACTACAACTACATGAAGCAATGCATATCCATAATAATCCTGAGTGTATGGGATGATACAATAAAATCTCATGCAAAATCATCAGCATGGAAAAACACCAGTGTCCCTCACTGACACATCAAATCCCAAATCCTCAGGCACCGCATCCACAGATCGGTCCTCACATCCTGTAAGTCTCATGGAACCTGAATGTCTATCATCGACAACCGAAACATCATGAAAACATATACTTATAAGTATATATATATAAGGATGTCAACCACGTATGTCCACTGACGATACATGAAAATCATGGAAAACCTGAGTGTCTAACACCGACACTCGAAATATCCATTAAAACCCGTGTCTAACATCGACACGTAAATCCTCATAACTCAGGCGCTGTCATTACGACTGGCCCTGACGATATGTCATACCTCACTCCGGTCGGTATCCCCACGATATCCGCCGAGTCCAAATACAATCACCGGTAGGTAGTGGTCCTACCGCCAGGCTTATCGTCTACACCACGAAATCACCACTCGCCCCGGGGTACCATACCGGGTCCACCATGTACCCGCAGACGGTGCCTCCCGCTCCTCGAATCGGGTATCACAAGCCAAATCTCAGAACCGAGAAATCACATGGTGAACGCACTGAAATATCATATCAAGAGAAACCGGGTTTTCAAACAATACATAGTTTCTTGAAAATAACCCCACGGTTCTCAAATCCATCATCACATGAAATCCATATCTCAATGCGTAAAATCCATGTAAAACTGATATATGCAACATAAAACATCAATATGAGCATAAAAAGGGAAAACCGCTCTTTAAAATGAATCCAGCTTTTAGAATATATCTTGCGGTTCCCAAAAACTCAAATCCAGAATACATATATATACAGCGTCCCATACCACCGATATATATGCTATAAAAACTGATCATTTCACAATAGCAAGGTTTAAGTATCTACATGAGCAAGTATGTATGATGCATGTCATAAACAACAAGATCAATAACTCAATATCATATATCAATGAAATACCACTTAAGATACATACAACTATCGCTAAAATATACGGTGTACATGTCAATATGAGTGCCTGATGTACATGTCAATATGAGTGTCTGATGTACATGTCAATATGAGTGTCTGATGTACAAGTCAATATGAGTGTCTGATGTACATGTCAATATGAGTGTCATATACGTGATATGGAATAAGGGTTACTACCTCAACTATTCCTGCTCAATGAACTGTCACGTATGTAAGTGTCAACAATAACTCGTATGCACAAATGGGATAAGGCTACTACCACACTATCCCTATCTACTCCTGTATCACGTAAGTAGGTGCTTGTGTGTGTCATGGCAATTACTGACGATGTGGGTGTAGCATACAATTAGTGCTCGTGCAACATGAACCGTCAGTAATGTGTTATATCTAAAGCTACGAGTCAGGTACAGCAGATAATACTATGCAATGACATTCATATGAAATTAACTAATGTACGACTACAATGCAGCTAACATATCATATTCGCCCCGACGCATAACGCCATACGGGCGATTCCCCGTAGATGTTAAATCTACTCACATGTGGTCTCCAGCTATGAAAATCCGACCACCTGCTTCCCTTTGTTCGCAGCGTCTGAAGTCCCCGCTTGCGACGCTATAATTTCACAAACACAAGAAATAGTGCGAATATCTCAGAATCTATCAAAATAACGCAAACTATATATTTAAAACGCATCGACACACTAAACCAACTCACGAGTACACGTCTCGTGGCTAACACACGCAACGATACCTCAATACCAAATTGAGTACATCGCAGCACGACACACGACTCGTGTCGCAACACGTAACACGCGAACTCAAAACACGAGATTATAGGTAATCGATCTCAGATTTCGCATACTGAATTTACTAAGTAAATAAACAGTACCAAACACCCCAAAACAACAGCAGACAACAACCACAGAATCCCCACCCCAACTCTCATCTGTTCGGCCGGCGTCGCCGGCCCTCTCCTTATGGCTCGCCGGCCCCGACCGGTGGAGTGGCCTCCGTCACTTAGGTGGTGTCTCAGGTCCACTAGTACATCTCTCTGAAGTTGTTTATTCAGACACTAAAATTCCTATGTCACAGCAGGTATAGAAACTCTAAAAAAAACACTAAAAACCCGATATCGCCTCAATCGATATAAACTACGTTCTACGCGACAACCAACGATCAAAACCACATAAAAACTCTAAATTAACAGTAGAGGGGTTATACCTAACAACTTTGCTCACAACTCCAAGCTTTCCCTAGCTCCAAGTGATCAAAGAAGCAAAAAATCCAAAGCTTTTGGTATTTTGTGATAGGTTTTAGGATTTTAGAGGATTTTTGTGATAGAATTTGATAAAATATGAGAAAGGAATTGATCAAGGGCAGTGGAAATGAGGGAATTTCGGCCAAGGGGTGAGGTGGAGGATTGAAGAGGGTTTCCTAGCAATTTCCTTCACTTATTGCTTAGTTAATGCATTCATACACACACACTCACACATGCATGCATCTACTCATCTCTTCTCTTTTCTTTTTCTTTTAATTCCTAGTTTAATTCTAGTCCACACATTAATCCCAAGGTAAAGTGAGAAGGATTTTCTTAACTCAATTAATTTTAAAGAAAAGATCGCTCACAGAAATTTTCCCAAAATTTAAATACCGCATTAAAATAATATTAAAAATTGGGAAAAAATCAAATTGAACCAAAACGTCCCATATACTTCCAAAGCTTGCGCACTAGCTTTATTTTAGCTAATATAGGTGCTGGCAAGTCTATATGGTCGTTTGTTCACAGTCGGGTAAAAACGGAAAATACCGACAAACTTACCCTAAAACGGACAAAATCACATAACGATTTCTAAAACGTTACAATCTCCCCCCTTATAGAAATTCGGTCCCCGAATTAAAATTTCATACTAAGCGTACCTTCAAAAAGATGAGGGAATTTCTTCCGCATCTCGCTCTCGATCTCCCAAGTGATCTCCTCACCAGTAGGACTACGCCATAGAATCTTCACAGAAGGCAAGTCCCTAGACCGAAGTTTCTTCACCTGCCGATCCAAAATAACTATCGGCTGCTCGGTGAACGAAAGATCACGCTCAAGTTGAACGGTCTCGTGCTGAATCATATGAGAAGGATCATGAAGGTATCTACGAAGCATCGACACATGAAAAACGGGGTGAATGTCCGGAAAACTAGGCGGGAGTGCTAAACGATAAGCAACAGAACCCACTCACTCAAGGATCTCGAAAGGACCTACAAATCTGGGACTGAGCTTCCCTCTCTTCCCAAATCGCATAACGCCCTTCATCGGAGAAATCTTCAGGAATACATGGTCTCCCACTGCGAACTCAAGTCTGCGACGACGACGGTCGGCATAAGACTTCTGCCTGCACTGGGCTGCTCTCATCCTGTCCTGAATCAACTGGATCTTCTCCGTAGTCTCCTGAACAAGCTGGGGTCCCAAAACCAAACTCTCACTAAGCTCGGTCCAACAGACTGGCGATCGACACTTCCTACCATATAAAGCCTCAAAAGGTGCCATCTGAATAGTCTCCTGAAAGTTGTTATTGTAGGAGAACTCAATCAACGGCAAGTGACGATCCCAACTGCCCCCAAAATCAAGCACACATGCACGGAGCATATCCTCCAGAGTCTGAATAGTCCGCTCCGTCTGACCATCGGTCTGCAGATGAAAAGCGGTGCTAAAACTCAATCTGGTACCCAAAGCTTCCTGAAGCTTCTGCCATAGATGGCTAGTAAACTGGGTGCCTCTGTCGGATACTATGCATGTGGGAACACCGTGCAAACGCACAATCTCATCTATATAAAGCTGAGCATACTGAGCATAGCCGAAAGTGGTCTTCACTGGAAGGAAGTGAGCCGCTTTCGTCAACCGGTCTACAATAACCCAAATGGAGTCATACCCTCTACTGGTCCTGGGTAGACCCACAATGAAGTCCATGGAAATCTGCTCCCATTTCTACTCCGGAATGGGTAAAGGCTGCAACTCTCTAGCCGGTCTCTGATGCTCAGCCTTGACTTGCTGACAAGTCAGGCACCTCGAAACAAAGTCCGAAATATCGTGTTTCATCCCTTCCCACCAGTAGAAGTCTCTCAAGTCTCGGTACATCTTGGTGGAACCTGGATGAACGCTAAAGGCCGACTGATGTGCCTGCTCTAGGATCTCGCGTCTCAACCCATCAACATCTGGTACACACAAGCGAGTCCCGCATCGTAGCACACCCTGGTCATCAATCATGAACTCCGAAACTGTACCCTGTCGAACAAGCTCAAGAATCTCAGACAAACGAGCATCACTGGGTTGCGCCTCACGGATACGATCAACAAGTAGTGGATGGGCGCGGACATGAGCAAACTGTCCCCCAGTGGAGGTGAACTCGAATTGCACTCTACTATCGCACAAGAGCTGCCAATCTGCAGAAGACTGACACTGAACGGCGCTCAGCTGGGACAAGCTACCCACGGGCCTACGACTCAAAGCATCAGCTACCACATTCGCCCTGCCCGGGTGATAAAGGATCTCACAATCATAATCCTTTACCAGCTCCATCCATCGGCGCTGTCTCAGATTCAGATCTCGTTGTTGGAAGATGTACTTCAAACTCTTGTGATCCGTGAAGATCTGACACGACTCTCCATACAAGTAGTGCCTCCAGATCTTCAACGCAAAGACTACCGCTGCCATCTCAAGATCGTGAGTGGGGTAATTCTGCTCGTGCTTCTTCAGCTGCCTAGAAGCATATGCAATCACCCTATCATGCTGCATCAAAACACAGCCGAGCCCCACTCGAGAAGCATCACAATACACAACGTAGCCTCCCGATCCAGAAGGTAAAGAAAGAACTGGTGCTGTCGTCAACCGAGTCTTCAACTGCTGAAAACTCTGCTCGCACGCATCAGTCCAGAGAAAAGGAATCCCCTTCCGGGTCAGTCCAGTCAGCGGTGCAGCGATACTCGAAAAATCCTGCACAAAACGGCGATAATAACCAGCTAAGCTCAAAAAGCTGCGGACCTCAGTCACCGATACAGGTCTGGGCCAAAGCTGTACAGCCTCAATCTTCCTCGGGTCTACAAGAATACCATCACTAGTCACCACATGACCCAGGAAGTCAACTCTATCAAGCCAAAATGCGCACTTTGAGAATTTAACATACAGCTGGTGCTCTCTCAATATCTGCAAAGTAATCCCCAAGTGCTGCTCATGCTCCTCTCGACTCCTAGAGTAAACCAGTATGTCATCAATAAACACGATAATGAACTGGTCGAGGAACGGCCTGAAAATCCGGTTCATCAGATCCATGAACGCTGCTGGCGCATTGGTGAGTCCGAACGACATCACCAAAAACTCATAATGCCCATAGCGCGTACGAAAAGCAGTCTTCGGAATGTCATCATTCCGAACCCGCAACTGATGATAACCCGAACGCAAATCAATCTTCGAAAAGTGTTTCGCACCCTGGAGCTGATCAAATAAATCGTCAATGCGGGGTAAAGGATACCTGTTTCGCACCGTAACACGGTTCAACTGACGATAATCCACACATAGCCTCAAACTGCCGTCCTTCTTCTTGACGAACAGAACAGGAGCTCCCCACGGCGAAACACTCGGACGCACAAGTCCCAAATCAAGCAACTCTTGCAATTGATCTTTAAGCTCTCTAAGCTCTGCCGGAGCCATCCGATAAAGCGGTATAGAAATAGGCTCCGTGCCAGGAATCAGATCAATACAAAACTCAATATCGCGCTCTGGCGGCAACCCAGGTAACTCATCGGGAAAGACATCGGGAAACTCTCACACGGTAGAAACCTGGTCCAACAACTCCACTGTGGCTCCAGTATCATGAATGAAAGCCAAGAATCCCCGACATCCCCTCCTCAAAAGCCGACTAGCGCACAAAACCGAAATCAAACTGTGAGGGGCGGCACTACGGTCCCCCTGCACAACAAACACTGACTCGCCGGGAAAACAAAATCTAACTGTCTTCTCGCGGCACTCCACGGACGCATAGCAAGTAGCTAGCCAATCCATGCCCAACAGAACGTCGAAGTCCAACATCTCAAGAAGGATCAAGTCGACGGACAGATCTCTGTCACCAATATGGACAACACAAGATCTAAACACATAACGCGCAACAAACGACTCTCCCACAGGAGTAGTCACAACCAGCGGCTGATCCAGCAAGCACGACTCTCGGCCTAACCTCGGCACGAAGTGCGTGGAAACATACGAATGCGTGGATCCCGGATCAAAAAGAACATGCGCATCATAAGAACATACAGAAAGAGTACCTGAAACCACTGCATTGGACGCCTGAGCGTCCTGGTGAGTCAAGGCAAAAACCCTAGCCTGTCCTCTACCGGCTACTGGCTGTCCTCTGCCTCTGCCACCTCGACCTCTCGGTACAAAACTTCCGCGACTACGACCTCGCTGAACAGGAGTCTGACGCGGCGCAACTACAGGAATAAGAGGCAACGCTCTCTGAGGCGGAGAAGGTGGTAAGGTAACCTGCGGTACTGCTGGCCCTCTCTGACGCACCACGGTACAATCCCGAACAAGATGGTGCAAACTGCCACAACCGAAGCATCCATAAGACGGTCGCTGGCCCTCCTGGGAATAAGAACTGAACAACTGGCCACATCTCACGTCTCTGCTACTCCCCGAGTCTGAAGGAACTCTGCCTCGGTGGCCAAACCTCGGTCTCCGTGCTGGTACATCCGTACGAGTCCTCTTCGGTTCTGGAACAACCGATGACTCAGCTAGGCGCTCCTCCACCAATAGAGCTGCATCAACAGCTGCCGCATATGTGTCACAATGCTGAATGCTGATGGCTAGGAACAACTGGGTAAGCAGGCCTCGAACAAACCTCTTCACCCTCATCTCCTCAGTCGCCACCAGGTATGGAGCATACACCGACAGCTCAGTAAACAATACATCATACTCCGACACCGTCATCCCCGGCGTCTGACGTAAAGACTCAAATCTGCGTGCTCGCGCATCCCTGACGCTCGGTGGAAGAAAACGAACAAGAAACGACGTCACAAACTCAGCCCAGGTCATAGGAGCAAGACCAGCGGCTCTGCCCCTCTCCAACGACTCACACCACTTCTGGGCCATACCCTCCAGACGAAAACTGGCAAACTCTACCCATCTCTCGTCGGAACATCGGAAGTGAGCGACAAATCCTGGCCATCCGGTCGATGAACGACTGCGGATCGTCAGTAACATCTGTGCCCGTAAACACCGGAGGTCTCAACCTCATGAAATCTGTCAACGACACAGCAATAACCTCCGGAGCTGCAACTGCGACTACCGGAACCGTAGGTACCATCGTGGCCTCCGCAGCGGGTAGAACAACTGCCTTCCCCTGCGCTCGGATGGTCTCTACCAAAGTCCCCACAATCTGGCGCAGATCCTGCATACCAGCTCCAATCATAGCGATGTGCTCCGGTACAACAGGCGTACTGCCCTGGTCAGTCCTCGCCTCAGACGAGTCAACTCTGACCTCGACCCTCGCGGCCGCTCTCTGAGCCCTCGTAGTCTTCGGCGGCATATGGGCTGGAAATTGAAACAAGATTCGATAAGGAAACAGAGATCGAATCACAAGATGTATATCAATCACGGAAGGAATATCAATCAATAAGTCCTAAGGTCACTTAGGCGGAGTACCGTGTCGTAAGTATGCCGCGGAACATACACACGCTACGTCACTCTGCTTAAGCTACCTACTCCATCATACCAAGGTCGTCCTAGACTCCGGAAGGTAAAACCTAACGCTCTGATACCAACTTTGTCACGACCCGCAATTCGGCCCGTAACCGGCACTTAAACTACGTAACGTCTACAGGCGTACGCAACTTAAGTAAGCCGAAAACCCAGAAATCTAAACCACCCAAAACTGGATCAACGGAGAAAAACATAGTTTAAAAACATTTAGAAATTTCAATTTAAAATCTCTAACTCTAGTTTTCTTTCTTAAAAATTTCGACAGCACCTCCTTTGTAAAAACTAGCCCCGAAAACGGGTACAACACAGATAATATATAAAACATCCCAAGTGGGAGAAAAATCACGCCCACCGGCGGAGACAATCACCACAACAAGTATATGACGCCAAAGCGAAGAAATATCAAAGAAACGACTATAAAAGAAGTAACTATCCAACACCACCGGCTTCTACGAGCACGGCACCCAAAATCACCAAAATAAAACAACACTGAAATCTCACAAGTCGTCTCTAAGTCATATACAACAGGAGTAGATGGAGAATACTAGATCCAACAAAAGATAAACAATATACAAACGGATAACCGCAAACCCACCTAAGGTAAAGCAAAGGCGTCACTGCCTAGTAGCGGTATCTGCAAAAGTAGTGATGATAAGCTGCCCTGCCGCGACTACTCAGAGGGAAGGTCCTGCAAAACACTGTGGCACAACGGGGGTGAGTTGCCAACTCGTGAATAGTAATTAACATCATACAGTAATCGCAGGTATGCACGTACAGCGATCTATCTAACACAAGTAATTAGATAGCATAAGTATGATAAGTGAAAACGCAACAATCATGTAAAGGTACATCATTAGGGTACTACAACTACATGAAGCAATGCATATCCTTAATAATCCTGAGTGTATGGGATGATACAATAAAATCTCATGCAAAATCATCAGCATGGAAAAACACCAGTGTCCCTCACTGACACATCAAATCCCAAATCCTCAGGCACCGCATCCAAAGATCGGTCCTCACATCCTGTAAGTCTCATGGAACCTGAATGTCTATCATCGACAACCGAAACATCATGAAAACATATACCTATAAGTATATATATATAAGGATGTCAACCACGTATGTCCACTGACGATACATGAAAATTATGGAAAACCTGAGTGTCTAACACCGACACTCGAAATATCCATTAAAACCCGTGTCTAACATCGACACGTAAATCCTCATAACTCAGGCGCTGTCACCACGACTGGCCCTGACGATATGTCATACCTCACTACGGTCGGTATCCCCACGATATCCGCCGAGTCCAAATACAATCACCGGTAGGTATTGGTCCCACCGCCAGGCTTATCGTCTACACTACGAAATCACCACTCGCCCCGGGGTACCATACCGGGTCCACCATGTACCCGCAGACGGTGCCTCCCGCTCCTCGAATCGGGTATCAAAAGCCAAATCTCAGAACCGAGAAATCACATGGTGAACGCACTGAAATATCATATCAAGAGAAACCGGGTTTTCAAACAATACATAGTTTCTTGAAAATAACCCCACGGTTCTCAAATCCATCATCACATGAAATCCATATCTCAATGCGTAAAATCCATGTAAAACTGATATATGCAACATAAAATATCAATATGAGCATAAAAAGGGAAAACCGCTCTTTAAAATGAATCCAGCTTTTAGAATATATCTTGCGGTTCCCAAAAACTCAAATCCAGAATACATATATATACAGCGTCCCATACCACCGATATATATGCTATAAAAACTGATCATTTCACAATAGCAAGGTTTAAGTATCTACATGAGCAAGTATGTATGATGCATGTCATAAACAACAAGATCAATAACTCAATATCATATATTAATGAAATACCACTTAAGATACATACAACTATCGCTAAAATATACGGTGTACATGTCAATATGAGTGCCTGATGTACATGTCAATATGAGTGTCTGATGTACATGTCAATATGAGTGTCTGATGTACATGTCAATATGAGTGTCATATACGTGATATGGAATAAGGGTTACACCTCAACTATTCCTGCTCAATGAACTGTCACGTATGTAAGTGTCAACAATAACTCGTATGCACAAATGGGATAAGGCTACTACCACACTATCCCTATCTACTACTGTATCACATAAGTAGGTGCTTGTGTGTGTCATGGCAATTACTGACGATGTGGGTGTAGCATACAATTGGTGCTCGTGCAACATGAACCGTCAGTAATGTGTTATATCTAAAGCTACGAGTTAGGTATAGCAGATAATACAATGCAATGACATTCATATGAAATTAACTATTGTACGACTACAATGCAGCTAACATATCATATTCGCCCCGACGCATAACGCCATACGGGCGATTCCCCGTAGATGTTAAATCTACTCACATGTGGTCTCCAGCTATGAAAATCCGACCACCTGCTTCCCTTTGTTCGCAGCGTCTGAAGTCCCCGCTTGCGACGCTATAATTTCACAAACACAAGAAATAGTGCGAATATCTCAGAATCTATCAAAATAACGCAAACTATATATTTAAAACGCATCGACACACTAAACCAACTCACGAGTACACGTCTCGTGGCTAACACACGCAACGATACCTCAATACCAAACTGAGTACATCGCAGCACGACACACGACTCGTGTCGCAACACGTAACACGCGAACTCAAAACATGAGATTATAGGTAATCGATCCCAGATTTCGCATACTGAATTTACTAAGTAAATAAACAGTACCAAACACCCCAAAACAACAGCAGACAACAACCACAGAATCCCCACCCCAACTCTCATCTATTCGGCCGGCGTCGCCGGCCCTCTCCTTATGGCTCGCCGGCCCCGACCGGTGGGGTGGCCTCCGTCACTTAGGTGGTGTCTTAGGTCCACTAGTACATCTCTCTGAAGTTGTTTATTCAGACACTAAAATTCCTATGTCACAGCAGGTATAGAAACTCTAAAAAAAACACTAAAAACCCGATATCGCCTCAATCGATATAAACTACGTTCTACGCGACAACCAACAATCAAAACCATATAAAAACTCTAAATTAACAGTAGAGGGGTTATACCTACCAACTTTGCTCACAACTCCAAGCTTTCCCTAGCTCCAAGTGATCAAAGAAGCAAGAAATCCAAAGCTTTTGGTATTTTGTGATAGGTTTTAGGGATTTAGAGGATTTTTGTGATAGAATTTGATAAAATATGAGAAAGGAATTGATCAATGGCAGTGGAAATGAGGGAATTTCGGCCAAGGGGTGAGGTGGAGGATTGAAGAGGGTTTCCTAGCAATTTCCTTCACTTATTGCTTAGTTAATGCATTCATACACACACACTCACACATGCATGCATCTACTCATCTCTTCTCTTTTCTTTTTCTTTTAATTCCTAGTTTAATTCTAGTCCACACATTAATCCCAAGGTGAAGTGAGAAGGATTTTCTTAACTCAATTAATTTTAAAGAAAAGATCGCTCACAGAAATTTTCCCAAAATTTAAATACCGCATTAAAATAATATTAAAAATTGGGAAAAAATCAAATTGAACCAAAACGTCCCATATACTTTCAAAGCTTGCGCACTAGCTTTATTTTAGCTAATCTAGGTGCTGGCAAGTCTATATGGTCGTTTGTTCACAGTCGGGTAAAAACGGAAAATACCGACAAACTTACCCTAAACCGGACAAAATCACATAACGATTTCTAAAACGTTACATGGTCGATCCTTATCCTTAACCTAACCAAACCCTAACTCTAGTTTATTCTCTATAAAGTTTTAGCCTCTCATCCTTAACCATGGTTCAATATTCAATCATATATTCTTTAGTACTATTCATCACAAAAAGGATTATCATTTTCATTCATCATCTTCTTCTCTCTTAGTTTTGAGAAAGCTTACTAGTTAATTCTTTTGTGATGATTTCTTGTGAGAAATGAATTAAAAAGAAAGCATAAATACTACTCCATCATCCTCATCTAATCTAGCCCATTAGATTAGGGTGTTCATCTCTTTAGAGTGAGAAAGCTTGGGTTATAGAAACTTCGACGTAGATCATCGGAGAAGCGGAACACTTCAAGCTAGCATGGATCGTTCGAGTCGTGGAGCCTCTCTTGAGTCCGGGAGATCGTGGATCGCGGCAAAGGGACTTCTACTCGGAGCTTGTGAAGCGAAGGAGCGGACTACAACGGTTGTAATCCCTCACACTTAGGTCTAAAGATGTTATCTTGCATATTAAACCCTGATAATCTAACAAAGATCCCGGCTTTGGGTTGTTCGGCACATGTAAAATTTTATTCGGGCATGTTTGATGCTTTATGAACCTTCACAAGAGTGCCTAGTAACCCTAACAGCGGCTTCGTTACTATACATCAACGACAATCGGGATACGCATACTTACTTACGTTGATGATATGAGATATTATGTGTTGCTGTGATATGTTATATTTGATCGTCGCGTTTTGAATAACCGGGGGTTTTATGTGAGATGAGAGTTTTTCTTTTTCATTCATGTAAAATTTATTTGTATGTAATATTCTTTTATTGGGGCACTTCCGGGCTGAGGATGATGTCACCATTGTATATTATTTACTTTTCCGCATTAGGTAGACCCAAGGCGGGGAGCACAAGTAACCGGGTTCTAGGGTCCAGTGGGAGACCATCTCGAGGAGTCGAGACCGGGTCTCCTAACCCTAGAATTGGGAGTGTTGCTTGCCGCTCTCGTAGGGGTCTAGGGATGTGGGTTTTGTTGCTCATCGCGACCGTGGAATCCGTGTTTTATACAGGCTCGTATTAAAACACGGACGTCGTAGTATATCCAATATTTCATATGTGTTCTTCTGCTGCAATGTTCTATGATGAGATCATATTACTGCCTGAGACGAATGTTTATATTATATATATGAGATATATGTTATATTGCAGATTTCGTTTCAAATGAGATGCTTGTGAAGCATAATAAAATGGGACTTCATTAATGAGATTAATGAAATAAAAGAAACCTAAAGATGTTGTAGAAATTTGTTTAAAAACTGGTAGCTCTAGTTCTTGCTTTGCATAGCGGTGTTCCTTGTAGAACATCCAGCACCTTATTCGATAAGGAAAGAGCCGAGATCCCTTCACCGGGAGTGACCTGTTTAGCAAAACTAGCAGATGCTACAAACTCGGTTTGTCTTTTGATTGTTTCTATTGTTTTTGCTTTGCATAGTGATATTTGTGAAATATCCTGCACCTTATTAGATGAGGAAAGAGCCGATGATCCCTTCACAGGGAGTGACCTCTTTAGCAAAACTAGAAAAGGCCTCAAAAACATTCCATTTAAAATCACTCGATTCTACAACGATATCAAGTTCATTACGCTCATGGTTTTCTGAAAAACCTGCGTAGCCCTCCGTCATTTCAGATAAAAACTGTTTAGTATACGTGCTACGTTTGTTGGCCTACGTCAAGGCGTAGTGTGCGGTAACTAAGTAGTACTTATCTGTAGCATACGATGCGATTGGATTAGGGTAGTCGTGCGACTTTTTTGTCCTGCGTCAAGGGTCGTGCGGGTGGGTTTAATTCAATCATGAAATGTACAGGTTGAACTTAACTAGCGGACTATGGTTTGTTGGCCTGCGTCAAGGTCATAGGACGCTAGGGGTAAAATATTATTGGGAATTTCAAGTGTTGAAATTTGCAATGAGATTTCATACCTTCTATGAGATAGTTAGATCCCGATACCCGCTGCGAGTAAGAGTTACTCCTGGGAGAGTTTTACACATTACAATTAGCCGATCAAGTAGGTGTCTAGAAAGGTGTTAACGGGGTTACGTCCCTGGGGAAAATGAGGTTTATTTTAATTAGGTCCGTGCGAAAGCACGGGGAACCTCCCTCAAAGTACCGGCACTGGCCTGGCTGAAAGATTGGTGAACTTGTAGAGTGTAATTAATCCCGGCTAGTCTTTCCTTTTAGGGTTTGAAGGAAGATTTGACTGAAACAGTGGGAGACATCCTGATTAGATAAGTTGATAACCAATCTAATCTTGTAAAAGCGCACGCTGAGTGTTTTCTTCTCTCTCTCCTGGTTGCGACTATGTCACGCCTTAATCAAGATAATAATACGGATGTATTGACCGAACCCGCTTGTTATACTGCGCTAAGGAACGTTGGTCCCGCTCCAACTTATAATTGTTATAAGACAGAGCAGGAAATTAGGGATTACCAGAATTTTCGTGCCGCCCAAACGAAGAAAGTACATATTGATGCATCTTCTTCGGGTGTGTTCTTTACACAGAACTGTTTCTCAGTATCCTTTACGTCCTGGGTATGAGATACCGGATCAGGATCCCGCATATGTAATCTGTTACATGGGCTACAGATAGGTAGAGAACTGAGAATGGGTGATAAGTTTCATGAGATAGAAACG
The DNA here is from genome assembly GCA_030015575.1 of Agapanthus africanus. NCBI lineage: Eukaryota > Viridiplantae > Streptophyta > Magnoliopsida > Asparagales > Amaryllidaceae > Agapanthus > Agapanthus africanus. The sequence continues at coordinate 759,529,724 of CM057339.1, forward strand.
GTGCAAGTGTTGCAGCCAAGTCTGTTGGTAACTATCACTATGTATTAACAAATACATTGATTCTGAACGAATGTTATTAGATACCGAACCTGATGTACAACATCATATCAGTCTCTTTATTAGTAAAGAAGGATATAATTTTGTATTGTTGGATAATATTTTGAACATTTCCTATATCAAGAGTTGATCGGATCAAGCACGTTATCTAAAAGCATAGACGTTCTAAATCAAACCACAGTTCTCAGTGTACAGAACACACACAAGAGGAAAAGTTCAGAAATGAACGATTCCTTCTTGAGGCATTGTAGACTAGGTCATATCAATGCGACCCGACTAGCTGAAGTTACATTTAGATGCATATTTAAATGAGTTTAAATTTACATCTTGTGAAACTTGTCGGTCGTGTCACAGAGATATGATGACCACAACTCCGTTTATTGGAAACAGAGAAAGAGTTGGTGAACTTTTGGGATTGATACATGCTGATGTATGAAAGTCCCTTGTCTACACATGCCAAGACCGGTTCTTTGTACTTCATTACATTCACTGATTATCTCTCAAGATCCGAACATATGTTCCTGTTGAAACACAAGTCTGGAACTTTTGAGAAATTCAATGAATATAAGTTACAAGTAGAGAACCAAAAACGGGTATAAGTATTATGTCCTTTGATGTGATCAAGGAGGAGAATACTTGAGCACGGAATTCCTGGACTATTCTAAAGGAGAATGAGATTCTCTCTCAGCATTACTCCTCCGTATACACCACAGCACGACGGTGTATCGGGGCGGAGCAATTGCACCCTATGTGATATGGTGCGCACTATGATGAGTACTACTGAGTTTCCTATTTCCTTTTGGAAGTTATGCACTTGTGAAGCTGTATACCTATTGAATAGGGTTCCAATCAAATCAGTTGCCTACCACTTCATATGTGATATGGAATGGGAAGAGCCCATATCTTAAGTATGTTAAGATTTGGGGTTGTCCGTCCTATGTCTAAAAGCAAAATCCGGACAAGCTCGAGGCAAAGTCAGTTCTGTGGAAGTTTGTTGGATATCCCAAGCATTCGCAAGGGAATATCTTCTACCTAACCGAGGAACAAAAGATGTTTTGTTTCTCAACATGCCACCTTTGTGAAAGGGAATTTCTTGTGAAGAAATTATTGGTCATGAGGTAGAACTGGAAAGAGTTCCAGCTATACAAACTGCAGCTGATGATTTGGTAGAACCAAAGGATTCAATAGTTTCCAACGAACCTCAGCCTCTCCGCCGATCTAGTAGGGTTCCTCACCCACCTGAGAGATACTTCGGTTTCTCTATGATAGTGGGAGCGAGGATTACATCATGAGATGATGACCCAACAGTTTCAAGCTGGCCATCAGGAGTGGGACTCTGTAAGAATGGCTGGATACTTAGCGATCTGAGATGGAATCCTTATACACCAACAAAGTATGGACTTTGGTAGTTTTATCTGAAGGGTTAAATCCCCATCAGGAGAAAGTATATCTTGAGAAGATTACTTGGTGTATATGGAAAAGTTGAGACTTTCAAAGCTATGCTTAAGTCCATCCAGATCCTACTTGCCACGGCTACATACCATGTGTAATACCCGGTTTTCTTTTATACGCCAATGTACGTATTTTTAGAAGTTTGTTAGTTTACATTTAAAACTGTTTTAGTTAGTTCAAAAACCTTATTATCTATCCATCTTTACATTTTTCCCAGAATCTTTTATTTGCTAATTCCAAACCGGACCCTCCCTTAAATTTTTCCCTATCTTTATTTATTTCCAAAACCCAAACTCATTTTCAATAAATGAATTTATTTTCCCTGCCTCAGCACAGCCCCAATCCTCACTATTTTCTCCTTATTTTTCTTGGCCCGCGCTTCCATATATTTCCCAATAATTCTTTTCTTCAAAATCTCAGCCACCAGCCCATGCATTTTCCTTTCAATTCCCTATTTTCATTTTGTTATTTCCTCAGCCCACATCCCTTTTAATTCCTTATTTTCCAAGCCTGTTAGCTATTCCCAGCAGCCCGAGCCCACAAGATATATTTAAACCATTTTTATTTCTCGGCCCGGCCCACTCCTTTTAATCCCAATTATTTTTTCCCTAATAAACCCCGGCCCGGCCCAAGCCCTCTATCCTTCAGCCACGCCCGCTTCTCCCCAACACCCGACCCGACCCGATTCTGTGTTTCTTCCCCAACGGCTCTATTCCATTCCCGCGCACGTTTCCTCGCGACCACGTCGCGCATTCCTCGCCTCCGCCGTCGCCCACGCCAGCTCTCGAACGTTACCCGTGACGCTCGCCTCGCATTCATTTCCCTCAACCCTCACTCTCGCAACTTCTTCCGCCCTTCTCTCCTTCACCCACGTCCCCAAGTTTTTCCCACGTCGGCCACGCCTCCGTGCTCGTCGCCACGACCGCGCGCCTCGCAAGCTCCACAAGCGCGACCCCTCCTCCTCCTCTCTTCCTCCACTGCCCCGAGCGACTTCGCCTGCACCCACTTCGCCTACACCCACCTCGCCTGCCTCACGCCGCTCGTCCCACCTCGCCGCCTTCACCCTCGTCCCTCATCGCACCCATCATCTCTCCTGCACCCGAGCCGACCTCCCTCTTCACCGTCGTTTCGACCACCGCCGGCGCCCCTCTCCTCACCCTCAACTCGAGACCCCATCATCCAGCCCTACACCCTCTACCACCCCAACTCCAACAACCACTGCCCGAGCACCCAACCGCACGCCGAGAACCCCCTGTGCACCCAACCTCCTTGCACCCTCACCACCGGCCGACCCCCATCATCACCGGCGAGCCACCTCTTCTCCCTCTCGCTGCTCTTCTCTCTTCTCTCTCCCCTGTTTCTCTCATCTCTCTCTTCTCCTCACTCTCTTTTCTCTCACCCTCTCTCTCCCAGCTTTCCCTCTCTCTCTGTAACCCTCTCTCTCTCCCCCTCTGTCTCTCTAACACTCTCTCTCTCTGCTTAACTTTCTCTCTCTCACTCTATTTCTCTCTCTATCTAACTCTCTCCCCTCTCTCTCTCCCCATATCACTTTCCCTCTCTTGAACCCACATCCCGAACACCTCACTGGAACCCGCCAGCAACCACCTCGTTCCCACGAGCCGAGTCGTGATCACCGCAAAACATTCGAGCCGCGGCTGTTCATCGAGCACTTTCCGTACGTCGTCGATCCTTGCCGTCTCGGTCGTCGCTGCTGCTTCCGTACAGCCCAAGACGTCCCCAGGCAAGTTTTTACTTGCTTTCATGCTATTCATTATTAAGTTACAAATCAAAATCGTAGATATAATACATGTTTTGCTTGATGCTAAATATAGCCAATCAACCGTTCGATGCTTGTTCTCATAGTGAAACATTATCCAATTTGACGGAATTAGATATTATTGCTTGGCCCGTATTGTCGTGGAACTACTGTGTAAACTTCGCTGGAAAATTTGATCGTTTAAGATTAAAACAACTGCCCCCAAGTTTAATCGTAAGACTGTAATTCTGTTGCACCTGAAAACCGCTAAATTCACCGTAAATCACATACATATTAGAATGGTGCGTTTGAGGGCTCAAATCGAAGCTAACTCGACGAACTTTAACCCTATGCTAGTTTCCAGACATTCCTGTACTTAAATCATGAAGATAATTGTATTGGAGTACGACTCTGGACTGCAGTCCAGAGCGACTCAAATTGTGTTTTCTGTTCCGTAATGGATACCATGGGTTTCCCTTAACTCGTAGGTTGCGGAACTCTGAGGCTTACTGTAGGTAACTCTGTTAGTGAGACAACACAATTGATTTCATCCTGTTTCGTTACCGTTTGATATTTAAACTGTAATTTAGAACATCGGGACACATAACAGTCCCAGCAGATTCAGAATTGACATATTAATATTAAACTGGTTATAACTCCTAACGTACAGACGCGATTGCAGATCCGTTTGTTGCGTTGAAAACCTTACTGAAAACCCTAGAATTCATTCAACTGTAGCATCGCTAAATTATGATCCCAACTGGGGTTAAAATGCGTTGCGAAATGGATTCCTGCTTCTGAAACCAGATTTCCAGCCGCGAGCGCTTAAAATGAAATGATTATAACTTTTGATTCTGGAACCCGATTGGCTTGAAACAAAATTCTATGGATGGATAACTGAACATATTAATTACTACCTGTTTATCACTTTGCTAAATTATATACATATGTTTCATGATAAATCGTGCAAGTGATAGACTGCTGTTTTTATGATACCTTAGTTGTGCTTCTTATGCTATTCATGCATCATATCATACCTATATCATTGTAGTGATAACCTAGTGACATCGTGCATTTACCCAGTGTTAGATCTTAGTGGTGATTGTGGCAAGTACGTAAGTGTTCGTGTATTTGTGATTAAGTGAAAGTGATACGTACTTGTGCACAATCAGTATCCCTTTTATTCTATTGCATTGTCGACGTCTGTGGGATGCGTGTACGTGTGACTATAAGTGGTATGGGACACTTATGGAAGCGCTTGCACGGATGTCATAGATAAGGCATCCAACACTGCCATTTGTCTTAGGTATTAGTCGGGACGTGCTTGATGGAGGTCCCGCCTCCAGTTCTCGCGCAGACTTGTCACGGATCGATTAGTATTTAGGGTGATGGTTAGCGTCTGATGTAGACTACGGGGTGTGGGGTAGTTCAAGTGTGAATTCAACAGAATCTCGGGAGTCCCATGCCGGCTTATATATTTAGGGAGTTATATGGAGATTTACAGGGTATGTGCTATATCACCGTGATACACTCGTTACATGTTGGGCCCGTGGTCCCTTGCCCTTGGGTTCTACCCTTGGGTGGAGGACACTCGCGAGTGGTTGACTCTCACACTTGGACTGACGATAGGCTTATTGACCTGTGCAGTGAGACTTAGAGACCGATAGGGTTACTGTCATTTATATTCCTTCTATACTGTGTTGACATTCGTGACATATTGTTATACTGCTTTACTTTTCCGCTGCATTGATCTCTACTCATTTATATTCATGCTGTCACTGATTTACTGTTATTCATATCCTTCACCACTGTTAGAACTGTTACTTGATTATATACATTATATTGCTATTGTGTCGCTCTGACGACCTGAGTATGCATGCTCAGTGTGAGAAGACGATTTACCCTGGACCAGTGCATCACAGACTTCCTGACTTGCCGTTCCTAGTTACATCCGTTCGTTCCACTTCAGGTCAGTTTATATTATTGTATCTTTCAGTTACTGCATTTCTCATTACCTGCGCATCGTTTACTGTTTACCATGATAAACTAGAAGCCGAAGTGTGACTACGGCAGGACTTGTCCTTGACCGTAGGAGCATGGCTGGCCTTGTCTACCCCTCGTATTCCGTATTTTGGGAAGCGGGGCGTGACATGGTTTAGTTGGTATCAGAGCCCAGGTTTTGCATCGATTGGGATTGCAGTTTTCCGTGTACAGTTTGGCAATCTAAGACATCCTTCGGTCTAGATTGTAAACTTGTTATTCTTGATCCATATTCACATCGTGTGTTCAGCTATCCACTCGCTATGGTTTCGGGTGACCTGGCAAGATTACGTGGTTGCAATTGCACTACCGTATTCTGTTTAGGTGACTTAAAGTCATACCGTTGATTCTCCACTTATAATAAATTCAGCACCTCTAATATTTTTGAATCTTTGTCCTATCCATTTTGATTCGTAATCTTGTGACTCATATCATCCTCAAAATTGTTATTTCAGGATCATGTCTTCCAACGACTCTTCGTCTTTATCCGCTCCCCAGAATCAGACCGTTGAAATCCTGAGTGTTCTGCAAGATTTAAAGGAAGCCCAGGAGCGAACAAACGACTTATTAGCTGAAGGACTGAGAAGACAGGTGAATCAGGCACCAGCGGGAGTTTCCTATCATAAAGGGATCTCTATTGGACGAGGAAGGGAAAAGAAGATGAAGCGTCAACAGAAGCATCAGAAGAACCTTTGTTGTGGATATTGTAGGAGGCCGGGACATCTTCAGAAGGATTGTCGCCGTGCCCAGGGGAAATGTCTGATATGCGGTTCCGACAAACATCTTATCAACGGTTGCCCAGAAAGGAAAGAACTACAAGGAGGAAACTCGTCCACGCTCCCCACTTCCACAAATGAGGATCATCGCGTAGTTTGAACTTCGACCATAAGGCGGATCTAACGCAGGATTCAACTCGCGTAACGATTATGCAGCATTCTGGCAGTCAAAGAAGAATTTTATGTTTTCCAATTTCAGTATTTGGTTGTCGTACTCTTATAAACTTTTCCTTCCATTTGAACCTTGTATCCGCTGAACTTTTAGTTGAATGCAATAAAATTTGAATCGTATTATATGTATCCTTCTCTTGTCATTTCCCTTGTTCATATTATTCAGTAGCATAACCTTTTATTCTTGATTCTACAATTCCTGCCACTGTATATCTTTTGATACTTCGTACACTTGGCCATTTTCCTTATTCATTCCATTGTTTAATCACGACTCTCTTTCTTTCAGACCATGGCCCACCCTGGAGCAGCGCCGCATTTAGATGAGGATACACAATCTTGCGTTTCTGTAGATCACACACTGATGAGTCCTGAAGACGAGATCAACGGTCCCCATGCCAACTTCGGAAACAACGATTCGGAGGACGAAGGAACAGCCGCCCCAGAGTTTGGCATGATAGCTGATTCTAATGAAGAAGTAGATCCTGAAGAGAACCTGATAGAGGAAGATCCCGAGGGAGATCCAATAGAAGAAAATACAGTGGAGGAAGACCCATTGGAAGAGAACCCAGAAGGAGAGAATCACATGGAATCAGACCTCGATGAAGAAGTTCTATCCGAGGATGAGGGACCAGAAGATCAAGACCCTGCCATGGAAGAACTTCCTTTAGCGATACCTGCGAGGCGCTATGGAAATGGACGCCCCTACCTGAGCGCGCGAGCCTACCGCAACCTGCTGAATCTCCACCACCGCGACTGATGGGATTTCTTTTGGATATTGTCTTTTGGCCGAATAATCTGTGTATAGTTTAGGGCCACTTTTCGTCTTTGAGAATGTCTTGTTTCAAATTTTATTGGATGAAATGAATCTTCTGAGTTTGTAAATCTTTTGATTATTGGATCGCTTAATACTTGTTTATTGCCCTTATCCATTTATTTTTCTGCTGAGATCCCTGACTGTCCCTATCTACTCATTGTATCGTTTTCACCCTCGAAAGTACCGCACCCTGATCCTTGGAATGAGCCGCCATTCATCTTTCGTCTGTGCCTCGATTGAGATCCTTCTGGGAGGAGAAGTTCATAGTGAAACCCTTGAGTTAGCCAACCCTTCAAATTCTTGATTCATACGATGTACCGAAAGTTATCCTCCCCATACTGTTTCCCTTGTAGCCCTTTGTGGCTCACCTTTACTTTTGTGTTGACCCGATTCCAATTTCTTTGATCTTCAGCCTAAAGCCGTCATCCTTCGACTTTTTGTATCAGCCACATCCCGTTGTAATCTCTACCCTACCTAAGCTTGGACACACTCATGCTTTTCCGTGTTACCCCAACTAGATTTAGGGGCACTATTATTTTAAAATGTAGTTTTAGTATTTCGCATTTGTCAAAGAGTACGTGATATTGATTACCCTGTTTTACGTATTTTAAGTGCATTATTATTATTATTTTAGTAGCGCAACCTTAAACCGCGCACATTTTGTTCCATATTTCTTATTTTCACTATATGAGTTTTCTAAGCTATTTTGAAACTAATTGACTGATGCATTATCCTAAAATGTTTTAACCTACCGACTAGATTTCCACTACTTTATTCTTGTCGTTTTATTTTCAGGTTTTGTGCCTATGACTACTATTATAATGATTGTACCTTGTATTTATCTTTCTGTCGTACTACCTTAAATATACTTGTATGTATCCCTGTTTGGGTTTCATTTTTTTTTTTTTTTTGAATACGCTTTGATCATTATTGTTCGTTGTTGTTATATATATTCTCGTATACTTGTAGTTGCTCTTATAGTGTTCCTACATTATACTGATTAGATCTATCTTACGTATATGGTTCTTATATATACATAAGTATCTTCAGATTTTGTTTAACCATTTAAAGTAAATCAGCATGTATTAGTGTTCGATATGATAACTCTTCGCTTATGATATTGTTTTCTTTAAATTTCGAGGACGAAATTTCTATAAGGGTGGTATGATGTAATACCCGGTTTTCTTTTATACGCCAATGTACGTATTTTTAGAAGTTTGTTAGTTTACATTTAAAACTGTTTTAGTTAGTTCAAAAACCTTATTATCTATCCATCTTTACATTTTTCCCAGAATCTTTTATTTGCTAATTCCAAACCGGACCCTCCCTTAAATTTTTCCCTATCTTTATTTATTTCCAAAACCCAAACTCATTTTCAATAAATGAATTTATTTTCCCTGCCTCAGCACAGCCCCAATCCTCACTATTTTCTCCTTATTTTTCTTGGCCCGCGCTTCCATATATTTCCCAATAATTCTTTTCTTCAAAATCTCAGCCACCAGCCCATGCATTTTCCTTTCAATTCCCTATTTTCATTTTGTTATTTCCTCAGCCCACATCCCTTTTAATTCCTTATTTTCCAAGCCCGTTAGCTATTCCCAGCAGCCCGAGCCCACAAGATATATTTAAACCATTTTTATTTCTCGGCCCGGCCCACTCCTTTTAATCCCAATTATTTTTTCCCTAATAAACCCCGGCCCGGCCCAAGCCCTCTATCCTTCAGCCACGCCCGCTTCTCCCCAACACCCGACCCGACCCGATTCTGTGTTTCTTCCCCAACGGCTCTATTCCATTCCCGCGCACGTTTCCTCGCGACCACGTCGCGCATTCCTCGCCTCCGCCGTCGCCCACGCCAGCTCTCGAACGTTACCCGTGACGCTCGCCTCGCATTCATTTCCCTCAACCCTCACTCTCGCAACTTCTTCCGCCCTTCTCTCCTTCACCCACGTCCCCAAGTTTTTCCCACGTCGGCCACGCCTCCGTGCTCGTCGCCACGACCGCGCGCCTCGCAAGCTCCACAAGCGCGACCCCTCCTCCTCCTCTCTTCCTCCACTGCCCCGAGCGACTTCGCCTGCACCCACTTCGCCTACACCCACCTCGCCTGCCTCACGCCGCTCGTCCCACCTCGCCGCCTTCACCCTCGTCCCTCGTCGCACCCATCATCTCTCCTGCACCCGAGCCGACCTCCCTCTTCACCGTCGTTTCGACCACCGCCGGCGCCCCTTTCCTCACCCTCAACTCGAGACCCCATCATCCAGCCCTACACCCTCTACCACCCCAACTCCAACAACCACTGCCCGAGCACCCAACCGCACGCCGAGAACCCCCTGTGCACCCAACCTCCTTGCACCCTCACCACCGGCCGACCCCCATCATCACCGGCGAGCCACCTATTCTCCCTCTCGCTGCTCTTCTCTCTTCTCTCTCCCCTGTTTCTCTCATCTCTCTCTTCTCCTCACTCTCTTTTCTCTCACCCTCTCTCTCCCAGCTTTCCCTCTCTCTCTGTAACCCTCTCTCTCTCCCCCTCTGTCTCTCTAACACTCTCTCTCTGCTTACCTTTCTCTCTCTCACTCTATTTCTCTCTCTATCTAACTCTCTCCCCTCTCTCTCTCCCCATATCACTTTCCCTCTCTTGAACCCACATCCCGAACACCTCACTGGAACCCGCCAGCAACCACCTCGTTCCCACGAGCCGGGTCGTGATCACCGCAAAACATTCGAGCCTCGGCTGTTCATCGAGCACTTTCCGTATGTCGTCGATCCTTTCCGTCTCGGTCGTCGCTGCTGCTTCCGTACAGCCCAAGCCCCAGGCAAGTTTTTACTTGCTTTCATGCTATTCATTATTAAGTTACAAATCAAAATCGTAGATATAATACATGTTTTGCTTGATGCTAAATATAGCCAATAAACCGTTCGATGCTTGTTCTCATAGTGAAACATTATCCAATTTGACGGAATTAGATATTATTGCTTGGCCCGTATTGTCGTGGAACTACTGTGTAAACTTCGCTGGAAAATTTGTTCGTTTAAGATTAAAACAACTGCCCCCAAGTTTAACCGTAAGACTGTAATTCTGTTGCACCTGAAAACCGCTAAATTCACCGTAAATCACATACATATTAGAATGGTGCGTTCGAGGGCTCAAATCGAATCTAACTCGACGAACTTTAACCCTATGCTAGTTTCCAGACATTCCTGTACTTAAATCATGAAGATAATTGTATTGGAGTACGACTCTGGACTGCAGTCCAGAGCGACTCAAATTGTGTTTTCTGTTCCGTAATGGATACCATGGGTTTCCCTTAACTCGTAGGTTGCGGAACTCCGTGGCTTACTGTAGGTAACTCTGTTAGTGAGACAACACAATTGATTTCATCCTGTTTCGTTACCGTTTGATATTTAAACTGTAATTTAGAACATCGGGACACATAACAGTCCCAGCAGATTCAGAATTGACATATTAATATTAAACTGGTTATAACTCCTAACGTACAGACGCGATTGCAGATCCGTTTGTTGCGTTGAAAACCTTACTGAAAACCCTAGAATTCATTCAACTGTAGCGTCGCTAAATTATGATCCCAACTGGGGTTAAAATGCGTTGCGAAATGGATTCCTGCTTCTGAAACCAGATTTCCAGCCGCGAGCGCTTAAAATGAAATGATTATAACTTTTGATTCTGGAACCCGATTGGCTTGAAACAAAATTCTATGGATGGATAACTGAACATATTAATTACTACCTGTTTATCACTTTGCTAAATTATATACATATGTTTCATGATAAATCGTGCAAGTGATAGACTGTTGTTTTTATGATACCTTAGTTGTGCTTCTTATGCTATTCATGCATCATATCATACCTATATCATTGTAGTGATAACCTAGTGACATCATGCATTTACCCAGTGTTAGATCTTAGTGGTGATTGTGGCAAGTACGTAAGTGTTCGTGTATTTGTGATTAAGTGAAAGTGATACGTACTTGTGCACAATCAGTGTCCCTTTTATTCTATTGCATTGTCGACGTCTGTGGGATGCGTGTACGTGTGACTATAAGTGGTATGGGACACTTATGGAAGCGCTTGCACGGATGTCATAGATAAGGCATCCAACACTGCCATTTGTCTTAGGTATTAGTCGGGACGTGCTTGATGGAGGTCCCGCCTCCAGTTCTCGCGCAGACTTGTCACGGATCGATTAGTATTTAGGGTGATGGTTAGCGTCTGATGTAGACTACGGGGTGTGGGGTAGTTCAAGTGTGAATTCAACAGAATCTCGGGAGTCCCATGCCGGCTTATATATTTAGGGAGTTATATGGAGATTTACAGGGTATGTGCTATATCACCGTGATACACTCGTTACATGTTGGGCCCGTGGTCCCTTGCCCTTGGGTTCTACCCTTGGGTGGAGGACACTCGCGAGTGGTTGACTCTCACACTTGGACTGACGATAGGCTTATTGACCTGTGCAGTGAGACTTAGAGACCGATAGGGTTACTGTCATTTATATTCCTTCTATACTGTGTTGACATTCGTGACATATTGTTATACTGCTTTACTTTTCCGCTGCATTGATCTCTACTCATTTATATTCATGCTGTCACTGATTTACTGTTATTCATATCCTTCACCACTGTTAGAACTGTTACTTGATTATATACATTATATTGCTATTGTGTCGCTCTGACGACCTGAGTATGCATGCTCAGTGTGAGAAGACGATTTACCCTGGACCAGTGCATCACAGACTTCCTGACTTGCCGTTCCTAGTTACATCCGTTCGTTCCACTTCAGGTCAGTTTATATTATTGTATCTTTCAGTTACTGCATTTCTCATTACCTGCGCATCGTTTACTGTTTACCATGATAAACTAGAAGCCGAAGTGTGACTACGGCAGGACTTGTCCTTGACCGTAGGAGCATGGCTGGCCTTGTCTACCCCTCGTATTCCGTATTTTGGGAAGCGGGGCGTGACACCATGACTACGATATCTGGCGGTTGGGTGTCATGACTGTTTTTCTAAATGATGATTTGGAAGAGAGTGTCTATAAGTACACGGTCAGAGGGCTTTGTAGACAGTGGGAGCAGCGGAAACGTGAGCAAGATGTTTTATGTGATAAAACAGACATCGCGGAGTTGGAACGTCTGTTTTGATGTGGTAGTCAAAGAGTTTGACTTCATCAAAATGGTAGATGAACCTTGTACATACAAAAAGGTAGTAGAGAGTATGGTGGTGATCCTCGTAGAGTACGTGGATGACATACTCTTGATAGGGAAGGAGTTTCCTATGCTACACTCGGTCAATCTCCGCTTATCACAAGGATTCTCCATATAGGATCAAAGTGATACCTCCTAAATCCTGGGTTTTGGATCTATGAGATAAATCTAAATGGATGTTAGGATTCTCACTAGTTGTAGTGAGATGGTATCAATCGATCCTGGGGAGAATCACTGGAAAGGTTCCAGGATGATAAGGACGACTGAATGTCAGTCGCAGGCATTGTCTTTACCCTTAGTGGAGGGACGGTATGTTGGAAGAGTTCCAAGTTAGATACCGTGACATACTAGATGATTAAAGGCAAAATACATCGTTACCAAGGATGCTACCAAAGAGGCAGTCTGGATATAGATAATAGTTCATGAGATGAACTCTGTTCCTGCCATTGTGTGACAATGGAGTTGAGGCTTTAGCCAAGGAACCCCCGTCCCATCAGAAATCCAGATATAATTCTTAGGCAGTATCGCCTGATCATGGAGATGGTTGATCTCTAGGGAGATCGAGGTTAGGAGAGAAGACACAGAGGACAACAGCGCGGATCCACTCACAAAGGCCTTTTTCCCAGTAGAGACTTTTATGGGATGGTTGAGTATGAGATACTTCAACCACAGCTAATTGTTGGGTATGATATACCACAACATATGGCCCTAGTGCAAGTGGGAGATTGTTAGTCATATGTATGCCCTAGAGGCCATTACTGTACATACAATTTATATTGTAATGGATGTTTGGACATATATAGGGAGGACTTTCTTGCTCGACATGATAGTATGCTATCTGGTTGCACTTTATCTTAACATGTACTCTGATTATCTCTATATTACATGTTGATGAAGCCCTTAGGATATGTAATTGACTACTGGAACTATGATGAGATCATACTAGTGGGGCCACGGTAGTCGATGAGTACATCCTATACAGTTCCTGGTCGAGGGTGTATCGAGACAGAGCATCGATACACCAGAGTAGACTGGCGTATACGCATCTTGACCCATATGATGGGCGATGGATGATCCCATATCCATCGGTGTTTGACATCAAGGATGGTGTACGGGTGCTCAGTGGAGACTGGGTACACTGGACGGACTCGCCGAGAACTCCCAGATGATATTATACCTCACGTCAGATGGCAGTTCTCTGGTGACACTGGTACAGAGTAGTCTGTAGACCCGAGATCGTCATAGAGTCTTGTGTGATTCCCACTGTGCTTTGATTTCCATCATACCACGTCCAAGAGGGTGTGCAAAAAGGTGGCTTTTGGGTACAGTCCCGAATCACATGGAGGCAATGAGCGATAGGAGGGGATTCATCTCTCCCGGTATAGGGAGTTAATGTTGTGCTGTGTTCGATTGGCTATAACTGGAAATCCCTGGCCAGGGTTGCTGAGATTTACTGGTAAGTGTTATCAGTAGTTTCTAGAACTATTATAGACCTCATATCGACACGACTTATCAAGCTACTGGGGTCTGACGTTTACCACCCCTAGGCGAGATATGCGACATATCAGACGAAGAGACCGGACTGTACGGGAGTGTTACTGATTGGATTCACGGGAGAAAGTACAGGCTTGCTTGTTGATCTTATGATCGCTCAATACCTGGATGGCCGTTACGTTTAGCTGACCGCTTGCAGCTTGTGGGTGTTTGATATGATCATCACCTACTGCAGGCGTATTGACGATTCTTTAGAGTCCTACACAGAGGTTTCTTGACTCAGGCAAAACGGAGTAGGAGCACATATATGATATGTGCGGGACCGAGAACAATACGTGTATGTGATACCGTATTAGATTCTCGCGATATGAGATATCGGCCGGGTATATGTGATATAGCCGGGTCATCGGATCAAGTGTTGATTCGATGAACTGATACAGATTATATTAGTCGGTTATTTATGAAATGGCAGATTATCGGATCAAGTGTCGATTCGATAATTTAATATATAGTTATATATTTGATATATTAAATTACATTAACTGATATAAGCTCACTAAAAAATTCTTTTTCTCACTCAGGTAATACATTGATATATATGCGATATATGTTAATTGTATTATTTTATTTTGTTACAATAAATATTGTATATGTGATATATAATATTGTAGAAAAGTTATGATTACTAATGCAACATGATTAGTAGAGATTAAACATGGTTAGGGTTTGATTTGGGTTAATATTTTCTAGAAGCTTCTAGAAGCTTTATTTTATTTCTTGCAAAGATATTTCATTTAGATATTTTGCAAGATATTTCCAAACCCAACCCACACCCTTTAACCCTAGTTAAGTCTCTACAATGGTTAGCCTTTCATCTTTAACCATGGTTGCATTTGTAATTATAACAACAATTCATTGTTCATCACAAAAGGATTCATGCTTCTTCTTCTTCTTCCTTCTTTCATGAAAAGCTTTCTAGCTTTTTATGAAGTGATGAAAATGAGTGAGTTAATGAAAATAAATGAGAGCTAAATTCCTACTTCATCATCCTAATCTATTCTTGCCATTTAGATTAGGGTGTTCACTTCATTTGTGAGTGAGAGCTTGTGTTAATGAAACTTCAAGGTAGATCATCTTTGTTATCGAAGATCGGAAGCAAGCTTGCTTCTTTCTCATCGTGGATACTCTCTAGAGTCCGGGAACTCGATGATCGCAGCGAAGGAACCTCAACATGGAGCTTTAGAAGTGAAGGAACAGACTACAAAGGTTGTAATCCCTAACTCCTAGATGTTAAAGTGTTTAACATTCTTTGTATCGCCTAATCTCTAGTTTAAAGATCTTGGTTAGGGTTGTTCGGCACGTCTAAATTTTAAATCGGACATGGTTGATGCCTTATAGACCCTTGTAAGAGTGCCTAGTAACCATGCAGAGGCGATTTGAGCGATATCTCACAACTTGTCACTTTGAAACAGTTAAGAGCAGTCTAGTTGACTTAGGAGACCCTAGCTCTACGTTTGATTGTGCATGTTTAAACTGTGGTTGTTTGAAATTGTGTTGTAGTTCCGTACAAATTTTTGCAAAACTCTTTCTAAAAAAACACTTTCAAAAATTTCAAAACTTCAAAAACAATTTTTTTTTTTTAAAATATAAAAAAAATTAAAAAATTAAAAATTACAAAAAATCACATTCTTTTTCTTCTCCTTTCTCTCATCACATCATGGGTACCCCACCTCGCAAAACTCTTGCCGAATTTTGGTACCCATAACCAGACATTACTTCCTACGGTTCTTGTTTTGGTCGAATTTCGAACGACCCCTCCATGCCCAAAATTTCTTTGAAAGATCGGATAGACGCGTCTAGGACAAACAATTGGACTCAGCAATCTACTTCATATCAACCATTTCAAACATTCGCCCCTTCTCATATTGATACCCCTTTTGAGAGTCCAGTTGTAATCCCAAAACATATGTCTATTGCTGAACATATTGAACAATCTTGTAACCAATCTTTCACTCCTTTCACCAATGCGAATTCTTTGGATCAACACTTCCATTCATCTTCTTCTCCAAATATTGATCCTACCCCTATCTAACCATTCTATTCTTATCCATCCTACCCAACTTTCGCACCTTCCCTAGACATTGCTTCTACACAGCCATTTGGGAGTTTCCAGTATCCAAACAATTTTGAATCTTTTACTGAAACTCCTTCACAGCCCATGTCTAGTCTGGAACAGGCGTTGGAAGACTTTAGGGTAGCGTCATGCCAACAGATGATGGAGTTGAATGCGTCCATGGCCGCCCTCATACAACCTAGTGACCCGGTAGCTAGTTTCCAATTAGCTCCACATTTTCTAATTTATGATGAGGCGGTAGGACAGGTTGAGAATTTGAGTGGAAAAAGTGAGCTGTACACCCTTCCAAATCAAACCTACCCATCCCCAATTGAATCCCACAACTCCGGTTTTGAATGTCTATCAAGTGTTCCAAATGATTCACCAGTTGAAGATAAAACGTTTAATGAGTTGTGCGACTTTGTAGTGTTTGATTTACCTGATTGTGAAGGGTCCCTTTCGAGTGAAACCATCACTAATCCTTTTGACCTCTACACCTCCACTCTAGAACCTAAACTGATTGATACCAATGCTTTTGATGAGGTGTATGAGAAATTTAATTTTCACTTGATCGAGGACATTGACGCTGGGAATATTTTGGATGATGAAACTACAGATTTGGATGAGTTTCTCTCTCTAATTCATCATCCCGAGTCATTAAATGTTTCTCCCGAACTTCATAAGCGTCTTGATTTTGATGAGAATTGCATGGAAAAGCTAAATTTTGAGGAGAATATTGAGGAAATTATTGAGGATGAAGCAGTTTTACTTGAGGAGTCGGATTTCCCAATTCATTCTATCCCTTTCATTGACTGCGCACACCCTCCTGAACCTTTAACTGATACCCTTCCTCAATTACTTCCCTCCATCCTCGCTCCGACCTTGCAAGAAACCGTTACACTTCCATTTCCAATGTCTGGTTTACCAAGTTCGATGTACCCATGTTTTCTCACGAATCTTGAGGGATTTGACATCATTTCTCAGTGGGTTGATAGATTAGCACAATCGCTTTTTACACATCGGTTATTACAAATTATGCTAATTTATACACTCCATCTCCACCCTAAAGTTCGTATTCAACTTCTTTCTCCCACTTTCTCTGGTTCTTCTTCTAATCTTCCTTTAATGATAGAGAGTGTTAATGAATCACAATCCGATATTTTGAGTTCGATAATTCTAGAAAAACAACTTGATTTAGACTCTTTTGAGAATAAGTTAGATGAGCCTTACGAGTCTCCTACCTCCGTAATTTTTGAAAAATCAAGTGTGTTGAATTCTGGCGCGACACTTATTGACATTGAAACGTTCAATCGGACCATCGATGAAAGTTTCGAAGATATTTTCGCTGACTAACTCGCATTCCTAAACGACATGGATTTTGCGATTAATCAACCTCCACCTGAAGAAGTCGAACCAACACCATTCTTCTTATCCCATACGAGAATGTGACCATTCTTCCCATTCATAACCATCCACATTCTCGTTTCCGTTCACCATTATTGTTTCATCTCTACAAATCGAGACGTAAACCTTTTCCATTACACCACTTATCTTTACCTCATTTCTTCCTGACTTTATACAATATGTTCTTCCAACAACCGCCGCTTTATAACGATAAAATTTTTGAATGGTTGGTGCTAACCTTTAGCCTGTGTAAGGCCTTGTATAGCTTGATACTGTGTTTTTCTCCTCCCTAACTCTGAACTTTAACGCTTAAATAGTGGAAACACTGTTTCACTTAAGTTTGGGGGGACCTTTTGTGTATATATATTTTGTTTTCTTTTTCTGTTAATAAAAAAACCAAAAAAAAAAGGGAATGCCGACAATTTTGAGTCTCTTGGTGTAGCCTGACAGTGAGGGCACTGTCAAGTTTAAGTTTGGGGGTGTACTCGGTAAGCTTTCTTCCTTCGCATTCATGTGTATATTTTTTGTATTTACATACTTATTTTAAAACCCATAAAAATCAAAAATTAAAAAATATTGAAAATTTCAATTTTGGCCATATTTGACTCAAGTTCAACATGACGGTTGACTAGTTAGGAAAAACTAGATCCTAAGCTTAGTAAATTAAAAACCCTAAAAATAACCTTTCTTAAAGTTTAGCTGTAGAAAATATGCGTCCTTGTAGTTTATTTAGAAATAGGAAAATTTTGAGTTCAGTTCTTGGGCTAAATCGAAATAAGGGAAGAGTATTGAAATCTCTATTGGAAGTATAAGTCTGAAAAATAATTCTGAACTTTAAATCCAAATTCTGAAAATATATACCCTACTTTACGCACTCACACACATCTTGAAACTTGGTATAGTAGAGGATACCTTGAAATGCTCTTGTCTAAAATCCTTAGTATGATGGAAAATAAAATAAAAGTATAAGAGTTGAATAAAGAGATAAAAAAAATTAACACTGGTTTTGTAATTACTTAAGGCGGCATAGATAAAAATATATAGCGAGGGTGCTTTATCACCTAGTGCCTTAGACCAACTGGTTTGGGAGTCACTGCTAAGCCTTGGGTGTTGCAAGACGAGGAATTACGCCTAAATGCGCAAGCATATTTTGTAATCGTTCGTTTAGTACCTCAAGAAGTATTAACGGTCGCATGAAGTATGTGTGAGCAATTTCATCTAAAATTCACCAAGTAAAAGTATTTTGGAAGATGGACAAGAGTATGATAGCTTGAATTGAATTTCCAAGTGTAGGGATGATAATTACACACATTTATGGGTATATAATTGGAGTTTGGAGGAGAGATAGGAATAAAAGATAGGGCTTATATCTTCAGTAGAGATGATAAAAATTCCTGAGTTAAGATTGAGCCTTAGAAGGAAAACTCAGGAGATGCTGAAAGATTTATAAATTGACAAAACATATATAATCTTAAGTTAAATGAAAAGGAAGCGTGAAAAATACGGGTTGATGATTTCTAAATTGAAGATAATAGAATTTCTTGCTAGAATACTGAATTGAATAATTAGAGTCAATGGCCAAATTGATCGGATTTTATGGGTAGTGTCCGCTGAAAACCCTCAGGAGACAACACTCCTCCTACTAGGGACACCTAGAGGTTTAACGGCTTGTTGCACGAGCTCAAGTGCAATCGCATTCCCTGCGAAAGTGAGGTTAGGATTTTTCGAGAATAAAATTGGCTTTGCTCAGGACGAGCAAAAGATAAGTTTGGGGGTATTTGTTCATATCAGAATTTTGCATTATTATATTGCCCATTCTTAATCACATTACATATAAATAGGTGCTTTTGATCCATGTCTGCTAAATAGTTGCAGGTTACAGGTTCTCAGATCGTTACAGTGAAATTCATGAAAAGTCGCTACAAATGTGAGACTACGATGCTGCCTACCAGTTCAAGGAATAAATGAAAATCATTAGACAGTTCAATGCACAAAGCACAAGGGCGGCACAAGATTCAAGTCTTCAAAGCAAAGCTCAAGGCAAAAGTCCACATCATTCTGCACTGTTGGAAATCTGGAAGAAAATAGAAGAGATTATGAGGAACCAAGTGAAGAAAACAGAAGGAAAAAGCAACATGAAGCAACCCTGAAGAATTGACCCCAAGATCCCACCAAATGGCCGCGGAACCGCGACCAAACAGGCTATTATGTCGCGGAACCGCGGCCATATGGTGCACGTATCGGTGCACGTGTCGGTGGAGGTGTCGGTGCTTTGACCCAGTTTTCTTAGGGTAGTTTGGTAAATTCATGTATAGATCAAAATGTAACCTAGGGTTTTTTCTATCTATAAATAGGAAAGCCAAATACCTCTCTTTACTTTTATGCCTCTTTCAGGGTGCCTCTTTTGGGGCATGCCTCTTTTTAATTCTTAGATTAAAATTTTAATTCCAGTTGTAATGCACTTATTGAGAGGTCATCAATAAAGGTATTTTTATTTTTATCTCGCATTCTTTTATTATCTGAATTTAATTCTTGCAATTTTTATCTGTTCTTTTATTATCTGCAATTTAGTTTTCTAACATAAAATTATAAAAATGAATTTTATTGTGAACTTCTCACTTGTTAGGGTTAGGATAGAGAAGGTTTGAGAGAAGGAAATCTCTCTCACTCCTTTCCTTTCCATATAATTTTAATTAATTATGACTCTATTTAAATTAACCACACACCGCTCACTACGGCACCCTATCCTACAAGATAGCGGTGATTCTCCAGTTAGACCGGTTGTGCTTGAATTAACTGGAGGTTAGGGCTCAGAGTTAGGAACGGACGGACAAGGACCAAAAGGAAGAAACTACATTTCTTCCTAGTCGTGCTAATCCCCGTTGTTGACTATTACCCTAACACCTATATTCTTAACTAGGGCATTGTTAGCAGTGAGAATAATCCATATTTCAAATTAACCTAATCCTAACCCTAGCAAGACTATAAATCAATTTAATCTCATTCTTAGATCTTAAAACAAAACCTACCAAAAATAGGACTTAACTCGTTAGAACTTAAAGAAAAGAACACCATTTCCCTGTGGATCGACTCGTACTCAACCGGCTAGCTACCAACCGACACCGTCTTGATTGCAGTATTCTTAACTTTAAAACGCACGTAAAAAACTTCAAACAATCACACATCGTATGTCCTTTTCATCACATTACGTCATCTCAATATATACATTCTATCTTATACATCTAATATCATGCTAAAACTCATACTTACTCTAGTACAACTACATATCATCAAGTCATGATTCACATTCACTTTTCTTATCCTTATAGTTTTCATCTCATATCTTCATATGTATATATTCAACAATTCATCTTTAACTATCTTATTAACCATAATCCTAGTTTTCAAATCTAGGCTTCTACGACTATACCCTATAGATCGGTTTCCATCAAAAACTTGTGGGGGTGCTATACGCCATCCACCCGACTTCCCCCGTAGATATAGATCTACTCACCTTGATCTTGCTCGCTGAAGTCGATGTAGACATCCTCTTCTTCATCGTCCGAAGTCCACGTGAGAGTACCTACATATATAACACAATCGCAATGCGTATTAAAATCAAGGCGGAAAAACCAAAACGGCACACGTTTCGCTCATAGGTTAAAACCTATAGCCTAGCATGCAAAACACGACCAATAACCCTGGTCGTTGACGTTCAAACGCCACACGACGGAAACACAATACCAAATACCAAATTCAAATTCATTAAAAGCCGCACAGCAATTTCAGTAACTATGTAAAACTCTTCCAGATTTTCCTCAGGTGACAATTAGCCAATTTTGAATATGTAAAGGGTCTATTTAACTGATTTAGGAGCTATAGAAGAAACAAAGGGCCAAACCATCCTAAACTGGCCGCAATTTGTGGCCAGGATGAATAAAATTGCGTCCAAGTGGAGGGCATTGGGTCTTGGGTCTATGTGGTAGCTTCCTGGTTGCCTGCACATCACTCAGTGTTTGCTAAATAATTTTTAGGTCACCTGGGTGTTAGCAGATCACCAAATTCTTCACAAATCCATCAATTTTCCGATATCGGGGTTTTTAAGATCGTGTTGCAGGGTTTAAGTCTATGGTTTAAGTCTCTAATCACACTTTAAAGGGGTTGTATGGTCTCTACTAGCCTCAATTACACCATAGCAACTCAAGAATCCCTCAAACCCTAACTAGGAATTTTTTAAGTTCACCAAACCACTCAATATCGATACTAAACATGTATGGATGCTTAAGGAATTGAAATACTACACTAATGGTGCAGAAATTACCTCATTTGGCAACTCAAGAAAATTCTTGAGTTGCCCCAAGTCTCAAAATCCAATTTTTCTTGGTCCAAAGTGCATCTTATGAGCTTGTGCATGATTTTAGTGAAGAGGGTTTAGTGTTTTGATGAATTTTTGGTGGTGTTTTGAGGGTTGAAGAGAAAGTGGGGGAGTGAGGCAGCTATTGGAGTTGAGGGGAGAGAAAATGATGGAGGTGAGTGAAGGAAACAAATGGGCATGGTTCACTTTGACCCCTCACCCTCTCTCTCTCTCTTTTGCCCATCCCTCATTCTTTATTCTTTTCTTTTCTTTTCTTTTCTCTTTTCTTTTATTTTATTTAAAACCAATCATGCATGAAGGAAAAGAAAAAGACATGGTAGATAAAAATGTAACAATGTGAAAAAGACTTGGTGCATGTCACATGCACAAAACTAGTTTAAGGCACGATTAGCGATATTTAATCGCGATTAGCATTAAAATGGAATAAAATAAATCATAAGAATTATAATTTTCTTAAATCATATAAATCCCTCCAAAATCACCATTTAATTTAATTTTCCAACATTTTCCAATTTATCGGTATTTAATTGTACCGCATCATTAAAATATTCATAATATTATTATTTAATTATAAAAATTCCCAAAAATAATATTTTATTTTTATGAAATGTTACACCTTGTATGCACTAACATACGTCGTCTACATCATATAGCCTGAACCGGGAAAACCCTCTGTGTGGGACTCTAAAAACTCGACAATACGCTTGCAGTGATTTACTGGATAAATCCAAAAACCACAAGCACATCAGCGGCACTAGCTATACGTAACGGCTACCCAGGTATCTGTCGAAAGGGAGGTCGACAATCAAGTTCTTCCGAACCCTACTGATCCTGAATGTGACAATCTCCGTACAGTCCGGTCTCTTCGTCTGAGAGTATCGCATACCGGGTCTACAGGTAGAAACATCAGACCCCTAATAATCCGATAAGTAGTGTCGGAGTCAAGCTCATCACCAACCGAGAAACTACTGAACTCATATCAGTAAATCTCATCTACTGTGGCCACAGATTTAAGGTAATGGCCAACCGAGCATAGTACGATATCGACTCCTAATATCAAGAGAGACGAATCCCCGACAATCACTCACTGCCTCCATATGGCTCGGAACTATACCCAACTAAAACTTGTTTGTACGACTCCTTTAAGCCGTGGTAGGGTAATAATCAAAGTACAGTGGAAACTCACATGAGACAAATTAAAAGTGTACGCTAGCACCGCGACGGGGTTTAAACGGGCATCACACATGCAATTTTTAAAAATTTTGGGTGCTAACGAACACTAACCAAGATCTTAACTAGAATAATAGGGTTTACTATAATGATATGAAAAACTAAAGAAGAGAAGATAGCTACAGCCTTTGATGACCGTGTCCTTCTCTTCTAAAGCTCCGGAATGTAGTCCATGCGACTCCACTAGGCTCCACTTGAGAGAATGAACGAGCTTTCTCCAATGACCTTCGTCTGAAACCCACTAACTCAAGCTACCTCTTCACTAATCTCCTATTAGTGAAGGAAACACGCCACACCAAAGTGCTAGTTTAGTGTGGTATGGTGAAGTATGGGATTTAAGGCTCACTAGTTTGTTCAAAACTCCATGGTTCACATCACATATGAGGAGTTTGAGTTTTGAGCGATGAGGAAGAAGATGATGGAAGCTAGAGAGAGTGTGAGCTCAACTCAAGAGAGAAAGAATGAAAAATTATGATCAAGTCAAGTGTATGGCTCATCCTTGGCTCACTCATTTAAGCATGGATTTCTTTGCAATAATAAATTGCAACCATGCTTGAATAGTGAGTCAAGACTAATATAAAAATGATAAAGCCCAAGCTTCACACCATGCTCCCATTTTTCACCTTTTATTCTATTTTCCAAAAATAGAATTTCATGCCATGCTTCATAATATATATATATATATATATATATATATATATATATATATATATATATATTATGAAGAATAATTAGTGAGCTAATAATATTAGTTAAGATATAATTATATTAAATATAACATATATCATATTATTAAATCAACACTTGATTTAATAATCCGGTTATATCACATATACCAACTAATATCATTTATCTGTATATCACATTTTCAAATCAACACTTGATTCAATAATCTGGTATATCACATATAACCTAACTGATAACAGATAACTGCCAGATTACAGTACGGTATCACATACATGTATTTAATCAAGCCCACACACATATCAAATATGTGCCCTACTCCGTTTCGCTTGAAGCAGGAAACTTCTGTGTGGGACTCTAAAAACTCGTCAATACGCCAGCAGTAGGTGATGATCACATCAGTCACCTACAAGCCGTCAGCGGTACTAGCTGGACGTAACGGCTACCCGGGTATTGAGCAATATGAAGATCAACAAGCAAGCTTGTCCATACTCTCAAAGAAGTCTATCAGTAACACTACCGTACAATTCGGTCTCTTCGTCTGATATGTCGCATATCATGTCTAGGGGTGGAAATCGTCAGACCCCAGTAACGTGATAAGTCATGCCGATGTCTGGCCTATAACGGTTAGAGAAACTACTGGTAACTCTTACCAGTAAATCTCATCAACAGCCCTGGCCAGGGACTTTCAGTTATAGCCAATCGAGCATAGCGCAACATCAACCCCCAATACCGGGAGAGACGAAACCCCTCCTATCGCTCATTGCCTCCATGTAACTCGGGACTTTACCCAAAATCCACCTGTTTGCACGTCTCCTTTGAGCCTGGTAGGGAAGAAATCGAAGCACAGTGGGAGCCACACATGAATCTATGACGATCTTGGTTCTACAGACTAACCTGTACCAGTGTCACCAGAGAACTGCTATCTGACGATAGGTATAATACCAACTAGGAGTTCTCGGCGAGTCCTGTTCGGTGTACCCATTCTCTAATGAGCACCTGTGTAAAATCTTTGATGTCATACACCAATGGTTGTGGGATCAACCATCGCCCTCTAAGGGAAAAGAAACGTACACACTAGTCTACTCTGGAATATCGATGTCCTGTCTCGATATCCCCTCGACTAGGAACTGTTAAAGGATGTACTTTTGGACCACCCTGACCCCATTAGTATGATTTCATCATAATCCTGGTAGTCAAGTAAATATCATAAGGGCTTTATCAACATATAAGAGACAGACAGTATAATAATACCAGTCTACATGTTATGATAAAGGCAACCAAATAGCATACTATCATGTTGAGCAAGAAAGTCCTCTATATATATGTCCAAGCATCCACTATATCAACAATAATTGCCTCTAGGGCATACATATTCCTAACAATCTCCCACTTGCACTAAGGCCAGTAGTTGGAGTATCCCATACCCAACATCCCAAAAATCTCTCGAATCGCATTTGGGTGTGGGCCTTTGTGAGTGGATCCACTATGTTATCCTCTGTGTCAACTCTCCTGACCTCGATCTCCCGAAGATCAACTATCTCCCTGATCAGATGATACCGCCTAAGAATATGTATGGATCGTTGGTGGGACCGGGGTTCCTAGGCCAAAGCCACAACTTCATGGTTATCACAATACACGGGTATTGGATGCTCAATGGATGGAACCTCACTAAGTTCTTCTCATGAACTCCTTCATCCAGACAGCCTCTATGGCAGCATCGTTGGTAGAGATGTATTCAGCCTTTATCATTGAGTCTGCTATGGTATCTAGCTTAAAACTCTTCCAACATGCCTTCCCTCCGCTGAGGGTGAAGACAAAACCCAAGACCAACTTACTGTTGTCCTTATCACTCTATAAGCTCGAATCGGTAAAGGACTCTACCTGAAGTTCACTGTTACCATACACCAAGAACATCTCTTTAGTTCTTCTCAAGTACTTAAGAATGTTCTTCACAGCTATCCAGAATTTCTCCCCTGGATCTGATTGATACCTACTCACTACACCTAGTGAATAAGATACATCTGGTCTGGTACACAACATCACATATATGATTGACCCGATTTTTGAAGCATAGGGTATCTCTTGCATGCAAGCCCTCTCCAAATCAGTCTTGGGAGACATCTCTTTGGAGAGAGTGATT
This sequence comes from Agapanthus africanus, assembly GCA_030015575.1. Lineage (NCBI taxonomy): Eukaryota > Viridiplantae > Streptophyta > Magnoliopsida > Asparagales > Amaryllidaceae > Agapanthus > Agapanthus africanus. Next base: position 759,555,450 of record CM057339.1, read on the forward strand.
CCTGAACAAGCGGGTACATTACCACGCTTAGAATCTTCCATACTAAACCTCTTTATTATGATGTCTATGTACCTGGATTGGGACAATCCCAACATCCGTTTAGATCTATCTCTATAGATCTTTATCCCCAGGATGCAGGAGGCATCACCTAGATCTTTCATGGAGAACTTATGTGATAAGAAGAGCTTGACTGAGTGTAGCATAGGAACATCGTTTTCTATCAAGAGTATGTCATCCACGTACAATACGAGGAAGACAGCCTTACTCTCTACAATCTTGTTATAAATACATGGTTCATCTACATATTTGATGAAGTCAAACTCTTTGACAGATTCATCAAAACAGGTGTTCTATCTCCGCAATGCCTGCATTAATCCGTAGATGGAATTAAGCAGCTTGCACACGCTTCCGTTGCTCCCACTGTCTTCGAAGCCCTCTAGCTGTGTCATGTACACGCTCGCTTCTAAATCACCATTTAGAAAAGCGGTCTTGATGTGCATTCTACCAGATTTCATAGTTATGTATGCAGCAACGGCAAGTATTATCCTGATGAACTTAAGCATAGTCACTGGAGAAAAGGTTTCATCATAGTCGACACCAGGTCATTGACGAAAACCTTTTCCTACAAGTTTAGTTTTGAAAGTCTCAACTTTTCCATTTACACCAAATATCTTTTCAAGATCCACTTACTCCTAATGGGTTTTACCCCTTCAGGAGCAACTTCCAAAGTCCATACTTTATTGGTGTACATGGATTCCATCTCAGATCGCATAGCATCCAGCCATTTCACAGAGTCTCCACTAGTGATGGCCTGCACGAAACTAGTTAGGTCATCATCTTCCATGATGAAATCCTCGCTCCTACCATCGATAAGAAAACCGTAGTATCTCTCAGGTGGATGAGGAACCTTACTAGATCTGCGGAGTGGTTGCGGTTCGTCGGGGACAATTGAATCCTCCGGTTCCACCAAATCGTCAGTTCTATTTTGTGTTGCTGGAACTTCTTCCAGTTCTACCTCATTGCCAATAATTTCTTTCACAAGAAATTCCTTTTCTAAAAAGGTGGCATGTTGAGAAACAAACACCTTTTGTTTCTCGGTGTGGTAGAAGATATACCCTCACGAATATTTGGGATATCCTACAAACTTGCACAGAACTGACCTTGCCTCGAGTTTGTCTGGATTTTGCATTTTAATATAAGCCGGACAACCCCAAATCTTAACTTGTTTAAGAGATGGTCTCTTCCCATTTTATATCTCATATGGAGTGGTAGGCAATGGATTTGGTCGGAACTTTATTCAATAGATATACAGCTGTCTCAAGTGCATAATCCTAAAAAGGAATAGGCAACTCAGCAATACTCATCATAGAGCGCACCATATCTAATAGGGTGCATTTCCTCCACTCCGATACTCCATTGTGATGTGGTGTATACGTAGGAGTAAGCTGAGAGAGAATCCCATTCCCTTTTAAATAGTCTTTGAATTCCATGCTCAAGTATTCTCCTCCCCGATCATATCGAAGGATTTGAATACTTTTACCCATCTCGTTCTCAACTTCGTACTTATATTTCTTGAATTTCTCAAAAGATTCAGATTTGTATTTCAACAGGAACACATGTCCGTATCTTGAGAGATCATCGGTGAATGTAATAATGTTCGAGGAACCATTCCTGGCATGTGTAGACATAGGACCATATACATCACTATGGATCTGTCCAAGAGTTCAGTAGCTCTTTCTCCGTGTCCAGTAAACGGAGATTTGGTCATTTAGCCTTTGAGATACGACTAGCAAGTTTCATAAGATATAAATTCGAACGGATTCAAATATGCATCCTTATGCAACTTTAGCTAGTCGTGTCGCATTGATATGACCTAGTCTACAATGCCATAAGAAGACTTCATTCATTTCTGAATTGTTCCTCTTGTGTGTGTTCTGTATAGTTAGAACTGTATTGTGATTTAGAACGTATATACCGTTATACAACGTACCATACCCAATCAACACTTGATTTAGGAAAACATTCATAATATTTTTGGTACGAAATAACAGTTGCACAAAATCATTGTATTACCAGTTGGTAACACTGGGTGATATATGCCAACTGCTTTGGCTTCAACAATTGCACCATTCCTTACTACTAGAGACATATCACCCTTCCCAATTCTCTACCTCTCTATAGACCATGAAACAAATTACATACGTGGGATCCTGATCCGGTATCAAATACCCAGTACATAGAGCAAACTGAGAAACGGTTCTTGGTTACGAACACACCTGAAGACAATACATCAACATACTTATTCTTCGTTTGGGTGACTTGGGAATCCGGATATTCCCCTATTCCTTGCTCAGACTTATGACAATCATAAGATAGATCGGAACCTATCCTAGTATAATAAGTGGGTTCGGACAATACATTCATATTATTATCTTGATTAAGGCATGTCATTGGTTGCTACCAGGAGAGAGAGAGAGAGAGAAGGATAATCACTTTGCGTGCGCTCTTTGCAAGATTAGATTGGTTATTATCTTATCTAATCAGGATAGCTCCCACTGTTTTTATCAAATCTTCCTTCAAATCATAAAAGGTAAGATTAGCCGGGATTAATTATATTTTACAAGTTCGCTGACCAGTCAGCCAGGCTAGTGTCGGTACTCCGAGGGAGGTTCCCCGTGCTTTCGCACGGACCTAATTAAAATAAACTTCGTTTTCCTAGAGGCATAACCCCATTGACACCTTTCTAGACACCTACCGGATTAGCTAATTGTAAAGTGCAAGACTCTCCCAGGAGTAACTCTTACTCGCAGTGGGTATCGGGATCCAACTATCATATAGAAGGTATGCAATCTCATTGCAAATTTCAACACTTGAAATTCCCGATAATGTTTTTACCCCTACATTCCTATGACCTTGACGAAGGCCAACAAACCATAGGCCGCTAGTCAAGTTCAATCCGTTCATTTCTTGATTGAATTAAACCCACCCGCACGACCCTTGACGGAGGCCAAAAAGTCACACGACTACCCTAAACTAATCACATCACATGCTGCAGATAAGCACTAATCAGCTACCGCACACTACGCCTTGACGGAGGCCAACAAACGCAGCACGAATACTAAATAGTACTTATCTGAAATGACGGAGGGCTACGCAGGTTTTTAAGAAAACCATGAGCGTAATGAACTTGATATCGTTGTAGAATTCAGTAATTTTGAAAAGGAGTGTTTTTTAGGCTTTTGCTAATTTCGCTAAAGAGGTCACTCCTGGTGAAGAGATCTCGGCTCTTTCCTCGTCGAATGAGATACTAGATATTCTACAAGGAATACCACTATGTAAAGCAAGAACTAGAGAAGCTATCAAAAGACAAAACCGAGTGGGTTGTAGCATTTGCTAGTTTTGCTAAAGAGGTCACTCCCGGTGAAGGGATCTCGACTCATTCCTCATCGAACCATAAATTTTTATACATAAACCCCAAACTTAGTCTATAATGCCATGTTAGAACACTTTTATACATAAACCCCAAACTTAGTCTACAATGCCATGTTAGAAAACTTATATATATAACCCATATACTCAGTTTATAATTCCTAACTCGTATGCTTTATATATAATATGATTAATGTTATGTGCGTGTACATTGTAACAACCCTAAACTTTCTGTATAATTTTTTTTTCAAAAATACAGAAAAGGGTACTTGAGCCTGAGCACAAGTTATAAGTTTGTTTTGCTTTAGAACAGGAAGAAAGAGTTTGTAGCTCATTGGTAAGACCTTGCACTGCTGAACCAAAGTACCAGAGTTCAAATCCCATCAACCACAAATTTTTTTAATTGATTTTTCTTTTAATCTTTCAAAATCCCAAGAGTCTACACATGGACTACACGTAATAGGGTAAGTTATAGAATACACAAACAGGTCCACGATTCAATACAAAGCATCGGGGACACGTGGCAAGGAGACGGGCCCGACTCGGGCCGACGACTCGCCCGACTCGGCCGTCGCCGCCGGTCTGACTCAGAACAAACCCTAATTTTGTTTACCTGTTGCGACCTTTGAACTCCCCCTATAACCCATGTATTATTTAAATTCCCTGCACATTTACAGAGCAAATTAAAACACACATTTAATCCATTTTAATACAAAATTTTAATACACCCTTTCATTACCCTAAACCTTAATTTTTCCTATAAATACCACCCCTCAAATCACCCTCCTCACTCATAAATCCCTGCCCAAACTCTCAAGAAAATTCCCAAGACTTTTTGTGTGCAAGTGGAGTTAGCAAAGGGCGAAGCTCCGATGAACTTCCGACGACAAAACGATGCACCAGAACCTCCCATCTCTTCCTCTTTATCTTCTCTAGCTAATCAACCTGTAAGTCCTTACTTCTTCTTCTTTTCTCTATTCTAAAAATATTCAAAACTAAACTCCGACGGAAGCGGAGTTAATCCGACTTCCGATTCGGTTTTTCCTTAAAAAGTTCTATTTTCTTAAACACATTAATACCAAACTCTTATGTCATGACCATTAAACATTAACGAAGACAATAGAACAAGTTTGACATCAAAATAATAACTGTGGCAAGTTTTATTCCATTTTTACATTAAAATACCTTTATGTTTCATATAGACATGGTTATGCCTTTTAACCGTATTACCTTAGAAAACTCACAAAGTAATGACCTACCTTCTCACAACACACATATATAATATAGCACGATGAAATTTGGAAACATGGATTTGGGGGAAAATACGATTTTACACATAACTACCTCCGACTTATAAAAACATTTTTTCTACAAGATGTGTATTTTAACAAATCTTTGCAAATGAGCCTCTACAACCCATTTCGGGGAACCCGTTCGGGATGGTGCGGATTATCGCACATCCTCAGACTTAGTAAAGTGATATGCAGACCTTCGCAAGGAGCATACGATCTCGAAAGATTTAAAATACAATTTTCTTTAGAAAATGTGATTTCTATTATAAATAAAACTTTTACTTTTAATAAATATATATATATATATGTAATTAATATCAAAATATCTATTTTTAATATTTATAATATTCTACATTTCCAAATTTCAAGAAAAAATATCTCATTTACAAGAAAATACCATACAATACCAATATTACAAATAAATGACATATATTATGAAATTAGGTTTTATTCACTAGAAATGTCATATTGATAAAATATACATCAATGAAAACTCTAAAGATGATAATAAAATACTTGAGGTGTATTTTGAAAATTATACAAAATTATTTTTACATAAAACCCCCTCAAGTTATACTAAATTACAATAAGGACCCTAGTAAACATAGGTTTAAGCGAGACCAGTCTCTTGAGCCTCAGGGAGACGGAGATATAGGTGCTTGCCTATTTAAGGTAGACAACTTAACAAACGGTGTTATCAACTCGGTAATTGTCTTTGAAAAAGACACAAATCCTGCCGTTCATGTGCAGCAGTTACCAATAGCACCAAAACATAATTCGGGATTCAATTTCTTTTCTAATTGTCTGACTCAGACTGAGTCTCAATATAATCAATCTGACTTGAATTTGATTCAAGTATCAAACTTCAATACAACATGGATCTATGAATCCGTCTATTCAATCTATATCAAACTACATTGACTGAACCGAACCATGGATATATTCCATTTACATGATCATCCATTATATCCGTTCCATTATTGATATCATGGTTTCGGCAAGTCATCCATCTATATACAATATACAATTAAAACAATACAAACAATACAATCAAGACATCGCGGGGTTTATAAGGGGTAGACTGGTATGGAAGGTGTTAGAAGTGGCACGAGACTGCAACCATAACACACCTAACCTGAATTCAATTGTCGTTGTACCGTGGCTGAACGGTTCCTTGTGCTCTATATACCTTAGTCTCCAGAATAGTGAGACTCCTCTCGTATACACTGGCATTCTTCTGTACCAAGCTACAAACAACAACGTTTAACATTAAATACAACATTATAACAATATACTCTCTAATCTGTCTATTCCATTCTTGTCTATTTACGGGACTTACCGAGCGATTTGTTCGCTGACGATATTCTCTTTCTTCTTCTTTGGAATATCGTCAGGTGATTCGGACTCACTGGAGATCGAGCCCGCCAGCGAGGATTTAGACCAGCTACCTTTCGACCCGGAGCTCTAGTTACTTGTACATTTCATTTCAGTATTTCCATTTCTGTTATGCCATTGTTTAGGCAATGCTTTCCATTCCATGTATTTACTTTCCAGATGTATTGTACAAAGAATGTTAATAAATAAAGTTGTTGTTCAATTATATCTATTGTCTTTGTCTCTTGTGCATTTTACTTATATTGCTTAGATACGCTTAGCGTGTTTACTTCAGAGTGAATACATAGCGGCCTCGTCGCGTCCCCTTCTCCGTACATCAGGAAGCGGGGTGTAACGGATTTCATGCCTAACTTGTAAACCTTGCATTTTAGTGTCAAATTGAAAACACTTTTCAATAAACTGTCGGATAATTCAACAAGATTCCCGACTTAGTGATCGCGTACTATACGCAATTGCGACGGAGTTTTGATCTGAATCAAAACTCCGTGGAAATCGATCAAACGAGACTAAACGGCTAGATCTACAATATACTAATTAGTTTTCACAAAACTAAAATCCTGGATTCTAACAATTGTATCACATATCATCAAGATCTAAACAACATTAAACATTTCGATCGACTTATCGAATACCAACAAATTCCAGAGACCTCAACAACTTGAGAACCATTAAAAACATCCAGAGAGTGCACGATCACCAAATAGAGCAGCACAAGAGAAATAACACCACAACTCAACTAAACTGCAGCGGAACCGCGGCAAAACGTGGGGTTTAGCCATGGTTCCGCGGTCGTTTAAGGGAGTTGGGTTGTGAAATTTCTTGAGGATCCATTAAAAAGCCTGCACGATTTTCTGTATATTTTTAATCTCAAAAATTCCAACGTTTGAAAAATTCGACAGAAACTTCACTTTTCCGGGTTTCGAAAATCCGATCGAACACTTTAACACCGTAAAGACCTACCCAAATGTTCTAGCTTGGCTCTGATACCATGAAAGTGTACGCTAGCACCGCGACGGGGTTTAAACAGGCATCACACATGCAATTTTCAAAAATTTCGGGTGCTAACGAACTCTAACCAAGATCTTAACTAGAATAATAAGGTTTACTATAATGATATGAAAAACTAAAGAAGAGAAGATGGATACAACCATTGATGACCATGTCCTTCTCTTCTAAAGCTCCGGAATGTAGTCCACACGACTCCACTAGGCTCTACTTGAGAGAATGAACAAGCTTTCTCCGATGACCTTCGTGCCGAAGATGATCCATCCGAAGCCTATTAGCTCAAGCTACCTCTTCACTAATCTCTTATTAGTGAAGGAAACATGCCACACCAAAGTGCTAGTTTAGTGTGTGATGGTGAAGTAAGGGATTTAAAGATCACTAGTTTGTTCAAAACTCCATGGTTCACATCACATATGAGGGGTTGGAGTTTTGAGCCATGAGGAAGAAGAAGATGGAAGCTAGAGAGAGTGAGCTCAACTCAAGAGAGTGTGAGCTCAACTCAAGAGAGCAAGAATGAAAAATTATGATCAAGTGTACAACTCATCCTTGGCTCACTCATTCATGCATGGATTTCTTTGCAATAATAAATTGCAACCATGCTTGAATAGTGAGTCAAGACTAATATAAAAATGATAAAGCCCATGCTTCACACCATGCTCCCATTTTCCACGTTTTATTCCATTTTCCAAAAATAGAATTTTATGCCATGCTTCATAATATATATATATATATATATATATATATATATATATATATATATATTATGAAGAATAATTAGTGAACTAATAATATTAGTTAACATATAATTATATCAAATATAATATATATCATATTATTAAATCAACACTTGATTTAATAATCCGGTTATATCATATATAACCAACCAATATCATTTATCTGTATATCACATTATCAAATCAACACTTGATCCGATAATCTGGTTATATCACATATAACCTAACTGATAACAGATAACTGCCAGATTACAATACGGTATCACATACACGTATTTAATCAGGCCTACGCACATATCACATATATGCCCTACTCCGTTTCTGTTGAAACAGGAAACTTCTGTCTGGGACTCTAAAGACTTGTCAATACGCCAGCAGTAGGTGATGATCATATCAGTCACCTACAAGCCATCAGCGGTACTAGCTGGACGTAACGGCTATCCGGGTATTGAGCGATATAGAAATCAACAAGCAAGCTTGTCCATACTCTCCATGAAGCCTATCAGTAACACTACCGTATAGTCCAATCTCTTCGTCTGATATGTCGCATATCATATCTAGGGGTGGAAATCGTCAGACCCCGGTAACGTGATAAGTCATGCCGATGTCTGGCCTATAATGGTTCGAGAAACTACTGGTAACTCTTACCAGTAAATCTCATCAGCAGCCCTGGCCAAGGACTTTCAGTTATAGCCAATCGAGCATAGCGCAACATCAACCCCCAATACCGGGAAAGACGAAACCCCTCCTATCGCTCATTGCCTCCACGTGACTCGGGACTGTACCCAAAAACCACCTGTTTTCACATCTCCGTTGAGTGTGGTAGGAAGGAAATCAAAGAACAGTGGGAGCCAGACAAGACTCTATGACGATCTCGGGTCTATAAACTAACATGTACCAGTGTCACCAAAGAACTGCTATCTGACGATAGGTATAATACCAACTAGGAGTTCTCGGTGAGTCCTGTTCGGTGTACACATTCTCTAATGAGAACCTTTGTACAATCTTTGATGTCATACACCAATGGTTGTGGGATCAACTATCTCCCTCTAAGGGACAAGAAACGTACACACTAGTCTACTCTGGAATATCGATGCCTGTCTCGATATCCCCTCGACTAGGAACTGTTAAAGGATGTACTTTTCGACCACCTTGGCCCCACTAGTATGATCTCATCATAATCCCGGTAGTCAAGTACATATCTTAAGGGCTTTATAAACATGTAAGAGAAAGATAGTATAATAATATTAGTCTACATTTTAAGATAAAGGCAACCGGATAGTATACTATCATGTCGAGCAAAAAAGTCCTCTATATATATGTCCAAGCATCCACTATATCAACAATAATGGCCTCTAGAGCATACATATTCCTAACACAAATGACGGTCTCAGGTAAAAAGACTAACATGTACTAATGCCACTCGAGAACTTCCATCTGACAATAGATATAATACCATCTAGAAGTTCTCGGCGAGTCCGTCCAGTGTACTCACCTCCAGTGAACACCTGTATACTATCTTAGGTGACATAACACCAATGGCTTGTGAGACCGGCCACCGCCCCTCGTCGGGGTATCGAAACGTATATACTAGTCTACTCCGGAATATCGATACTCAGTCTACTCCCACGACTAGGGACATTTAAGGATGTGCTTATAGACCACCCAGCTCTCACGTATATGATCGCCATCATAATACTGGTAGTCAAGCAAGAATTCTATAGGCTTCATCCTTATGTATTAGCGACACGTAATAACAAGTAAAACATGTACACATCAATGATAAAGATAAACCAGATAGCATACTATCATTTCGAGTAAGATTGTTCTACCTGTATAGATCCTCCCTCAATTATCATAATCGCGTGCCTGCAATTACAATAATTGCCTTGAGGGCACTATATCCAACAATCTCCCACTTGCAATTAAGGATAATTATTGCGGTATCGTATACCCACATCCTGTGTGCTATCGAATACCCAATTTCTCTACTAATCAGTTTCTCAAATCGCATTTGAGGAACATCCGTGTTCGAGAAATAGCCTCAGTGAGTGGATCCGCTATAATGTTTCAACTTTCTCTCTCTATATCTCAACTTTGCGGAGATAAATAATCTCCCGAACTGAGCGATACCCCGCCTCAAGAATTTTATCTGGATACAAGATGGGACCAAGTTCATAAATGAACAACTTTATCCTACAAACTTCTTGGGCTGTATCCTCTGTTAAATCATAACCAGTATCCTGAACCATGCTTGCCTCGGTATCCCTATTGGAACACTATCTAATATACCGATCCTCAAAAGAGGCAAAACTCAAAACTTTGACAGCATCACTGTCATCCAGGTCACATTGGAAGTATAAACCGATAACCGCCTCCCGGAGGAGGCTGCCGTTACCAAATATCAAGAACATCCTCTAATGTTCATAATTGCTTCCCTTTGTTTCTCTTAGATTGGATTAATATCTTCTTATTACAGCAAGTGTATAAGCAATATCTGGTTTTGTACAAGACATTGCATGATTGACTAAATTGCCTAAGCAAATGATATGTCATTCATGCCAGTCCCTCTCCTCATCAGTCTAGAAGACATCTCTTCAGAGAAGGTGACTCCATCACCTGCGGGTAAACCACCATGCCTTTTAGAATGCAGTCTAAGTATCCGATTGGGAAACTTCCTAAATCTAGATCTAAAACCATAGATCTAGTCACCAGAATTCCTGATATATTATCCATATGCAATGTGGAGAAAACACTATGGGACAACAAAAGTTTGACCGATTGTTGTATAGAAATATCACTTTCTATCTGGAGTATGTCATCCAAATCCCAGGACAGTACTCTTTACACCCTTCTTACTAGGTTCATCTATTGTTTTGATGAAATCAATCACCTTGACTGTCATATCAAAAACAGATGATCTGTCTCTGCTATACATGCTTTAGTCTATGAATAGACATATGCAATTTGCACACCTTCCGCTGCTCCCACTGACTACGATAACCCTTTGGTAGAGTCATATACACGTGCACTTCCATATTCCCATTTAGAAAGATGTTGTAGTCATCATCTTGCCAGATATCATAGTCTAGAGCAGCAGCAGTGCCAAGTCATATCCATATAGACTTCAGCGTAGACACTGAAGTAAAAGACTCATCACACTCCACAACAGATATTTGATGAAAATATTTACAACAAGTCTAGCCTTATTAGGTTAATACCTTTCCACCTACACAGATCTCGAAAGATCTACTTGCTCCTAATGGGTTTTACCCCTTCAAGAGCAGCCAGCAGAGTCCAAAATCCATAATTTACTGCAGTGCGTGGAGTCTAACTTGGATATAAAGTATCTGTTCATCTGGAAGTTACCACTTCTTATGACCTACAGATAACTGGTAGGGCCATCATAACCATGATGCTGACCTCCCTGTCACCGTCTCCAAGAAAACCGAAGTATCTCTCGGGTGGCTGGGTCACCTACTAAAATCTGCGGAGTGGCTAATGGATTGTCAAGTCCAATTGAATCCTTAGGTTCTACTAAATTTTCAATAACCGTTTGTGGTTCTAGAATTACTTCCAGTTCTACCATACTCCCACTAAATTCTTTTGCGAAAAGATTCCTTTTATGAAAAGGTGGTGAGTTAAGAACAATTTACCTATTGATCTTGAAAATGGTAGAAGCAAAACCCTAGCGAATACTTGGGATAATCAACAAACAACCATTACCGAAACGTGCCTTGAGTTTGTCCGGATTCTGCATTTAAACAAGAATCGGATAACTCCATATCTTTATAACCTCAAGATATGTAACTAATTTATGTCCATATAGAATCAAAGGCATTAATTTAGATGGAACCGGATTCAAATATCATGCAGCTTTTTCCAGTGCATATCACCTAAATAGAAAAAGGTCAATACAGCATTCCTCATCAAGGAGCGAACCGGCAGATGAATAACCTGAGAGAGAATCAAGTTCTCAATATTACTATAATGGAATACCTAGCATAAGTATCTATATCTTCGATCACTTCGAAGAATCTTGATACTTCCAACATATAGTTCTCTACTTTATTCTTATACCTATAAACTTCTCAAAAATCTTTGGACCTTGCATTACAACGAATGCGTGTCTAAAACTAGAGAACTCATAGGTAAACCTGAATGAAGTATGAGTACCAACCCCTTGTCCTAAAGGACAACGGACAACATACATTTTCGTGTATAAGTAACTCAAATTCCATATGTTGTAAGTTGAAAACTTTATTTTAGTCGAGAATGTCTTACACCGTTATTCAATACACCTTACCTTATCCTCAACTGATAAAGGTAAATGTTTGGAACACAATTTTCAAAATTTATATCTCACTTTATAAAATAAAGATAGAGATATTTCATTTTAAAAATTGGTGCATAACAATGATTATTCGAAACCAAATATTTTGCCGTTAGGCAAAGCCAGGCGATTCAATCCAATACACCAATTATAACGAATTCCGATATTGAGGATCAGATCGCCCATTTCTCAATATTCTACTCATTCTCAGCATCTGTAACACCGTACAGATGTGAGATCCAAATCCAGTAAATACATATCCTGAAGTCAGAATTAATTGGGAAAACAGTTTTCATTTACAAATACACAGAAAATCCGAAACATAAATTTTTCAAGGTGGTGGCCAGGTATTCCTAGTAATGCCTTTTCCCAATCCAGATTCATGACAGTAGTCGCAATTTCCTTTGTCCTCACTTCAATCCCTTTATATGCCTCTACATCTTAGTTTCTGTACACCACACTTACGCTAATTGGTTTTCTTCTTTCCCTATCTTTCAGCATCTGCCTAAGGTTTGGAAGAAGACTATCAAATAAGCGTAATAGGTGTACTCTCCTAATACAAGGAGCTCTTGCAACCTGAAAGAAGGTAAAAAGAAGAGACAGCCGAATAATACAATCTAAATTCTCCAGAACCAGTGATCATCCTCGACTGAAATAATTTCTTCGAGTTCGTATTTAACTATACGACGGCCATTTCCAAGCAATATGGATCATCGTAGTGATACGGAGTGTTCTGGAGAAATGCAAAGGGAAAGTAGGAGTAGTAGGGATATTTGCAATTTTGTCATGAATCATGACAATCCAAAACCAACATGTGTAAGAAGTTTTGGTTAACTTGGTTAAAGAGTTTTAGGTAAGTCATGGGTCATTGTACCAGAGAGAGAGAGAAAAAAAAATACTCAGCGTGCACTCTATCAAGATTAGATTGATTATCACTTTATCTAATCAGGATGGCTCCTAATATTTCCTCGAATTCTCCTTCAAACCCTAAAAGGAGAACTAATCAGGATCATATACGCCTTACAAGTTCGCTAACCATTCAACCAGGTCAGTGTTGGTGCTCCAAGGGAGGTCCCCCGTGCTTTCTCACGGACCCAATTAATAACCTCATTTCCACAGAAGCGTGACCTCGTTAACACTTTCTTGACACCTAATAGGTTAGCTAATTGTGAAGTGAAAAATCTCCTTAAGAGTAGTACCTACTCATCAGTGGGAATCGGGACCCAACTATCATCATGTGATAACGTGATGGAATCCACTCAAGTCACCACACTCCAGAAGGTATGCGCATGCCTGGAAAGTTTCCTTTATATTTGAAACTTCCGATGTGGTTTTTGCCCCAAGCGCTTATGACCTTGAAGAAGGTCAAAACATCATAAGTCGCAAGTCAAGTTCAACCAGTCATTGTCCTGATTAATCTAGACACATTCGTACAAGCCCTTGACGAAGGCCAAAACAGCTGTACGCTTGTCCTAGATTAATGCATCTACATATGCTACAGACAAGTATCCCCTAGCTACCAAACACTATGCCTTGGCGAAGGTCAAAACACATAGCATGAATACTAGTTGATACTCATCTGAAACGACGGAGGGCTACGGCTGGTTTTGGCGAAAAACCTTTAACGTAATGAACTTGATATCGTTGAAGGAACTCGAGTGGATTTGAAATGGAGTGGTTTAAGCTCCACTTTTTAAAACTAGTAACATAAACCTTTGCTTAAGAGTGAATTTCCCATGAAAGGATCAAGTCTCTTCCCTCATAGAATGAGGTGTTGGATATTCCTAGCCGAATATCTCTATGCAAAGCAAAAGAATATGACAGTTGTTTTGAAGAAAACCGAGTAGTTTTAAGAAATGGTTCCGACAACATCAAATAGGTTTGTTTTCCTTTGTATTAAAGATATAATGCAAGGCCATCAAATCTAGTTTCTTAGCCACAACAGAAACAACCAAAATAGCATGCTTTTATATGTCATCCGCATTCGCCATGGAGTCCTAGGTCTTCACCGTAAGGTTACTTAACTTAAGCAGGGCGGGGACTGGGCTAGCGCGGATGCAAAACATATAGAAGCATTTACTAATATAATATATATATCACATCGCAGGCAGATAATAGTCATCACAATCAGATAAGAATCATCACAGGCATGCGAACAAAAATATGGAATAGTGGATAAACTTGGAGCCCTTTGTTTCATCTGAGCCATAAATGAAACGCAATGTTCCCTGGTCATGTGGATATCCCATACATAGTCGAACCTAAACCCCTATGAATGCGGCAAGCCACCTGCCAATCCTAGAAACTGGGTAACATGCCCTCAATAAAATGAGTCGATCACCCGCCTCTTTCTAAAATCTGGTAACTTGTGCACCCCTCCATGGGTCGAATCCTAAAACCCCTACAAGTGCGGAGAGCAACCCACCAATTCTAGAGCGAGGAGGCCCGGTCTCAACTCCATGAGATGGCCACCTGCTGCACCATAAAACCCGGCTACTCAAGCACTTCTCATGGGTAAATCCTAGTACAGAAATGAAATATATACAATGTGACATCGACCGCATCCTGGTCGAGCCCCAATAAAAGAATATACATAATATGAAAACGGAGGCCATATATTGGAACTCCTCCCGAACAAATGAATACAACAAAATAAATCAACACACGAGGGGCTATCCGACACGACAATCCGACTAAGCCATAATCAAGATATATATCCACAGAAACAAGTAACTGAAACAAGTGTGTAACCCCGTCTAATTGAGCATATAGCAATTAGAAAACGTTAACAGCACATTCACGCATGTAAACGAAGTCACAACATTAGAATTCCAAAACACAATTAGCACACATCCTAAATATACCAAGGATCAAAAACCAAGTGCACTAAACATCCAAAAAAGTCAAGTTTTGAGCCAATTCGGAAGTTTGAATCAAAACGAAACACGCCCAAACCTTTGCGGGGAGCCTAGAAGGGGTACCCAACCCTCGAAGCCACCATGAGGTGGCCAGAGGGTGAAGCAGACCCGAAACTGCCCATGGAAGGGCAGTTTCGGGTCCCCACCCCCAAGACCACCTTGTGGTGGTCTTGGGGAGTGGGCCCGGCCGTTCGTTCCTCCCCCTCGGTCTCCCCAGGGTGTCCACACACCACCCCATAGCTTCTCGGTTCAAACCGAGAGCCCGCGGGATATGCAAACATCTCAAAACTCAAAAATTCGGGACTGTTTTTTCGACAGTTTTTGAAGCCCAAAAAACGTGATTTCTAATTTCATAACTATCTAGTTTAAGGTGTTTAGGAGGCTATGATACCACTGCAGCGTTCCCTAGTGCCCGCGGCATAGTGGAGGCGTGAATGGAGAATAAAAATTTCAAGCAAACACGAAAGACCCCCGAACCTAGAATCGATCCAGACTCCTAAACTAGCAAACCAAGCATGCAAAGATACGGAATACTACCTTCAACGCGTGTCCAACCAATCATGGAAGACCCCTCCAAGCTCCATATATGCTCTCCAGATTGAGCTTGAGTGGCGACCGCCCTTGCCAAAGAAGATCCATCTTAGGGAAACCGATCCAAGCTCCGGCTTCACCCAGTGAAGCGACCGACGCTCCAAGCTCGCTATGAATGAAGAGTGGAGATGTAGGAATGTTTTCACTATATTTTCTCTCTTTTATAAGATCAAGTGAACAATCTAGAAGGAGGACGAGGTGAAGAAGAAGCCATAGAAAATGGCTAAGTCTTCAAGTGAAGGAAAATAAACCACAAGTGTATAAAAGAATAGCTCATCATTTTGCAACCATGGAAAAAATAGTAACCACAAATGATTCTATCAATATTTAAAACCATGGTCATACCTCTCTACACCATACTTCTTTACACCTCATCCTCCACCTCATTTATGATTTTCTATAAAAGAAAAATCAAGAAATGAAGTGTCCATCTTCTAGAACAAATTCCGTATAAATACGGAATACAACCCAGTATACGTACCGAAATATATATACGCATATTCGTACAAAAATACGAATAGCCAAGAGAGGGAAAATGAATAGTGAACAATAATACTAGAATATACATATTAAATATATATATATATATATATAAATTATTAAATCAAAACCTGATTTAATAATCCGGCTTAATCCTAAACCACTGGTATTATCATCCATCCAATTAAAGTCCGTGTAGTCTGTACACGTATTTAATCAGACACCCTGTATGCACCAACATACGTCATCTATATCATATCGCCTGAATCGGGAAAACCCTCTGTGTGGGACTCTAAAGACTCGACAATACGCTTGCAGTGATTTACTGGATAAATCCAAAAACCACATGCACGTCAACAGCACTAGCTGTACGTAATGGCTATCCAGGTATCTCTGTGTGGGACTCTAAAGACTCGACAATACGCTAGCAGTGATTTACTGGATAAATCCAAAAACCACATGCACGTCAACAGCACTAGCTGTACGTAATGGCTATCCGGGTATCTGTCGAAAGCGAGGTCGACAATCAAGTCTGTCCGAACCCTACTGAGCCTGAATGTGATAATCTCCGTACAGTCTGGTCTCTTCGTCTAAGAGTATTGCATATCGAGTCTAGGAGGTGGAAACGTCAGACCCCTAATAACCCGATAAGTAGTGTCGGAGTCAAGGTCATCACCAACCGAGAAACTACTGAACTTATATCAGTAAATCTCATCTACCATGGCCACGGATTTAGGGTGATAGCCAACCGAACACAGTACGGTATCGACTCCTAATATCAGGAGAGACGAATCCCCGACAATCGCTCACTGCCTCCATATGGCTCGGGACTGTACCCAACTAAAACCTGTTTGCACGACTCCTTTTAGCTGTGGTAGGGTAGTAATCTAAGTATAGTAGGATCTCACACGAGACAAATGAATATCTCAGGTCAAAGGACTAATCTATACACATGCCACAAGAGAACTTCTATTTGACGATAGGTATACTACCATCTAGAAGTTCTCGGCGAGTCCGTCCAGTGTACTTACCTCCAGTGAGAACCTGTATACTATCTTAGGTGACTCAACACCAATGGCTTGTGAGACCGGCCACCGCCCTTCGTCGGGTCTCAAAACGTATACACTAGTCTACTCCGGAATATCGATTCTCAGTCTCGATACTCCCATGACTAGAGACATTTAAGGATGTGCTTATAGACCACCCAGCTCTCACGTATATGATCGCCATCATAATGCTGGTAGTCAAGCAAGAATCCTATGGGCTTCATCATTATATATTAGCGACACGTAATAACAAGTTAAACGTATACACATCAATGATAAAAACAAACCAAATAGCATACTATCATTTCGAGCAAGATTGTTTTACCTGTATAGGTCATCCCTCAATTATCATAATCGCATGCCTGCAATTACAATAATTGCCTTGAGGGCATTATATCTAACAACTGCCATCACAACGCTAGTAGTCAGGCAAAGATCCTACGGGCTTTATCAACATGATTACAAGATATGAAATACAAAGTAAAATACAGCACATCTTAAGATAAAGACAAACCAAATAGCGTACTATCATATCGAGCAAAATTGTCCTGTATTTACATATTCTAGCATCATATACAATGAAAGCCTCTAGGGCATACATATCCAACAAGTTCTTAGTACCCTCGCCGCTAACCGTGGCCAATGCGGAATCCGAAAACAAAAATTTTAAGACACTAAAAACTTATACCCCAAAATCTAAATCAAACACATAAACTAGCAAACACAAAAGGTAGAAATCACAACCTTTGTAGAGTCATTATTTTCTCCAATTAGGTTGGACTCTAGCTTGCTCTCAAGAGTTCCAGATAATGCTTACAAGCCGGTCCTCCTTCGTCGAAGATGATTCACCCAAGGAAACCAAGTTCAAGCTTCAACTTCATTAATGAAGTAACTAAAAATCCTAAGTTGCTAATTTAGGATACTTAGTCATGTGTATAAGTGTTCTAGTATTTTTCTTTCTCTTTCTCTTCATGATTCTCAACTCATAAGAGGGTTGAAGATGAAGAAGAAAGAGCCATAGAAGAGAGAAGCAAGAATGGTGGAATGAAAAAACCTCACAAATTCAAGCATGCTTTCTTTCTTTTGTTAAAAGAATTTTTCCATTTTAAAACTAGAACCATGCTTGAATAGTATTTGCAAATGAATTTATAATACATTTTCCCATACCCTTCACCATTTCTCTTTTCCATCTCATTTCATATTTTCTTTAAAAGAAAATCGTAGAAATGAGTTGTCCTTCTTCTAGAAGTATTCTTGTATAAATAAAAGAATACGTCCCCGCAAATACATGCCCGTATTCGTATCAAAATACGCATACCCAAGAGAAAGAAAAATACAATGAACATAATACTAGAATATATATATCGAAATATATATATAAATTATCAAATCAAAACTTGATTTAATAATCCGTCTTAATCCTAAACCGGATAGTATTATCATCCGCCTGATTGAAGTTCATGTAGCTAGCACATATACCTAACCGGAACCCTACACATATCAATATACGGCCACTGCATCATTTTTCCTGAATCAGGAAAACGCTATATGTGGGACTATAAACACTCATCAATACGCTGGCAATGGGTTTAACCACAAGCACGTCAGTGACACTAGCTGTATGTAATGACTACCCAGGTATTGAGCGAAAGGAAGTCCGACAAGCAAACTCATCTGTACCCCTACTGAGCCTGTCTGTGACAATCTCCGTACAGTCTGGTCTCTTCGTCTGAGATAATCGCATACCGGGTCTAGGGGTGGTCAACGTCAGACCCCTAAAAACCCGATAAGTCATGCCGGTCTGAAACTCATCACCCACTGAGAAACTACTGATATCACAACAGTAAATCTCATCCACTTTGACCAAGAATTTCTAGTGATGGCTGACCCAACACAGCGTGACATCGACTCCCAATACCGGGAGAGATGAATCCCTGACGATTGTTCATTACCTCCATGTGGCTCAAGACTGTACCCAACTAAAAGCTGTTTGCACGACTCCTTTGAGCCGTGGTAGGGTAGTAATCTAAGTACAGTGGGAACTCATACGAGACAAATGAAAATCTCAGGTCAAAATACGAATTTGTACATATGCCATAAGAGAACTTCTATTTGAAGATAGGTATAATACTATCTGGATGTTCTCGGCGAGTCCGTCCAGTGTACTCACCTCCAGTGAGCACCTGTATACTATCTTAAGTGACTCAACTCCAATAGCTTGTGAGACCGGTCACCGCCTCTCATCGGGGTCTCGAAAAGTATACACTAGTCTACTCCGGAGTATCGATGCTCAGTTTCGATACTCTCTCGACTAGGGACATTTAAGGATGTGCTTATAGACCTCCCAGTTCCCATGTATATGATCTCCATCATAATGCTGGTAGTCAAGCAATAATCCTACGGGCTTTATCAAAATGTATACACATAATGATAGCATACTATCATCTCGAGTAAGACTATTCTACATGTATAGGTCCTCATTCAATTATCATAATCGTCTACCTGCAATTACAATAATTACCTTGAGGGCACTATATCCAACAATCTCCCACTTGCACTTAAGGCTAATTATTTCCATATCGCATACTTACAGATCATGTGCTACCGAATACCTAACTTCTCTACTAATCAGTTTCTTAAAACTCGTTTTGAGAAACTTACGCGTTCGAGAAATAGCCTCAGTGAGTGGACCTGCTCTAATGTTTTTATCTTTATCTCTTTATTTATCAACTTCCCTGAGAATGACTATCTCCTTAAATGAGTGATACCTATCTTAGAACTTTTCTGGATATTTGATGAGACCTTGTTCGTAACATGAACACCAAATCCAACAAGGTTCTTAGACTGTATCCATTGCTGATGTAATCAGCACCCAGCACTATGACCACCTCCGTATCCTTCTTGGAAACCTATCCAACATACTGCACCTCAGAAGAGGGTAAATTATTAACTCTAACAGCCACTCTGTCATCTAGGTCACCATAGAAGCCTAAACTGGTAACCGTCTCCTGCAGGAGGCTGCCATTATCATACACTAAAAACATCCTGTTATGTTCTTTTCTGCTTCGCAATGTTTCTCCAAGATTGGATTAATATATGCTTATTGCAGCTAGTGTAAAAGTAATATCTGGTGTGGTACTTGACATCTCATGATTGACTCGATTGCCTAAGCAAGTGATATATCAATCATGCAAATCCTTCTCCTCATTAGTTTAGAAGACATCACATTAATGTTGGAGATAGTGCCCTCAGAGTCAATTATTGGACCACAGGCACGTGATTGCAATGGTTGATGGAGGACCTATCCCGATAGGACAGTCTTACTCAAGATGATAGTATGCTCTCTGGTTTATCTTTATCATCATGTACTGCTTTAGGTGACCTTACAGGTCACTATTGAGCATTGATAGAGCCCCTAGGATTCTTGCTTGACTGCCAGCAGTATGAGGGCGATCATATACGTGGGAGCTGGTAGTTTATAAGCACATCCTTAAAAGGTCCCTAATCGTGGGAGTTTCGAGACAGGGCATCGATACTCCAGAGTAGACTAGTGTATACAGTCGAGACCCCGACGAGGGGTGGTGGCCGGTCTCACAAGCCATTGGTGTCAGCTGGTTCACCTAAGATGTATACAGGTGCTCATTGGGTTATGAGTACACCGCACAGGACTCGCCGGGAACATGCTAGTTGGTCTTATACCTGACGTCACATAGCAGTTCCCTGGTGACATGTGTACAGGTTAGTTCATCGACCTGAGATCGTCATTTGTCTCATGTGAGTTCCCACTGTACTTTGATTACTACCCTACCACGCTCAAAGGAGACGTGCAAACAGGTTTTAGTTAGGTGCAGTCCCGAGCCACATGGAGCCAGTGAGCGGATCTTCAGGGGTTCGTCTCTCCCGGTATTGGGGGTGAGATCGCGCTGTGTCTAGGAGAGCCCTTACACGAAGTCCTTGGCTAAGGCAGAAGATTTACTGGTAGGTATTCCAGTAGTATCTCAGGGTGTTCTAGGCTACACTCCGACACGACTTGTACCGCTTTTGGGGGTCTGACTTTTACCAACCCCCTAGGCCCGCCATGCGATGCTCATAGACGAACGGACCGGACTGTACGGATATTGTCACTGACAGGCTCAGTAGGGTGTCAAGATGAGTTCGCTCATCGACGTCCCTTTTGGTCAATACCTGGTAGCCCGTTACGTATGGCTAATACCTCTGACGTGCTAGTGGTTAAATCCACAGCCAAATTATTGACGAGTCTTTAGAGTCCCCCACATACCGTTTTATCAAGTTTCGGGCGAAACGCTGTAGAGGCCGTATGGAGATATGGTAGGGTTCGATCAGATACGTGCGGTATTGCACGGATCATGATCGGACGGATAATACTAGCAGGCTTTGGTTTAAGCCGGATCCTAGTATTGTACAGTGTAGATTCTGTCTCATTGCATTTGTATTCGGTCGGAATACAAATGCGGGTATGTATATACAGTGGCGGGGTTTTCCTGTAATTTATTACGGGATCAGTTTTTTGGAGTTGCCAGTTTGCATTCCGTTTCGGCCATTTTCCTTTGTATCTTTCCTTGGCTGAAAATTGGTGGAGGAGGGCTTATGTGCAATTGTGCAAATTAGCATTGTGGGGGGGTGGTCTTTGTATATTGTTGCATCATGATGGTTTCATGATGATCCCACCATCCCTTGACTTTTCTTTAGTCCATGATTGCTTGACTTTTGGAGTAATCATGGTTGTTAATGATGGGGTTGATTTGGAGTGAGAGTTTTTTGTGATCATGATATTTCATCATCATCATTTTTCTCTCTCTTGCATGATAGCTTCCTCCCCCCCTTGACTTTTCTCTCTCTCCAATTTTCTCACTCATTCTTGGATGGGCCGGCCACTATTGAAGGGGTGAGGGAGAGGTTGATTTTTGTGTGGGAAATTTCTTCATCTCATTTTTCCTCTACTTGCCACAAAAAATTCCATATCCCCAAAGTTCTTTTCCTCCACCAAAAAGGCAACTTCTTACAATCCCATGAGACAAAGAGTTCTACATTATTCTATAGCAATTCTTGGGCACGTCGACTCGCCAACGTCGTGCACGAGTTGCCTCGGTCCAGAGGTGGGTGCTCGTAAAAGAACCCGGCGATGTGGTACCCTTCCGACGAGGAGATGAAGACCGGAGATTCCATGGGGAGATCAGGACGACGACGAGAAGACCGAAGGACACGGATCGCTCGGTATATCTCTCTACCCTTTCTCTAGTTAGCTAGGACTATGTTAATGGCCCGATCCGGGTTTTATAGTACGCGGTGGTGATGGTTCAAAAGTTAAAGAAAAGTATTGTTTCCGCATTTTGGCCTCGGATTGACGGCCGGGACGCCGCCGTGCACTTACATGGTATCAGAGCCACGTCATTAACATAGTCTAGCTTGCTCTAACATGTTTACAAGTTCGATCGATCGGATTTTCCAAAAACCGCGTTTTTCATGCATCAGTTTTCTGTCGATTTATTTTGGCTCGAAATTTTTTTCAGTACATTGCAGAAACACGTGCAGGGAATTATAAGCATTCTGTGAAAATTTGGTCGCGTGACGTCATTGTTCCACCGCGGAACCGCGGCCAAACCTACGCATTGGCCGCGGTTCCGCCTCTATCTTGACTGTTCATGGCATCAAATTTTTACAGTGGGCTTCTGGTTTGAAAATGGGGTTTCTGGAATATTATTTTTGGGCCTAGATTTTCTTTGAGTGCTACAGTTGTGATTGGGGCCCACTTGGGAAAATTTAGTCGATCGAAAATTTTAAACATGTTAGTTCACAGTATTTACATTATATCTGCGACCGTGAATGTCACTTGATCGGTAAATCCTGTCTAACTGCTATAGCCCTTTTAGACGGATTTGCGAACGTGACATTCACATTGATGTTCTGTGTTGTGCTGTGATTTTGCGGATTGGTCGTGGGGGACAGCCTGGATGCAATGTTAGTACAGTTTGGTTTATTATGTACATTTGATATTGCGTGGCGAGCGTCCGACATGTGGACTGTCGTCACTGCCCGTTTGTATATTATTCTTTTGGGGCACGACCGGGGTGAGGTCGATGTACCCGTTGTATGTATATTTTACTTTCTGTACTAGGATTACCCCAAGGAGGGATGCACGGATAGCCGGGTTCTAGAGGGCAACGAGCCCGCATCTCATGGCATTGAGACGGAGGGGGCTTTACTCTAGAATTGGTGGGCTATTCGCCGCACTCGTAGGGGGTACAGGTTGACCCAGGAGGGGTGCCCAAGTTACCGGATTCCGTGAAATGCTGGGTGGTCCATTCACGTTGCTGAAGGGGGCTGGCTCGCTTCAGGTTTTGGCGAGTAACTTGCCGCGCCCGTAGGGGTCTAGGATTTCATTGCACAGGCTATCCACACGACCAGGGGAACGTCGGGTTTCAGTAGCGGCTCTATGAAATCCGGGGATCCCAGATATCTGTATTGTTCTGTGCTGCTTATTACATTTCTGTGATGTTGCATTTTTATCACGCCTTGAGCGAATATTATATATTGATATATATACTAGTAGATGTTGTATATGTTTTGCATCCGCGCTAGTCCAGTCCCCGCTCTGTCGTTAGTTAAGTAACCTAACGGGTAATGACGGGACCCAGTGGCGAATGCGGATGGCATATACGTACATCATTATTTTCGTTCTTTATTGGTGTGATCAATTGATGGGACTGCGTTGATTCAGATCAATGCAAGCTAAACAAACCTATTCTGATGTTGTTGGAACATTTTTCAAAAAGCTGTTATTGCAAGGACGTTCACTTTTGTTTTGTACAGTGGTATTCAGTTGGAATATCCTGCACCTCAGTCGACGAGGCAAGGGCCAAGATCCCTTCACCGGGAGTGACCCCTTGGACAGAAATTTGCATCAGGGTAATAACTTCACTATAGCTGATTACTTTTGCTTTGCATCGTGGTATTCAGTTGGAATATCCTACACCTCATTCTACGGGGAAAGAGCCGAGATCCCTTCACCGGGAGTGACCTCTTTAGCAAAGGTTTTCGCCACTATATTTTTATAAAAGCTATCCGGTTCCTTCAACGATATCAAGTTCATTACGTTAAAGGTTTTCGCCAGAAACCATTCATAGCCCTCCGTCGTTTCATATGGATAGTCAATAGTATTCAAGCTGTGTTTGTTGGCCAAAGTCAAGGCACAGTGTTTGGTAGTTGTTGGGTATTCATATGCAGCATAGATAGATGCGTTGGTTTGGGACAGTCATACTGCCTTGTTGGCCAAAGTCAAGGGTAGGTACGGGTGGGTTCAAATTAACCTGGAGAATGACAGGTAGAACTTGACATGTGACTTATGACTTGTTGGCCAAAGTCAAGCTCATAAGAGCATGGGGTAAAAATCACATCGGAAGTTTCTAAAGAACTGAAACTTGCCAGATATGCGCATACCTTCTGGAGTGTGATAACGTGAGCGGATTCCGTCACGTTATCATGCGATGA
Organism: Agapanthus africanus; assembly: GCA_030015575.1. Lineage (NCBI taxonomy): Eukaryota > Viridiplantae > Streptophyta > Magnoliopsida > Asparagales > Amaryllidaceae > Agapanthus > Agapanthus africanus. The sequence goes on from CM057339.1 coordinate 759,580,182, forward strand.
TAGTTGGATCCCGATTCTCACTGATGAGTTGGTTTACTCCTCGGGTGATCCCGACTAATTCTCCTTTCAGGTTTGGAGGAGAATTTGACGTTACAGTGGGAGGTTTCCTGATTAGATAAATTGGTAACCATTCTGATCTAGGTTAGAGTGCACGCTGAGTGTTTCTTTTCTCTCTCTCTCTTTGGCAGCGACCATGACCCGACCCTAAGACTATGACTCAGTAACCAATATTGACCGAACCTTCTTCAACACTGGCTTTTGGATTGTCAGAGTTGCAAACCTCATTGCCACTCCTACTTTTACCATTTTCTCCAGGACACCCCGTAGTTTTACGAACGTCCACTTCCATTGGACAAAACCATCGTATGGTTATATACGAACTCGAAGGAATTTATTCGAGGATGGTTTCCGGTTCTGGAGAAAACGAATATGACTATTCAGTTGTCTTTTCCTTTTACCTTCTCTCAGGTTGCGGGTACTCCTTGGTTTAGGAGATAGTACACCTATTACGCAAATTGGATAGTCTTCTTCCAAACCTTAGGCTGGTGCCGAACGGTGGGGAATGAAGAAAACCAATTAGCATAACGATGGTGTACAGAAGGTATTAAGTAAAGACATATAAAGGGATTAGTAAGAGGGCAAAGTAAATTGCGACTGCTATTCACGACCAAACCAAGTATTTCTTCGCCAATCCTAAATCACCTTTTTATTTCTCCATGACACTCCGTAACACTACGAAGATCCACAGTTTATTGGATACTCCATCGTATGGTTATATACGAACTCGAAAGGAACTTGTTCCAGTTCGGGGATGGATTCTGGTTCAGGAGAAATAGGAATAAGGTTTATTCGGTTGTCTTTTATCTTCACCTTCTCTCGCATTGCGAGTGCTCCTAGGATTAGGACAGTACACCCATTATGCTTATTGGATAGTCTTCTTCCAAACCATAGGCTGGTGCCGAACGGTAGGGAAGGAAGAAAACCATTTAGCCTAAGAGGGTGTACAGAAGGTAATGACTAAAGACATATAAAGGGATTTGGAGAGATGGCAAAGAAATATACGGTTACAGTTGTGAATCTGGATAATAGAAGAGGCATTACTAGGAATACCCGGATACCCCTACGAAACATTTCAATGTTTCAGTTTCACTGTATATTGTTAATAGAAAACTGATTTCCCAATTAGACACTTGCTCCAGGGTATGTATTTACCAGGTATGAATCTCACATCTGTATGGTTTTACAGATGATGAGTAGGAGTAAGTTATTGGGAATTAGGTGATCATCCTCACTATATCGGAATTCGTTGTAATTGGTGATATTTGAGGAAGTCACCTGGGTTGCTTGCCGGACGGCAAATATATGGTTTTTGAATATCCGTTGTTATGCACCAATTTCAAATTGATACATCTGTACGTCTGTTTTTATAGAGTGGGATATACCTTTTTTAAATTATGTCCATGATATTTACCTATATCAGTTGATGGTTAGGTAAGGAGTATTAAACGGCGGTGTAATTCTTCTTAACCATAAGTACAGTTTTCAACCTACGACGCACAGGGTTTGAGTTATTCAACTCAGGGGACTTATACAGAGTATTGTATGTTGTCTAGTGTCCATGAGGACAGAGGGGTTGGTCCTCGGACTGTATTCTGTTTACTTGTGACTTCTCTAGTTCTTAGACATGTATTTCGTAGAAATGCAAGGTCTGAGTTTTGAGAAGTTATAGGTATATGAATAAAGTAGAGAACCAGGTGTTTCAAGTATCGGGATTCTTCAAGGTGATCGAAGATGTAGATACTTTTGTAGGGTATTCGGTTGATAGTAATGATTAAGAGAACTTGCTTCTCTTTCAGATTACTCATAATTGGAAGCACTCCTAAGTTGAGTAATGCTGATCGGCCTCTCTCCATTTAGTTAACATGCACTGGAGAGAGCTGCATGATTTGAATCTGGTTCAATTAAATCAGTGCTTCTGTTTCTGTATTGGATATAGAACAGTTTATATCTTAACATTGTTAAGGTACGGGGAGTTGTCCGGCTTATGATTAAAACCAGACACTGGACAACTCAAGGCACGTTTCTGTAATGGCAGTTTGTGGGTTGACCCAGGCTATGACGAGGGTTGACTTTCTACCATCTGGAAGATCAATAGTGATATTGTTCTTGACTCGCCACAGTTTTAACAAAAATGGATTTTTTCAGAAAACAGTAGTGGGAGTATGGTAGAACTGGAAGTGATTCCAGAACCGCAGACGATTACTGAAAATTTGATAAGAACCTAAAGATTCAATATGGTTTGACATTCTATTAGCCACTCCGCAGATACGGTGGGTAACCTCAGGCACCCGAGAGGTACTCCGGTAGCCTCAAGGACGGTGACAGGGAGATTCTTGTTTACCCAGACTTGCCGTTGTTGTTGTTCCAGGCTACAAGACCCAGCAGGAGGATGAGTATAGCGTCGCTCTAAACTAGCTTTAGAAGTGTACGTGTATATGACTCTGCCAAAGGGTTATCATAGTCAGTGGGAGCAGCGGAAGCATTGGTGGACAAGTGGCTTATGTCTATTTATAGACTAAAGCAGATATAGCGGAGATAGATCATCTATTTCTGACATGACAGTCATCGGTTTGACTTCATCAGAATAGGGGATGGATCTGTTAAGAAGGTAGTAGGGTGTGATGTCCTGGTATTTGGATGACATACACAAAATAGGAAGTGAAGTTCTTAAACTACGATCAGTTATACTTTGGTTGTCACACAGTGGTTTCTCCACAAATAACTTTGATATTATATCAGACATTCTGGTTACTGGATCTATGGTTTTAGATCTAGATTTGGGTAGTTTCCCAATCTGGGTACTTAGACAACATTCTAAAAGTATTTAGAATGGACGGCTCCTGGCATGGTGGTGTACCTGCAGGTGATGGAGTCACCCTCTCTAAAGGTGTCTTGCAGACTAAAGGGGAGAGGGATGTGCATGATTGGCAGATCACTTGCTTAGGCAATTGAGTCGATCATGAGTACCACACCAGATGTTGTTTTTGCAGTAGATGCAATAAGTTGATATTGATCCAATCCTGGAGAAACGGTCGGAAGCAGTTTTAGAACATAAGTGGATGTTCTAGGGATATGATAACAACAGTCTCTTTTAGGAGACAGTTATCACTCCAGGCTTCCAAGGTGACCTGGATGACAGATTGGTTGTCAGAGTTATAGTTTTCCTTCTGACGAGGGGCAATATTTTAGACAGGTGGTCCAAGGGGATACCGAGGGAGGCATAACGCAGGATACTGATTAAGTTCAGTTGACAATACAGTCTAAGAAGTTTGGATTTGGAGTTCATTTATGAGTTAGGTCCCATCAGATATCCAGACATATTCTAAGACAGGTGTTGCTCATTTTGGGAGATGGCTTTCTCCGCGAACTTGAGATAAAGAGAGACATAGAAAGAAATATCAAGGTGGATTCACTCACTGAGGCTATTCCTCGAACGCAATAGTTTCGCAAACGGGTTTTGTGAGACTGATTAGTAGAGGAGTTGGGTGTTCGGTATCACACGGGCTGTGAGTATGCGACATCGCAATAATTAACCTTGAGTGCAAGTGGGAGATTGTTGGAGATAGTGCCCTCAGAGTCAATTATTGGATCACAGGCACGTGATTGCAATGGTCGATGGATGACCTATCCTGATAGGACAGTCTTACTCAAGATGATAGTATGCTATCTGGTTTATCTTTATCATCATGTACTGCTTTAGATGACCTTACAGGTCACTATTGCGCGTTGATAGATCCCCTAGGATTCTTGCTTGACTTCCAGCAGTATGAGGGCGATCATATACGTGGGAGCTGGTAGTCTATAAGCACATCCTTAAAAGGTCCCTAGTCGTGGGAGTTTCGAGACAGGGCATCGATACTCCAGAGTAGACTAGTGTATACAGTCGAGACCCCGACGAGGGGCGGTGGCCGGTCTCATAAGCTATTGGTGTCAGCGGGTTCACCTAAGATGTATACAGGTGCTCATTGGGTTATGAGTACACCGGACAGAACTCGCCGGGAACATGCTAGTTGGTCTTATACCTGACGTCAGATAGCAGTTCCCTGGTGACATGTGTACAGGTTAGTTCATCGACCTGAGATCGTCATTTGTCTCGTGTGAGTTCCCACTGTACTTTGATTACTACCCTACCACGCTCAAAGGAGACGTGCAAACAGGTTTTAGCTGGGTGCAGTCCCGAGCCACATGGAGCCAGTGAGCGGATCTTCAGGGGTTCGTCTCTCCCGGTATTAGGGATGAGGTAGCGCTGTGTCTAGGAGAGCCCTTACACGAAGTCCTTGGCCAAGGAAGGAGATTTACTGGTAGGTATTCCAGTAGTATCTCAGGGTGTTCTGGGCTACACTCCGACACGACTTGTACCTCTTTTGGGGGTCTGACTTTTACCAACCCCCTAGGCCCGCCATGCGATGCTTATAGACAAACGGACCGGACTGTACGGATATTGTCACTGACAGGCTCAGTAGGGTGTCAGGATGAGTTCGCTCATCGACGTCCCTTTTTGTCAATACCTGGTATCCCGTTACGTATGGATAATACCTCTGACGTGCTCGTGGTTAAATCCACAGCCAAAGTATTGACGAGTCTTTAGAGTCCCCCACAGACCGTTTTATCAAGTTTCGGTCGAAACGCTGTAGAGGCCGTATGGAGATATGGCAGGGTTCGATCAGATACGTGCGATATTGCACGGATCATGATCGGACGGATAATACTAGCAGGCTTTGGTTTAAGCCGGATCCTAGTATTGTACAGTGTAGATTTTGTCTCATTGCATTTGTATTCGGTCGGAATACAAATGCGGGTATGTATATACAGTGGCGGGGTTTTCCTGTAATTTATTACGGGATCAGTTTTTTGGAGTTGCCAGTTTGCATTCCGTTTCGGCCATTTTCCTTTGTATCTTTCCTTGGCTGAAAATTGGTGGAGGAGGGCTTATGTGCAATTGTGCAAATTAGCATTGTGGGGGAGGGGGTCTTTGTATATTGTTGCATCATGATGGATTCATGATGATCCTACCATCCCTTGACTTTTCTTTAGTCCATGATTGCTTGACTTTTGGTGTAATCATGGTTGTTGATGATGGGGTTGATTTGGAGTGAGGGTTTGTTGTGATCATGATATTTCATCATCATCATTTCTCTCTCTCTTGCATGATAGCTTCCTCCCCCCCTGACTTTTCTCTCTATCCAATTTTCTCACTCATTCTTGGATGGGCCGGGCACTATTGAGGGGGTGAGGGAGAGGTTCATTTTTGTGTGGGAAATTTCTTCATCTCATTTTTCCTCTACTTGCCACAAAAAATTCCATATCCCCAAAGTTCTTTTCCTCCACCAAAAAGGCAACTTCTTACAATCCCATGAGACAAAGAGTTCTACATTATTCTACAGCAATTCTTGGGCACGTCGACTCGCCAACTTCGTGCACGAGTTGCCTCGGTCCAGAGGTGGGAGCTCATAAAAGAACCCGGCGATGTGGTGCCCTTCCGACGAGGAGATGAAGACCGGAGATTCCGCGGGGAGATCGGGACGACGACGAGAAGACCGAAGGACACGGATCGCTCGGTATATCTCTCTACCCCTTCTCTAGTTAGCTAGGACTATGTTAATGGTCCGATCCGGGTTTTATAGTGCGCGATGGTGCCGGTTCAAAAGTTAAAGAAAAGTATCGTTTCCGTATTTTGGCCTCGGATTGACGGCCGGGGCGCCGCCGTGCACTTACAATTAATGAGGGTGACTCCCTCACCTGTGGGTACACCACCACGTCAGGAGTCGTCCATTCTAAAACACTTTAGAATAGTGTCAAGGTACCCTAATTGATACACTTCCTAAATCTAGATCTAAAAGTATAGATCTAGTCACTAAAATCCCTGATATTTTTTTCAGATCCTACGTGGAGAAACACCTTGTGACAATCACAGTATAACTGATCGTAAGAAAATCACTTTCTATCTGAAGCATGTCAACAAAATATCAGGGCATCACTCCCTGCTGCCTTCTTACCAGGTCCATATGTTGTTCTCATGAAGTCAAAATCTTTGACTTTTATATCAAACTAGATGAACAATTCCGCTCTCCTTGCTTTAGTCTATAAATAGATAAATGCAACTTTCCCACCACGATTCCGCTGCTCCCACTGACTACAAAAAACCCTCTGGTAAAGTCATATACACGTGCACTTCCAAATTCAATTTAGAATGACGTTATAGTCATCCACCTGCCAGATCTCATAGTCAAGGACAGCAGTAGTGACAAGTTTAGGTTATCAAAATCTCCATGTCACCGTCTTTGATGAAATCAAAGTACCTCTCGGGTTGCTGAGCTTACCCACTAAATCTGCGGAGTGGCTAACGGATTGTTGAATCCAATTGAAGCTCCAGGTTCAACTAAATTTTTAGTAACCGTTTGTGGTTCTGGAATCACTTCCAATTCTACCATACTCCCACTTATTTCTTTTGCAAAAAGATTCATTTTATAAAAAGGTGGCGAGTCAAGAACAAATTAACTTTTGATCTTGAAATGGTAGAAGTTAAACCCTTGCTAAAAGCCTAGAATAACCCACAAACTGCCGTTACAAAAACGTGTCTTGAGTTTGTCCAAATTCAGCTTTGAAACAGAAACTAGATAACTCTATATCTTAACATCCTCAAGATATGCAACTATTCTATGTCCATAGAGAAACAAAGGCACTAATTTAGATGGAACCATATTCAATTATTATGCAACTGTGTTCAGTGCATATCCCATATGGAAAAAGACCATGCAGTATTACTCATCAAGGAGCATACCCACGGATGAGTAATCTGAGAAAGAAGCAAGTTCTCAAATATTATTATGATAGAATAATTAGCATAAGTATCTACATCTTCGATTACTTCGAAGAATGCTGATACTTCCAATGTATGGTTCTCTACTTTATTCTTATACCTATAAAGTTCTCAAAATCTTTGGACCTTCCATTACAACTAATGCGTGTCAGAACCCATAAGTAAACCGAATGAAGTAAGATTACCAACCCTTTTGTCCCGAAAGACACTGGACAACATACATTTCCATGTATAAGTCCCTAGTATACTAACTCAAATTCCATATGTTGTAAATTGAGAACTGTATTTTGGTTAAGAATGTCTATACCGTTTAATCAATGCACTTTACCTTATCCTCAACTAATAAAGGTAAATGTTTAGAATATAATTTTCAAAATTTATATCTCTCTTTATAAAATAAAGCTACAGATATATCATTTTTAAAATTGATGCATAACAACGATTATTCAAAACCAAATATTTGCCATAAGGCAAAACCAAGATGATTTCCTCAAATATCACCAATTACAAAGAATTCTGATATTGAAGATCTAATTACCCATTCCTAATATTCTACTCCCACTAAGCATCTGTAACGCCATACAGATATGAGAATCAAGTCTGGTAGATACATACTTTGGAGTCAGAATCTAATTGGGAAAGCAGTTTTCAATTAACACAACACAGGAAAACTAAAATATGAAAATGTTTTGAGGGGGTGGTCAGGTATTCCTAATAATGTCTCTTCCACTATCCAGATTCATGACAGTAGTCGCAAATTCCCTTACCCTCATTGCAATCCCTTTATATGTTTTTACTTCTTACCTTCTGTACACCACACTTAAGCTAATTGGTTTTCTTCTTTTTCTACCATTCGGCACTAGCCTAAGGTTTGGAAGAAGACTATCCAATAAGCATAATAGGTGTACTCTCCTAATACCAAGTGCCCTCACAACCTGAGAGAAGGTAAAGATAAAAGACAACCGAATAATCCTATTCAATTTCTCAAAAACCCGTAGCCATTCTCGAACTGAAATAAATTTTTTCGAGTTCGTATGTAACTATACGAGATGGTCATTCCAAACAATATAGATCTCCATACTGATACGGAGTGTTCTGGAGAAAAGCAAAGGGAAAGAAGGATTAGCATGGATTTATGCGATTTTGCCGTGAGTCATGACAATCCAAAAGTACAGTGTGTAAGAAGATTCGGTCAACTTGGTTCATGAGTTATAGTTTAAGGTAGGTCATGGTCGCAAACTAGAGAAAGAAAAGAAACACTTAGCGTGCACTCTAACCTAGATTATATTGGTTGATCACTTTATCTAATCAAGATGGTTCCCACTGTTTCCTCGAATTCTTCTTCAAACCCTAAAAAGGGAATTAGTCGGGATAACTCAAGGAATAAACTACTCATCAGTGAAAATCGGGACCCAACTATCATTGTGTGATAATCTTGACAGAAATCGACCAAAATCACCACTCCAAAAGGTATGCGCATACTTGGCAAGTTTCCTTTATGTTTGAAAATCCAGATATGGTTTTTGCCCCAAGCGGCTTATGGCTTTGACAGAGGTCAACATACCATAATTCGCAAGTCAAGTTCTATCCATTATTGTCCTAGATTAATTAAACCCACCAGTACGAGCCCTTGACAGAGGTCAAAATGACCGTAAGACTGTCCTAACCAATCGCATCACCATGCAACAAAAAAGAATTACAGAGCTACCGAACACTACGCCTTGACAGAGGTCAACATACGTAGCACGAATACTAAGCAATACTAATCTAAAATAACGAAGGGCTACGGCTGGTTTTTGCCCAAAAACCCTTAACGTAATGAGCTTGATATCGTTTAAGGAACTCGAGTGGCTTTGAAAAGGAGTGGTTTAGGCACCGCTTTTAAACTAGTAACATAAATTTTTGCTTAAGAGTGAACTCCCTATGAAGGAATCAAGGCTCTTTCCTTATAGAATGAGGTGCAGAATATTCCTAACTGAATACCTCTATGCAAAGCAAAAGAATACGACTATGGTTTTGAAGAAAACCTTGTTTTAAAAATTGGTTCCAACAATATCATTTAGGTTTATTTTCCTTACATTAATAAGAATTAATGTGGTCCCATCAATTAATCATATCGTGCCAGAAAAGAAACGAAAATAGGCACACACATATATACCATCTGCATTCGCCACAAGGTCTCGGGTCTTCACTATAAGGTTACTTAACTTACGGTAGGGCGAAGACAGGACTAGCGCGGATGCAAAATATATATAGCGTCTACTAGATATATAATATATATATATAGCAACATTCATCTCACGCATGATATAAAGTAATATCACAGAAGTATCACAGCAGAAGCAAACACGGTATGGAAATGCGGATAATCTAGGAAAAGTACATTTCAATGGAGCCAAATATTAAAAGCAATTTTCCCGGTCGTGTGGCTAGCCCGTAGTATCAGATCCTAGACCCCTACGAGTGCGAAAAGCCACCCGCCAATCCCAGAAGCATGGCAACCCCAATCAACGAAGTGAATGGCCACCCAACACTTCCAAAATCCGATGACTTGGGCATCCATCCACGGGTCAATCCTATATCCCCTACGAGTGAGACAAATAGCCCGCAAATTCTAGAGTAAGGCACCCCAGTCTCAACGCTATAAGATGGAGGCCCGTTGCCCTCTGTAACCCGGCTACTCGAGCACTCCGTCGTGGAGTAATCATAGTACATGTAATGGAAAAACTGAATATACAACGGTGACTACAACCGCAATCTGGACGCACCCTAAAGAATAATGCAAGCCACAGTGACGATAGTCCGTATGTCGGACGCTCGCCACACAATATGAATATACATTATATCATGGAGAATTATATCTAATACTACACACTCCGGGCTATCCATCGCGAAAAATCCAATATGACCATAACCACTAAGCATTATTCATCACAGAACATGCAAACTTGCGAGTATGAATTCTGTAACCCCGTCTAATTGATACTTATAGCAATTAGATGACATTTTACCAAACGTTATGATACAAGAAACCATCATAAAGCCTACAAAAATCTAATACCGCACACATATATCCAACACTTCAATTTTCCAAAACACCGAAAATCAAGTGTGCTAAAAACCGACAAAAATACCATGCTAAAAACCACTCCGAGAGTCCGAAATGACCTCGGATTGAGCCGAAACTTCATGGAGGACCTCGGTACGAAATTAACATCGACCCGGTGGCACCTAAAGGGTACCCACCCCCTAAACCACCCTAAGGTGGCCCAAGGGGTAGGCATATCCGAAACTGCCTTCTGAGGCAGTTTCGGGTCCCCACTCCCCCAATGCCACCATTTGGGTGGTCTCGAGGATGTGGGCCCTCCTTAGGTCCCCCCGAGATGTCCCCAAGGTCCCCGCACACCTCCCCGTGGCTTCTCGGTCCAAACCGAGATCCCGTGGGGAGTCAAAACATTAGGTTTAGCATGGTTTTCTCACTGGTTTTAGAAACAGTTTTTGCGGAACAAAAACGGCGGGATTCGGAAGTCGTAACAATCTAGTTTAGGGTGTTTGGGTGGCTCTGATACCATTGAAAGTTCCTAGTGCTCTCGCCGCTAACCCACGACCAATGCGGAATCCGAAAACAAAAATTTTCAAGACACTAAAAACTTATATCCTAGAATCTAAACCAGAAACCTAAACTAGCAAACACAAAAGGTAGAAATCACAACATTTATAGCGTCTTCATTTGCTCTAATTGGGTTAGACTCTATCATGCTCTCAAGAGCTCTGGACCACACTTGCAAGCCGATCCTCTTTCGCCAAAGATGATCCGCCCGAGGGAACCAAGTTCAAGCTTCAACTTCATCAATGAAATAACTAAAGATCCTAGGTTGCTAATTTAAGATGCTTAGTGATGTGAGTGTTCTAGCATTTTTCTTTCTCTTTATCTTCATGATTCTCAACTCATAAGAAGCTTGAAAATGAATAAGAAGAAGAAGAAGGAGCGATGGAAGAGAGAGAAGCAAGAATGGTGGAATGAAAAAACCCCACAAATTCAAGCATGCTTTCTTTCTTTTGTTAAAAGATTCCATTTTAAAACTACAACCATACTTGAATGGTATTTGCAAATGAATTTATAATTCATTTGCTCATTCCATCCACCATTTCTCTTTTCCATCTTATTTCATATTTTCTTTAAAAGAAAATCCTAGAAATGAGTTGTTCTTATTCTAGTAGTATTCTTGTAAAAATACAAGAATACGTCCCCGCAAATACATCCCCGTATTCATATCAAAATACGAATACCCAAGAGATAGAAAAATACAATGAACATAATAATAAAATATACATATCGAAATATATATATGTAAATTATTAAATCAAAACTTGATTTAATAATCTGGCTTAATTCTAAACTGGCTAGTATTATCATCTGCCTAATTAAAGTCCACGTGGCTAGCACACATACCTAATCAGAACCCTGGACGTATTAATATATGGCCACTATTTCATTTTGCCTGAACCAGGAAAACTCTCTATGTGGGACTCTAAAGACTCGTCATTACGCTGGCAGTAGGTTTAACCATAAGCACGTCAGCAGCACTAGCTGTACGTAACGGCAACCCAGGTATTGAGCGAAAGGAAGGCCGACAAGAAAACTCATCTATACCCCTACTGAGCCTGTCTGTGACAATCTCCGTACAGTCCGGTCTTTTCGTCTGAGATAATCACATACCGGGTCTAGAGATGGATAACGTCAGACCCCTACTAACCCGATAAGTCATGCCAGTCTGAAGCTCATTACCCACTGAGAAACTACTATTATCATATCAGTAAATCTCATCCATCTTGGCCAAGGATTTCTGGTGATGGCTGACCCAACATAGCGCGACATCGACTCCCAATACAGATCGAGATGAATCCCTGACAATTGTTCACTGCTTCCATGTGGCTCGGGACTGTACCTAACTAAAACCTGTTTGCACGACTCCTTTTAGCTATGGTAGGGTAGTAATCTAAGTATAGTAGGAACTCACATGAGACAAATGAAAATCTCAGGTCAAAGGACTAATCTGTACACATGCCACAAGAGAACTTCTATTTGACGATAGGTATACTACCATCTAGAAGTTCTCGGCGAGTCCGTCCAGTGTACTCACCTCAAGTGAGCACCTGTATACTATCTTAGGTGACTAAACACCAATGACTTATGAGACCGACCATCGTCCCTCGTCGGGGTCTCGAAAAATATACACTAGTCTACTCCGGAGTATCGATGCCCAGTCTCGATACTCTCTCGACTAGGGACATTTAAGGATGTGCTTATGGACCTTCCAGCTCCTACATATATGATTGATATCTTAATGCTGTTAGTCAAGCAATAATCCTATGGGTTTTATCAAAATGTATACACATAATGATAAAGACAAACCAGATAACATACTATCATCTTGAATAAGACTGTTCTACTTGTGTAGGTCCTCATTCAATTATCATAATTTCCTACCTGCAATTACAATAATTTCCTTGATGACACTATATCCAACAAAAAGGGCAGTATGAACTTCGAAATACATCATCTTTTATATTCATGGATTCAATTAAGGCTGGTAACTCTAATCATAGATTAATATACGTGGGGTGTTAGAGTAGTTTAAGTATGAATCTAACTAAATCTCAGGAGCCCCCCTGGTACATGAACTCTTGGATCGGGTCGACTCCTCCACAGCTTGGGGTCCCGATGCCACACTCTTGATCGGGTCAACTCCTCCACAGCTTGGGGTCCCGATACTACATCCTTGATTCGGGTCGACTCCTCCACAGCTTAGAGTCCTGACATCCCTAATACTCTTGTGATTTGTTGTCATTCACATTTAAACTTACGTTAATTAAATTACCTTGTAGAGACCTTTTAGGACACTTACATGCATTTCATGTACCCTATGCCTACACTCCACGGCCATGCTATACTTGCTTGCTATACTCATGTCACATTGCTATTCTTACACAGTTGCCATTAACATTTCCATGATATACCTGTTCATGTTTCATCTATATCTTATGTCACCTTACATTATATATATTTATATATGTCACACCTCCTTTTGGGGACTTACCGAACGAAAGTTCGATAACGAGCATTCCACCCTTCTTTATTTCTTCGGAATGTTTGTCAGATGATCTAGAGACTGAGGAGGTGGAACCAACAACTGAGCATTATGACCAGCTAGCTTCACATGTCTATCCTTAATTTTTCTTTTCAGCTCTTCCTTTTAGTATACCACTGCTTAGGAACTTTTCTTATTAACTACTTTTATTTCAGACATCATTTCCTTGTATTTAACTTGTTGAAGTTGAATGTAAATAAAGTTTTTGTTGGATTTTATTCACTTGTCATTTCCTGTTGCTTTAATATTGCTTATATACGCTTAGCGTATTTGTTTTAAGAAAGGACTTTCTCAAAATAAATTCGTCGTGGGCCTCGTCATGTTCACGCTCCCATCTTTTGGAAAGCGGGGCGTGACAGGGCGGATTTTCATTAAATTAGCTCAAGTTTCCCAAAAGTTGTATTTTCGTTAAAACACCCTAAGTTTCTAAAGCTCACATTTTCAAATAAATACCTAGACTTTTCCAAAAGTCGTATTTTCCATTAAATATCCTAAACTATTACAACCCTTTTCAAATAATTACATGCACTTTGAAACCCTTACTTCAATAAAATACCATATACTTTCTAAAATTATTGTTTTATAATAATACCATGAACTTTTATCAAACCCTAGTTTCCTAAGAAGACCCTATACTTACCCTTTTTCGGCTAGACTTGTAAACCTTGTACAACTTGAATGCAACTCTTAACCGATTACAAGGAACTTTATATGACATGATATCTCGTACGGTTAGGGTTAGACGCATGAACCTAGGCATGTGGTGCTTGTGAAGATTCCGATATACAGATGGCCTTAATTTTGGAAAGTGAACCCCTATGTTCCATACCTAGTAAAGCTGTGTGCTAGCATCCACCTGTACCCATACACACTAAACAAGACTGGGGGTGGGGTGGTTTAGATTATGTGAGGCTATATTAAAAGTCTCGGGATTCCCTTTCCAGTTAACCATAGTTCTGAAACGCTATCTCTCGGGTTTGCTGTCATTCTGTAGCCACAACGGAATATTCCCAAGTACATAGGTACGCTTAGGTAACTAAACTATAACAAGCTGGTTGTACCTTATAATTAGTTGACAAAACCATGCTCATGCTTGACACGTATACCCGATGACATCCGTTTACATATACCCACACTGACATATACGACTTTCATCACACTTACTATTGTTTCTTTTCACTCACCTTATCTTAAGAATCCTACTATCGAGTTTATCTCACTGATGGATGTTTCTCATTCTTTTCTTTCTCCGAAACGTCCGTTAGACGAAAGAGAGCACCAGGATAGAGTCGAGGAGGTGAGCGTCGATGGAGGACTACGCAGAGCTCTCTACCTACAATTAGGATTGTCTTTATGATCTTTTTAGTCCACCTGTTTAGGGCTCGCTTTTATCGGTCTTTCCTTTTGATGTAATAAAACTTTTTGATGTTCAACTTGTCCTGTAATAAATATTGGTTAATAAATTAAAAAAATCTTCTTTTTTTCTTTTTTTTTATACTCCTGCATATTATATGCTTAGCGTAACTGTATTGTGTAGAGTATCTACTTGGTATAGTTACGTTACGGGTCTCGTTACGTCTCCGCTCCTGTATCTTGGAAAGCGGGCGTGAAAGGATCGACTGATCCGATTACCTCGCCTCGACCAAGAAGTCTAAAACCACTTTACGAACGCAGGGCTAGATGTCTAGGTCGTTCGTGAGAGCGGTCTTAAACCGAGTTCAGTGGATTGGCATCTCGGTCTTATTCCTATCGGTAAGCCAAGCTATTTAAGGAGAGCTCGCCAACGGTGAGGCCTAGGGTCATCTTCTCTGACTTATCTACCTGAAATGAGGATCGGAGATGGCGATATAGGCATTACTTGCTTGATGAGTATTGGACTTCTCTGAATCAACAGGACATCGAGACCACTGACGTTGATCGCCGGAGTTCCTATGTTATAATAAAGGGTTTTTTTTACTAAAAAGCCCCCTCATATTTCGCTAATTATTAAAATGTCTTCATACTTCATATTTAATTAAAAGACCCACATACATTTAAATTAAACTAAAAAGCCCTCCTAGTATGCGAAAATGAGAAATTTTTGGTATCTTCCATCTCTCTATTAGGAAGCTAATAGTGAGCATCGATTAGGCTTTTAAAATCTTTTAAACCCTCTTCTTTTTCCAAAATTCCCAAATTTTTCTCAAATTGGTTTTAGTATAAGGGTTTCGCTCAAAGATTTCTCAAATTGATCAAGGAAACTGGCTCGTTTTCTCAACTTTCTTCGGCAAAGAGCTTGTTAAGTATCATTGTCCCTTCAAATGTAAGCTTTGAGTTCGTGGATAATCTCATTTGAAAGGAGAGTGATTTTTTAGTTGCGTTAAATCTCAATCTTCAATTAAGCGAGAATGTGAGTTACATTTATATGAAAAACACCTATTAAATACCTAAAAGGTAAAAGAACGGTTCAAACATAAGCTCGAGTTCTATCTTCCTAACGGAACGCTTACTTTTGTTGAAAAACTGCTGAGGGGGGATTTTTAATGCAATTTAAATATATGAAGGATCTTCTAAGTATATATAAAGTATGAGGGGATTTTTTAGTAATCAGTAAAGTACTGGAGGTTTTTTTATGTAAAAATCTCTGTAATAAACTATGGTAGAGCTGGTCTAAGGCTAAGATAAAGAGTAATTTTGAATCTTATGCATGTCCCTTTTCATGTCTTGAATTCCTTTATTTATAGAATGTAAGGATCGGTTATCCAAACGGCCTTAATCACGAGAATTACGCCCACGATTCCCTTTAATGCGCACGTTCCAAACGAAATTTATGCACGAATTATGGCACGACCGTTGTGCTTTGTAACGGTCGGCTCATGGTTCACTTGGCCGAATAGCTTTGATTCTGGTCGAGTTTCGTCAACTTGCTTACTGAATTGAACAACTATCGACCCATAGCATGCGAGGCTCTTTTATATTCGGTCGTTGACCAGTCAAATATCTTGACTTATTGACCAAAATATATATTTATACAAACAAGGAGAAAAAGAGAAAACAAAAATCAAAGAATCAAAGATTGAAATTTTGATTTTAAATTGGGAGAAAAGGGTAAAAATGAATTAAAATGTAAACATTTAAAATAGATCATGTGCATAACGAGTGAGCCACATCCCCTTGCATTCTTCTCAATATTTAATAGAATTAAAACAGAGGGTATTTAAGAAGTAAAAGAACAAAACCATAGGAAGTTATTGCACAACTGAAAAGGCACAGATAGGTTTTTAAGAAAATGGACAAAAACTAAAATGGTGTTTTCATGAAAGAAGCCAAAATGAAAAGGTGCATGGAACTAGAGAGACCAAGCCTGCAATGAAAGTTGTATAAATCTTAACTGAATTCAATTCAGCACCAAGCAACTTGTGTGAACACAAAATCATGCTATTTGCATGAAGCCACAGCCGCGCAAATTTCATTTTCATTTTTGTGTGAAGACAAAAGCATGCTATTAATTTGCATTCAGCAAAAGAAGTTATATAGCTCCAACCTCCAGTATAGTTCATATTGTAGAGATAATAAACTAATTCAAATTAAAAAAGGTTGTTATAGTTTACCTATATAAGAGATTTTATAATACGCTCAAATTTCATTTAATCATTTTATGAGATTTTGGAGAATACTAAATCTTGTGACAATTTATTATTGGTTTTTTTTATATAAAAACAACACTCAAAGATCAATAAATTTAAATACAATCTCCAAAGATTTTATATTAACTAAATAAGACCATGGAGTTTTTCTATCCCAATTAAATTTAGGAGATCTATGTATAATCCAGTGATCTCTTCTCTCTCTATGCTTAAATCGATTAAAAAGACCAGAGTACTAGATTCTGATACCCCACTGACCCCCCATTAAATTCTTGAATAAAAAGTCCTCAACATCAACATTGGTGGCTGCATTCTCTCCTGCAGCACTTTCCGGCCATCTTCGAAGAAGCCAAATCTGCTAATGATTTCCTCGTTGCTTCAATTTAGGGTTGTGGGCTTCAAGATCGTAACTTGGATGGGGATTCCATTTAAATGGATATTTCCCCATAAAGATGAGTTTTTTACTGTGAATTTGTAGAAGTAACAACTATAGCAAGGTTTAGATATCGAAGAAGCTTGAAAGATTGAAGATTAAAGAAGAGAGAAGTTTGAGCTAGGGTTTTGTATGAGTTAGGCATGATTTTAGGATGAATGGAATGAACTCTGGGATTAGGACAGTTTGAACATTTAATATGTTCAAATATCCTGTAACTAATCATGTTAGGTAGTAACTTAGGGCTAAATAATGGGTGATAGTAACAGAATGGTAAATCTTTTGGGTTGTTATTAAAATTATTAATCTTTACGGTTGTGTTTCAAAATAGCTTATCTTTGAGGGTTGTATATTAAAAAAAATCTTTATTATATAACCAATGGTTAATTTTGATTTATCCCTATGTAAATAATAAAATAATCACACATTTGATGTTGGATATAAGCTTATATTTTCATTAAATATGATAACTTTGCAAACACAAATTCTATCTTCAAAGATTTCTCAAGATAACTCTTCTTAGGAAGTTTTTCGTTAAACCATCTATAACAACTTCTTGTTTAGGTGGGCATCCCGGTAATTTAACATCCACAAGAATTAATTTATAAAGGCACTCCCTGAAGAGTGCTTTAAAAATCATTACTGAACATACCTCATGTAATATTACAGGCTCTCTTTCAATGACATATTTTGGTTTAGGCATTTGTTCATATAATATCACTAAAGAAAGAGCTATATATTCCCATCGTTACTTTCCTGTCTACTTCTCTAGGACATGAGAGTGGTCGGAAAAAACAGAAGTGTAGCGAATGATTGGCATTTATAAAATGTGTTTCATTTCTTGTATATGTATAATTTTCTTTTGTGATGTCTTTGTTTCCATTAAAAACTTTTTAATGGTACGGGATGGCTAATTATCCACCGGTTTCTTAGAAAAAAGTTCTTTTTTAATGAGTTTGACCAATTTTTATTTGTGGCTAAAAGATAAACGAACTCAACTGGTTATTTTTTCACTTATTTTTTAATTTCTTTTTTATTCTATGCGACTTGGTTGATTGATTTGCACCGGCACATTGAACTATTTTTCCTATCTCATTTAAAACATTTATAAATTGTATGTTGATCGTCGTGGCAGAGAACGATCCCCTTTGTCGATATCTATCCCCGTGCTATGCTACGCGGCCAAATGGGTGGACCAAGCTCGTCATAACTATTAGGCAGTACGGCTGCGGTCAACTGGGCATGACTCAAAACAGACGGAAATAAAAGCATACGAAATAGGAACCAATTATCTGTTGCATATATGGAGAGTTGGTGTACAGATCATACGAGCGTGTTGGTCATTTACAAAAAACGGGCAAAAAGTACTTTATATTTATATACTAGCTACATAGATAAAGTTGTTGAGGCGATGTTTTGTATTTAAGATATAAAGCGCATACAGAGCTCAACTTCACGGCCTTTGATTTTACCCTTTTCTTTTTTCAAGAAGTGAGCTTCACTTTTGCAACTAGAATACTAGATGCATCCTAATTACAATTAAATGGTACACATGATGCAAGATTTAAAGCTTCAGAATTAACATTTGTACTTCTTGCAAGTTAGTTCTTGAATTTCAGGTGAGATGAAGTGCATTTATTTATAACTGATATAATCTAATGTCATTTGCATGTATGGTCTGCATATTTAACTTCTCATTTATAAACACACAACTATTATTCAAAAGGGAGACCAGTAGCAGCCGGTATTGCTTTAGCCAGCGATCTAAGCTCCTCAGCTTCTTGATCAGTGAGTTTCCAACCAAGAGCGCCGACGAATTCTTTAGCTTGCTCTGCGTTTTTTGCTCCTGGAATAGGCACGACATTATCCTGGCACGTCAACCAATTTAAAACCACCTGCAAATAAAAAGAGAGAACAAAAGATCGTAAAATATATGTCATAATTATACAATTCCTTGCAATTTATGATAAAAGACAAGTAACCTGTGTAGGGTTTTTGCCGACACTCTGTCCAATCTCTTTGATTCTAGTCATTAAAGGTTGTAGCTGGATATAATAGGAGCAGTTCAGAAAAACAAAAAGAAAATAGATGAATAATCAAATTAAAAACATATATAGTAAAATTTTTGCATAATTTACTTGCCTTGGTGAGGTACTCAGGAGTGTACACCTTGCCCCTAGGACCCGTAGGAGGTCTTTCAGGGGTGTATTTTCCAGTAAGAATACCTGAAGAAGAAAATAAGATCCGAATGGTTACATTTAGAACACTTCATAATTTCGAACATTAAAAAAGGAAGGAAAAACGGATAGCCGCAGAAAATGAAATAGATTCCAAAAGATGGGAGAGTTGGTACGTGTAACGACTCTGAAATTCCTATACATAATTATTTGTTTAAATGTATAGAAAATGGTACTTCAGCCTATGCAGAAGTTATAAGTTATTTTTGTTCAATAAAAATAAGAAGCAATTTGTAGCTCATTGGTAAAGGCTTTATACTGTTATAACATAGCTTGTGCGTTTGATTCCCATTGGTCTCAATTATTTTTAGCTTTGCACACAGGTCTCTTCAACTCCCCAAAACTCCTCTGCACTATTTGATTTTTCTGCAATCAAACAGAGACTCTTCAAATCCCTAATAAACACCATTAAATCCATTTTAATTCATTTTTATTACACACCTCTCTCATTTTTATCCTATAAATACCACCCCATGTCCTAACTCTCCTCTATTCTGAAAATTTCCTTAAAATTCTCTAAGTTTAAGAAAGGTCAAGGCTTTTCAAGTGGAGTTAAGCAAGCCGAAGAGAGTAGCGATCAAATTTCGACGATCGGAGCATCTCCGACGAGAGCAAGGCCCCCTCTTTCTTCTTAAGCTCTTCCTAGCACTCCACAACCAGTAAGTCCCTTCTTTCTTTTCACTTCAAAAATAATTTTTAAAATATATCGATAAAAGCGGAGTTATCATATATTCTAAACATTAAAACTAATTTTTGTCACTTTGTCATGTTTAAAAGTTTATATAAATTCTCTAATATCACTTTAAGATAATATTTACATCAATTGCCTTTTGATGTAACCAAAATTTCATGTTCAATACTCATATAACGAACGTTTTCATTAAAATACCATGAAATTTAGTATAACCGTTATTTCGATAACTAGTTTACCTACTTATAGAATCTTTACGGGGTAACGACCTACCCCACATGCCCACTATAATTGCATACCACGATGTTCTAAATATATGATTGGTTCAAATAATAGGTTTTACATTAATTACCACATTTTTCAAAAAGGATTTCTTTTAATCGATATTTTTAAATCCTTGGAAATTGCGCCTCTATAACCCTCGTTACGGGACCCACTAATGGATGGTGAGGATTATCGCGCATCCTTAGAATTGTAGAGCGAGATGCAGAACTCCTCATGAAGTATTCGATCTCGAAAAGAAATAAAAATACGGTTATTAAGAAATACAATTTTTCTAAATAAAAAAAACTAAACTTTGGAAATTATATAAAACTATGGATCCGTATTTTCAATAAAAACATATTATGAAACTATATCTTTAAAATGAAATATTAAAATTTTAATAAAATACCATCAAGTTTTCAAAAGAGCTAACTTTCATAAATATACCATAAACTTTTAAAAGTTAGGTTTTTATCACTAAATACCATAACAATTAAAATACATGTTCATGAAAACCCTAAATATTACAAATCACCCTCGAGATTATTTTTAAACAACATTAAAATATTTTTCATAAAACCCTTTCAAGATATGCAAACAATATTTAAGAACTATAAATTAATATAGGTTTAAGCGGTATCATTTCTCTTGAACCCCAGGGAGCAGGAGAATGTGAATGCTTGTCTATAAAAATTAGACAACTTGACGGAGTTATCAATGGCAATTGTCTTGAAAAAAAATATAAATCCTGCCGTCCATGTGCAGCAGTTGCCGATTACTCCCGAACTTAAGAAATTTCAAGAACTAAATCTTTCATAAGATTCTGACTTCAAGCTAAATCCAAACTCAAAGCAGAATCTAAAATCAAACACGAACTTGAATACTTGATCATGAATCTGAACACTCAAATTCAAATATCAAACTCAAACTTAAATACTTGACTCGACTTGACCGAACCATGGTTATAATTTGATATAAATACATAAACACATGATTAAATCTTGAATATGAATCTGTACATTTTCCATGGATATCCATGGATTCGGCCAAGACCTGTAATCTTAATTTATATAATACAATACGCGGGGATAAAGGGGTAGATTGGTACCGAACGTATATTGTGGCACGGGAGGTCACTTTAAAAGATATCTACATGAATTCACGTGCTATTTGTCCCGGGGGTTGTGATGGGGCCTTGTACTACATGTTACCATAGTCCACGGGGTAAAATAGACTCCTCTCGTATATATGAATACCTTCTTTATCAAATTAGAAATAACCACGTTAAAATAACTATTTTATACCATTAAATAAACATGCTTAGATACTCTCTTCTATACCCGTGCCTATTCACTTTTACTTTGTTTTTTCTTCACTTTATATACTATCTTCTTTAACTTCTTTGGGAACTTACCGAGCGCTAGTTCGCTGACGACATTCCTCTATGTTCTTTTTTTGGAATGTTCGTCAGAAGGACCAGATTCGGAGGAGATAGAGCCGAACTCGAAGACTTAGACCAGTTTGCTTCTCAGTCGGATTTTTAGCTTTTGCTTGTATTTACTTCCAGTATGCGCCATTATTTAGGCATTTGCTTTATCATTGTATGTTTCTATTACAAACGGTTTTATGTAAATTTGAATGTAAATAAAGTTGTTGTTTTATTTTATTACTCTTCTTATTCTTGTACATTGTTATATTGCTTAATTACGCATAACGTATTTCCATAATAAATACATTGTGGGCTTGCCACGTCACTGTTTCCGTCTACTGGGAAGCGGAGTGTGACAGATTTTGTTGGTGGCCCATGCAGGTCAGTTCTGTATGAAGTCTTAAACAATATATCACAAAAATTATAAGAATCAACAACTATATATTTCTTGCATTTCAAATTTCTTAAATCTATCATAACCTTTCATTTTCTATCAAGGTAATGGATTCTCCCAACACCACCAGCACCAACGTCAATGGCAACACCCCATCACCTACCTTACCACCTCCCTCTACCGTTACTGCTCCAATCAACGAACAGACGGTGCTTCTAAAAGCCATCAAAAGTCTTCTGGAGGGCCAGCAGCAACAGACTGCTGTTCTCATGAACCGCCCTGAAACCGAAGCACCTGGAGTAAAGCAATTTCATGCATTGCGTCTAAGGAACTTTTCAGGGAAAGAGAGTCCTCTTAAGGCTGAAGAATGGACCCAAAGAATCGAGGACGACCTTGCAGTAATGCAGGTACCAGACATAGCTTAGGTTCATATGGCCAAGCTCCATCTCACCAACAATGCAAGAGTCTGGTGGAAAGCCGAGGAAAGCCGTCTCACACAACCAATAGAGTGGAAAATGTTCTGCGGTCTGTTCGATGCGAAGTTTTCCCCGAGACTACTCGCTTTGAGATGGAGCAACAATTCATCCACCTACAATAAGGCTCTATGTGGGTGAAATCAGTCGATGAATATGATGCCGAATTCATCATGCTTAGCAAGTAAAGAATTCATATAAAATTTTGTTCCGTAAAACGCATCACTATCCTGACATCAACATCTTATCAGGTTCGCGGCACACTTGATTCCGATCGATGATATTCGGACTAGACGATTCCAACAGGGTTTAGACCCGGAGATTCAGGCGGCTTTAGCCACAGTCGACTATCCAACTTATGCACTCGCACTGAATGCAGCACGTCATTATGAAGCTGTGGTCAAGAAGGGTAAGCCCTAAACAGCCGGAATCAAACGTCCTGCTATCCAGATGACAGGAGGAGCTTTTTCTAGGTCAACTTTTGCACTCAAGAGGCCAGAAGGATCATTTAATCGGTCCAGTCCAGATTTATGTTTCTACTTCAAGAGAACTGGGTACTCGGCGAAGAACTGCAGGCGTGCAAATGACATATGTTTGATTTGTGGCGCATCTACTCACGCTATAGGAGCATGCCCATATCGTATTAACACAGCACCGGCAACCAGACCCGCAATTACATCTCCGCAGAGGCCAACCATTCAGGCACCTGCACCCCGCCCAGCTCTTCTTGTACCAGCTCCACGTGGACCACCTGCACCACCTCAGCATCAATTCCATCAGGCACAGAGAAACATGCCTCAAAGGTAGAGGAATGTGCCTCCAGCAAGGAGGAATGTACTTAGACGATAGGCTTTTACAATGACGGTCGAGGAGGTCGAAACCACAGGACAAGTCATCACCGGTAAATTCTCCCATTCTTTCAACCTTTAAATTCTTGTGCATCGTTATACTATCCCTATATCTAAACACAACTTCACACCACCTAGGTACTATACTAGTAGCCACCCTTTCTGCACTCGCACTTTTTGACACTGGAGCTTCACACTGCTTCATGTCACAACAATTCGTGAGAACGCACGCGATTCCCGTAAAGCCACTCATTTCAAGCTGGAATGACAGTTCCGGAAATGGAGTCTTGAAGGCAAGTTTGGGATATAATCAGTGCCCAGTTGTGGTTTGCGGTCGAGAATTCTACGCAAATTCCAAAGTACTGGACATACCAAATTTCGATGTTGTGTTGGGAATAGATTGACTGGGAGTATTTTATGCTATCATTGACTACCGTCAAAAGAATGTAGTATTTGAGATACCAGATCACCAGTCTTCTATTTCAAAAGTGGAGACAAAACATTGGAGCCAGGAAGCTACCATGCTAAATCGAAGAATACATAAGTGTTCCCTGTACCAGCTGAAGAAGAAAAACCTAAGATAGTTCGAGAGTTCGAGGATGTGTTCCCTGAAAACATTTCAGGTTTGCCTCCCGATCGAGCTCTTGAATTTAGTATTGATTTACAACCTGGTACACAATCTGTAATCAAAGCTTCATACCGATTACGTCCAGAGGGATTGAAGGAGATCTGTATTCAGTTGAACTGACTACTGAAGAAAGGTTGGATCCAACCCGGTACTTCAAATTGGGGATCTCCGGTGTTACTAATAAAGAAGAAGAAAGGTTCTTACAGGATGTGTGTGGATTATCGAGCTCTGAACGAAGTGACAATTAAGAACAAGTATCTACTACCGCGCATCGACGACCTTATCGATCAGTTAAGTAGATATTGTGTCTTTCCAAAGCTAGATCTTCGTTCGGGTTACCATCAGGTGAAGGTCAAAGAGTCCGAAATTCCAAAGATGGCGTTTAGGACTCGTTATGGCCATTATGAATATCTCGTAATGCCATTTGGAGTGACCAATGCACCTGTCATTTTTATGAACCTGATGAACTAAGGTTTCTGAGAGTACTTAGACATGTTTGTTGTTATTTTCATCGACGATATCTTGATGTATTCAAAAAATCAGAAAGAACACACCGAGCACTTACGCATTGTCCTGGAGACATTATGACAACACCAACTCTATGCCAAGTACAGTAAGTATGAATTTTGGCTAAATCAATTCGGATTTCTCGGATATATTGTTTCAGGTGCAGAAATCTCGGTGGATCCATCTAAGGTGTCAGCTGTCAGCGAGTGGCCGACACCAAAGACGGTGAAAGATATAAGAAGTTTCTTGGACTTAGCAGGATACTACCGACGCTTCATCGAAGTATTCTCAAAGATCGCAGCACCCCTGACCAAGCTCATACGTAAAGACGAAGTATTCGTGTGATCAGAAGCATGTGAGAAAGCTTTTGTAGAAATCAAGTCGAGCTTAACCACTGCACCTATTCTTGTAATACCAGATCAATTTGGAGGATTCAATGTATATTGTGATGCATCCGGTAAAAAATTAGGATGTGTTCTACATCAGGATGGAAAATTTGTGGTTTTTGCATTAGGGCAGTTAAAAGTTCATGAATGCAACTATCTAACACACGATCTGAAATTGGCAGCCGTCATTTTCGCCCTCAAGATTTGGCGTCACTATTTATTGGGAGAGCGAGTGGATATATACACTGACTACAAAAGTCCGAACTATATACTTAATCAAAAGGAACTCAACATGCGGCAGAGAAAATAGCTAGAATTGGCGGACTTCGATATCAATCTACATTATCATCCTGAAAAGGTGAATGTAGTTCCTGATGCACTTAGTCTCCAGCCATTAGAAATGAACATCACCGCTCAGTAAAGACTACAACAAGAACTGTATGGATTGGAAATTGAAGTAGTTGTACCAGGTAACGCTTCATCTTTGATGAACTTACAAGTCCAGTCCACTTTTGTAAATCAAATTAAGACAGCTTAAATAAATGATGCCAAGCTACAAAGAATCCGAGAACAAGTAGAAAGTAGACCACGAATTGACTTCATCATCCACGAAGATGGATTCTTGCGATATGGAAGCTGTTTATGTGTACCAGTCGGCCCCGT
Organism: Agapanthus africanus; assembly: GCA_030015575.1. Taxonomy (NCBI): domain Eukaryota; kingdom Viridiplantae; phylum Streptophyta; class Magnoliopsida; order Asparagales; family Amaryllidaceae; genus Agapanthus; species Agapanthus africanus. The sequence continues at coordinate 759,605,793 of CM057339.1, forward strand.
TCGAGAAGAGTTGATGAAAATAGCTCACAACTCTCCGTACTCGGCACACCCCGGCGGTACAAGATATACAAGGATCTACAACAACATTACTGGTGGCATGGAATGAAGCGAGAAGTAGCAAGGAGTGTAGCAAAGTGTCCAATATATCAGCAAGTGAAGGCTGAACATCACAGAACTGCTGGTCTACTTCAGCCGTTACTAATTCCGGAATGGAAATGGCAGCGCATTATCATGGACTTCGTGACTTCTCTCCCTCGCAACACGAAAGGTAAAGATACAATTTGGGTTATTGTGGATCGACTCACCAAGTCGGCTCAATTTATTCCATTCCGAGTTGGCCAGTCAACTGAGACGTTGGAAAGGAAGTACATGGAGGTGAGTAAAAATCTAAAGTAAGATTTATACCTTCAAGATGTACCATACTTGATACCCATAAACTCCTGCTGGAGATCGTGAGATTACATGGGGTACCAGTCTGTATCGTCTCCGATCGTGATATAAGATTCCGATCACAGTTTTGGAAGAGCCTGCAAGTTAACCTAGGGACGAGTCTGAATTTCAGCACGGCGTATCATCTACAAATAGACGGACAGTCCGAGCGAACAATTCAGATTCTGGAAGACATGCTGAGATCCTGTATGTTAGACTTCGGAAGTTCGTGGGAAGATCACATACACCTTGTGGAGTTTTTATATAACAACGGATACCAGGCAAGCATTGGGATGGCACCATTTGCAGCACTCTACGGACAAAAGTGTCGTTCCCCACTGAGTTGGAACGACATTGGAGATCGTGAACTCCTTGGACCAGAAATGATCGTGGCAACTGTGGACGTGGTTCGCACGATCAAGAAAAGGATGCATATAGCCCAAGACCGATAGAAACATTAGGCAGATGCAAAGCATCGACATCTGGAGTTTCAACCCAGAGAGCATGTATTCTTGAAGATCTCTCCAAACAGAGGAGTGATTCGTTTTAGCAAGATGTGTAAATTAAGTCCAAGGTACATAGGACCGTTCGACATACTCGAACGAGTTGGATAAGTGGAGTACCATTTAACACTACCACCCTCATTCGAAGAAGTGCACAACGTGTTCCACATATCCCAACAACGATGATATGTGAGTGACCCCGGTCATATACTTGATCACTCAGAGCTCACGATACAGACTGATCTAATATGCGAGCAGCAACCCGTTGAGATCCTCGACCGAAAGGTGAAGATATTACGGAACAAGGAGGTGAACGTGGTCCGAGTGATGTGGAGAAAGGATTCGCCAGGAGAATCAACTCTGAAAAGAGAAGAAAATATGCATGTACATACCCTTACCTTTTCGAAAATTAGTCTCTATATAAATGTAAATTTTGAGAACGAAATTTTTATAAGAAGAATAGAATATAACGACTTTGAAATACCTATACAGAATTATTTGTTTAAATGTATAGAAAGGATATTTCAGCCTGTGTAGGAATTATAAGTTATTTTTATTCAATAAAAGAAAGAAGTAACTGTAGCTTATTAGTAAAGCATCTATACTACTGTGACATAGCCTGTGCGTTCGATTCCCATCAGTCCCAATTATTTTTAAAAAAATTTCTTTTTAATTTTTTAGAAGCCCAAGAGTTGCACGTGCAATTCACGGAGAATTGAAAAGTTTCAGAAAAATCAAACAGGCGCAAAAAGAAGTAAACACCAAACTTGACACGTGGCACGAATCTCGAGGCAATCCATCGAGATCCGACCGTCCGTTTCCCTACTTTGGCCGCCGCCAACGGTCCCGATACCTCCAAACGACTCCGTGCTTTTCAAACAAGTCCTTTCAGCTTCCCTTAGCTGTTTGATTTTCCTGCAATCAAACAGAGAATCTTTAAATCCCTAATTAACACAATTAAATCCATTTTAATTCATTTTTATTTCACACCCTCTCTCATTTTTGCCCTATAAATACCACCCCATGCTCTAGCTCTCATCTATTCTGAAAATTTTCTCAAAATTTTCTAAGTTCAAGAAGGGTTAAGGCTATTCAAGTGGAGTTAAGTAAGACAAAGCGAGTAGCGATCAAATTCCGACGACCGGAGCATCTCCGACGAGACCAAAACCCCCTCTCTCTTCCTTAATCTCTTCCTAGCACTACACAACTAATAAGTCTCTTCATATCTCTCTCTCTTTTCACTTCAAAAATAATTTTTAAAATATATCGACAAAAGAGGAGTTATCATATATTCTAAACATTAAAACTAATTTTCGTCACTTTTCCATATTTAAAAGTTTATACAAATTCTCTAATATCACTTCAAGATAAAATTTACATCAATTACCTTTTGACGTAACCAAAATTTCATGTTCAATACTCATATAACGAACTTTTTCATTAAAATACCATAAAATTTAGTATAACCGTTATTTCGGTAACTAGTTTATCTACCTATAGAACCTTCACGGGGTAATGACCTACCCCACACGCACACTATGGTTGCATAACACGATATTCTAAATATATGGTTGGTTCAAAGAATAAGTTTTATATTAAAATACCACATTTTTCAAAAAGGATTTCTTTTAATCGATATTTTTAAATGTTTGGCAATTGCGTCTGTACAACCCTTTTTAGGGGGCCCACTAATAGATGGTGTGAATTATCACACATCCTTAGAATAGTAGAGCGAGATGCATAACTCCTTAAGGAGTATTCGATCTCGAAAGAAAATAAAAATACGCTTTTTAAGAAATACGATTTTTCTAAATAAAAAAAATAAAACTTTGGAAATTATATAAAACTATGAATCCGTATTTTCAATAAAAACATATTATAAAAATAAATTTTTAAAATGAATGATTAAAATTTTAATAAAATACTATTAAGTTTCCAAAAGAGCTAGTTTTTATTAAAATATTATAAACTTTAAAAACTAGGTTTTTATCACTAAAATATCATAACAATTAAAATACATGTTCATGAAAACCCTAAATATTACAAATCGCCCTGGAGGTTATTTTTAAACAACATTAAAGTATTTTTCATAAATCCCTCTCGAGATATACAAACAATATTTAAGGACTATAGATTGATATGGTTTTAAGCGGTATCATTTCTTTTGAGCCCCTGAGAGCCGGAGAAAGTGAGTGTTTGCCTATTTAGGCTAGACACCTTAACAGAGTTATCAATGGTAATTGTCTTGGAAAAAAATACAAATCCTGACGTTCATGTGCAGCACCTGCCGATTACTCCCGAACTTAGGAAATTTCAAGAACTAAATCATTTTATAAGATTCTGACTTCAACCTAAATCCAAACTCAAATCAGAATCCAAAATCAAACACGAACTTGAATACTTGATCATAAATCTGAACACTCAAATTCAAATATCAAACTCAAACTTGAATACTTGATTCGACTTGACCGAACCATGGTTATAAATTGACATGAATTTGACATGGTTACATCTGAATATCTGAACACATGATTACATCTTGAATATGAACCTGTGTATTTTTATATCGATGGATTTAGCCAAGACATGTAATCTTAATCTATATAATACAATACGCGGGGATAAAAGGGTAGATTGGTACGGAACGTATATCGTGGAACGAGAGATCATGTATATGAATTCAAGTGCCGTTGTCCCGTGGGTTATGACGGGACCTTATACTACATGTTACCATAGTCCACGGGGTAAGATAGATTGCCCTCGTATACATAAATATCTTCATTATCAAACTACAAATAGCCACGTTAGAATAAATATGTTATACCGGTAAATAAACATATTTAGATACTCTCTAATATACCTGTGCCTGTTCACTTTTGGTTTTTTCCACTTTATATACTATTCTTCTTTAACTTCTTTGGGGACTTAACGAGAGCTAGTTCGCTGACGACATTTCTCTATATTTTTTTTTTTGGAATGTTCGTCAGGAGAACCAGATTCGGAGGAGATAGAGCCGAGCCCGGAAGATTTGGACCAGTTCGCTTCTCAGCCGGATTTTTAGCTCCTGCTGTATTTATTTCCAGTATGTCATTACTTAGGCATTTGCTTTATCATTGTATGTTTTTATTATAAACAGTTGTATGTAAATTAGAATGTAAATAAAGTTGCTGTTTCATTTTATTACTTTTGTTATTCTTGCACATTATTATATTGCTTAATTACGCTTAACGTATTTCCATAATAAATACGTTGCGGGCTTGTCACGTCACTGTTTTCGACAACTGGGAAGCAGGGCGTGACAATACGTTACGGGAATTATGACATTAACAGCAGAAGTGCAAAGCATCGACAGACACAAGAGAAGGTAAAATCATCCCAATTTTTAAAAGAGGAGGGGGGGGGGGGGTTCCCTGTAGTGATCCAACCTTGTAACTCCAAAGTAAATGAACTAGAAATTATTGGAACATAAGGAAGTAACGGTTTTAAGATGAACCGATGTGGGGTTCGTTGCTTTGATGCTTAAAAACAAAAAGTTCATGAGTAGCTATATTAATATGATATCAGGCATCTATTGCTTTGTGTCAAATTCAAATAAAATAGGGACTTCTCATAATCCTAAATATAGCATGCATCCATGCATCGACATAAGTTTCTATGTGCACTCGTGCAGCGTTAACTTAAGTTCCAAAACTGGATACAGAATTTCTCCCCTAATCGGGTTTTAGAATGCTTATGTAACAAGGCCAAAAGGGGCCTGCAGCTGCAGGGACCTTGCAGGGACCGGGCCTATAATGTCCTGATCCCGGCCATTGCAGGCCCCAGGGTTTTGATTGCAAAAAAAACCCTAGACCCCACGGTGGTATCGGTCACGCCACTGCAGGTCTGGGCCTGCAGGCCTCTCAACCTCCAATGAAAAACCCATACAGGCAATTTCAACAGAAAGGAACGCATATCAAACCTTGAGCCATTGGAGAATATGCAATCAGAGTAATTCCAAGTTCATCACAGGTGGCCTTCACACCGTTCTCCTCGGGGTTCCTGTATATTAGACTGTAATTTACTTGGTTTGCAGCCAAAGGTATTCCTCTCTTCTTGAGCTTAGCATATGCATCTCTAAGTTGCTTTTCTGGTACATGCAACAAACAAACATTCATCAATTGCAATCATAGAGAGCAAAAAAGGCACAGGTTAAGTTTTATAATAATAACCATTGTAGTTTGAGACCCCTACGGATTTTACAAGGCCCTGCTCAAATGCATCTCCAAGGCCATCGATGTATCCTGAATCATTCAAAAATCATATGTTAATTTTCACCGAAATCTGAATTTCTTGAAGGCTTGATTTAAACAAACATGATACGTTAACGGAATTGTAAACCAACATTAATATGGTTTAGTGAAAATGCATATTGTCAATATGAAAGTTTTTGGTAGAAGCTTGTAGTTTACAAAGTTTTTGAAATTTCACCGAGAAACATGTATAGTTCGTAGCAGTTTAATGAAATTAGCCATCATAAAATTGTGAGGGATATTACCTTCATTTCCCCACATCCCAGGCCTGAAAAGTAAATATTACCATCAGAGTATGATTAGTTACCATTAATCTTATAATATAAATTTCAAGAAACAGGAAGGTCCACAAGCTGACCAATGAAGTTGGTAGAGCTCAACAGATGAGAGACCCAGCCGAGACAGCGAAGCTTTGAGCGCAGAGAGCACGCTCCCTCGACCAAACCTCCATGGCAAAGCTGCGAATTTAGTTGCGACGGCCACCTCAACCGAATCATTCTTCTTCCTTTCTTTGATGAAGCTGCAATGCAAAATGAACAGCAGTATACAAATAAAAATTCCTGAGGAATACAGAACCTTGACAGGTAAATTCGTAATTCCAATAGTGAAGCGACATCAAAATGAACATACTCTCCCAGTAAAGATTCAGAGTTCACTGCTCCCATCATAATCTGGAAAAATAAATTTGAATTACTATATGTGTTTTGAGACAGAAGAAGAAATAAGAACAAATGTATGTACCCCTGCTCCATAAACTTCAGCTGTATCAAATAAGGTAATGCCACCGTCGATGCTTGCATCAAAAGCTGCCTTGGCTTCTTTGAGCTTACTATCTGGATTTGTGAGTTGAAGATACAAAAGAGATTAGTACTCATCAAAGGTGATCCGATTGGTGTTTTCCGGGAGCTTCGGTCACAAAAATTCATATAAAATCCAGCACGGTATAGATGGTTAAAATCAGAATTAGCGTAAATTTGGTACGTTAATTGGTACATGGTAGTATCTTTTAAATAAATAAATAAATAAAGAAATTTGCATTGAGGTTTAAGGCATTTTAAATTCATATGTTTACTGCATATTTAAAGCACAACAAGCCTGAGTGAATAATACAAAATCACAAACTTAATATAAAGAAAGAGGAATTTATACAGTTGATAGAGCAATGATATATACAATATGAAACTTACAAACTAAAACAGATCAAAGGTAATTACGTTAGCGAGGAACTGATTGAAACGATGAAGAAAACATTCTCAAGCTGAAAGTAGCAAGATCCCCTTCATTATTTGTGGCACCGAATCCCAAACAACATAAAACACAACCAAATCTCGGAATGGAAATATTACCTCTTTGCAGTTCAGCAAGAGGTGGGGTCCATCCCCGCTTGCATCAGGTTACGACCTATTATTAAGAAAAATAAAATCTTGGATTCTAAATTAAACCAGGATATCTAATCTCGGAGAAAAAACCTGTAGTTTGACCTCTATAGCACTCATGCCCCCCTCACCTCAAGAGATTTGTAGAGAAAATACTTCCTTTGTTCATCGACCAGACCCTCAAATTCTACTATAAACCACTCAAATGAGTTCTAGAGTTAATTTAGACGATTGTTTACAGATTTTGAGTGTTTTGGTTGATGAGCAGATCGGTGTTTGCACTGATAAATCGCTTGAAAGGCATGTAAGTGCTATCAGGGTAAACTGCAGAGGTATTTTGTACAATTTCTTAGAAAATAAAATAAGATCTCTCAACCTTGCCAAACTTTGAAGGTCTAGTACAGCGGTCTCAGATGATATAAGAACTAACACAAGTTTGAATCCCAACGGATGCCTGTATTTTAAAAAAAAGAGGGATCTCTCAACTCTCACGAAACTTTGAAGGTTTGGTGCAGTGGTAGTATTATTAATATGGTATTAGAGCTAGCACAAGTTTGAATTCCAATGGAGTGTATTTAAAAAGGATTAATCAAAAATTAATAATCATTGTGCAATGTCCAAGTTGTAGCGCATAAATGGGTGTTCGACATATTAGAATATAAAATCATGTCTCTCGACTCTCACCGTAACTTCGGTGCAGCGACATAGACAATAAGGCAATCAACCTTATCAAACAAAACAAAACAAAACACACACAGTGATTATGATATGAAATTTACCATCCCATTGAGAATCATTCCAGTAGCCAGTGTCACCCCAAGACCAAGCACCAATCCCAAGCTTAGTAACCTTCACATCTGTCCCTCCCAATTTCACCTTCTCATCTTCTCCTCTCAAAGTTGTAGCATTCTCAGATGCCACCGCTTTTACTCTCAAACCACTCCTACTTCTCTGCTGAAACAGCCCAAAGCCTACAGCACTACTCAATTGAAGGGCCATCACAAAATTCTCTGATCAATGAATGAAGTCATATAGAGCTTGCTTATATAATTGAGATGAGATTGGGGTCTCATATTATTAGCCTCATGTAGAAATATCAACACTTCATGTTTCATGAATTTAAAGGAGCAATGTGGACCATTCACTAGATTGTGAATTGAGCTCACTTGCTTGTCCTTTTGCAACATACATCAATTAAAGTGTAGAATGCAGACAATTCTATATACATGTGAATGGTTAATTAGTTGCTTGGATTCATTCATGGGCTCTTTTTAACAGAATTTATTTACATTTTGAAAGGGAGAATGGTTAAAATGTGTTTGTTTTTTGTAGGAGGAATCTAATGAAAATTCTCCCATGATTTTTTCATGTTTTGTATAAATGCACTTAAAATGTTCAAGAATATATTATTCATATAGATGTGTTGTGGAGAAATTCGATACATGGAACAATGCTACGACGTAAACAATTCACGCAACAACGTAAATACCGACGAAAGAACAATAAATAAAATACACGAGAACAAAATAGAATCACGAACCAGAGAGGCCCAAGAATTTGTTAACGGGGTTCACCTACATATGGCTAGTCCCCGACAGAGCGGAACCTGCAAACGTCTATTAATCAATCAAGTTACACCGAGAAACCCTAAAAGATCTTTTTCAAATCTCTCTAGATCTAGCTGTCATCCACTCATACAATGATCTCTCAAATATTTGGCTGTATAAAATACATATAAGGAGTCCATATTTATAAGCAAACCTTAATCCTACAGAAAATAGAAGATAAACACGAATTTAGGATAGTCGGTTCGCTGCTATTATCGCGTCGGCAGACATATGCATCTTGCTTAGGCAAACGTCTGTCCAGACTCTGTAAGTCGCCATCTCCTAATGGCAGACATCCGACCCTCATTTGTGCAGGCGTCTTCCTGAGCTCTGGATTGGACTTTTGGTCTTGTGCAGATGTCTGTCTTGCTAAACTGCAGTCATCTGTCGTTGCTTTGGTATTCTGATATGCCTCGTGTGCATGTCCAGATGTCTGCCTCGCTCTTCTGCAGATGTCTGGCTTGAAGTATTCTCCACAATTTCATCAATCTCCCACTTGGAGATACTCCGGCCTTAATTCTCAACACTAGTATATTTCATACGACTCCGCTCTACTCTCCCCTCATTAGATCTTTATGGAGAGCTTCACCAACCTGCAATAGTGATTCAGCATATCTCTGTTTATGATTTTGGTGAACATATCCGCCGGATTTTTTTCTTCAGCGATTTTCTACAGTGTCAACTCCTCCTTTTCAATTGCTATGTGAATGAAATGATACCGCGCCTTGATGTACTTCGTTTGAGAGTGATAAGCTACGTTCTTCGTTAAATGTATCGCACTTTGGTTGTCACTCAATAAGATATTGAAGTCTTATTTCTTGCCTAATTCTTTAAGTAGCCCTTACAACCATATCATCTTCTTACTAGCTTCCGTGATCGCCATGTGTTCCATCTCCATAGTCGACAATACTATAACCTTTTGCAATTGAGAGATCCAATTTACCACTGTTCTCCCAACCGTGAATGTTGGGTATAGTGCCCTCAAGACAATTATTGTAATTGCAGGTAGACAATTATGGTAATTGAGAGAGGACCTATACGGGTAGAATATTTTTGCTCAAGATGATAGTATGCTATCTGGTTTGTTTTTATTATTCATGTGTATACGTTTTATTACGAGTCTCTAATACATAATGATAAAGCCCGTAAAATTCTTTCACCAGCATTATAATGGCAATCATATAAATAAGCGCTGGGTAGTCTGTAAGCACATCCTTAAATGTCCCTAGTTGAGGGAGTATTGAGACTGGACATCGATATTCTGGAGTAAACTGGTATATATGTTTCTAGACTCCGACGAGAGGCAGTGTCGGTCTCATATTCCATTGGTGTTTTGGCACCTAAGATTGTATACAGGTGCTCACTGGAGGTGAGTACACCGGACGGACTCACCAATAACTTCTAGATAGTATTATACCTATCGTCATATAGCAGTTCTCTGGTGACATGAGTACATGGTAGTCTTTAGGCCTGAGATCGTTATTTGTCTCGTGTGAGTTCACACTATACTTAGATTACTACCTTACCATTGTTCAAAGGAGTCATGCAAACATGGTTAGTTGGGTATAGTCTCGAGCCACATGGAGGCAGTGAGCGATCGGAAGGGATTCGTCTCTCCAGATATTGGGAGTCAATGTCATGCTGTGTTCGGTTGGCTATCACCATAAATCCCTGCCCATGGTGAATGACATTTACTGATAGGAGATCAGTAATTTCTCAGTGGGTAATGAGCTTAACACCGGCACGACTTATCGGGTTATTAGGGGTCTAACATTATCCACCCCCTAGACCCGGTATGCGATTCTCTTACATAAAAAGACTGGAGTATACGGAAACTGTCACTTACATGCTTAGTAGGGTATGGACAAACTTGATTATCGATCTCCCTTTTGATATATATCTGGATAGCCGTTACGTATAGCTAGTTCCACTGACGTGCTTGTGGTTGTGGATTTAATCAGTAATCACTGTCAGTGTGTTGTCGAGTCTTTAGAGTCTCACACAGAGGGTTTTTCTGTTTCAGGCAATATGATGTAGATGCCGTACGTTAATACGTACATGGGTCTAATTAAATACGTGTACTTGCAGCACGAACTTTAATCGGACGGTTGATAATACTAGCCGGCTTAAGATTAAGCTGGATTATTAAATTAAGTATTGATTTAATAATTTATATATATATATATATATATATATTTCGATATATATATTTTAGTATTATGTTCACTATTCATTTTCTCTCTCTTGGCTATCTGTAATTTTATATGGATAAATATATATGTATTTCGATATTTATACCGGTGATGTATTCCGTATTTATACGAGAATACTTCTAAAAAGAGGACAGCCCATTTATGAATTTCCTTATATGGAAATTCAAGGGAAAGGGTGGCATGGTGTGGTGGCATGAGCATAGTAAAGAGGGATGGGTGAGTGGGATGGCTTGGATTATTATATTGGTGATTTACGTACCCTGTTGTGCTCTTTCCACTATCTCAATCTTCCGAATAGTCCACATCAACGTACCCTTACACCTTCATAGAGTCACCCCCGAAACATAGGCAATGACTGGACGTACCTCTAAGATACCTCAAAATCCACTTCATTGCACTCCAATGTTCCTTCTTCGGTTTTTGCATATACCTGCTCACAACTCCTACTGCATGTACAATATCTAGTCTCATACTCACCATCGCATACATTAACCCTCCCCCCCCCCGCAAATTCGTAAGGCACTTTTGCCACCTCGTTCTTCTGCTCTTGAGTTTTCGGGCACAACTCCTTCATGAGTTTGAAATGCTTCGCTAAGAGAGTACTCACTGGCTTCGACTTGTCCATATTGAGCCGTTTCAAAACCTTTTCGATATAATTCCTTTGCAATAACCATAGCTTTCGCTGCTTCCTATCTCTCATGATCATTATATCCAAGATTTACTTTGTCGCTCCTAAATCTTTCATAGAGAATTTCTCAGCCATCATCTTCTTCAAACCTTAAAATTATTGAAATTCGGACCCGCAACCAACATATCATCAACGTACCGTGACAAATAATATAGTCTCCGTCTTTGAAAATTTGAACGTACACAGAGTGATCTGATTCACAGCGTACAAATCCTGTCTCCAACATAAACTGATCGAACTTGAGATACCACTGTTTAGGAGATTGCTTGAAACCATATAATCTCTTTCGCAGCTTACACACCACATCTTCTTTACCCTTTACATCGTATCCCAGTGGCTACATATCTCCTCTTTCAAATCACTATGAAGGAACGCGGTCTTCACATCCATCTGCTTTTAGTGCAAATTCTCCACTGCCACGATACTAAGAATCACCCGAATTGTTGTCATCTTCACCACAAGGGAAAATATCTCTTGATAGTCAATTCCTTACTTTTGCGCATATACCTTGACTACCAAGCAATCCTTATACCGCTTCACTCTATCGGCCTCATCTTTAATCCTGTACACCCACCTATTAAGCAACACTTTTCGACCCTTGGGTAGCTTCACTAGGTCCCACATACGGTTCTTCTTCAAAGAATCCATCTCCTCATCCATAATTCGCTCCCACCGCTTGCTAGCACCGTCACTTGTTGGTTCTTTAAGAGATTCGAGCTCCCTTAAATCTATGTACAATATGAAGTCGGTCACAAATCTTTCGGGTAGCCACTTATCTCGTGTAAATCTGCTCAAAACTAGTACATCTGATTGCTGAACATGGTCACTATCATATTCTTGAACCTGATCCTACACTGCAGTTTCCTCCACGTTTTGATCACCACCTGTAGGTACCTGAATGTTCTCTTGAGTTCCATCCAACTTGACAAACTCTGATATATACCATCTTTGGCTTGCTTTTCTTCTTTGTACAAATGTTGCTCATCAAAGACAACATTTCGGTTTTGTATTACCTTATTACTTGTATAATCCTACAGTCTATATCTGAATTCATCTCCACCATACCCGATGAAAGCACTCTTCCTAGACTTGGAGTCAAACTTACTTCTTTCTGATTTATCAATCAAAGAATACGCAATGCAGCCAAATACTTATAGACGCGCGTAATTAACCGCTTTACCAGACCAAATTTCTTCCGGAACGTCTCCATTAAGCGCACTTACTGGGCTTCTGTTGATCAAGTACACAACAGTATCGACCGCCGCTGCTGATAGGAATTTAGGCACTTCCGCATCCAAGGTCATGCTCCGCACTCGCTCTAGGATCGTCTTGTTCATCTTTTCAGCGATACCATTCATTTGTGGCGTCCCCGGTGCCGTCTTCAGCCAACAAATACCCTTTTGCAAGCAAAACGCTTCGAACTCATGTGTGCAGTGTTCTCCTCCATTATCGGACTTAAGACATTTTACCTTAGCCCCTGTTTAGTTCTCAACCTGCGCAATCCAGTATTTGAAGATACCAAACACATCGGACTTCTTCTTCATCGCATATACCCATGTCTTCCAGCTTGCATCATCTATGAACGTCACGAAGTACCGATTCCTACCATAAGGCCAGACCATATATGTCCGTATGTAACATCTCTAGCTTCCTGGTCTTCTTTGCCATGCTTCCAATTTGTGTTAGTTATATGTATGCCCTAGAGGCCATTACTGTACATGCGATGTATGTTGTAGCGGATGCTTGGACATATATAGGGAGTACTTTCTTGCTCGACATGATAGTATGCTATCTGGTTGCTCTTTATCTTAATATGTACACTTATTGTCTCTCTATTACATATTGATAAAGCCCTTAGGATGAGTACTTGACTATCAGTATTATGATACAGATCATACTAGTGGGGCAGAAGTAGTCGGCAAGTACATCCTTCAAATGTTTTTAGTCATGGGAGTATCGAGACAGGGCATCAATACACCAGAGTAGACTAGCGTATGCGCTTCTTGACCCATATGATGGGCGATGGATGATCCCATATCTATTGGTGTTTGACATCGGAGAAGGTATATGGGTGCTCAGTGGAGACTGGGTACACTGGACGGACTCGCCGAGAACTCCTAGATGGTATTATACCTATCGGAAGATAGCAGTTCTCTGGTGACACTGGTACAGGTTAATTTATAGACCCGAGATCGTAGAGTCTTGTATGGCTCCCACTGTGCTTTGATTTCCTTCCTACCACGCTCAAAGGAGACGTGCAAACAGGTGGATTTTGGGTACAGTCCCGAGTCACGTGGAGGCAATGAGCGATAGGAGGGGATTCGTCTCTCCCGGTATTGGGAGTTGATGTTGCGCTATGCTCGATTGGCCATAATAGGAAATCCCTGATCAGGGTTGCTGAGATCTACTGGTAAGCGTTATCAGTAGTTTCTCGAACCGTTATGGGCCTTGCATCGGCATGACTTATCAAGCTATTGGGGTCTGATATTATACCACCTCTAGGCTGCGATATGCGACATATCTGACGAAGAGACCGGACTGTACGGTAGTATTACTGATTGGATTCGTAGGAGTTTGAGCAGGCTTGCTTGTTGATCTTCTGATCTCTCAATACCCGGGTGGCCGTTACCTTTAGCAGACCGCTTGCGGCTTGTGGGTGTTTGATATGATCATCACCTACTGCCGGCGTATTGACGAGTCTTTAGAGTCCTACACAGAGCTTTCCTGGTTCATGTGAAAATGAGTAGGAGCACATATGTGATATGTGCGGGACTGCGATTAATGCGCATATGTGATACCGCATTCTATTCTCGCGATATGTGATATCGGCCGGTTATATGTGATATAGCCGGGTTATCGGATCAAGTGTTGATTCGATAAATTGATACATATGATATTAGTCGGTTATATGTAATATAGCCGGATTATTAAATCAAGTGTTGATTTAATAATTTAATGTATAATTATATATCTGATCTATTAAATTACATTAACTAATATTAACTCACTTAAGCATTTCTTTTTCTCGGTTTTGATACACTTAACATATATGTTAATTGTATTATTTTCTTTTTACACAAATAATATATATGTGATATATATTAGTGTGTCATGCTAAGTTACACATGCAACATGGATGTATGAGACTCACACCATGCTTAGCTTAATGTGGGTTCATATTTATTATTAAGTAATTCAAAATTAGTGGAAAATTGTCATGGTTGAGTTTAGTGGAAACTTGTAGAACCATTAACTAAGTCCACTCTTTTTGTTTTACTTAAGATATTTATTAACCTAACCATTAACATTAGCCATGGTTTATTCTCTACATGAGTTAGTGTATGACATAAACTCACCCATGGCTGTTTTTCTAACCTCATGAGTTTTCATTTCTTCTCCACTTCATCTTCTTCTTTCTCATGAGAAAGTTTGCTAGCTTTTCTCAAAGTGAGAAAATATTGTGAGAAAAATAAATCTAAAGTGAGCCCAATTCTTACTTCATCATCCTCTACTATATTAGCCATTTAGTTTAGAGTGTTTGCTTCACTAATCTACCATTAGTGAAGAGGTAGCATGGGCTTGAGTCTCATCGATGCAGATCATCTTCGGCCTTGAAGACTTCGAGTAAGCTTGTTCATTTCTTCATGGAAACCCTTACTAGAGTTCGGGTGTTCACTGCTTGGAGCGAAGGGACTACTACACGGACCTTTAGAAGTGAAGGACCGGTCTACAAAGGTTGTATTCCTCATTCACTTAGATGTAAAGATATTTGCATTGCTTGTTCGTCTAAATCTCTAGTTAAGATTCTGGGTTAGGGTTCTTTAGAAAGGCAAATTTTTGAAAAAGGCATGGACGATGCCTCCCGAAACCTTGCTGCCGCACTAGGGAACCCTACAGTGGTATCAGAGCCATTCTAGAGAATTAGACGATGTTTGTTAGATTACGAAACCGAAACTACTCCGAAACACTCGATATACAATCCTAATTTCTATCGAATTTTAAATTGCCTCTAAAATATTTTTTAGCAACTGCAGAATGTTGTATGAGATATAACATGAACACCGTCCAAATTTGAAGCATGACCACTTGTTTTTGGCCAGCCACAAGGCCTCAAAATCCGAGCAGGCCGGTTCTAGTATGGTGTTCTGGCTTTTTTCCGTGTTCCAGTCTCTGGGTTTTGGTATTTCAGGTGTTGCTTGTTTTTGCTAAATTTTCATGTGATGTTATCTTTGTGTAAAGGCAATTCGGAGTGCTTCGTAATCGTAATTCTAACATCTATTTAGGTTATTTAGACGACGTTAAAAAGTTCGAACAGATATCAATAACCCAATATTTCCCTCGCTGGAAATTTTCCAAGAGTTGGATTTTTTCCAAGTTTAAAATCTTCAGAAAATCATGTAAGCGATTATGTGGACCCTCTAGAAGAACGATACCCAAACTCGACTTTTTGGATCGCAGAACCGCGGTCATACCCTAGGGTTTGCGGTAGTTCCGCGGCGACATGAGTAAGGCATGGGTCGTGTCACGCCCCGCTTCCCAACATACGGGATACGGGGGATGATTAGGCCAGCCATGCTCTTACAGTCAAGGAATAATCCCACCGTAGTCACACTTCGACTTCTAGCATTACATGGTAATCAGTAAACACAACACAGAAGTAAAGGAAATAAATCACTAGTTATTACGTCAACTTTCATTGTTCACAATTTGCAACGAAACAAAAGAAAAGAACTACTAACCAAGTGCGAATATAAGGTTTCTTTAGGAAAAACAGTAAAGATACTGGAGGCATGACCGTCTAAATCTCTGCAAGCTCGAAGGGCAGATTTGACTCCTGAACTGGTTCTTCTTCAAGATCCGAGCATGCATACTCAGGTCGTCAGAGTGACATAATAACAATATTATAATAATAACAAAAGACAAGAAAATGAAAGTAATAACGGTGGAGATAAAATGCAGATAATCAATATGTTACTAGCTGATGCAATGTATGATTCGTGTCCCTATCGGTCTCTAAGTCACTTTTGAAATCGAGTTGTGGAAAGAATGATCATGTTTAACGAGGGTCTCGTACGTACCCGAGACTACGGTCCGCTGTTGTCCGGAACATAACCCTGTCAGCCGGACCGCTAGGCCCAACCTAATATATATAAGAGTCGATGTTCGAATGATCATCCTCTAAATCACTGACCTCGATAAATACAATTCCCTTTCCACTTCGATTTCCCCTTTTTCCCCAGGTTTCACTACTCATGAATATGGGCTAGTTGTGTACAAGTACGCATCAGTAACACGATTTTATTCACTGTTCACTGTATCGTTCATTGTCACGAATCACTCACTATTCACTGGCGTACTTGACACAACCACACCGATACTGTACACGTTCGACAATGCAATATACACGGAGAATTAACATGAATATTCATTATCACTAGAGGTCTTGTAGTCGGGTAGAACTATGAATCATGCCACTAAACAGTTTATGTGCAGTACAAGTCGTTATGCACCTTATGAACATAGAAAATTCGTATTAAATCACGCATTCAAAATTAAGCAAAAAGATACAAAAGCAGTAATAAGTAAACTCAGTCGGAAGTTCAA
Organism: Agapanthus africanus; assembly: GCA_030015575.1. Taxonomy (NCBI): domain Eukaryota; kingdom Viridiplantae; phylum Streptophyta; class Magnoliopsida; order Asparagales; family Amaryllidaceae; genus Agapanthus; species Agapanthus africanus. Next base: position 759,622,502 of record CM057339.1, read on the forward strand.
CAAAATTGATTTCAAGTCAATCGGGTTTCGGGTTTGCAAGTTACAGTCGTTTCATTTTAAGTGTTCGCTGCTGGAAATTCAATTCCTGAACTGAAAGTCTATTTCGTAACACAGTTTTCACCCTGTTGGGATCAAAATTAGGCGACGCTATAGTTGAACAAAATTTATTTTTATCAGTTATGTTTCCAACGCACCAGACGGATTGATAATATTCATGGTGTACTGGAATTTATGCATTGTACAATAAAGGGGTATACGTTCTGTCCCTGTTTGGGACTGCTATATGTTCTGTTGATTTAAAATATAATTTAAATAGTAAACGACAGTAAAAACGAATGAAACCTCTTTCCATGGTTAGCTAAAAGATTTATCTTCGCTATGGTATAGGGTTCCGCATCATGGCATTTTCATACAGCAGGGTGAAAGTATTACAAAACAAAAATCGACAGCCAGTACTGCTCTGGACTGTAGTCCAGAGCCGCACTCCGAACCAGTTTTCGTTACCTTTTTAGCATAGAAACAGATTAAAACTCTTATGATGTTCTATTTCGTCGAGTCGTCTTCGATATGAGCCCTTGAATGCAATATTCCGATTTATAACCAATTAACTGTGATTTTTACAAGGTTCAGGTACGGGAAATTTCAGTTTTAACGGGTCTAAATGGGAAAGACCTATCATGTCATTAAAGTCCGTATTTTCCAGCCAAATCATAACACAGCGTTCGTTATTACTCGGGCCATCATATGTGATTAGTTTTCATCAACTTAACGGGGGTTTTCCATTCGGTTTTTGTATCGAACACTTGTATTACATTGGTTCGCACGAAAGCATATATGAAGTTGATTGGTAATTGAATTGAATAGGTAATATTAGCATGAAGCAAGCATTATACTTGCCTGATGATGTATCAATGACGGTACGGCAGCGACGCGGTGGCGACGAGACACGTGTATGGCACAGCTACAACACAATGAGGCTCGGTTAGGCTTGGGCTTGGTCTCGACTCGAGCTTGGAGATGGAACTGCTGCGGCTAGGGCTTGGGGTGTGACGAGATGAAGGTGATGCGGGGATCTTGGCGGCTTCGTCTGTATCGAGAGGTCGTAGTAGCCAGAGGTGGCTGCGGTGGTTGAAGGAAAGGGGTCGGCAATGGAGGTTGGTGACCGTAGATTCTTGCGGTGGAGATGCAGTGGGTTTGGGGTTGTGTAGTCGGGGATGGAGAGAGGAAGAAGGTGAGGCTGTTGGTGTGCAGGCGAGGGTGCTCGGTGTTGAGGTGGTCAAGGGTTTGAGGAGGAGGTGAGGGAGTTGGGGAGAGTTTTTGGTGAAGAAGGTAATGGAGGCAACGGGTGGTGTTGGGTGAGAGAGGCTCGGTTTCGTATGAAAGAGGGAGACGAGGTCGAGGGAGGGAGTTCGCGAGCGCGCGCGTGTGAGGTCGTGGGTCGAGAAGTGGGGACGTGGTCGCGACGAGAAGCGGGGGCGTGGGGACGAAAGAAAAAGAAGCGGGAAAAGAAAAAAAGAGTGGGGAAGAAGTGGGTCGGGTGTGGAGGCCTGGGTCGGGTCCGTATGGGACTGGGCCGGTTCGGGCATGGACTGAGATTGGGTTTGGGCCGGTTTTTTTTTTTTTTTAGTTTAGGAAAAATTTAAAATTTAAAATATAAGCATCTAAATTCCTACAAAATAACGAGAAAATAGAAAAACATTCAAGGGGATTTGGAAAAATATGGAAAAATTTTATTTACGGAACTGGGAATTTACAGGTCGGCCCTTCTACGGATGGTTCATAAGTGATGTGGCATGTTCTGGGTACTTTTTGAACTCCACTCAAGTGTTGAGCTCTTTCGGAAATTTTGGGTGTTTGTTTATTCGATCGAAAAGTTTAACATCGTCTAACTATCTGTGATTGTGATACAATATTGGGAATACACAAATTTAGTTATGTGATAACTAGTTTGAATTTTATAAATCTAGCAATTTAGTCTCATTTGATCGGTTGCCACGGAATTTTGATGTGTATCAAAAGTCCGTCACAATTATATAGTGTACGCGGATACTCGCCGGGTAAGCTTACTAGATAGCCACATCCCATAGCCCCGACCAAGTGACTGTAGGAGAACCCCGTCTCCAAAAGCATCCGTTCGGGTGCTCGCAGCCGCGGTATTCTGCCTTAGTGCACTTCGTCGACGGCATCGGGGGTGCGGCCGTCTACTAAAGTTTCCGACGAGCATTCGATCAGCTTATCGGGAATCTTGTTGAATTACCCGACAGGTTATTAGAAAGTGTTTTCAATATCGAGACTAAAATGCGGGGTTTATAATTGTTAGGCATGTGATGTCTAAGGAATTCATTTGGTTGGGCATGAAATCCAAAGTATGTGATACATTGGGTTTATGATGTCTAAGGTGGTTGTGGATTCCAATTGTTGTAGTTTTTCACTTTCTTTTCTGCGACCGTGACTGTAATATGTGGTGTATTGTCAGTTTCGTTGTTATATGTCAACGACAATTAGGATACGCATATTTACTTATGTTGATGACATGTGATGTTATGTGTTGCTATGATATATATTGGATCGTCGTGTTTTGAATAGCCGTGGGTTTTTATGTGAGATGAGAATTTTTCATTTTCATTCATGTAAAATCTTGTATGTAATATTCTTTTATTGTGGCACTTCTGGGTTGAGGATGATGCCACCATTGATGTATATTATTTACTTTTCCGCATTAGGATAGACCCAAGGAGAAGAGCACAAGTAACCAGATTCTCGAGTCCAGTGGGAGACCGTCTCGCGGAGTCGAGAACGGGTCTCCTAACTCTAGAATTGGTAGGGTTGCTTGCCGCTCTCGTAGAGGTCTAGGAATGTGGGTTTGGCTATTCATCGTGCCCGTGGAATCCGCGTTTTTTAATGGCTTCATTTAAAACACGGAATTCCTAGTATATCTAATATTTCATATGTGTTCTTCTGCTGCTGATATTCTGTGATGTGATCACTTGATATGTTGAGACGAATGCTTATATTTTATATATATGATATATGATAAATATTGCTGCTTTTGTTTCTTATGTAATGCTTAGGAATCATAATTTGATGGGACTTCATTAATGAGATTAATGAAATAAAAGAAACCTAAAGATGTTGTAGAAATTTGTTTTAAAAACTGGTAGCTCTATTTCTTGCTTTGCATAGTGGTATTCATTTTGAATATCCAGCACTTTATTCAATAAGGAATGAGTCGAGATCCCTTCATCGGGAGTGACCTCTTTAGTGAAACTGGTAGATGCTACAACTCACTCAGTTTTGTCTTTTGATTGCTTTTTAGTTCATGCTTTGCATAGCGGTATTTGTGAAATATCCAGCACCTCATTCGATGAGGAAAGAGCCGAGATCCCTTCTCCGGGAGTGACCTCTTTAGCAAAACTAGTAAAAGCCTCAAAAACACTCCTTTTAAAATTCACTCGATTCTACAACGATATCAAGTTCATTACGCAAAGGGTTTTCTTAAAAACCTGTCGTAGCCCTCCGTCATTTCAGATAAGTACTACTTAGTATTCGTTCTATGTTTGTTGGCCTGCGTCAAGGCGTAGTGTGCGGTAGCTAACTAGTGCTTATCTGCTGCATACGATGTGATTGGATTATGGTAGTCGTGCGACTTTGTTGGCCTGCGTCAAGGGTCGTACGGGTGGGTTTAATTCAATCATGAAATGTACGGGTTGAACTTGACTAGCGGACTATGGTTTGTGGGCCTGCGTCAAGATCATAGGACGCTAAGGGTAAAACTATTATCGGGAATTTCAAGTGTTGAAATTTGTAATGAGATTGCATACCTTTTATGAGATAGTTGGATCCCAATAACCACTGCGAGTAAGAGTTACTCCTGGGAGAGTTTTACACATTACAATTAGCCGATCAAGTTGGTGTCTAGAAAGGTGTTAACGGCGTTACGCCCCTGGGAAAACGAGGTTTATTTTAATTAGTCCCGTACGAGTGCACGGGGAACCTCCCTCAAAATACCGACACTAGCCTGGCTGAAAAATTGGCGAACTTGTAGGGTGTAATTAATCCCGGTTAGTCTTACCTTTTAGGGTTTGAAGGAAGATTTGATAAAAACAGTGGAAGCCATCCTGATTAGATAAAATAATAACCAATCTGATCTTGAAAGAGCGCATGCAGAGTGTTTCCTTCTCTCTCTCCTGGTAGCGACCATGTCACGCCTTAATCAAGATAATAATATGGATGCATTGACCGAATCTGCTTATTATACTGTGCTGGGGAACGTTGGTTCCATTCTTTCTTATAATTATTATAAGTCTGAGCAGGAAATAGGGGAATATCCGGATTCCCATGCCACCCAATCGAGGAATGAGCATGTTGATGCATATTCTTTGGGTGTGTTCGATTACCAAGAACTGTTTCTCAGTATCCTCTACGTTCTGGATATGTGATACCGGATTAGGATCCCATATATGCAATTTGTTACATGGGCCACAGAAAAGTAGATAACTGGGATTTGGTGATATGTCTCTAAGTGTAGAGAATGGTGCAAGTGTTACAGCCAAATCAGTTGGCAGATATCACCTTGTATTAAGTACATTGATTCTGAACAAATGTTATTACATGCCGAACCTGATATACAATATTACATCAATTTCTTTATTAAGTTAAAGAAAAATATAATTTTGTATTGGAGGATATTATTGTGAAAATTTTCCTTAATCAAGAGTTGATTGGGTCAGGCACGTTATGTAATAGCATATATGTTCTAAATCAAACCACGGTTCAAAATATATAGAACACACACAAGAAGAGTAGTTCAGAAATGAACGAATCCTTCTTGAGGTATTATAGACTAGGCCATATCAATGCGACATGACCAGTTAAGTTACATAAGGATGAATATGAGAATCTGTTTGAATTTTCATCTTATGATACTTGTCAGTCTTGTCTCAAAGGTAAGATGACCAATACTCCGTTTACTGGAAACAAAGAAAGAGTTATTGAACTCTTGGGACATATACATGATGATGTATACGGTCCGATGTCTATAAATGCCAGGGTTGGTTCTTCGTACTTCGTTATATTCACTGATCATCTCTCAGGATTCGGACATATGTTCCTGTTGAAACACAAATCTGAAACTTTTGAGAAATTCAAGAAATATAAGCTTGAAGTTTAAGAACTAGACGGGTAGAAGTATTAAATCCTTCGATGTGATCGAGAAGGCGAATACTTGGGCATGGAGTTCCTGGATTTTCTAAATATAGAATGGGATTCTCTCTCAGCTTACTCCTTTGTATACACCACAGCACAACGGTGTATTGGGACGGAGTTATCGCACCCTATGAGATATGGCGCGCTCTATGATGAGTACTGTTGAGTTACCTATTTCCTTTTGGAGTTATGCACTTGAGAAGCTGCATACCTATTGAATGGGGTTCCATCCAAATCAGTGCCTACCACTCCATATGAGATATGGAATGGGAAGAGACCATGTCTTAAATGAGTTAAGATATGGGGATGTCCGATCTATGTTGAAAAGCAAAATCCGAACAAACTCGAGGCAAGGCCAGTTCTGTAAGTTTGTTAAGATATCCCAAACATTTGCGAGGGTATATCTTCTACTAAACTGAGGAGCAAAAGGTGATTTGTTTCTCAGCATGCCACCTTTTTAGAAAAAGGAATTTCTTGTGAAGAAATTAGTGGCCATGAGGTAGAACTGGAAGGAGTTCCAGCTAGACAAACTAACAGCTGATGATTTGGTGAAACCAAAGGATTCAATAGTCTCCAACGAGCTTCAGCCTCTCCGCGAATCTGGTAGGGTTCCTCATCCACTTAAAAGATACTACGGTCTTCTCGGTGAAAGTGGGAGCGATGATTGCATCATGGTAAATGATGACCTAACTAGGTTCAAGTATGCCATCACGAGTGGCGACTCTGTGAAAAGGCTGGATGCTATGCGATCAAAGATGGAATCCGTGTACACCAACAAAGTATGACTTTGCATGTTGCACCTGAAGGGGTAAAATCCATTGGGAGAAAATGGATATTGAGAAGATTCTTGGTGTAGATGGAAAAGTTGAGACTTTCAAAGCTATGCTTAAGTCCATCAGGATCAATGCGCGCATCGCGGAGTTGGAACATCTGTTTTGATGTGGCAATCAAAGAGTTTGACTTTATCAAAAGGGTAGATGAACCTTGTATATACAAGAAGGTTGTAAAGAGTAAGGTTGTCCTCTACGTATTGTACGCAGATGACATACTCTTGATACGAAATGGTTTCCTATGCTATACTCGGTCAAGCTCCTCTTATCACGAGGATTCTCCATGGAAGATCTGGATAATACCTACTACGTCTTGTGGATTATGATCTATGGTGATAGATCTGAGTGGATGTTGGGAGTGTCCCAAATCCAGGTATATTAACACCATACTAAAGGGGTTTAGTATGGATGATTCTAAGCGTGGTGGTTTGCCCACTATCTCAGGAATCACTCTCTCCAAAAAGATGTCTTCCAAGACTGATTTGGAGAGAGCTCGTGTGCAAGGGATAACCTATGCTTCGGCAGTAGGCTCTATCATGTATGCGATGTTATATGCCAGACCAGATGTAGATGACTCACTAGGTGTAGTGATCAGGAATCAATCGGATCTTATGAGAATCACTGGACAGTTATGGAGGACATTCTTAAGTATTTCAGAAGCACTGAATGAATGTTCTTGGTTCGAGCTTCCAGAATGATAAGGTCGACTGAAAGTCAGTCTCGGGCTTTGTCTTTACCTTCAGTGGAGGGACGGTATGTTGGAAGATTTCCAAGCTAGATACCATGGCAATCTAGACAATAAAGGATAGATACATCGCTACCAACGATGCTGCCAAAGTGGCTGTCTGGACATTTCTTGTTCATGAGATGAACATGGTTCCTACCATTGAGCGTCCAATAAGTGTTATTGTGACAACAATGGAGTTGTGGCTTTAGCCTAGGAACGCTTGTCTCATCAGCGATCCAGACATATTCTGAGGCAAGTATCACCTGATCAGGGAGATGGTTGATCTCCCAGGGATCGAGGTCAGGAGAGTTAACGCGAGAGATAACACGGCTGATCCACTCACAAAGGCCTTTCTCTAGAGAGACTTCTATAGGACGTTGAGTATGAGATATTGCAACAAATGGCCTTAGTGCAAGTGGGAGATTGTTAGTTATATGTATGCCCTAGAGGCCATTACTGTACATACGATGTATGTTGTAGTGGATGCTTGGACATATATAGGGAGGACTTTCTTGCTCGACATGATAGTATGCTATCTGGTTGCTCTTTATCTTAACATGTACACTTATTGTCTCTTTATTATATGTTGATAAAGCTCTCAGGATGAGTACTTGACTACCAAGATTATGATGCAGATCATACTAGTGGGGCAGAGGTAGTCGGCAAGTACATCCTTCAAATGTTCCTAGTCGTGGGAGTATCGAGACAGGACATCGATACTCCAGAGTAGACTAACGTATGCGCTTCTTGACTTATATGATGGGCGATGGATAATCCCATATCCATTGGTGTTTGACATCAAAGGAGGCATACGGGTGCTCAGTGGAGACTGGGTATACTGGACGGACTCGCCGAGAACTCCTTGATGGTATTATACCTATAGTCAGATAGCAGTTCTCTGGTGACACTGGTACAGGTTAGTCTGTCGACCCGAGATCGTCATAGAGTCTTGTGTGATTCCCACTGTGTTTTGATTTCCACCATACCACGGTCAAGAGATCATGCAAAAAGGTGGTTTTTGGGTACAGTCCCGGGTCACATGGAGGCAATGAGCGATAGGAGGGGATTCGTCTCTCCCGGTATTGGGAGTTGATGTTGCTTAAACTGATTGACTGCTACAATACTGAGAAATAATTGACTTGAGGGACTAAAGCTTCATAATCTTTCTTAAAGAAAAGTTCTTCAGGAAAACAAACGAGCAAGAATAAAATCATCTTTAGAGTATAACAATTTATCCAAATTAGAGAGAGAAACTCGGTTTTGAATGACTTCTTGTCTTCATCAATCTCATCTCTAGTAATCAACCGATCTCAAATATATATATATAGAGAGAGTGCGCAATGTTTTTGATTGTGTTCACACGATATAAATAGAAGGCGTGTGCACACAGAAACGGAAAATTTCTTTCTTAATTTTTCCTCATACTTTCTTTGCTTCAATCTCTTCGGGGTTTTCTTTCCTTGTACTAATTTTTCCAATTTTCCACTTGAATTTTCATTGGAAAGCTCCAATTTTGACACTTGGGGCTTTCTTCAAAATCCTCCCTTTCTCTTCATACACACACACACACAAGTATTTCTTCGTTTAAATTCTATCCAATTCTACTAATTTGAATCTTTTTTCTTCATTTTTAGCTCATTCTTGTAGTGGGTCTTGCTTATTTCCCAAAAATTTCATCCATTTTCATCTCCATCATCAACAAATTAACAATTATATCTAAAAATTTCTGTAAAAAACAAAAATTTACCTTCAAACGGTGAGGAGGTTGGGTCCCAATTGGGGATCGACGCTGTCAATGTGGCGGTGGGGGCTTGATTGGCTGTGAAGAGGAGGTGGGGCTTTGGCGCTGTGGAGGAGGATCACCGGAGCCTTGAATATGGAGGAGGCTAGAGATCGATGAAGATGGGTGATGATGCTCAATATCGGCAATCTCCAGGATCAAGACACGTGGCCGATGACGTGTCCCAAGACTCAGAAGAAAGGGCCCACGGGGGCCAACCAGGCTATCCTACGCCTGACCTGCAAGAACAAGCTAGCTCTCCTCAGGGCTCCCTGCAAATTAGCCTCCTCGGCCCCTCAGCTCGCCTCGAGCTGCCACAAGACCTGGACTCCTCGGCCTCCTCGCTCGTCCCGAGCTCCAGGCCGAGGCCGTCTTCCTCGGCCCTCCGACCAAGGCCACCGCTCACAGGCGTAACCGTCGCTCCGCGAATCTCGCCATGCGCAGATCCTACGCTAGCAACATCCCACGTTCCACGCTGTTCTCCGCTGAAAACCGGGAAGACATGCATCTTGCCTGAATTTGGGGGCAGATGCTAATTGGTGCTATCCGTCCACCTCTCCGAAGATACCAAGTTGATTTATGACACCATGTATCGAAGGTTTAAATGGATGCGGCCGATGTATCAGACTTCGTCAGATTCCCCCTCGTTGAGGGGTTTTTGATTGTGGGGATGCTTTTCCCTGCAGGAGCAAGCCCCTGCAGTTAATTACGCTACCGCATCGCGGTAACCACTTTCTCCTTCTCCAGATGGTCACTTCATGTCGTGTGTGTTTGTTTTGTTTTTGGTTGCCCGTGGATTGTATACGGAGACTAATTTATATTGTCACCCGTAGGGCATAGATTAGTCCAAATCCGTATTCTCTTAGATTTGGGTTTGGGTTTGGGTTTAAGGATACGTTAGTCTCATTTGTTACTAAGATCAACTTAAACGTTTGTTAAGGATACGTTAGTCTAATTTTAGACTGAGATCAACTTAACAGTTTGTTAAGGACACGTTAGTCTAATTTTAGACTAAGATCAACTTAACCATTTGTTAAGGATACGTTAGTCTAATTTAATACTAAGATCAACTTAACGGGATCGTTTAGATCCAACAAAAGAGCATTTGGACTCTATTGTTCTAGTTTAGGGACTTTGCGGTCAATTACCAGTTTAAGGACATAGTAGTCCAGTTTAAAGACATCATAGTCTGTAAAGGTTAAGGACATCATAGTCCGTGAGTTTAAAGACCTCACAATCAAGGTTAAGGACATCATAGTCCGTGAAGTGTGTGGTTATCGGGACCCGTCACCTCCCTGAAGACGTTGAAGGATTACAACGACAGATATCAAAGGAGTGAAGAGATGTATCCTTGAACCAAAGTTGATTGGGGATCTGTAGTCTAATTTGGAACTAAGATCAATTAATTAGATTATGAGCACATTGGCTTAGTTAAATCTGAATTGAGGACTTATGGCCAACTTGGGCTAAGTCCAATTACATTTGAAGTGTTGGCCCTTTATTGGACCATTAGACATTTGTCTGGGTTTAACCCCTCATTATTTAGCAATGCTAAACAAGAGTTTGATGGCTCTGATGACATTTTGTCTTTGACTGAGCATTAAACATTATAGCTCTGAGTGTTATTCAGTTTTGAGATTTAGTTAAAGGAGAGGTTTTTGCCTCTGGAAACTTAGCCAATTTGGCTAAAGATAGTGTTAAACACTAAAGGACAACAGTGTTAAACACTGGAAATAAAACTCTCAAATTAGTGTTAAACACTAGAGGACAACAACGTTAAACAGTGGAAATAAAACTCTCAAATTAGTGTTAAACACTAGAGGAGGAAGGGGTCACGTGGGGACACGTGAGCGCACCCAAAGGTGGGGCCAGATCTCCTTTGTTTTATTCTCAAATCTGCGAATAAGTGTTAAACACTTTTAATTTCCTGGCCATCACGTGTGGGCAAGTGATAGGCACTCATGCACTGATTTGTTAAGGCTTTTATTAGGGGTCACGTGAGGACACGTGAGAGCGCCCAAAGCCAACATTGCCTTTGCTTTTATTTTCTTTATTTTGGAAGTCACGTGGGAGCACGTGAGGCATTACCTCAGGGGGAGTCTGTTTAAGGGTCATGTGGGAACACGTGACCTAGTTTTGTTCTCTCTTTTCTGCTCATTGAGAATGGGGGTCACGTGTTACCACGTGATCAAGTTCTTTACGTGCATGGAGAGCTTTAAGTCTCTTGTTTTAAGAATTAAATTCTCTGTAGGGTTAAACCCTAATTCTGTTTTAGAGGAATTAAATTCCTATGTATATGGAAGAATTAAATTCTTATGTAGGGTTAAACCCTAGTTCTGTTTTGGAGGAATTAAATTCCTATGAGTTTTGGAGAATTAAATTCTCATATAGGGTTAAACCCTAGTTCTGTTTTGGAGGAATTAAATTCCAATGAATTTGGGAGAATTAAATTCTCATATAGGGTTAAACCCTAGTTCTGTTTTGGAGGAATTAAATTCCTATGAATTTTGGGGAATTAAATTCGCTAAACTCAATTCTCCCTCTAAGTTTAGGATCTGCATGGCAGAATCTCAACCCGATGAGAATTAAATTCTTAACCTATGAGAAGATTTGCTTCTGCAGATCTTCAACCAGAGGAAGAACTAAGAACTAAGTTCTTTTTCAACCAGAGGAGATTTGCTTCTGGAGATTTAGAGAAATATTTTTCCAGTTAGGGTTTTTGATTCCCTCTTAATTAGAATTTAATTCTATTAATTCATAGATCTTTAGGAACCCATCACGTGTTGGCACGTGGCCCCCTGATTAAGCATTTGATCAGAATTTAATTCTGTTATTTTAAAGAACTCAGGAATTATCACGTGTCAGCACGTGACCCTTGGTCACGTGTTGGCACGTGATGCCCCATTGGGATTTTTCCTAGTTATTTTATTATACTTTTAATTTTTTTCAGTGGGTTTAAAGGCCCATCAGGTATTGGCACGTGACCCCACCGATTAATTATTTTCAATTATTTATTTTATTCATTGCCTACAGGCTTTGCCTGTAAATGGTCACATGTTTGCGCGTGATGCCCGGTCACGTGTGGGCACGTGATGCCCGGTCACGTGTGAGCACGTGATGCCTCATAAATTTTGATCCCGGATGAATTATGAGGCCCATAATATATCAAATCGAAGGCATTTTCGAGACGCTTTCGATAACATCAGAATTTAGCCGTTTTTTATTCGGGAGATTTTCAAAATTCAGCTCGGAAAATACTGGTTCGCATTTTCTTCCTTAGATTACACGTGCATAGCATATTTGCTCATAACTTTTGATCCCGGATGAATTATGAAGCCCATAATATATCAAATCGAAAGATTTTTCAACACGCTTTTGGTACCATCAGAATTTAACTGTTTCTCATTCAGGAGTTTGTCAAAATACAGCCCGGAAAATACTAGTTCACATTTTCTTAAACGTATCACTGCCATTTGATACCTTGGGCTCTTTTGCGCAGAATTTTTTTTTGTTTGGCGGGAACAAATGCCCCCCACTAGTTTGCCCACGTAAGTATATACGTGGGTGAAGTAGTGCAGAGTAATTTATAGCGTATGACCAGTTTTGGGTTGGTATATAATCTTTAGGATCTTGATCTGAGAAGATAACGAGCGGACAAAAGTGTCATCATTTATCATTGACACAAATCTCGACTCTTAAAGGATATGGTTCCAAACCCTCTGCTCCATGAGTTGCACCCTTCTGTTTCTTTATGTCTTACTCTGGCATGAAGTAGTTTATATGCTCATGAGTAACTTTTCCATTTCAGTGGCATGTAGCTTTGGCAAGTGTGGCCTATAGATGGTAAATAGCAATTCATCTTGAACTCTTTATAAGGTAGCGATGGCTTAGGAAACAGGGTTAGGATCTGTTGCCTAAGACTTTCCAACTTTATGAGCCGTGAGGGTATCGGAAAGGCTTTTCTCCCTACGAGTCATGAGGATCTCGTAGGTGTCTTTTCTCCTTAGGAGTCATGAGGATTCCTAAGTGCGTTTTCTCCTGATAATCGTAAGGATCCCACAAGAGAATTTTCTTTATGCGTAGATATACTAATTTTCCCGCAAGTTGAGACGAATCGAGAGATTCTCGCAAAGACACTGATTTCCTTGCGAGTCAAAACGAATCGAGAGCTTCTCGCCAAGGACGATGATTTCCCTGAATCGAGATAAGAAGTGATGGCTTAGGAAACAGGTTCAGATCTGCCGTCTAAGACTTTTCAATTTTATGAGCCGTGAGGGTCTCATAAAGATTTTTTCTCCCTACGAGTCGAGAGGATCTCATAGGTGTATTTTCTCTTTAGGAATCGTGAGGATTCCTAAGTGTGTTTTCTCTTGAGAGTCGTAAGGATCTCACAAGAGAATTTTCTTCCTTACAAGTCGAGAGGACTCGTAAGTGATTGATGAGTTGACCTACTCCCGAGTCAAAGCATTACTTCAACAGGGAGGTCGAGGGTTGACTTTGGGTTGTCTGTGCACCGCCGAGTCATGGAACTGGGAACTTTGCCACGGCTCTGCTTTGCTGATGTTGTATATTCCTGCAGAGATACTGATTTCTCTGCGGGTCGGCGCAAATCGATATATTCTCGTCAAGGATGCTGATTTCCCTGAATCGAGGTATTTGCCAAGGACACTGATTTCCTCGGAGTTGAAACGAATCGAGGTATTCCTGCAAAGACACTGATTTCTCTACGGGTTGACACGAATCGAGGTGCTCTCGTCAAGGACGCTGATTTTCCTGAATCGAGATTTTTACCAAGGACACTGATTTCCTCGGAGTTGAAACGAATCGAGATATTTCTGCAAAGACGCTGATTTCTCTGCGGGTCGATGCGGATCGAGATGCTCTCGTCAAGGACGCTGATTTCCCTGAATCGAGGAGGTTGCCAAGGACACTGATTTCCTTAGGGTTGAAACGAATCGAGGTATTCCTGCAAAGACACCGATTTCTCTGCGGGTCGACGCGAATCGAGATGCTCTCGTCAAGGACGCTGATTTCCCTGAATCTACGAGGTTGCCAAGGACACTGATTTCCTCGAAGTTGAAACGAATCGAGGTATTCCTGCAAAGACGATGATTTCTCTGCGGGTCGACGCGAATCAAGATGCTCTCGTCAAGGACGCTGATTTCTCTGAATCGAGGTTTTTTCCAAGGACGCTGATTTCCTCGGAGTTGAGACGAATCGAGGTATTCCTGCAAAGACGCTGATTTCTCTGCGGGTTGACGCGAATCGAGACACTCTCGTCAAGGACGCCGATTTCCCTGAATCGAGAAGGTTGCTAAGGACACTGATTTCCTCGGAGTTGAAACGAATCGAGGTATTCCTGCAAAGACGCTGATTTCTCTGCGGGTTGACACGAATCGAGATGCTCTCATCAAGGACGCTGATTTCCCTGAATCGAGGAGGTTGCCAAGGACACTGATTTCCTCGGAGTTGAAACGAATCGAGGTATTCCTGCAAAGACACTGATTTCCTTGCGGGTCGATGCGAATCGAGATGGTCTCGTCAAGAACGTTGATTTCCCTGAATCGAGGTTTTTGCCAAGGACACTGATTTCCTCAGAGTTGAAACGAATCGAGGTATTCCTGCAAAGACACTGATTTCCTTGCGGGTCGACATGAATCGAGATGCTCTCATCAAGGACGCTGATTTCCCTGAATCGAGGTTTTTGCCAAGGACACTGATTTCCCTGGGGTTGAGACGAATCGAGTTATTCCTGCAAAGACGCTGATTTCTCTGCGGGTCGACGCGAATCGAGATGCTCTCGTCAAGGATGCTGATTTCCTTGAATCGAGGATGTTGCCAAGGACACTGATTTCCCTGGGGTTGAGACGAATCGACGTATTCCTGCAAAGACGCTGATTTCTCTGCGGGTCGACGCGGATCGAGATGCTCTCGTCAAGGACTCTGATTTCCCTGAATCGAGGTTTTTGCCAAGGACACTGATTTCCTTGGGGTTGAGACGAATCGAGGTATTCCTGCAAAGAAGCTGCTTTCTCTGCGGGTCGACACGAATCGAGATGCTCTCATCAAGGACGCTGATTTCCCTGAATCGAGGAGGTTGCTAAGGACACTGATTTCCCTGGGGTTGAGACGAATCGAGGTATTCCTGCAAAGACGTTGATTTCTCTGCGGGTCGACGCGAATCGAGATGCTCTCGTCAATGATGCTGATTTCGCTGAATCGAGGAGGTTGCCAAGGACACTGATTTCCCTGGGGTTGAGACGAATCGAGGTATTCCTGCAAAGACGCTGATTTCTCTGCGGTTCGACGCGAATCGAGATGCTCTCGTCAAGGACGTTGATTTCCCTGAATCGAGGTTTTTGCCAAGGACACTGATTTCCCTGGGGTTGAGACGAATCGAGGTATTCCTGCAAAGACGCTGATTTCTCTGCGGGTCGATACGAATCGAGATGCTCTCGTCAAGGAAGATGATTTCCCTGAATCGAGGAGGTTGCCAAGGACACTGATTTCCTCGGAGTTGAGACGAATCGAGGTATTCCTGCAAAGACGCCAATTTCTTTGCGGGTCGACGCGAATTGAGATGCTCTCGTCCAGGACGCTGACTTCCCTGAATCGAGATTTTTGCCAAGGATACTGATTTCCCTGGGGGTTGGTTGACTTTTTTCCGAGATGAAGCGTTGATCCGGCAGGGAGGTCATTGGTTGACTCTAGGTTGTCTGTGGACCCTAGAGTCTTGGAATTAGGGACTTTGCCGTGGCTCCGTTTGGTGATGCTGCGTCCGAATCCTGTTGGAATGAGGAGGATCACCATTGCTGATTTTTAGGTTGTAGATGTTGCCGTTAAGGTTTGTAACTAGGGACTTTGCCATGGCTCTGCTTTGTTGCGACTCTGAGGTCGGTTGTTGACGTCACGTCTGCATCTGGTTGGAGTGAGGAGAAACGCCGTTGGTGATCTCTAGGCTGTTTGTGAACCGTCGAGATTTGGAACTAGGGGACTTTGCCATGGTTCCGTTGTTTTGACCCTGGGGTCGTTTGTTGACGTCACGTCTGCATCTGGTTGGAGTGAGGAGAAACGCCGTTAGTGATCTCTAGGCTGTCTGTGAACCGTCGAGATTTGGAATTAGGGGACTGTTTATCCCAATCAGAGCAATGCTCTGTTCAAATTCCAAGGTGGGAAACGCAGCAACGCTTCTGTTTCCCCCAATCAGAGCAAAGCTCTGCTTTGAAAATTAAAGTAAAAATTAAAAGTTAAAATAAATGAAGCAACGCTTCAGCTGACTTGCGCTCTGCGCTGCGCGACACGTGTCAGCGCAGTTGCGCTGCGCTCTGCACTGCGCGACACGTGTCAGCGCAGTTGCTTCTGCGCAAGCTGTGCGCTGCGCGACACGTGTCAGCGCGGTTGCGCTGCCCTGTGCGCTGCGCGACACGTGTCAGCGCGGTTGCGCTGCGCCGTGCGCTGCGCGACACGTGTCAGCGCGGTTGCGCTGCGCCGTGCGCTGCGTGACACGTGTCCAGCGCTGGTGCATCTGTGCCAAACAGAATTAAAATTCTAATAAGATCTTTCTGTTCTTTTTAAAACAAGAAGATTGTCTTCTGTAAAACAGAAGCCCTTGGATCAAAGATCCAACGGTGGGGAAATTCCCCAAATCACTCAGAGAAAGATCTCTTTAAAAAATTTAACTAATTGATGGGTACTATATAAAGGCCCCTAGACCCCAATTCAAAGGGGCATCAATCACATCGACATCAAGAACTTCAGAAAAACAGCAAAAAAGAGAAAGCTCTGAAGAACTTTGAAGAACTCAAGAAAAAGGTAAAAACCTTTATGAAAAAGAAGAAGAATTTCTTCTAAATAGATTATTGATCTAAGAACAAGATCAATGATCTTCAATAAAAAGAAAAATAAATAATAACAGTGCCTTGCACTTTTTTATGAACCACTGGTTCTTTGAAAACAAGAAAAACTTGTTTTCTCTGATATAAAATTGATCAAAATATAAAACAGTGCCCTGCACTTGCAAAATTGGCACTGTTGCGCTCTTAGGTTGGCGCAAGCCGCCAGAAAGCGCCACGTGTTAGCTCCAGAATCATTTGCGCCATGCACTTTTAAAATAGAGCATTGCTCTCTGAAATTGGCGCAACTCACCAAAGCGCGCCACGTGTCAGCAGCGCAACAGCGCAGCGCACTGACACAGCGCACTGCGCTGTTGCGCTTGCGCTCACCAGAGCATGACACGTGTCACCTCCATATGCGCTTGCGCTCATTAATTGGCGCAAAGCGCCTGACAAGCCACTGTCAGATAATTAATGTGTTGCATTATTTGCAGAAGGGCCAAGCCCAATTAAAAAAGGCCTAATAGGACTAGTAAATGCTATGCATTATTTTCAAAAGGGGCAGAGCCCAAATAAAAACAGATGCGATGCATCATTCTTTTTTTAAAGGGGCAGAGCCCAAACAAGGGTCTGTCAGACTAGAACAGATGCTGTGCATCATTCAAAAGGGGCAGAGCCCAAATAAAGGTCCAACAGAAACCAAGATTAATGCTGTGCATTATCAAACATGGGCAAACCCTAGCACAAGCCTAATAGGCCAAAGATCAAGAAAAAACGATGAACATCTTCAACTGGACTTAGCCCAATCATGGCCGTAAGTCCTCAAAATTAAATTGACTGAGCACGGCTGCTCTCTTAAATCAATTTACATCCGGTTCAAGGGTACATCTCCGAACTCCTTTGACACTTATCGTTGTAATCCCTCAACGACGTCAGAGAGGTGACGGGTCTCGACGGCCGTACATGCAATGGACCACCATGTCCCTAAACTGGCAATGGACCACTACGTCCCTAAACTGGAACAATAGAGCCCCTAAATGCTCTTCCGTTAAGTTGATCTTAGTCTCAAATCAGACTAACGTATCCTTAACGGGCATTTAAGTCGATCTTAGCCTCAAATATGGCTAACGTATTCTTAAACTAAAACACCAAACCCAAATCTAAGTAAATACGGATTTGGACTAATCCACGTCCTACGGGCGACGGCATAACTTAGTCTCCGTATACAATCCACGGGTATCCACAAACAAAACAAACACACACGACACGAAGTGAAATTTCTGGAGAAGGAGAAAGTGGTTACCGCGATGCGGTAGCGTAATTAACTGCAGGGGCTTGCGCTTGCAGGGAAGAGCGTCCCCACAATAAAAAACAACTCAAGCGAGGGGGAATCTGACGAAGTCTGCTACATCGGCCGCATCCGTCTAAACCTCCTTTACACGGTGCCATAAATCAACTTGGCATCATCAGAGAGGTAGACGGATAAAACCAATTAGCATCTGCCCCGAATCTCAGGCCAGACATCCTCACGTCGTCGGCCGTCTTTCGGAGGGGAACAGATTCTGGCACGCCCGGTAGGACCTTTTCCTCTTTCCACTCCACACTTCGTGTGTCGTGTTCGCGAAAAAATCGTGGTTTGCTGTGGTTGCCTGTGGATTCGAGGTACTAAGATTTGGCGTCTTGCTCCGTGCAGAAAACAGAAGATTAATGGCTTCAAACTGCACTACCTGCAAATGCAACTCTCGCTTCGTCCCTGCTGGAGGAGTGAGTTATGGGCCCCGAGCGGCCTTCCTTTTCAAAATGCCAGTGGAGCAGGTAACTCAAGTCATCACTGGACTATTCTTCGGGACCATGCTCCCACCGTTGAGCTTCAATACCACAATGACGTTACAAGAAGCCCCAAAGAAGTCGGTCTTTGATCGACTTACCCCTGCCGTGGCCCCTCTCAACGGGTCGCTCAACTTCAATACTTCAGTTTTCAGCAGACTGGGCTAGAACGTCTGCAAACTCGCGATACCCAAAGTTGCTATCCCAAAGCGGATAGCCATCCCGGCTCAAGCGGACAAGATCGTTGGAAATGCTCCTCCTTCCAAGAAGTCAGTTTTTACAAGGCTGACCATTCCGGTTGCTACTCCAGGAGAAGTCCTCAAAGCTGCTTCCCCTGCCCAGAGGTCTGTCTTTGACAGATTAGACACTGCTTCTCAACGGGTGTTAGTCTTCGACAGGCTAGTACCAATAACAGTCTCTCCTCAAAGCAGGGGACATGAAAAAGTCACCATTATAGCTGAAACAACTCCATCCGCAAGACACGCTCGACGTCGCCACTGGCGCCGAGTGAGGAAGGCTGGGGGCAACTCCCCCTCTGGATTTACTCCACCAGCTCCAACTGTGGGATCGATGCTGCTGTTCCAACCGGGAACAGCTTTGAATTGCTGAACACGGTGCGCAGAAACTCTCCTACTGTGGTGTTGAAACGAACTCCTTCATCTGTGGAGAGTACTCCAGAGAAGAAGCTAGAGCAGCCCTCTCAACGTCTGTCCTCTAAAATTTACAAAGTCTGGTGACAGGTCCAAGAGTCGGTGATTGATGAAAACTATCTCCGCCAACAGAAAAAGATGAAGGTTCGGCAGGAGAAGGATTACTCCGTCAAGCCACAAAAAGCAATAGCTACTTGGGTGTCTGCTGCAGCAGCTCCCTCAACGTTAATCACTCAAAAGAAAAGGAGGCCGCAAAAGGTCCCTGTGAACATGGCGAACCGTAAAAGCGCTGAGCACAAACGCCCCAAGTCTGGGGGCATGGTAGTGCACACAGTTTATATGGCTTCCGGAAAGGAGGAAAGCCGTGCTTCGACGGATCACCGACCGCTCACCCGATCCGTGACGAAAGCTCAAGAACAGCAGCAGAAGCTTCAGGAGATGATGACTGCAATGGCTGCACTTGCCGGGCCAAAAGAAATCTCGGAGTCGTCATCAGAACAGCGTCACGAACAAGAAACTGACGCTGACTTCCTACGCAGAGTCCTCGAAAAGAAGGACAAAGAAGCCGCAGAGTAAGCGGCTAACATAAAACAGATGGCGCTCCTCTTGCAAGATATGGTAGGGATGATGTTACAGCCGAACCCTCCAACTGATGACCCTCCAATCATTGTTGAAGACGATAGAAGGGAGACATCTAAGCCCCCGCCGGATCTCTCAGCAGCCAAAGATGAAACCATTTCCAAAACTGCATTAGAAGACTATATAGCTCAGCAGATACGGGTTCATCAGGCGAATGAAGCGGCTGGAAAAATTGTTAGAACCGGACGACCCTATCCAAGCTGGTATGACCAAATCAGTTACCCGCCGGGATATACGATCCCTAAGTTCCACGTATATAAAGGGACAGGGAATCCGCATCAGCATGTCGCTCAATTCAGGGCCTTATGCGGAAATACTAGAGGCGACGACAAACTGCTGCTTCGCCAATTCATCGGCAGCTTAGCAGAAACAGCCTTTGAATGGTATTCGGAGCTACCTAACGACTTTGTCAAAACATTTGCGGAGATAGAGCTACTATTTACACAAAGATTCGCGAGTGCTAGTGAACGCACCCCGATAACAGCACTGATTAACGCCAGGATAAGGCCCGGTGAAACATGGGTCCAATACGCAACACGATGGCGGAACCTATGGTCAAAATGCGAACAACGCATAGAAGAGCCACCTGCGGTAGGCATGTTTGTGGGCACTCTTGATCCGCAGGCGATCATATCCCAATTCATGATGTTCTTCAGGCCGACCACCTTCTAGGCCTTGATCGACAAGTTAGCCCAAATGGACCAGATGGGCCATGGACCGTCTCCTCCAAAACCAGACCCTCGAAATGAGAAAGGAAAAGGGAAAGCGATCATCGTCGCCAATGCTCAACAACAGCCGAGCAACTCAAAGCCGGTCGTTCGCCAAAATAACGTGCGTCCACGCCCATCCCTCGAGGAGAGACTGGGACGTCCTTACTCGCTTCCTCGAAATAAAACGAGAAGACTGTTCGAGCTGGCAGTGCGCAACAGACTCATCAATCTGCCGAGTCTAAAACGTCTGTTGCAGCCAGGCGATCTCAATAATCCCAATTATTGCCCTTACCACCAAACGGTAAGTCACCCAATCGAGGACTGTTTCGTCTTTAAGGGATGGATCGAGGATCAGTACCTACAAGGCAAGTTCGTGCTGTCTGAAAACTGGAAGGTAAACCCACCACAGCCGCACACTCTAAAGAAGACGGACACGACGGGGGCAACTTGTTCTTTTGTCGAGGACGAAAACGATAGAGAAGACTCACCAGATAAATCCGAAGACTACGTAACGACTTGTCATGTGATCTCTCACTCATTGGCGGGTGATGAAGAAGCTCCTCGCGCCAAGAAACTGAGGCCAAACCCTGAACCAGAAATTCTGCGACTGTCAGACGAGTTGATCGATGTCTTCCTGAATGAAATTTGTCTGAAAGTTAAAGCCAATCAAGAGCGTGAGATGGCCATACTGGAAGGGGCCAAACACCGACTACTAGACCAAAGAGTCGAGGCACTTCCGTCAAATCAAAAGTCATCCGCTGCGGATAAAAACAAATTCAAGATGAGGAAAAGGTTCGCTAAAGCCCTATCGGTGGGAATGAAGCTACCACCCTCTGAAGAAAATACTTTCGGTGGAGTAGAGATGCATCCTAACTTCTGCTTATATCATCAGAAGATCATACATCCTACCGAAAATTGCGACTCCTTTAAGTGTTGGTGGCAAGGGTATGTCGCTTAAAAGCAACACTTCAACAAGACAAAGTGTGAAGCTCGTAGACGTCGAAAAAATGCGATAGATGAGCACAAAAGAGTCGCCGCCGACTGTCATATAGCCGACTCCAAGGGATCGCAAATTATCACCTTTGGAAGCGACTCTGACGAAGAAGCTGCCCTCAACCCTCTCCTCGAGGAATCCATTTCAAAGATGAAAGAATTGAGAAGTTGCGAGAACGTTCATCTATGTAATCGCACGCTGCTCGAAAAAAATCTCGGCCCCGCAAATAAGGGATCGAGCAAAAAGGATAAAGGGAAGGGAAAAACAGCCCTCGTAGCCAATACTCAACAGCAATCGAGTGGCCCTAGATCGGTTGTTTGTCGAAACAACAAGCGGCAACCCCTCCAAGAAAAGTTGAAACTTCCTTACTCGTTTCCACAAGATAAAACAAGGGGACTGTTCGAGCTGGCAGTGCGCGACAGAATCATCAATCTGCCGAGTCCAAAACGTCCGTTGCGGTCAGGAGATGTTAACGATCTCAATTATTGCCCTTACCACCAAACGGTAGGTCACCTGATCGAGGATTGCTACATCTTCAAAAACTGGGTTGAAGACCAATACCAACAGGGCAAGTTCGCACTGTCTGGAAACTGGAAGGTGAGCCAGCCACAACCGCACGCTCCGAGAAAGATGGATACGCCGGGGGCATCATGCTCATTCATAGGGAAAGCCCCATACACCGAAAAGTCAGTAAACTAGAGATTCGCCTCAAATACAGTGACGGTGGACCGAGACGTCCTTAAACTAATGATGGACCGCAACGTCCTAAAACTAGCTGGGGACCGAAACGTCCTTAAACTACTACCGCAGTATCTTCAGGCTGACGAGATAGAAAAAAAGAATTAAAAAAAAACGGTATGTCCATAAGAAAAACGGGCACGGATGAAAACCCGAAAGGGCTCCGTGAGTAAAAATAGCAGGGTTACCGGTGAGTGTTCGTGAAAACCCGAGAGGGCGCGACCTCGTTAAAATATATATATATATATATATATATATATATATATATATATATATATAAACGGTATGTCCATAAGCAAAATGGGCACGGATGAAAACCCGAGAGGGCTCCGTGAGTAAAACAGCAGGGCTACCGGTGAGTGTTCGTGAAAACCCAAGAGGGCGCGACCTCGTTAAAAAAAAGAGAATATAAAAAAAAAGACGGTATGTCCATAAGCAAAAGGGGCACGGATGAAAACCCGAAAGGGCTCCGTGAGTAAAAACAGCAGGGCTACCGGCGAGTGTTTGTGAAAACCCGAAAGGACGCAACCTCGTTAAAGGACACTTACAAGGTCCTCTCAACCTTGTAAGGAGAAACCACCCGCGTGAGATCCTTACGACTCACAGGGAAGCAACACACTTAGAGATCCCCACGATTCCTAAGGAGAAAATACACTTACGAGATCCTCACGACTCGTAAGGAGAACACTCTTATGGGACCCTCACGGTTCATAAGATTTGAAAGTCTTAAGTTACAGAGACCTAAACCTGTGCTTAAGCAACCCCCACAACCTTCGATATTGCCCTACAAGTGGTTCAATACTGACCCTTGTATACAATCCACGGGCGCGAATAAACATTTCCCTAACCAAGTCCCACCCGTGGCTAGGGATATGTCCAGATGGTGAACAAACCTTATAAGTCCTCTCGACTGATAAGGAGAAAACCCTTTTGTAAGATCCTTACGACTTACAGGGGAACATACACTTAGGAATCCTCACGATTCCTAAGGAGAAAACACACATACGAGGTCCTCACGACTTGTAGGGAGAAATACCTTTGTGAGACCCTTACGGCTCATGAAGTCAAAAGTCTTAGTTGACAGGACCTTAACCCTGTTCGCTAAGCCACCTTTGTTCAACATCGACAGAGGCAAATGATGATTCGCTCCTGGCAATATCCCAGTTGTAGCGATACTGATGCCTAAAACCGATATCAAATTCCAAGCCCTTTCATGGCAAATGATGATTCGCTCCTGGCAATATTCCAGTTGTAGCGATGCTGATGCTGAGATTGGTGTCAGATTCCAAGTTCCACACTCGCGATAAAAAAAATCAGCGAGCCATACATGCATACGAAATAGCCGAAATGATGGGGCAACTTGCAATAAAAAGCAGCAAGTAAAAATGTATGCATGCAAAATAGCCGAAATGATTGGGCAACTCGCAATAAAAAGCAGCGAGTAAATATAAAATAAACAGCCGAAATGATTGGGCACCGCGAAAAATAGCCGAAATGATTGGGCAATCGTGACCTACGAGATATAAAAGCTGAAATGATAGAGCATCGCGGAAATAAAATAATAATATACAAAAAAAAATGAATGAAACTTTTGCCCTACAGGTGAGATCACATCGATCCCTGTATACAATCCAGAGGCACGAACAAAGAAGGAACCATACCTTCCCTACAGGTTTTATCAGAAAGCGAAGCCAAATCTCGACGGTTCATAGACAACCTAGAGACAATCTCGACATTTGTCGCAATATTGCAGACACGATGTCAACAAACGGAGCAAAAGGAGGATCCCTAGCTTCAGCGTCTTGACGTCAACAACCGACCTCAGAGTCACAATGAAATGGAGCCACGGCATAGTCCCTAGTTCCAAATCTTAACGGCAATATCTACGGCCTAAGAATCAACAAAGGCGTTCCTTCGCAGTCCATCAAGATGCGGGTACAACGCCAACAAAAGACCTCGCGGTCGAAACAAAGCGAAGCGACGGCAAAATCCTAGCTTCATTTCAACAATCGTCTCGATATAGCAGACGAGATGTTAACAAAGGCGTTCCTTCGCAGTCCATCAAGATGCAGATACAACGCCAATAAAAGACCTCGCGGTCAAAACAAAGCGAAGCAACGACAAAATCCCAGCTTCATTTCAACAATCATCTCGATACAACAGACGAGATGTTAGCAACGACGTTCCTTCACAGTCCATCAAGATGCAGATACAACGCCAACGAAAGACCCCATGGTCAAACAAGTGGAGTAACGGCAAAATCCCAGCTCCAGCTCGACATTCGTCTCGATGCAGCAGACTGTTAGTTATATGTATACCCTAGAGGCCATTACTATACATGAGATGTATATTGTAGTGGATGCTTGGACTTATATAGGGAGGACTTTCTTGCTCGACATGATAGTATGCTATCTGGTTACTCTTTACCTTAACGTGTACACTGATTGTCTCTCTGTTACATGTCGGTAAAGCCCTTAGGATATGTACTCGACTACTGGGACTATGATGAGATCATACTAGTGGGGCCACGGTAGTCTACGAGTACATCCTATAACTGTTCCTAGTCGAGGGTGTATCGAGACAGGGCATCGATACACCAGAGTACACTAGCGTATACGCATCTTGACCTATATGATGGGCGATGGATGATCCCATATCCATCGGTGTTTGACATCAAGGATGGTGTACGGGTTCTCAGTGGAGACTGGGTATACTGGACGGACTCGCCGAGAACTCCCAGATGGTATTATACCTCACGTCAGATGGCAGTTCTCTGGTGACACTGGTACAGCTTAGTCTGTTGACCCGAGATCGTCATAGAGTCTTGTGTGATTTCCACTGTTCTTTGATTTCCATCATACCACGTCCAAGAGGGCGTGCAAAAAGGTGGTTTTTGGGTACAGTCCCGAATCACATGGAGGCAATGAGCGATAGGAGGGGATTCGTCTCTCCCGGTATAGGGAGTTGATGTTGCGCTGTGTTCGATTGGCTATAACCGGAAATCCCTGGACAGGGTTGCTGAGATTTACTGGTAAGTGTTACCAGTAGTTTCTCGAACTGTTATAGACCTCATATCGACACGACTTATCGAGCTACTGAGGTCTGACATTTACCACCCCTAGGCAAGATATGCGACATATCAGACGACAAGACCGGACTGTACGGAAGTGTTACTGATTGGATTCACAGGAGAACTAGCGGGCTTGCTTTTTGATCTTCTGATCGTTCAATACCCGGATGGCCGTTACGTTTAGCATACCGCTTGCGGCTTGTGGGTGTTTGATATGATCATCACCTACTGCCGGCGTATTGACGAGTCTTTAGGGTCATACACAGGGGTTTCCTGGCTCAAGCGAAACGGAGTAGGAGCACATATGTGATATGTGCGGGACCGAGATTAATACGATATGAGATACCGTATTCTATTCTCGCGATTCGTGACATTGATCGGTTGTATGCGATATAGCCGGGTTATCGGATCAAGTGTTGATTCGATAAGTTGTTACACATTGATATTAGTCGGTTATAGCCGGATTATTAAATCAAGAGTTGATTTAATAATTTAATAAATAATTATATATTTGATATATTACATTGCATTAACTAGTATTAGCTCATTTAAGATTTATTTTCTCACTGAATTGTGCACATTGTTTATATGTGATATATGCATGTGTACATGTTTGTATCATGCTTGATGATACACACAAGATGGGTGTATGAAACTTGTACCAAGATTAGTTTTAAGATTAGGGTTATTCTTTTATCATAACATTTAACAAAAGGGTTAAACTTAGTCAAAGTAATCAAGCTTGAAGAAGCTTGGAGAAACTTTGACAAAGTCCACTCTTTTGTCTTGATATTCTTTAACCTAACCCTTAACCTAAAGCCTTGGTTAATTCTCTACATGAGTTAAGCATGAGGGCTTAACTCAACCATGGTGCCATTATTTTATTGGAAAAGTTTTCATTTGGATGGATATTATTCTTTCTTCTTCTTCTTCATCAAGCTCCATCCAAAAAGCTTACTAGCTCCAATGGTGCCATGAGAAAAAGAGTAAGAAAATCAATTCTAAAGTGAGCCCACTTCCTACTTCTTTATCCTCTACCACTTGCCATGTAGTAGAATGTGTTCTCTTCACAAAGTTCATGACCTAGTCGTTCGTTCTCGAAGTCATCATAGCAAGCACGTTCGTTCTTCTCGTGGAGCTTCTCAAGAGTCCGGAGTTCACGATCGCAGTGATGGGGACGTCTACATGGAGCTAATGAAATGGAGGACCGGATCTACAAAGGTTGTAATCCCTTTCACTTAGTAGTAAAGTAGTTTACTAGCTTATAGTTGTTGGAGATAGTGCCCTCAGAGTCAATTATTGGATCACAGGTACGTGATTGCAATGATTGAGGGAAGACCTATCCCGGTAGTACAGTCTTACTCGAGATGACAGTATGCTATCTGGTTTACCTTTATCATCGTGTACTACTTTAGGTGACCTGACAGGTCGCTATTACACGTTGATAGAGCCCCTAGGATTCTTGCTTGACTGCCAGCAGTATGAGGGCGATCATATAAGTGAGAGCTGGAGTCTATAAGCACATCCTTAAAAGGTCCCTAGTCGTGGGAGTTTCGAGACAGGGCATCGATTCTCCAGAGTAGACTAGTGTATACAGTCGAGACCCCGACGAGGGGCGGTTGCCGGTCTCACAAGCCACTGGTGTCAGTTGGTTCACCTAAGATGTATACAAGTGCTCATTGGGTTATGAGTACACCGGACAGGACTCGCCGGGAACATGCTAGTTGGTCTTATACCTGACGTCAGATAGCAGTTCCCAGGTGACATGTGTACAGGTTAGTTCATCGACCTGGGGATCGTCATTTGTCTCGTGTGAGTTCCCATTGTGCTTTGATTACTACCCTACCACGGCTCAAAAGAGTCGTGCAAACAGGTTTTAGTTGGGTACAGTCCCGAGCCACATGGAGGCAGTGAGCGGATCTTCAGGGGTTCGTCTCTCCCAGTATTGGGGGTGAGGTCGCGCTGTGTCTAGGAGAGCCATTACACGAAGTCCTTGGCCAAGGCAGGAGATTTTACTGGTAGGTATTCCAGTAGTATCTCAGGGTGTTCTGGGCTACACTCCGACACGACTTGTACCGCTTTTGGGGGTCTGACTTTTACCAACCCCCTAGGCCTGCCATGCGATGCTCATAGACGAACGGACCGGACTGTACGGATATTGTCACTGACAGGCTCAGTAGGGTGTCAGGATGAGTTCGCTCATCGACGTCCCTTTTGGTCAATAGCTGGTGGCCCGTCACGTATTGGCTTATACCTCTGACGTGCTAGTGGTTAAATCCACAGCCATAGTATTGACGAGTCTTTAGAGTCCACCACACTTTCAGTTACTCAAGCTTTCGGGCGAAACGCTGTAGAGGCCGTATGGAGATATGGCAAGGTTCGATCGGATACGTGCGGTATTGCACGGATCAGGATCGAACGGATATTACCAGCCGGCTTTGGTTTAAGCCGGATCCTAGTATAGTACTGTGTAGATTTTGTCTCATTGCATTTGTATCCGGACGGAATACAGATGCGGGTGTGTATGCACAGTATCGGGGCTTTCCTGTAATTTATTACGGGACCAGTTTTCTGGAGTTGCCAGTTTCCTTTCCGTTCCGGCCGGTTTTCCTTTGTTCTTTCCCGGCCGGACTTTTCCGATGGAGGGGGTTATTTGCAAGTTTGCAAATAACAATTATGGAGGGAGTTTCTTGCAAATGTTTTGATTATGATGGCATCTTTTCTTTTCAACCTTCATTTGATTCTCTTTACATCACCAAAAGGTGATTAGAGTTTGATGTGAGTTAGTTATGATGATGTTTGGATATGGTCACCTCTTACCTTTTACTACACTCACCTCCCTCTTGCATTTTGTATTCCTTCCTCCACCATTCTCATTTTGATATGGTTGAACACATTTGAGAGAAGAAGATGAGAGCTTCATTTTTGAGAGTGTAGCATTTTGATCTCTTTTTATGTTAAGAAAAATGCAAGCACCATTTTTCTTATCTTGATTCCTCCATCATCTTCAAAGGCAACAAACCCCAAATGAGACATAGCCTCTACACTACACATTCTACAGCATATCTTGGACGCGTCGGCCAGCCAACTTTGCGCCCGAGTTGCCTCGGTATTGAGGTGGGAGCCCGTAAAAGATGCAGGCGATGTGGTGCCCTTCCGGCGAGGAGGCGACGACCGGAGTTTCCGCAGAAGATCGGGACGACGACGAGAAGACCGGAGGACTCGGATCACTCGGTATATCTCTTCCCATCTTGTAGTTAGCTAGAACTAGTTTAATGGTCCGATCCGGTTGTTTAGTGCGCGGTGGTGCCGGTTTTCTAAGTTCGCAAAATTAAAGTTTATCACCGCTTCCGCATTTGGCCGTCGGATTGACGGCCGGGGCGCCGCCGTGCACTAACAGTGGTATCAGAGCCTCGCCATTAAGTTCGTCTAGCTTTGTTTGATGTGTTTGCATTTCCAATCGACCAAAATTCCAAAAACCCGCGTTTTTCCTTACATGAGTTTTCTGTCGAAATTTTTTGAAGTCCTAAAATTTTTCAGGTTGTATAAAACTGATGTACAAGAAGTTCTAAGAGTTCTGGGAAAATTCGAGACATTGATCTCTCAGGAAGAGCGCGGAACCGCGGCAAAACCCCCCTTGTTGCCGCGGTTCCACCGCCGTCTTGATGGATCAATGCGTCAAAATTTTCCCATGGGCTGGTGGGCTGAAAATAGGGGTTTTGGAATATTAAACTTGGGCCCAGAATTTCTGTGAGTGCTACAGTATTGCTTGGGGGCCCACTTGTTAATTTTTGATCGATCGGATATTTTAAACACATTATTTCACAGTATTTACATTATATCTGCGACCGTGAATGTCACTCGATCGGTAAATCCGGTCTAACTACTATAGCCCGGTTAGACGGATTTGCGAACGTGACTTTCACGTTGATGTTCTGTGATTTTGCTGTGATGTTGCAGATCGGTCATGGGGATAGCCTGGATGCAATGCTAGTACAGTGTTGTTGTATTATGTACATTTGATATTGCGGGGCGAGCATCCGACATGTGGACTGCCGTCACTGCCTGTTTGTATTATTCTTTTGGGGCACGACCTGGTTGCGGTTGATGTACCCGTTGTATGTATATTTTTACTTTCTGTACTAGGATTACCCCGCGGAGGGGTACACGGATAGCCGGGTTCTAGAGGGAAACGGGCCCGCATCTCATGGCATTGAGACGGAGGGGGCTTCACTCTAGAATTGGCGGGCTATTCGCCGCACTCGTAGGGGGTACAGGTTGACCCAGGAGGGGTGCCCAAGTTACCGGATTCCGTGAAGTGCTGGGTGGTCCATTCACGGTGCTGAAGGGGGCTGCCTCGCTTCAGGTTTTGGCGGGTAACTTGCCGCGCCCGTAGGGGTCTAGGATTTCATTGCACAGGCTATCCACACGACCAGGGGAACGTCGGGTTTCAGTAGTGGCTCTATGAAACCCGGGGATCCCAGATATCTGTATTGTTCTGTGATGCTGTACATTTCTGTGATGTTGCATTTCTTATCACGCCTTGAGCGAATATAATATATTGGTATATATATATTAGTAGATGTTGTATATGTTTTACATCCGCGCTAGTCCAGTCCCCGCTCTGTCGTTAGTTAGCTAACCTAACGGGTAATGACGGGACCCAGTGGCGAATGCGGATGGCATATACGTACATCAGTATATTTTCATTCTTTGTGGTGTGATCAATTGATGGGACTGCGTTGATTCGGATCAATGCAAGTTAAAACAAACCTATTCTGATGTTGTTGGAACACTTTTCAAAAGCTGTTATTGCAAGGACGTTCACTTTTGTTTTGCATCGTGGTATTCATTTGGAATATCCTGCTCCTCAGTCGACGAGGCAAGGGCCGAGATCCCTTCACCGGGAGTGACCCCTTGGACAGAAGTTTGCGTCAGGGCATTAACTTCACTATAGCCGATTACTTTTGCTTTGCACCGTGGTATTCAGTTGGAATATCCTGCACCTCATTCTACGGGGAAAGAGCCGAGATCCCTTCACCGGGAGTGACCTCTTTAGCAAAAGTTTTCGTTACTATATTTTCTGAAAGCTATCCGTTCCTTCAACGATATCAAGTTCATTACGTTAAAGGTTTTCGCCAGAAACCATTCGTAGCCCTCCGTCGTTTCAGACGGGTAGCACGTAGTATTCATGCTATGTTTGTTGACCTTCGTCAAGGCATAGTGCATGGTAGCTGCTTGTTGCCTTTCTGCTGCATAGATAGATGTGTTGGTTTGGGACAGTCGTATAGCCTTGATGACCTTCGTCAAGGGCTTGTACGGGTGGGTTCAAATTAACCTGGACAATGACGGGTGGAACTTGACATGTGACTTATGATTTGTTGACCTTCGTCAAGGTCATAAGACCATGGGGTAGAAATCACATCGGGAGTTTCAAAAGAACTGAAACTTGCCAGATATGCGCATACCTTCTGGAGTGTGATACCGTGAGCGGATTCCTTCATATTATCATGCGATGATAGTTGGATCCCGATTCCCACTGATGAGTTGGTTTACTCCTCGGGTGACCCCGACTAATTCTTCTTTCAGGTTTGGAGGAGAAATTGAGGTACAGTGGGTGGTTTCCAGATTAGATAAATTGGTAACCATTCTGATCTAGGTTAGAGTGCATGCTGAGTGTTTCTTTTCTCTCTCTCTCTGGCAGCGACCATTGACCCGACCCTAGACTATGACTCAGTGACCAAGTTGACCGAGCCTTCTTAAACACTGGCTTTTGGATTGTCAGAGTTGCAGACCTCATTGCCACTCCTACTTTTACCCTTTTCTCCAGGACACCCCGTATTACTGCGAACGTCCACTTCCATTGGACAAAACCATCGTATGGTTAGATACGAACTCGAAGGAATTTATTCGAGGATGGTTTCCGGTTCTGGAGAAAACGGATAGGATTATTCAGTTGTCTTTTCCTTTTACCTTCTCTCAAGTTGTGAGTACTCCTTGGTTTAGGAGATAGTACACCTATTACGCAAATTGGATAATCTTCTTCCAAACCTTAGGCTGGTGCCGAACAGTGGGGAATGAAGAAAACCAATTAGCATAACGATGGTGTGCAGAAGGTATTAAGATTAAGACAAAGCAAGGGATTAGTAAGAGGGCAAAGTACATTGCGACTGATATTCACGACCAAACCAAGTATTTCTTCGCCAATCCTAAATCACCTTTGTATTTCTCCAGGACACTCCGTATCACTACGAAGATCCACAGTTTATTGGATACTCCATCGTATGGTTATATACGAACTCGAAAGGAACTTGTTCCAGTTCGGGGATGGATTCTGGTCCAGGAGAAATAGGAATAAGGTTTATTCGGTTGTCTTTTATCTTCACCTTCTCTCGCATTGCGAGTGCTCCTAGGACTAGGACAGTACACCCATTATGCTTATTGGATAGTCTTCTTCCAAACCATAGGCTGGTGCCGAACGGTAGGGAAGGAAGAAAACCATTTGGCCTAAGGGGTGTGCAGAAGGTAATGACTAAAGACATATAAAGGGATTTGGAGAGCTGGCAAAGAATTATACGGTTATAGTTGTGAATCTGGATAATGGAAGAGGCATTACTAAGAATACCGGGATACCCCACCGAAACATTTCAATGTTTCAGTTTCACTGTGTAATATTAAAAGAAAACTGATTTCCCGATTAGATACTTACTCCAGGGTATGTATTTACCAGGTTTGATTCTCACATCTGTATGGTTTTACAGATGATGAGTGCGAGTAAGTTATTGGGAATTGGGTGATCATCCTCATTATATCGGGATTCGTTGTAATCGGTGATATTTGAGGAGATCACCTGGGATGTTTGCCGGTCGGCAAATGTTTGGTTTTGAATATCCGCTGTTGTGCACCAATTTCAAATTGATATATCTGTACGTCTATTTTCATAGAGTGAGATATACCTTTTGATATTATGTCGATGACATTTACCTATATCAGTGGATGGTTAGGTAAGGAGCATTAAACAGCGGTGTAATTCTTCATAACCATAGTACAGTTTTCAACCTACGACACACAGTGAATGAGTTATCAGACTCAGCGGACTTATACAGAGTATTGTATGTTGTCCAGTGTCCATTAGGACAGAGGGGTTGGTCCTCATACTATATTCTGTTTACTTTTAACTTCTCTAGTTCTTAGACATGTGTTTCGTAGAAACACAGGGTCTAAGTTTTGAGGAGTTATAGGTATTTGAATAGAGTAGAGAACCAGGTGTAACAAGTATCGGGATTCTTCAAAGTGATCGAAGATGTAGATACTTGTGTATGGTATTCAGTTGATAGTAATGATAAAGAGAAATTACTTCTCTTTCAGGTTACTCATAATTGGAAGCATTCCTAAGTTGAGTAACGCTGATCGGCCTCTCTCCATTTAGTTGACATGCACTGGAGACAGCTGCATGATTTGAATCTGGTTAAATTAAATCAGTGCCTCTGGTTCTATATTGGATGTAGAACAGTTCATATCTTAACGTTGTTAAGGTACGGGGAGTTGTCCGGCTTATGATTAAAACCAGACACTGGACAACTCAAGGCACGTTTCTGTAATGGCTGTTTGTGGGTTGACCCAGGCTATGACGAGGGTTGACTTTCTACCATCTGGCAGATCAATAGAAATATTGTTCTAGACTCGCCACAGTTTTATTAAAAATGGATTTTTTCAAAAACAGTAGTGGGAGTATGGTAGAACTGGAAGTGATTCCAGAACCGCAAACGATTACTGAAGATTTGATAAGGAACCTAAAGATTCAATCTGATTTGACATTCCATTGGCCACTCCGCAGATAAGGTGGGTAACTTCAGGCACCCGAGAGGTACTCCGGTAACCTCAAGGACGGTGACAGGGAAGTTCTTGTTTACCCACACCTGCCATTGTTGTTGTTCCAGGCTCCGAGACCCGGCAGGAGGATGAGTATAGCGTCGTTCTAAACTAGCTTTGGAAGTGCACGTCTATATGACTCTGCCAGAGGGTTGTCGTAGTCAGTGGGAGCAGCGGAAGCATTGGTGGACATCAGGCTTATGCCTATTTATAGACTAAAGCAGATATAGCGGAGATAGATCATCTATTTTTGATGTGACAGTCATAGGTTTGACGTCATCAGAATAGGGGATGGATCTGTTGAGAAGGTAGTAGGGTGTGATATCCGGGTTTTGGATGACATACACAAAGTAGGAAGTGATATTCCTATACTACGATCGGTTATACTTTGGTCGTCACACAGTGGTTTCTCCACATGGGACTTGGACATTATATAAGACATACTGGTTACTAGATCTATAGTTTTAGATCTAGATTTGGGTGGTTTCCCAATCTGGGTACTTAGACAGCATTCTAAGAGTATTTAGAATGGACGACTCCTGGCATGGTAGTGTACCTGCAGGTAATGGAGTCACCCTCTCTAAAGATGTCTTACAGACTAAAGGGGAGAGGGATGTGCATGATTGGCAGATCACTTGCTCAGGCAATTGAGTTAATCATGAGATGTCAAGTACCACACCAGATGTTGTTCTTGCAGTAGGTGCAATAAGTTGATATTGATCCAATCCTGGGGAAACAGTCGGAAGCAGTTTTAGAACATAAGTGAATGTTCTAGGGATATGATAACGGCTGCCTCCTTTAGGAGACAGTTATCACTCCAGGCTTCCAAGGTGACATGGACGACAGGGTGATTGTCAGAGTTTTAGTTTTCCTTCTGACGAGGGGCAGTATTTTGGACAGGTGGTCCAAGGCAATACTAAGGGTGGCATGGCGCAGGATACTGATTAAGTTCAGTTGACGATACAGTCTAAGAAGTTTGGATTTGGAGTTCATTTATGAGCTAGGTCCCATCAGACATCCAGACATTCTAAGACAGGTATTGCTCATTTCGGGAGATGGCTTTTTCCGCGAACTTGAGATATAGAGAGACATAGAAAGAAACATCTAGGCGGATCCACTCACTGAGGCTATTCCTCGAACGCAATAGTTTCGCAAACGGATTTTGTGAGACTGACTAGTAGGGGAGTTGGGTGTTCGGTATCACACAGGCTGTGAGTATGCGACATCGCAATAATTAGCCTTGAGTGCAAGTGGGAGATTGTTGGAGATAGTGCCCTCAGAGTCAATTATTGGATCACAGGCACGTGATTGCAATGATTGAGGGAGGACCTATCCCGGTAGGACAGTCTTACTCGAGATGATAGTATGCTATCTGGTTTACCTTTATCATCGTGTACTACTTTAGGTGACCCGACAGGTCGCTATTACACGTTGATAGAGCCCCTAGGATTCTTGCTTGACTGCCAGCAGTATGAGGGCGATCATATAAGTGAGAGCTGGAGTCTATAAGCACATCCTTAAAAGGTCCCTAGTCGTGGGAGTTTCGAGACAGGGCATCGATTCTCCAGAGTAGACTAGTGTATACAGTCGAGACCCCGACGAGGGGCGGTGGCCGGTCTCACAAGCCACTGGTGTCAGTTGGTTCACCTAAGATGTATACAAGTGCTCATTGGGTTATGAGTACACCGGACAGGACTCGCCGGGAACATGCTAGTTGGTCTTATACCTGACGTCAGATAGCAGTTCCCAGGTGACATGTGTACAGGTTAGTTCATCGACCTGGGGATCGTCATTTGTCTCGTGTGAGTTCCCACTGTGCTTTGATTACTACCCTACCACGGCTCAAAGGAGTCGTGCAAACAGGTTTTAGTTGGGTACAGTCCCGAGCCACATGGAGGCAGTGAGCGGATCT
The DNA here is from genome assembly GCA_030015575.1 of Agapanthus africanus. Lineage (NCBI taxonomy): Eukaryota > Viridiplantae > Streptophyta > Magnoliopsida > Asparagales > Amaryllidaceae > Agapanthus > Agapanthus africanus. The sequence goes on from CM057339.1 coordinate 759,657,288, forward strand.
TCAGGGGTTCGTCTCTCCCGGTATTGGGGGTGAGGTCGTGCTGTGTCTAGGAGAGCCATTACACGAAGTCCTTGGCCAAGGCAGGAGATTTTACTGGTAGGTATTCCAGTAGTATCTCAGGGTGTTCTGGGCTACACTCCGACACGACTTGTACCGCTTTTGGGGGTCTGACTTTTACCAACCCCCTAGGCCCGCCATGCGATGCTCATAGACGAACGGACCGGACTGTACGGATATTGTCACTGACAGGCTCAGTAGGGTGTCAGGATGAGTTCGCTCATCGACGTCCCTTTTGGTCAATAGCTGGTGGCCCGTCACGTATTGGCTTATACCTCTGACGTGCTAGTGGTTAAATCCACAGCCATAGTATTGACGAGTCTTTAGAGTCCACCACACTTTCAGTTACTCAAGCTTTCGGGCGAAACGCTGTAGAGGCCGTATGGAGATATGGCAAGATTCGATCGGATACGTGCGGTATTGCACGGATCAGGATCGAACGGATATTACTAGCCGGCTTTGGTTTAAGCCGGATCCTAGTATAGTACTGTGTAGATTTTGTCTCATTGCATTTGTATCCGGACGGAATACAGATGCGGGTGTGTATGCACAGTATCGGGGCTTTCCTGTAATTTATTACGGGACCAGTTTTCTGGAGTTGCCAGTTTGCTTTCCGTTCCGGCTGGTTTTCCTTTGTTCTTTCCCGGCCGGACATTTCCGATGGAGGGGGTTATTTGCAAGTTTGCAAATAACAATTGTGGAGGGAGTTTCTTGCAAATGTTTTGATTATGATGGCATTTTTTCTTTTCAACCATCATTTGATTCTCTTTACATCACCAAAAGGTGATTAGAGTTTGATGTGAGTTAGTTATGATGATGTTTGGATATGGTCACCTCTTACCTTTTACTACACTCACCTCCCTCTTGCATTTTGTATTCCTTCTTCCACCATTCTCTTTTTGATATGGTTGAACACATTTGAGAGAAGAAGATGAGAGCTTCATTTTTGAGAGTGTAGCATTTTGATCTCTTTTCATGTTAAGAAAAATGCAAGCACCATTTTTCTTATCTTGATTCCTCCATCATCTTCAAAGGCAACAAACCCCAAATGAGACATAGCCTCTACACTACACATTCTACAGCAAATCTTGGACGCGTCGGCCAGCCAACTTCGCGCCCGAGTTGCCTCGGTATTGAGGTGGGAGCCCGTAAAAGATGCAGGCGATGTGGTGCCCTTCCGGCGAGGAGGCGACGACCGGAGTTTCCGCAGAAGATCGGGACGACGACGAGAAGACCGGAGGACTCGGATCAGTCGGTATATCTCTTCCCATCTTGTAGTTAGCTAGAACTAGTTTAATGGTCCGATCCGGTTGTTTAGTGCGCGGTGGTGCCGGTTTTCTAAGTTCGCAAAATTAAAGTTTATCACCGCTTCCGCATTTGGCCGTCGGATTGACGGCCGGGGCGCCGCCGTGCACTAACAATAGTTTTGCCTAATCTCTAGTTAACGATCTTACATAGAGTTGTTAGGCACATAAAAATTTGATTTTAGCATGGTTGATGCCTTGTGGAACCTCTTAAGTGTGCCTAGTAACCCTACAGTGGTATCAGAGCCAAGCTAGAGCTTTAGGCGAAGTGTAGACGATGTTAGAACTCCGATCGAACCCCGAAACCCTAATTCAAACCCTTCTCTGGACATTTTCTGAAAATGTGTTTTTTTCCAAATTAAAAATACTCAAAAAATTCAGCAGGGTTTTCTAGGAATTACTGTGCAACACGTGGGCCCAACTCCATCAAGCCGCCGCGGAACCGCGGCCGTACCCTAGGTCGCGCGGCGGTTCCGCGGCCACACTTTAGCTTCCTTGTCCACTGTTTGCACAGTAATGTCCTATATTGTTTCCTGTGTTTTATAGGTAATTTTAATTTTTACTCAAGAATTGAGTTTTCTGGGTTGTATTGGGAGTTCGATGATTCGATCGGAAAGTTTGACTTCGTCTATGTGTTTTTCCGGGTAATTTAAAACGTGTTAAAAAGTTCGACCGGATATAAATAACCCACTTTTTCCCCTGTCGGGAAATTTCCAAGTGTTGGATTTTTCCGTAGTTTAAGAACGTTCTAAGTAGTGCAAGTAATGCGATGGACCCTCTAGAAGACAACAAACCTTAACTCGATTATGTGACCGTCTTGAACTGCCTTTTGAACCTTAGGGTTTGGGGCAGTACGGCGTGCCACATGTGAGGCGTTAGCTTGACCCTTCTACGGCTGGACTGTTGGTACTGTGGCATGAAGTGGATGTTTTTAAACTTATTTCATGTGTTGAGCTTTTTGGGAAAACTTGGGTGTTTGTTTATTCGATCGGAAAGTTTAACATTGTCTATTTATCTAGAATGTGATACAATAATTGGAATCCACAAATAGTTATGAGATAACTGATTTGAATATTATAAACATAGCACTTTAGTCTCACATGATCGATTGCCACGGGATTTTGATGTGATCAAAAGTCCGTCGCAATCACGTAGCGTACGCGGATACTCGCCGGGTAAACTTAATAGACAGCCATGCCCCATAGCCCCGACCAAGTGACTGTAGGAGAACCCCGTCGCCAAAAGTATCCGTTCGGGTGCTCGCGGCAGCGGTGTTCCGCCTTAGTGCACTTCGTCGACGGCATCTGAGGGTGCGGCCGTCTACTAAAGTTTGCGACGAGCATTCGATCAGATTATCGGGAATCTTGTTGAATTGCCCGATTAGATATTGAAAAGTGTTTTCGATAAATGAGACTAAAATGCGGGGTTTATAATTGTTAGGCATGCGATGTCTAAGGAATTCATTTGGTTAGGCATGCGATGTCTAAAGAGGTTGCGGATTCCAACCGCTGTAGTTTTACACTTTCTTTTCTGTGACCGTAAGCGTAGTATGTGGTGTATCGCCGGCTTCGTTGCTATACGTCAACGACAATCGGGATACGCATACTTGCTTACGTTGATGATATGAGATATTATGTGTTGCTGTGATATGTTATATTGGATCGTCGCGTTTGAATAGCCGGGGGGTTTTATGTGAGATGAGAGCTTTTCTTTTTCATTCATGTAAAATTCTTTTGTATGTAATATTCTTTTATTGGGGCACTTCCGGGATGAGGTTGATGTCACCACTTATATATTATTTACTTTTCCGCATTAGGTAGACCCAAGGCGGGGAGCATAAGTAACCGGGTTCTAGGGTCCAGTGGGAGACCATCTCAAGGAGTCGAGACTGGGTCTCCTAACCCTAGAATTGGCAGTGTTGCTTGCCGCTCTCGTAGGGGTCTAGGGATGTGGGTTTGGCTATTCATCGCGACCGTGGAATCCGTGTTTTATACGGGCTCGTATTGAAAACACGGACGTCCTAGTATATCCAATATTTCATATATGTTTCTTCTGCTGCGATATCTGTGATGTGATCATTTGATATGTTGTGATAGATACTGTATATAGTATTTATGATATATTATATAGACGTTACTTATGTTTTACACCCGCTCTAGCCCTGCCCCGCTCTGCCGTTAGTTACCTAACCTAACGGTGCACGAGGGGACATCGGGGCGAATGCGGATGGCATAAGTGTACGTCGTTTTTATCTGTGATGTTTAGGTAACTTAATTGATGGGACTTCATTAATATGATTAATGAAAGAAATTAAACCTAAAAGATGTTGTGGAATCGAATTTTCAAAAACAGGTAGCTACGGTTCTTGCTTTGCATCGCGGTGTTCCTTGTAGAACATCCTGCACCTTATTCGATAAGGAAAGGGCCGAGATCCCTTCACCGGGAGTGACCCATTTAGTAATAACTGGAAGATGCTACACCCCTCGGTTTGTCTTTTGATTGCTTTTGGAGTTTTTGCTTTGCATAGTGATATATATGATATATCCTGCACCTTATTTGATGAGGAAAGGGCCGACGATCCCTTCATCGGGAGTGACCCCTTTAGCGAAACTAGAAAAGCCTCAAAAACACTCCATTTTAAAATCATTTGATTCTACAACGATATCAAGTTCATTACGCAATAGATTTTCAGAAAAACCTGTCGTAGCCCTCCGTCATTTCAGATAAGTCCTACTTAGTATTCGTGCTACGTTTGTTGACCTCCATCAAGGCATAGTGTGCGGTAGCTAACTAGTATTTATCTGCTTATGCATATGATGCAGATTGGATTAGGGTAGTCGTGCGACCTTGTTGACCTCCGTCAAGGGTCGTGCAGGTGGGTTTGATTCAATCAAGAAATGACGGGTTGAACTTGACTAGTAGCCTATGGTTTGTTGACCTCCGTCAAAGTCAATAGAGTGTTGGGGGCAAAATTATCGGGAATTTCAAGTGTTGAAATTTGCAATGAGATTGCATACCTTCTATGAGATAGTTAGATCCCGATACCCACTGCGAGTAAGAGTTACTCCTGGGAGAGTTTTACACATTACAATTAGCCGATCAAGTAGGTGTCTAGAAAGGTGTTAACGAGGTTACGCCTCTGGGAAAACGAGGTTTACTTTAATTAGGTCCGTGCGAAAGCACGGGAAACCTCCCTCAAAGTACCGACACTGGCCTGGCTGAAAGATTGGCGAACTTGTAGCGTGTAATTAATCCCGGCTAGTCTTTCCTTTTAGGGTTTGAAGGAAGATTTGATTAAAACAGTGGGAGACATCCTGATTAGATATATTAGATAACCAATCTAATCTTGCAAGAGCATACGCTGAGTGTTTTCTTCTCTCTTTTTCCAGGTAATGACCATATCACGCCTTAATCAAGATAATAAAACGGATATATTGACCGAACCCGCTTGTTTTACTGAGCTGGGAACGTTGGTCCCGCTCCAACTTATAAATGTTATAAGACAGAGCAGGAAATTGGGGAATACCAGATTTCCCGTGCCGCCCAAATGAAGAAAGTGCATGCTGATGCATCATCTTCGGGTGTGTTCATTACATAGAACTGTTTCTCAGCATCCTTTACGTCCTGGGTATGTGATACCGGATCAGGATCCCGCATATGTAATCTGTTACATGGGCTACAGAAAGGTAGAGAACTGAGAACGGGTGATAAGTTTCATGAGACAGAAAATGGTGCAAGCGTTGCAGCTAAGTCTGTTGGTCACTATCACCCTGTATTACCAGAATACATTGATTCTGAACAAATGTTATTAGATACCGAACCTGATATACAACATCATATCAGTCTCTTTATTAGTAAAGAAGTGATATAATTTTGTATTGTTGGATAATGTTTTGAACATTTCCTATATCAAGAGTTGATCGGTTTAGGCACGTTATCTAAAAACATTGATGTTCTAAATCAAACTACGGTTCTTAGTATACAGAACACACACAAGAGGAAGAGTTCAGAAATGAACGGATCCTTCTTGAGGCATTGTAGACTAGGTCATATCAATGCGACCCGACTAGCTAAGTTACATTTAGATGCATATTTAAATCTGTTTGAATTTACATCTTGTGAAACTTACCGGTCATGTCACAAAGATAAGATGACCATAGCTCTGTTTATTGGAAACAGAGAAAGAGTTAGTAAACTTTTGGGATTGATACATGCTGATGTATGAAGGTCCCCTGTCTACACATGCCAAGACCGATTCTTTGTACTTCATTACATTCTCTGATGATCTCTCAAGATTCAGACATATGTTCCTGTTGAAACACAAGTCCGAACCTTTTGAGATATTCACAGAATGTAAGCTAGAAGTAGAGAACCAACAACGGGTAAAAGTATTATGTCCTTTGATGTGATCAAGGAGGAGAATACTTGAGCACGGAATTCCTGGACTATTCTAAAGGAGAATGAGATTCTCTCTCAGCATTACTCCTCCGTATACACCACATCACGTCGGTGTATCGGGGCGGAGAAATAGCACCCTATGTGATATGGTGTGCTCTATGATGAGTACTACTGAGTTTCCTATTTCCTTTTGGGAGTTATGCGCTTGAGAAGCTGCATACCTATTGATTAGGGTTCAAATCAAATCAGTTGCCTACCACTTCATATGTGATATGGAAAGGGAAGAGCCCATATCTTAAGTTTGTTAAGATTTGGGGTTGTCCGGCCTATGTCTAAAAGCAAAATCCGGACAATCTCGAGGCAAGGTCTGTTATGTAGAACTGAAAAGGTTCCAGCTATACAAACTGCAGCTGATGATTTGGTAGAACCAAAGGATTCAGTAGTTTCCAACGAACCTCAGCCTCTCCGCCGATCTAGTAGGGTTCCTCACCCACCTGAGAGATACTTCAGTTTCTCTATGACAGTGGGAGCGAGGATTGCATCATGAGATGATGACCCAACTAGTTTTGAGCAGGCCATCAGGAGTGAAACTCTGTAAGAATGGCTGGATGCTTATCGATCTGAGATGGAATCCTTATACATCACCAAAGTATAGACTTTGGTTGCTTTATATGAAGGGTTAAATACCCATCAGGAGCAAGTATATCTTGAGAAGATTACTTGGTGTACATGGAAAAGTTGAGACTTTCAAAGCTAGACTTGTTAAAGCTTTGCATCATTAACCAGGTATGGATTATGATGAAACCTTTTCTAAGTAGCTATGCTTAAGTCCATCCAGATCCTACTTGCCACGGCTACATACCATGACTACGATATCTGGTGGTTAGGTGTCATGACTGCTTTTCTAAATGATGATTTGGAAGAGAGCGTCTATAAGTACACAACCGGAGGGCTTCATAGACAGTGGGAGCAGTGGAAGCGTGTGCAAGATCATTTATAGGATAAAGCAGGCATCGCGGAGTTGGAACATCTGTTTTGATGTGGTAGTCAAAGAGTTTGACTTCATCAAAATGGTAAATGAACCTTGTATATACAAAAAGGTAGTAGGAAGTATGGTTGTGATCCTCGTAGAGTACGTGGATGACATACTCTTGATAGGGAAGGAGTTTCCTATGCTACGCTCGGTCAATCTCCGCTTATCACAAGCATTCTCCAGATAGGATCAAAGTGATACCTCCTAAATTCTGGGTTTTGGGTCTATAAGATAGATCTAATTGGATGTTAGGATACTCACTAGTTGTAGTGAGATGGTATCAATCGATCCTGGGGAGTATCACTGGAAAGGTTCCAGGGTGATAAGGAGAACTGAATGTTAGTCGCAGGTATTGTCTTTACCTTCAGTGGAGGGACGGTATGTTGGAAGAGTTCCAAACCAGATACCGTGACATACTAGACGATTAAAGGCAAGATACATCTTTACCAAGGATACTACCAAAGAGGCAGTCTGGATATATATAAGTTCAGGAGATGAACTTCGTTCCTACCATTGTGTGACAATGGAGTTGTGGCTTTTGCCAAGGAACCCACCCCGTCCCATCAGAAATCCAGATATAATTCTTAGGCAGTATCACCTGATCATGGAGATGGTTGATCTCCAGGGAGATCGAGGTTAGGAGAGTAGACTCAGAGGACAACACGGCGGATCCACTCACAAAGGCTTTTTCCCAGAGAGAGACTATTATGGGATGGTTGAGTATGAGATACTACAACAACTATTATCAGATGGCCCTAGTGCAAGTGGGAGATTGTTAGTTATATGTATGCCCTAGAGGCCATTACTATACATGAGATGTATATTATAGTGGATGCTTGGACATATATAGGGAGGACTTTCTTGCTCGACATGATAGTATGCTATCTGGTTACTCTTTACCTTAACGTGTACACTGATTGTCTCTCTGTTACATGTTGGTAAAGCCCTTAGGATATGTACTCGACTACTGGGACTATGATGAGATCATACTAATGGGGCCACGGTAGTCTACGAGTACATCCTATAACTGTTCCTAGTCGAGGGTGTATCGAGACAGGGCATCGATACACCAGAGTAGACTAGCGTATACGCATCTTGACCCATATGATGGGCGATGGATGATCCCATATCCATCGGTGTTTGACATCAAGGATGGTGTACGGGTGCTCAGTGGAGACTAGGTACACTGGACGGACTCGCTGAGAACTCCCAGATGGTATTATACCTCACGTCAGATGGCAGTTCTCTGGTGACACTGGTACAGCTTAGTCTGTTGACCCGAGATCGTCATAGAGTCTTGTGTGATTCCCACTGTACTTTGATTTCCATCATACCACGTCCAAGAGGGCATGCAAAAAGGTGGTTTTTGGGTACAGTCCCGAATCACATGGAGGCAATGAGCGATAGGAAGGGATTCGTCTCTCCCGGTATAGGGAGTTGATGTTGCGCTGTGTTCAATTGGCTATAACCGGAAATCCCTGGCCAGGGTTGCTGAGATTTACTGGTAAGTGTTACCAGTAGTTTCTCGAACTGTTATAGACCTCATATCGACACGACTTATCGAGCTACTGGGGTCTGACGTTTACCACCCCTAGGCAAGATATGCGACATATCAGACGACGAGACCGGACTGTACGGGAGTGTTACTGATTGGATTCATAGGAGAACTAGCGGGCTTGCTTGTTGATCTTATGATCGTTCAATACCCGGGTGGCCGTTACGTTTAGCACACCGCTTGCGGCTTGTGGGTGTTTGATATGATCATCACCTACTGCCGGCGTATTGACGAGTCTTTAGAGTCCTACACAGGGGTTTCCTGGCTCAAGCGAAACGGAGTAGGAGCACATATGTGATATGTGCGGGACCGAGATTAATACGATATGAGATACCGTATTCTATTCTCGCGATTCATGACATTGATCGGTTGTATGCGATATAGCCGGGTTATCGGATCAAGTGTTGATTCGATAAGTTGTTACACATTGATATTAGTCGGTTATAACCGGATTATTAAATCAAGAGTTGATTTAATAATTTAATGCATAATTATATATTTGATATATTACATTGCATTAACTAGTATTAGCTCACTTAAGATTTATTTTCTCACTAAATTGTGCACATTGTTTATATGTGATATATGCAAGTGTACATGTTTGTATCATGCTTGATGATACACACAAGATGGGTGTATGAAACTTGTACCAAGATTAGTTTTAAGATTAGGGTTATTCTTTTATCATAACATTTAACAAAAGGGTTAAAATTAGTCAAAGTAATCAAGCTTGAAGAAGCTTGGAGAAACTTTGACAAAGTCCACTCTTTTGTCTTTTGTCTTGATATTCTTTAACCCAACCCTTAACCTAAAACCTTGGTTAATTCTCTACATGAGTTAAGAATGAGGGCTTAACTCAACCATGGTGCCATTATTTTATTGGAAAAGTTTTCATTTGGATGGATATTATTCTTTCTTCTTCTTCTTCTTCTTCATCAAGCTCCATCCAAAAAGCTTACTAGCTCCAATGGTGCCATGAGAAAAAGAGTGAGAAAATCAATTCTAAAGTGAGCCCACTTCCTACTTCTTCATCCTCTACCACTTGCCATGTAGTAGAGTGTGTTCTCTTCACAAAGTTCATGACCTAGTGAAGGAATAGCTTGAGTTAGTGTCTCCCCGACGTAGATCATCTTCGGCCTCGAAGTCATCATAGCAAGCACGTTCGTTCTTCTCGTGGAGCTTCTCAAGAGTCCGGAGTTCACGATCGCAGCGATGGGGACGTCTACACGGAGCTAATGAAGTGGAGGACCGGATCTACAAAGGTTGTAATCCCTTTCACTTAGTAGTAAAGTAGTTTACTAGCTTATAGTTTCGCCTAATCTCTAGTTAACGATCTTGCATAGAGTTGTTAGGCACATAAAAATTTGATTTTGGCATGGTTGATGCCTTGTGGAACCTCTTGAGTGTGCCTAGTAACCCTACACAGACGAGATGTCACGACAGCGTTCTTCCTCCAACAGGATTCGGACGTGACAAAGCAAACGAAGCGAAGGCCAAATTCCTAGCTTCAAGGTCTTAACGGCGAGTCATATAAAGCCTGAAAGACAACTGGAGATCATCCCACACCAGTGCAGAATGGTCACCACTTCGACGTTCGTTTCGACACAGTAGACGCTATGCAATCAAACAAACAGAGCCACGGCAAAATCCCTAGTTCCAAACCTCAACGGTTCACTAGAAACCTAGAGACAACCGCGACGTTTGTCTCGATACAGCAGACGAGATGTCACCCCAGTGTTCTTCCTCCAGCAGGGTTCGGACGCGATAATCAAACAAATGGTGCCACGGCGAAATCCCTAGTTCCAAACCTCGATGGTTCATCAGCAACCTAGAGACAACCGCGGCGTTCGTCTCGATACAGCGGACGAGATGTCACCCCAGCGTTCTTCCTCCAGCAGGGTTCAGACGCGACAATCAAACTAACGGAGCCACGGCAAAATCCCTAGTTCCAAAACTCGACGGTTCACCAGCAACCTAGAGACAACCGCGACATTCGTCTCGATACAGCAGACGCGATGCCAGCAAACGAAGCAAAGGCCAAATTCCTAGCTTCAGGGTCTTGACGGCAACTCACATAAAACCTGAAAGACTATCGGAGATCATTCTACACCAGCGCGGAGTGGTTATGACTCATCGGGGCTCTCCAAAATGAGCCTAACCTCAAGTAAAAAGCGGCAGGGAAAAATTCCTAACGCTTGCTCTTCTGACGGTCAAACTGCCTAGGAGGATTGCTTGAAGATGTCTTGTCCAGCCCCCGAAGGGATCAGAGACACGACAGTCGCAGGGCTACTTGAACAGCACGATTGCCTGTCGAGGAATATATCAGCTAATGCGACGGTACGACGACCAAAACCCTAAGTACCACAGACCCTAACGGACTTCTGTCGTAAAGAGCAGAGGTTAACTGTGACGTTAGGATATTCTTACGAGAAATGCTCGATTCGTCTCGACTTGTGAAGAAATTAATGTCTTTGCGAGAACTTCTCGATGCGGCTCGATTCGTAAGACAAAGCCTTAGGCGGCGGGGATTAAAAAACTTGCTTCCTAAGCACTTGGACCCTGCAAGTCGGCCCAAAACGGTCTCTTGCATACTATCCACGGGTCTCACTCTCCAAAATCGAATCTCGACAAGGAGGGAAACAACCGCTTACAAGTCCTCTCGACTCGTAAGAGGGAAAATTCTCTTATAAAATCCTTAAGACTTATAAGAGAAAACGCACTTAGGAATCCTCACGATTCCTAAGGAGAAAATCCACCTACGAGATCCTCTCTATCCGTAGGGAGAAAAGTCTCTATGAGACCCTCACGGCTCATAGAGTTGAAAAGTCTTAGGCGACAGATCTGAACCTGCAGTCTAATCCATCGCTATCTCTTGAAGAAACCAAGATGCTTACTCTATTATCTGTCAACCATGTTTATTAAGACAGCATGCTGATAATAAGAGAAAGAAGAAAGAGACAGAAAGAACATCCAATGTGCATTTGATTAAGCGTTCGAGACACACTCATTCATGCATGGGCAGAAGACTCAGGATGAGAGATAAGACAAGCTGAAATAAAAAGTTTCCATTCATATTGAAAATGGTCCTTACAATATAAAGAAATGAAACAAAAACATTATTCAAATTATTACAGCGGTATAACCTCAGATCCAGGGCACGGATTGAGGAATTCAAAAGTAAGGCCATCTAGAGTTCTTCTGGCATTTCTGATTATTCTCGTGCGCAGCCTCTCGCACTCACGTGTGTCAAGATCTTCGGCAAGGCCCCCTATCCTTTGATAAGAAGTGATTATCGTCGTCTGCTGAAAAACTTGATGAAGAATGTCGAAAAGGCTATCCCGCCGTTTCTTCGAGATTAGCCCCGACAGGTGCACTGAATACACCTTGTCTTCGGCGTCATCTAGCGCATTGAGCGGCACGGCCTCGTGAAACCCCGGGAGTGCTCTCAGAATTTCTCCCAGCACGACTTTCAAGAGAGAAGAACGGTGAGGGAGCAGCCAACCAACGCGCGCGTTCAGACGACCCATAACCTCCGCACACTGGGCATCTGTAAACTCCTGGTTTTGATGACGGTCCTGTGCGCGGATATCCTCGTAGGTGATGAACTCATGCAGATTGTATAGACGCACCGCCATAATGCCTGAAGGAAACATCACGGGAAGATTAGCAAATAAAAAGACACAGGGAGTTAAAATCCTCGAGAGCAATGCTCTGCAGACAGAAGTGACACCTGTCAAAATCCAATAATGAAGGGAATTTAAAGAAATTCCCCGAGAACTCTGAGAGCCTTACTATTAAAAGATGATATAATCCATTAAAGACAAAACTCCATTTTTAATCTTCATTATCCATATTCAAACTCTTAAGAGTTCATCATTTTTTTTAGATCAAAGAGATCTATGTTTTGCCAAAGAGCAAAGCTCTGTTCATGGGTTAAGAAACCCTGAAACATATTCTTGAGAGCAAGGCTCTATTGGTGAAACCCCAAAAGGGTTTTCTTTAGATCAAAGATCTATGAGAGCAATGCACTATTAATTAAAATTAATTTAATTCAAAATTAATTTTTGCCTAAAAAGTTTCTTTTAAAGAAAATCTAACTCTGGGAGTTCTTGAAGGCAAGAGCAAGGCTCTGAAGTTTTGAAAGTAAAAATTCTAAAGATGATAATCATCTGTTGAGGACCAAAGGTCCTATTTATAGGCATCAAATGGCCTTTCAACTTCCAAAAGTTGCCGCGGTGGTTGGAATTCTACCACCGCTGCGCTCACGTTTGGGGCCACGCAAGCGCAACGGTGGGCGGGCATTTGTTTACCCCAATCAGAGCAATGCTCTGTTCAAATTCCAAGGCAGGAAACGAAGCAACGCTTCTGTTTCCCCCAATCAGAGCAAAGCTCTACTTTGAAAATTAAAAGTTAAAATAAATGAAGTAACGCTTCAGCTGACTTGCGCTCTACGCTGCGCGACACGTGTCAGCGTAGTTGCGCTCGCACAGTTGCGCTGCGCTCTGCGCTGTGCAACACGTGTTAGCGCAGTGGCGCTGTGCTCTGCGCTGCGCGACACGTGTCAGCGCAGTTGCTTCTGCGCAAGCTGTGCGCTGCACGACACGTGTCAGCGCGGTTGCGCTGCGCCGTGCGCTGCGTGACACGTGTCTAGCGCTGGTGCATCTGCGCCAAACAGAATTAAAATTCTAATAAGATCTTTCTGTTCTTGTTAAAACAAGAAGATTGTCTTCTGTAAAACAGAAGCCCTTGGATCAAAGATCCAACGATGGGGAAAATTCCCCAAATCACTCAGAGAAAGATCTCTTTAACAAATTTAACTAATTGATGGGTACTATATAAAGGCCCCTAGACCCCAATTCAAAGGGGCATCAATCACATCGACATCAAGAACTTCAGAAAAACAGCAAAAAAGAGAAAGCTCTGAAGAACTTTGAAGAACTCAAGAAAAAAGTAAAAACCTTTATGAAAAAGAAGAAGAATTTCTTCTGAATAGATCATTGATCTAAGAACAAGATCAATGATCTTCAATAAAAAGAAAAATAAATAATAACAGTGCCTTGCACTTTTTTATGAACCATTGGTTCTTTGAAAACAAGAAAAACTTGTTTTCTCTGATCTAAAATTGATCAAAATATAAAACAGTGCGCTGCACTTGCAAAATTGGCACTGTTGCGCTCTTAGGTTGGCGCAAGTCGCCAGAGAGCTCCATATGTCAGCTCCAGAATCATTTGCGCCATGCACTTTTAAAATAGAGCATTGCTCTTTGAAATTGGCGCAACTCACCAAAGCGCGCCACGTGTCAGCAGCGCAACTGCGCAGCGCACTGACACAGCGCACTGCGCTGTTGCGCTTGCGCTCACCAGAGCATGACATGTGTCACCTCCACATGCGCTTGCGCTCATTAATTGGTGCAAAGCGCCTGACAAACCACTATCAGATAATTAATGCATTGCATTATTTGCAGAAGGGCCAAGCCCAATTAGAAAAGGCCTAACAGGCCTAGTAAATGCTATGCATTATTTTCAAAAGGGGCAGAGCCCAAATAAAAACAGATGCGATGCATCATTCTTTTTTTAAAGGGTCAGAGCCCAAACAAGGGTCTGTCAGACCAGAACAGATGCTGTGCATCATTCAAAAGGGGCAGAGCCCAAATAAAGGTCCAACAGAAACCAAGATTAATGTTGTGCATTATCAAACATGGGCAAAGCCCTAGCACAAGCCTAATAGGCCAAAGATCAAGAAAAAACGATGAACATCTTCAACTGGACTTAGCCCAATCATGGCCGTAAGTCCTCAAAATTAAATTGACTGAGCACGGCTGCTCTCTTAAATCAATTTACATCCGGTTCAAGGGTACATCTCTGAACTCCTTTGATACCTATCGTTGTAATTCCTCAACGACGTCAGAGAGGTGACGGGTCCCGACGGCCGTACATGCAATGGACCACCATGTCCCTAAACTGGCAATGGACCACCACGTCCCTAAACTGGAACAATAGAGCCCCTAAATGCTCTTCCGTTAAGTTGATCTTAGGCTCAAATTAGACTAATGTATCCTTAACGGACGTTTAAGTCGATCTTAGCCACAAATATGGCTAACGTATCCTTAAACTAAAACACCAAACCCAAATTTAAGTAAATACGGATTTGGACTAATCCACGTCCTACGGGCGACGGCATAACTTAGTCTCCGTATACAATCCACGGGCATCCACAAACAAAACAAACACACACGACACGAAGTGAAATTTCTGGAGAAGGAGAAAGTGGTTACCGCGATGCGGTAGCGTAATTAACTGCAGGGGCTTGCGCTTGCAGGGAAGTGCGTCCCCACAATCAAAAACCCCTCAAGCGAGGGGGAATCTGACGAAGTCCGCTACATCGGCCGCATCCGTCTAAACCTCCGATACACGGTGCCATAAATCAACTTGGCATCTTCGGAGAGGTAGACGGATAAAACCAATTAGCATCTGCCCCGAATCTCAGGCCAGACGTCCTCACGTCGTCGGCCGTCTTTCGGAGGGGAACAGGGACTTTGCCATGGCTCCGTTTGTTGATGTTGCGTCTGCATCCGATTGATGGGAGGAAGAACGCCGGTGTTGATCTCTAAGTTGTCGATGTTGACGTTGAAACCCTGAAGCTAGGGGTCTTCCTTCATTTCATTTGTTGACATTGTGTCTGCAATATTACGACGAATGTCGAGATTGTCTTTAGGTTGTCTATGAACTGTCGAGATTTGGCTTCGCTTCGACGAAGCCTAGTGGGACGATATGGTTCCCTTCTTGTTTGTGCCCATGGATTGTATACAGGGGTCAATGTGACCTCACCTGCAGGGCAAAAAGTTTCATTCTTTCATTTTTTTATATTCTTTCCGCGATGCTCTATCATTTCAGCTTTTTATATCGCGAAAGTCGCGATTTGCCCAATCATTTCGGCTATTTTTCATGGTGCCCAATCATTTCGGCTATTTTTGTTTTTTTTCTTTTTTTTACTCGCTGCTTTTTATTGCGAGTTGCCCAATCATTTCGGCTATTTTGTATGCATATATTTTACTTGCTGATTTTGTTGCAAGTTGCCCCATCATTTCGGCTATTTTGTATGCATTTTTGGCTCGCTGATTTTTTATCGTGAGTGTGGAACTTGGAATCTGGTGCTAATCTTAGCATCAGCATCGCTACAACTGGAATATTTCCAGGAGCGAATCATCATTTCCCATGAAAGGACTTGGAATTTGATACCGATTTAGGCATCAGCATTGCTACAACTGAGATATTGCCAGGAGCAAATCATCATTCGCCTCTGTCGATGTCGAACAAAGGTGGCTTAGCAAATAGGGTTAGGATCCCATCGACTAAGGGTTTTGACTTCATGAGCCGTAAGAGTCTCATAAAGGTGTTTCTCCCTATGAGTCGTGAGGATCTCGTAGGTGCGTTTTCTCCTTAGGAATCGTGAGGATTCCTAAGTGTGCGTTCTCTTATAAGTCGTAAGGATCTTACAAGAGTGTTTTCTCCTTACAAGTCGAGAGGACCTATAAGTGTTTGTTCACCGTGTGAGTATATCCCTAGTCGCTGATGGGACTCTATTAGGGAAATGTCCATTCGTGCCCATGGATTGTATACAAGGGTTAATATTGAAACGCTTGTAGGGAAGTCTATGGGTTGTGATGGCTTAAGAACAGGTTCAAATCGCTGTAGCTTAAGGCTTTTGAACCCTGTGAGCCGTGAGGGTCTCAAAGGGGAATTCTCCTTACGAGTCGTGAGGATCTCGTAAGTGTGTTTTCTCTTTAAGAATCGTGGGGATCCCTAAGTGTGTTGCTCCCTTGTGAGTCGTAAGGATCTCACGCAGGTGGTTTCTCCTTACAAGGTCGAGAGGACCTTGCAAGTGTCTTTTAACAAGATTGCGCCCTTTCGGGTTTTCACAAAACTCCCCGGTAGCCCTGCTGTTTTTACTCACGGAGCCCTTTCGGGTTTTCATCCGTGCCCATCTTGCTTGTGGACGTACCCTTTTTTTTACGAGTCTGTGCCCTTTCGGGTTTTCACAAACATCGCCGATAGTCCTGCTGTTTTTACTCACAGCGCCCTTTCGAGTTTTCATCCGTGCCCATTTTGCTTATGGACATACCTTTTTTTACACCACGTCAGCCTGGGGATGCCGTGGTCCGTAGTAGTTTATAAACATCTCGGTCAGTTGCAAGTTTTAGGACATTGCGGTCCATCATTAGTTTAGGGACATTTCGGTCCGCTGTAGCTTTGAGGCGAAGTTTCGCCAGATTCTTTATGAACAAGTAGGTTTCTCCGTGATAGACCTTGTCACATAATCCAAGGGTTTTGGCACTGCTCCTACCCCCAGCTCCTCTACGTTATCTCCTAACGCCGAGTGAGCTGCTTTGTTACCTAGCGACAAATGAGCGATCATATGGCAACTTGCCACATAATCTTCGGATTCTTATGACAAGTCGTCTCCCTCATCATTGTCGTTATCTTCATTCTCAACGATGTGATTGAGGAACTCTTGAAGCGTGAGTGGGGTTCGCGCCCTCTGGTTGTATTCTTTCAGCGCGTCAATATGCTTTTGCAGATCCGTGCACTTGTCGTTAGACTGCGCGGGCTTTTGGTCTTCTTCTTTTTCTTCAAAGACTTTGATGGCTGGGCCTGAGCGTTTTGACCATTGCTATTAATTCCCGATGTTGGGCATGGTTTCAGCATCCCGTCAATGATCTCCGGCTCTTGCGGGCTTTTCCACCTGATCGCCGGATATGTTTGAAGATCTTTCAGCATTCTTTTAGTTTTTGCCGAAAGAACAACTTCCCATGGAGCTTCCTTTATGAATAAGCACGATGCCCCCTGCATGTCCATCTTTTTCGGAGCATGTGGTTGTGGCGGATTTACCTTCCAGTTTTCGGACAGCGCGAACTTGCCCTGCTGATACTGGTCTTCAACCCAATTTTTGAAGACGTAGCAATCTTCGATCGGATGATCCAATACTCGGTGGTAGGGGCAGTAATTGGGATCGTTGACGTCGTTCGGTTGCGGTGGGTGTCTCGACTCTGGTAGAGTGATGGGCCCATTGCGTACTGCCAGTCCAAACAGTTTCCTTGTTTTATCCCGGGAAAATGAGTAAGGACGTCTCAACTTCTTATCAAGGGATTGCCGCTTGTTGCTTTGGCGAACAACCGGTCTCGGGCCACTTGGTTGTTGTTGAGCGTTGTCGACGAAGGTTGCTTTCCCTTTGCCTTTTCCATTCCAAGGCTCCGTCTTTGAAGAGGAAGGCCTATGGCCCATCTGGTCCATTTGGGCCAGCTTGTCAATCAAAGCCTGGAAGGTGGTCGGCTTGAAGAACATCATGAATTGGGATATGGTCGTTTGAGGGTCAAGAGTACCCACGAACATGCCTACTGCAGGCGCTTCTTCGATGCGCTGCTCGCACTTCGACCATAGATTCCGCCACCGTATTGCATACTGGACCCGTGTTTCTCCATGCTTCATTCTGGCATTGATCAATGCCGTGATTGGGGTGCGTTCACTAGCACTCGCGAAACACTGAGTGAATAGAAACTCCATCTCTGCGAATGTCTTGACAGAGTCATTTGGGAGTTTGGAATACCACTCGAATGCCGTCTCCGACAAACTGCCAATAAACTGGCGGAGCAGTAGCTTATCGTCACCTCCAGTGTTGCCGCATAAGGCTCTGAATTGAGCGACGTGCTAATGCGGATTTCCTGTCCCCTTGTATACGTGAAATTTAGGGATCGTGTATCCCGGCGGGTACTTTATTTAGTCGTACCAACCCGGATAGGGTCGTCCAGTTTTAACAATTTGCCCAGCCGCTTCATTCGCCTGGAGAACTCGTATCTGCTGAGCGATGTAATCATCCAGGGCAGCTTTGGAGTTTGTCTCCTCCTTGGCTGTTGACAGAGCCAGCAGAGGATTTGATGTCTCTTCTCTATCATCTTCAATTATTATTAGAGGATTTTCGGCTGGGGGATCCGGCTGGATCATCATGCCCACCATATCTTGGAATAGAAGGGCCATTTGTTTTATATTGGCCGTTTGTTCCGCGGCCTCTTTGTCTTTCTTCTCAAGCATTCTCCGAAGGAATTCGGCATTAGTTTCCTGCTCACGGCGCTGCTCCGAGGATGTCTCTGGGCTTGCTTTCGGTCCTGTGAGTGCGGCCATAACTGTTAACATCTCTTGGAGCTTTTGTTGTTGCTACTCTTGAGCCTTAGTCACTGATTGCGTAAGCGGTCGATGACCTGTGGAGATACGGCTAGCCTCTTTTCCGGATGCCATATAGACGGTATGCACCACCATGCCCCCAGACTTAGGGCGTTTAGATTCAGTGTCTTTGCGATTTGCCAAAGACGCAGGGATCTTCTCCGACCTCCTTCTTTTGTGGGCGGTCGAAGTTGAGGGGGCTGTTGCGACGGGCACCCAGGTAGATGACACCTTTTGTGGCTTGACAAGATTGTCCTCTTCTCGCCGCGCTTTCATCTTTTTCTGTTGGCGGGGATAGTCTTGATCAATCACCGAGTTTTGGACCTATCGCCAAACCTTGTAAATTTTGGAGGACAACCGCTGAGGGGGTTATTCTGGCTTCGCCTTTATGATCTTTTCAACAGGAGGTGGAGACTTTTTTAGCACGACAGTTGGCGAATTCCTGCACACCCTGTTAAGTAATTCAAAGCTGTTCCCGGTTGGAACAGCAGCATCGATTTCCACCGTTGGAGCTGGCGGAGTCAGTCCAGAAGAGGAATTGCCCCCAGCTATCCTCAATCGGCGCCAGTGGCGACGTCGAGCATGTCGTGCGGCCAAGATCACCTCTGCTGTTGGATCAGCTTTTCCGTGCCCTCTGTTCTGATGAGAGTCTGTTGTTGGCGTCAGTCTGTCAAAGACAGATGCTCGCTGAGAGGGAATGGCCAATCTTGAGAAGGCCGATTTTCGTGCAGGGGAAATGGCATTGGTTACTTCACGCGGAGTGGGAGTTGAAATGGACAGTCTTGTGAAGACCAACCCCTTAGCTGGAGAAGCCGCCTTGGCGACTTCAGGAGTAGGAATGGCTATCCGCTTCGGGATAACGCCTTCTGGTATTGCAGGCTTCTTCACGGGCCCGTTGGAGCTTTGGCCCAGTCTATTGAAAACCAAGGCACTGGATTTTTGCAACCCGTTGAGAGGGGCCGCAGTAGTTGCAAGCCGATCAAAGACCGACTTCTTCGGAGCTTCTTGTGATGGTACAGGAGCGTTGAAGTTTGTTGGCGGAATCATGGTCCCGAAGAACAATCCGGTGGTGGCCTGAGTCACCTGTTCCACCAGCATAGCGAATATGGAGGCCGCTTGGCGCCCGTAAGTCACTCCTCCGGATGGGACGGAGCGAGAATTGCAGTTGCAGTTAGTGCAGTTTGAAGCCATTGATCTTTTGTTCTCTGCACGGAGCAAGACACCAAATCTTAGTACCTCGAATCCAGGGGCAACCAAGTCAAACCGCGATTCGTTCATGAAACACGACACACGAAGTGTGGAGTGGAAAGAGGAAAAGGTCCCACCGGGCGTGCCAGAATCTGTTCTCCGCCGAAAACCGGGAAGACATGCGTCTTGCCTGAATTTGGGGGCAGATGCTAATTGGTGCTATCCGTCCACCTCTCCGAAGATGCCAAGTTGATTTATGACACCATGTATCGAAGGTTTAAACGGATGCGGCCGATTTAGTAGACATCGTCAGATTCCCCCTCGTTGAGGGGTTTTTGATTGTGGGGATGCTCTTCCCTGCAGGCGCAAGCCCCTGCAGTTAATTACGCTACCGCATCGCGGTAACCACTTTCTCCTTCTCC
Source organism: Agapanthus africanus (assembly GCA_030015575.1). NCBI lineage: Eukaryota > Viridiplantae > Streptophyta > Magnoliopsida > Asparagales > Amaryllidaceae > Agapanthus > Agapanthus africanus. The sequence goes on from CM057339.1 coordinate 759,677,459, forward strand.
AGATGGTCACTTCATGTCGTGTGTGTTTGTTTTGTTTTTGGTTGCCCGTGGATTGTTTACGGAGGCTAATTTATGTTGTCGCCCGTAGGGCTTGGATTAGTCCAAATCCGTATTCTCTTAGATTTGGGTTTAGGGTTGGGTTTAAGGATATGTTAGTCTCATTTGAGACTAAGATCAACTTAAACGTTTGTTAAGAATACGTTAGTCTAATTTTAGACTAAGATCAACTTAACAGTTTGTTAAGGACACGTTAGTCTAATTTTAGACTAAGGTCAACTTAACCATTTATTAAGGATACGTTAGTCTAATTTTATACTAATATCAACTTAACGGGATCGTTTAGATCCAACAAAAGAACATTTGGACTCTATTGTTCTAGTTTAGGGACTTTGCGGTCAATTACCAGTTTAAGGACATAGTGGTCCAGTTTAAAGACATCATAGTCTGTAAAGGTTAAGGACATCATAGTCCGTGAGTTTAAAGACCTCACAGTCAAGGTTAAGGACATCATAGTCCGTGAGTTTAAAGACCTCACAGTCAAGGTTAAGGACATCATAGTCCGTGAAGTGTGTGGTTATCGGGACCCGTCACCTCTCTGAAGACGTTGAAGGATTACAACGACAAATATCAAAGGAGTGAAGAGATGCACCCTTGAACCAAAGTTGACTGGGGATCTGTAGTCCAATTTAGAACTAAGATCAATTAATTAGATTATGAGCACACTGGCTCAGTTAAATCTGAATTGAGGACTTATAGCCAACTTGGGCCAAGTCCAATTACATTTGAAGTGTTGGCCCTTTATTGGACCATTAGACATTTGTCTGGGTTCAGCCCCTCATTATTTAGCAATGCTAAACAAGAGTTTGAAGGCTCTGATGATATTTTGTCTTTGAATGAGCATTAAACATTATAGCTCTGAGTTTTTTTTTTTTCAGTTTTGAGATTTAGTTAAAGGAGAGGTTTTTGCCTCTGGAAACTTAGCCAATTTGGCTAAAAATAGTGTTAAACACTAAAGGACAACAGTGTTAAACACTGGAAATAAAACTCTCAAATTAGTGTTAAACACTAGAGGACAACAGTGTTAAAAACTGGAAATAAAACTCTCAAATTAGTGTTAAACACTAGAGGAGGAAGGGGTCACGTGAGGTCACCCAAAGGTGGGGCCAGATCTCCTTTGTTTTATTCTCAAATCTGCGAATAAGTGTTGAACACTTTTAATTTCCTGGCCATCACGTGTGGGCACGTGATAGGCACTCATGCACTGATTTGTTAAGGCTTTTATTAGGGGTCACGTGAGGACACGTGAGAGCGCCCAAAGCCAACATTGCCTTTGCTTTTATTTTCTTTATTTTGGAAGTCACGTGGGAGCACGTGAGGCATTGCCTCAGGGCTTTTTTCTTCTCATTTTATGGAGTCTGTTTAAGGGTCACGTGGGAACATGTGACCTAGTTTTTTTTCTCTCTTTTCTGCTCATTGAGAATGGGGGTCTCGTGTTACCACATGATCAAGTTCTTTACGTGCATGGAGAGCTTTAAGTCTCTTGTTTTAAGAATTAAATTCTCTGTAGGTTTAAACCCTAATTCTATTTTAGAGGAATTAAATTTCTATGTATATGGAAGAATTAAATTCTTATGTAGGGTTAAACCCTAGTTCTGTTTTGGAGGAATTAAATTCCTATGAATTTGGGAGAATTAAATTCTCATATAGGGTTAAACCCTAGTTCTGTTTTGGAGAAATTAAATTCCTATGAATTTGGGAGAATTAAATTCTCATATAGAGTTAAACCCTAGTTCTGTTTTGGAGGAATTAAATTCCTTTGAATTTGGGGGAATTAAATTCGCTAAACTCAATTCTCCCTCTAAGTTTAGGATCTGCATGTCAGAATCTCAACCCGATGAGAATTAAATTCTCAACCTATGGGGAGATTTGCTTCTGCAGATCTTCAACCAGAGGAAGAATTAAGTTCTTTTTCAGAAGAGTTAAACTCTTAAATTGAGAATTAAATTCTCTTTGTTTTATGGAACTTAGATCTCTTTCCCCTTTCTCACCTAGTGTTTCTTTTCTCTGAAGAGATCTTTTTTCTCTCTCTCTTAAGAATTAAATTCTTCTCTCTTTTTTTCTCTCTGTTCTTGTTATCTCCCAAAAAAGTAGATCCCCTCTCTTCTCTTCTTGGCTCCTATTTATAGGAGAAAGAAAAGAATCAATTTGTTTTGTTAAACTTTCATTGAAAGATTTTGATTGATTTTGTAACCAACATGATCTTTTAGATCACTCAGTGAATTTTATTCACCATTGGATTTTTAATCCAAAAGATCTTTTATCTGTTATTCAAATTTCAGGGAAATCTTTCCTTATATAAAATCTTTCCATAAATTGGTGATTTTTAATCACCATTGGATTTTTAATCCAACGGTGCTCTATTTTAAAGAGCACCATCTTTTTTGTTTGGAAAGATTTAGAGAAATATTTTTCCAGTTAGGGTTTTTGATTCCCTCTTAATTAGAATTAAATTCTATTAATTCATAAATCTTTAGGAACCCATCACGTGTTGGCACGTGACACCCTGATTAAGCATTTGACCAGAATTTAATTCTGTTGTTTTAAAGAACTCAGGAATTATCACATGTCAGCACATGATCCTTGGTCACGTGTTGGCACGTGATGCCCCATTGGGATTTTTCCTTGTTATTTTATTATACCTTTAATTTTTTTTCAATGGGTTTAAAGGCCCATCACGTGTTGGCACGTGACCACACTGATTAATTATTTTCAATTATTTATTTTATTCAGTGCCTACAGGTTTTGCCTGTAAATGGTCACAAGTCTGCACGTGATGCTCGGTCACGTGTGAGCACGTGATGCCTCATAACTTTTGATCCCGGATGAATTATGAGGCCCATAATATATCAAATCGAAGGCATTTTCGAGACGCTTTCGATAACATCAAAATTTAGCCGTTTCTCATTCGGAGTTTTTCAAAATGCAGCTCGGAAAATACTGGTTCGCATTTTCTTCCTTAGATTACACGTGCATAGTATATTTTCTCATAACTTTTGATCCCGGATGAATTATGAAGCCCATAATATATCAAATCGAAGGATTTTTCAAGATGCTTTCGATACCATCAGAATTTAGCTATTTCTCATTCAGGAGTTTGTCAAAATACAGCCTGGAAAATAGTGGTTCACATTTTCTTAAACGTATCGCTGCCATTTGATACCTTGGGCTCTTTTGCGCAGAAGAAAAAAAAAATTGGCGGGAACACATGCCATTACGATCCCCATTAATGGGTGATCCATTCTCTACGCGGGCGTGACGTCGGGGGCGTAACTGCCGGCAGATTCTCGCGCCTGCTGCTGCATGCCACCACCGCTATATAAACCCCCATCACAGAGGGGTCAAGTAAGCCATTTTTTACTCTTCTAAGCCGTTACTCTGCTCGGATCTCGTCACTAACTTGATCGTCGGAGGGTCCTTGGTGGTACCAAACTATCCCGGGACTTCTTTGCAGGTACTCGGCACCAAACTCCTCACTCCACTTCTTCCTCCAAAACCCATTCAGACCCACACGCAACAGGAGATAATCAACAAAGTCCATCGGAAGATCAACGGAAGACAACATTTGACGGAGACCCGAAAAGGAGCTCCATCAGTTGGCGCCGTCTGTGGGAAGCACTCCACAAAACACAAAGTTGGCCTTCCGATCTCTGCCCAAATGGCAAGCAGCCACCCTGAAGATCCCGGTTCCAGCCGCCGCCTTCCACTCACCGAAGGCGGGGATGAGCCTCCTCCAATGACCATCATCAACACCCTCGCAGGCCGGATAGATCGGCTGCAATCCCTCATGGAGGCCCTCGTCCGCGTCCAAACGGCCGGGCCTGGGCCCCAGATCGCCGCTCCACCGCCTCCAGAAGGCTCTGCCCCCGTCTGGACGGCTGACCACCAGCAGGCAACAACTCATGGCCACCGATCTCTCGAGCCGGTGCTCCCTGAGGCCTGCTGGGCGCCCCACGGCTCCACACCAAGATCCGCCGCCAGAACGCCCCGCCCCGAGCCTCCACGCGACCCTTATCCCCCTGAGGAGATGTCAGTCACCTCGCCTATCCACAGGCATGGTCGACACCACCACACACGGCGGGGCCGCACAGAAGGGGTTCACCTCGGCGGGTCCAGAGCCACTTTGCCTCGGGATCTGATACACCTCATCGAGAGGAGCCGAGGCCGCTCCCAGACGCAGGTCACCCACAGCAGAGGCCAGGAATCCCAAGCCGCCGATTCCTCGGGATACCGCGGTCGGCTCGACACCCTCGAAAAGAAAATCGAGGGCATGCACCAGGAGGCTCACCTCTCGAGCGACGGGGCTAAGTAGTATGCCTCCGACTCGCTCACAAAGACGTTCACCGAGGAATTGCTCGCCGTCCACGTCTCCTCGCGCAACAAGCCCCCAAAGGTCTCTCTGTTCGATGGGAAAACCGTCTCGAAGGACCATTTGGACGCTTTCACCGCGGGGATGAGCTTCCAGGATCATTCCGACGCCGCCCAGTGCAGAGCCTTTCCGGACACCCTTATCCGCGCAGGTCGGGACTGGTTCCGGGGGCTCGAGCCCCACTCGATTTCGACCTTCGACGAGCTAGCTACCCAGTTCCTCGGCCATTTCGTAGGGAACCGTCGACAGAAGCGTACGGTCGACTACCTCTTCACGGTTAAGAGTGAGGACAAAGAAACGTTCAAGGCATACATTACCCGTTTCTACAACACCCTTCTCGAGGTGCCCGAGCACCGGGACGAAACCGTCATCATGGCGCTTAGATCTGGTCTGAGGCACAAGGAATGGTTACACTCCTTCGCGTTGGCGCAACCTAAGACCATGGGTGAGGTCAAGGCGTGGACCGAGCGCGAGGTTCAGCTGGAATCCGAGGTGAATGCTAACCTCCCCCGGGCAGAACGGTCCGACCAGAAGAAGAGGGCTCGGGAGGAGAGGCCGGAGCGTCAGCAGCCCTACCACCCAAAGTTCCAGGAGTATACCCCCCTCAACGTCTCCCTCGCAGTGTTGTTGGAGGAGGCCCAGAACGAGGGGTTCTTCAAGTTCCCTCCGATCCCGCGTCAGGCCGCAAAGCGAACCCGTGGCCCCTACTGCGCTTTCCACCGGGTACTGGGCCACGCCACAGAAGACTGCAAACAACTGAAGGACTACATCGAAGAGCTCATCCGGTCTGGCACCTTGCCGCCTACTTGAGGGATAAACGGCAGGCCGACCGCGAGCAGGAGCAGCATCACCCTCCCGCCGACCTGACCATCGGTCAAATCATGCTCGTTTCAGCGGACGGCCAGCCCAGAGCTCAGGGAGCCCCATACCCTAGACCAAGAGCGGAGGCCAACAGCCCTTTAGGGAGCTCGGCCCAAGCCAATAAAGTCGTCTACTAGCCTGTACCTTTCTTTTAAAGCAATGTAAATTCTTCCTAGGACCTATTGTTAATTTAATAAAGAGCAATGGAGCATTGCGAAAAGGGAAGAAAAACTTTGTTTATTCAAAAGGTATTATGGGCTCCTCAGCCATATATGCAAAACGAAAAGAAAATTACAACAGTGGGGGGAAAGGGATGCAGCGAGCACTGCTCGTGGTACTCGGTAAAGATCTCCACCAACCAGGGCCTCGCAAGGTCCAACCTCTGTCCCCGGTTCCCCCCGCGCGCGTCAATCCCGAGCCTCAGCTCGTAGCATTCGCGGACGAGCGCCTCTGAGTGGGTTAGCCGATTCGCGGAGATTAGGCCGAAGCGCCTCAAAGACCGCAGCTTGCCCACGGCCTCGTCATAGAGCAGCTCAGACAGGGGGTTGTAAAGCCCCGGCGACGCCCTCCAGATGGAGTACATCAGCAGCTGCAGCAGGGAGGAGCGTCTAGGGAGCAGCCAGCCGAAATGGTCCTCAATGCTCCCGTAGACCAGCTGCACCGTGTCCTCGGTGCAGTACGGGTCGTAAAGGTACAAATCTTCAAAGCGGACAATGTCGGGGATGGTAAACGGGAAGTCCTGCATTCTCGATGACCTGTTTACGAAGGATGGAAGGACCAGTACTCCTTCAGCCTTATATAGCCTACTGCGCAGCCCAACAGTCGCCCGCTTTCACCCAGGGAGTCGCCGCCATTCGGCAGTCATCAAGCCTTCTCCGGTGGAATCGAAGCGACGCGCCCCTAGCGCTTCACCTCCCCCCGCATTCATTGCACTGGCTACGCGCGCCGTTGCCCTGACCGTTCCCATTCCCCGCACCTACAGCTAGACGGTCAGGCTACACCTCGTCAAGATTCAACCCAGCAGCTACCCTGCTCGGTCATCCCCAGTGGGCAGCTTCCCTGCCACAACGCCGGGGATCAAAAAGCCCTCCCAGAGGCATTCGAGCCCGAGGATCCCTCGCTCGGCTATCCCCAGCGGGCAGCTTCCCTGCCACAATGCCGGGGATCAAAAAGCCCTCCCAAAGGCAGCCGAGCCTGAGGATCCCTCGCTCGGCTATCCTTCAGGACAAAAGCCCTCGCCAAGAGGCACCGGGCAGTAACCCTGCCCGGCCAAGGGTCCTTGGTACACTTCTACAGCCCCTCCCGCGCTAAGGACCAAAGTCCTCCCAGAGGCAGTCGAGTCCTTGCTTGGCTATCCCCGGCTGGTAGCTTCCTACCACAACCGACGGGGATCAAAGTCCTCGCCAAGAGGCACTGGGCAGTAACCTTGCTCGGTCCCCATCCTGAGGGATCAAAGCCCTCGTAAGAGGCAACCGAGCAGCTACCCTGCTCGGTCGACTCCGGCTGGTAGCTCCCTACCCTCGACGCCAGGGATCAAAAGCCCTCACAAGAGGCACCAGAGCGGCTACCCCGCTCGTTCATCCCCAGCTAGTAGTTGCATACCCACAACGCCAGAGGTCAAAGCCCTCGCCAAGAGCCAACCGCACAGCTTCACTGCCCGGTCATCCTTAGTGGGCTTCTTACAGCCCCTCCAGCGCTAAGGACCCAAGTCCTCCCAGGGGCAGTCGAGTCCTCGCTCGGCCATCCCTGACGGGTAGCTCCCCTACCACAACGCCAGCGACCAGAAAGCTCTTGCAAGAGGCGTCTGGGAAGCTATCCTTCCCAGTCACCCCCGGATGGTGGTCAATGCTCGAAATCAGAGATGCTCTGTGGCCTGCAGAGGATCCGAGACCCCAGTGAGGGGCATCAGGTCTATCCAAGTCTAATCGATCTCCCCTCGACTCCGGGGCCAAGGGGGATACCTCCTCGGCAGCGCTTGGCACACTCATCGGCCAGTGATTGAAGTCAACTCGATAGACGATCGCCAGACAGATGGCCAACCTGACATAAAAGCACAACGGTACAAGCAAAGATATCTTGCGAGCATTCTTCATAAACAAATGGTAGAGCGCAATTCTATGGAGCCGAAGAAAGACTTTATTACTACCAAAGACAAAAGTTTTACAAAGGGTATTTTTTGGGCTCCCTAGCCTTACAAAATTCAAGAAAACAAAATAAAAAGAGGAGAACGGGGGCTCTACTCCTCGGGGCCAGGTACGACCTTGAGGTCCTCGACCTCTACCACGTGGCGCGCTGGGTCTTCGGCGACCTCGTCACCAGGAACCTCTTCCCCTTGCTCGTCAGCGCCAAGGAGGGGGAACTCGGCCCGGAGATCTGCATCGGCGAACTCCGGCATCCGGGACTTAACGGCATCGAGGGCGTCGTGCCAAATGCGGATCGTGGCCACGGCCAAGTCATCATAGAAGTCCTTCGACTTCTTATAGCCCTCCACCGCCCTCGATTCGGCCGACTTGGCCACCTTAGCCGCCGCCCCCAGCTCCTTCCGGAGGGCCTTCACCGTCCTCTTCAGGTTGCCGGCGAGCACCTGGGCATCCTCGAGCTTGACCTCGGCAATCACCGCAGCCTCGCGGTGCCAGGCCATCTCCCGTTTTCCGGCCTCCACCTCGCCTTCCAGGGCGGCGACCCTCGCCGTCATCGCCTCCAGCTCCCGCTTGAAGCTCTTTTGCAGCGAGGTGAGCTAACCCGCAGCCTCTAACGCCGGGGCTACCACCTCGGCCTCCATGCGCAGGGCGAGGGCTACGTGCTGGAAAACCTGGAAAACACGGAAAAATCAGAAAGATGAAGGAAGCACTGAATCTCACAATGAACCAAAAAAGAACTTACCTGCACGGACTCCTGGGCGATGGACGCCGGCTGAGCCCTGAAGGTCCCCCCGGGGACTCTACCCCCTGCCGAGGTCTCTATCTCGTGCAGAAGGCTGTCCGCCACGGACAGCCCCGATGGCACCGCAAACCGGAGGCCCCCTTCCTCTACCATGGTCGGTGAGGACCGACCCCGGGAGGGCCTCCGGGAGCTCCTCTTGAGCGACTCCGAGGGAGAGCCGATCTCCTCTTCTGAGGCCGGGTCCTCCTGGATCAGGGCCCGCTTCCGGCCCGATACTCTGCTGGGGACCTGGGCGGGATCCGTCCCCGGGCGCTCACGGGATGCCGCCCCTGGAGCGGTCGGAGCCGGGGCAGGCTTCACCCGAGAAGAACTGGCGCCCCCAGCCCTAGTAGGCTGCCTGAGCTGGCGCATGGAAGCTCGGAGGGAGACGAAGTCCATGGATCCTGCACGAAACAAACACCCAACAAATCAGCAACACGAGTAAAACACAAACCCAAAAGCAAGCCTAACTTACCAACGAACTCGACGGGGCTAAGCCCGGCCCAGCGCAAGACCCTCTCGGATAGCAACACGTTAGGTCGGGGGATGGGCTCCCACGACGCCACTCTCACCGCGGCGGGGTCATCAAACTGGTTCCTTGGCAAACACTTCTCCCTCGACCACTTGGTATGCACAGGCCAGTCCTCGCCCTCGGGAGGGGAAACAAAGAAAAATTTCTTTTTCCAATCATGGATGGAGGAGGGCAAGGCCACGACCCCAGTGCCGGCAGCGCCCCTCGGCCGCTTCCTGAAGGTAAGATAAACCTATCTCGGGTCGCCCGCTCGACCACCAGGGTGACTCTTGAAGACGAGGGAGGAATCGAGAAGGGGAAGGCTGAAGGGAACCGCCTGTAACTTCAAGCGGATCAAGAACTTAAGAAGGATCCTCTACGAGTTCGGCACTAACTGGCCGGGGGCCAAACCGAAGAAATTCAGCGCGGCGACGACCTCAGGAGAGAAGGGCAGGAGTATTCCGCCCCAAAAAGCTTCCAAATACAGGGCGATCTCCCTGCCCCGTACCTGATCCGCCCTCTCTCCCTCCTTGGCCAGTTGAAGTGTGTAACGCGAGGGGATGTGGAAGCGAGCTCGAGCATTGGCAAGCTCGTCTCATTTTCTCAATTGACTGTCTTATAAAAGAGATTGGAAGTTGCCGCCCAGCAAACTACGGCTCGAAAGCCTACGTGCGCATGTCTCACCCAGCACGAGGTGCTTGGGGCCACATCTGCCGCCGCCTCCCTGGAGGCAGCCCCCGCCTCACGATCCCGGGGAGAGGATCCAACCCCTGCTCCCCGAGGAGACTCAGACACGGCTAAAAGAACCCTAGCACCTACTCCTACAACGTCTATTGATTCTACAGAGGAAGACATCTAACCTTGGAAAAGAAAATCTTCAAGGGCTGAAAACGGGAGAAGGGAGACGAGCACCGAGCAACCAAGACTTGAGAGAGGAAAATATGAAGGAGTAAGGGCCCTAGAGCGGACCCCACCCATGTTTATTGCTGCATACGGCCTCATCTAACGGCGCCCGTCATCTCCCGCCGAAACGGCTCCTCACGCCCAGCGGCTCCGATCGCTCCACGTGTCAGTTCTGCGCTGGATCGCGTCCCATCAGACGCCGCAGGCCTGCATACGTCGCATCAGCCAATCGGCGCTTGACACATGGGCCGTCGCTTCAGTTGCAGAGTGCACGAACCGGCACACCTTCTTTAAATGCAGAGATCTCGCCTTGATTCGCTAGAGGAAAAGACAACCGACGGCCCGAGGACTCATCCCGACAAAGCCCTAGAAAGGAACTCACCTCGGGAGGCCCGACAGTCCACTCCTGGCCCGACCTGCTAGTTGGCCGGGACAAGAGTGGGGGGATAACGATGATGCTCAATATCGGCAATCTCCAGGATCAAGACACATGACAGATGACGTGTCCCAAGACTCAGAAGAAAGGGCCCACGGGGGCCAACCAGGCCACCCTACGCCCGACCTGCAAGCACAAGCTAGCCCTCCTCGGGGCTCCCTGCAAATTAGCCTCCTCGGCCCCTCAGCTCACCTCGAGCTGCCATAAGACCTGGACTCCTCGGCCTCCTCGCTCGTCCCGAGCTCCAGGCCGAGGCCGTCTTCCTCGGCCCTCCGACCAAGGCCACCGCTCACAGGAGTAACCGCTGCTCCATAAATCTCGCCATGCGCGGATCCTACACCAGCAACATCCCACGTTCCACGCCATTACGATCCCCATTAATGGGCGATTCGTTCTCTACGCGGGCGTGACGTCAGGGGTATAACTACCGGCGAGATTCTCGCGCTTGCTGCTGCATGCCACCACCGCTATATAAACCCCCATCACAGAGGGGTCAAGTAAGCCATTTTTTACTCTTCTAAGCCGTTACTCTGCTCGGATCTCATCACTAACTTGATCGTTGGAGGGTCCTTGGTGGTACCAAACCACCCCGGGACTTCTTTGCAGGTACTCGGCACCAAACTCCTCACTCCACTTCTTCCTCCAAAACCCATTGAGACCCACACGCAACAGGAGATAATCAACAAAGTCCACCGGGAGATCAACGGAAGACAACATCTGACGGAGACCCGAAAAGGAGCTCCATCAAGGGGGCTTGGTGTTGGAAGGAACTCACGAGCTTGCCACTGGAGTAAAGGGGTCGACGAGGAGGCTCGAGCCCTTGAAGGCTCAATTTATTGGCGGCGGCGGCAATGGAGGATGGAGGCGAGGATGATCGAAAGAGAGAGGGACAGAGATGATGATGGAGGGCATCGACACTAGTGCAGGGCGGCGGCGGCGGCGGTGACGACACTACTAAGTTTGTCCCTGCGAATTAATCCGCAGTTCCTTATCCCTACAATGCCATATGGATTAATTTTCAAATATTAAAACGTAATTTTTTATTTGGCCCTACGGAGCCGCAAAAGAAGGACCTATGGGTTAATCCGTAGGGGCATGTACATGGGTTATTAATAAAAAAATAAAGCACGGAAAAGTCCTCGTTCCCAAAAAAGTTACTCTCTCTCATCACTCGATCTCCCGCGCACGCCTCTCGTCGCCACCGCCTGCGTCTCGTCACCACTACCCTCCCGCGCGCGGTTCGTCGTCCCCGACATCACCGTCGACTTCTTCATCGACTTCCTCGTCGCCACCGCCCGCAACTCGTCATCGACATCGCCGTCTCCGGTCTCCTCTATCGCCGCCTGTTCAGACCATAATATTGCATCTTTCATTCCCCTATTCTTATCCGTTTTATAAATAAACAGGTACTCTTGACGCACGTTTGTTGCATATTACAGGATACAGGTTTCTGGAGCAAATACAGTGAAAAATACACAAAACAACAGAAAAAGGGACTTTTGACCAACAATTAGACGGATCCTGGTCAAGCCTAGACGAAGAACAGTGCAAGGTCCAAAATGTCAAAGTGAACGGTCAAAAGATACGAACAAGTTTTCACTGAAGCTCTGGAGAAGACCCAGAAGCCCAACAGGGAAAATACATATAAAAATACAGAGCCCAAGAACCCATGAACCAAGCCCCAAAATCACAGGGACCAATTCCCTAGTTTGGCCGCGGAACCGCGGCCAAACCCAGCCTGGCGCCGCGGTTCCGCGGCCATATAGAGCGCACGTCGGTGGAATTCTTTTGTGTCGGTGTGTCGGTGCATATGTTGGGATTCTTAGGGGGCAAATCAGTAATTGCGCATGTGCGAGACTCTGAAACCCTAATTCTCCTGTTTACTTATAAATTGTAATCTAAATTTGTAAAACCGGATGCCTCTTTTCAATCAATAAAATTCAGACTTTCTGAGAAATAAATTCAGATCTGTTCTTCTTGTTTGGAGGGAGCCGTCAACTTAGGAAGGTATGTTATTTCTGTTTCTTTTAATTAAAATGTTTTCTCATCCCCTAATGAGCGAGTAATCTCCTCGCTTGTTAGGGTTAGCCTTAGGGAAAGGGTTGAGAGATGAGATCTCTCACCCCTTTCAATGCCACTTTAACCTAATGAATTAGAACTCCACGCATACGAGCACAACCGCTCCCTGCGGCATCCTACCCATCGAGGTAACGATGAACCGTAGTATAAAGGGCCGGTTGCGTGCGTTTTCCGTGGGGGTTAGGTAATTATCAATAAAGGAAGGATATAAATCTAGAGGGAGAAACATCTTCCCAAAAGATTCGTATCCACTTTATTAATAATTAACTTAACATCTAATAGATCTAAAAAAAGAAGGCATTGAAAGCGGTGAAGGAAACGTTAATCTCCAAAACTTCCTCTAAGCCTAACCCTAGCAAGACTCTTAATTAGATTAATTAGATCTAGTTTTTATAGATTTTTATAAACCAATTAAAATGACATTGTGAATCAACTCGTTAAAACACATAAAAGGAATTTACCCGTCTCTGTGGATCGACCCGTACTCACCGGCTAGCTTCATGCGACGCCGTTCTTGATTGCGGTTACAAATATTTTTGATCTATCTTTTAGAAAGCGCAAGCACGCTAAATCATTTCAATCAAATGGCGCCGTTGCCGGGGACGGCGTAATTTTTCTTTTTGTGAATTTTCGGGTTGATATAAATTTTAAAAATTATAAAAATATGAAAATATAAAAAAATATAAAAATTATCAACTTTGATCTGTTTGAAGGGTGTATCTTTTGAATCTTGCAGGAACCGCGAAGAATTGAGGATCTGAAAATTTACAGAGAACAAAACAGAAGTTGGTGCAGAAGAACAGAGGAGAAATTGGACAGAGAAGCAGTACAATTTTTTTTCAGAACCTAAAACCCTAATACGGCCGCGCTTCCGCCGCATAGGGGGGTCCCAGACCGCGGTTCCGCCGCGTGGCTGCCACGTCAGCAGTTCAAAATTAGTGGGTTTGTTCTCTTTTCTTCCCTTCTGCAACCTACAATATATCTTTCTGTAAAAAGTTTTCTGCAGGAATTCTTTGCGTAAAGAGTCTTTCTCCCCCTTCTAAATAACAGATTTTCTGCAGGCTTCTTTGCGCCGCGCTAAAAATTGATTGCAAGTGAAATTTTATTTGTTTTGCATAATTTAATCGGACTCTAAGGGGCTAATTAACCAAACTCAGATTGGGTGGGGATTTCATCACCCTTCCCAGGACCCCAGAAAACACCTAAGCATTTTGCATCGACCACAATTAATTAAAAAAAGATTAGACTCAGACCTAAGGACATCGAGCTCAATAGGAAAAGGACTAGTATAGGCATCGGCCGTTTATCCTAACCGACTTTGCGGTGTCTAGGCTAGTGGTTATTAATTAGGCCCACTGTGGTGGTGGTTCCTTCCCACTTACCTGGCCGTATTTGTCCGTGAAGAGACGGTTTGAGGTCCTATTTCTAGCCCTAGTTAGGAGCTGTCTAGCAGACCTAGGCAACCCTAGATCTAGGCCTGATTGTGCATGTGTGGTTGATACATTTGTGTCACGAGTCCCATTTTCTAAAACCTTCTCGCAAAACTCTCCAATAAAAAAATAAAGAAAAATCTTTTCAAAACTTGCAACTTGCCGCTAAGAAAACTTGCACCTCACTTCCATCATTTCTCCTTCATTGACGTTATCTTACCCCCCACATTCTGTTTTTCTATTTTTTTCTGACTACACTACCCCTTTTAGTGTATGTCATTTTGGACTAGGGATACTAACGCCCGATTAGTCCGTGTTTCATTGGTACCGACCGACGAACCCTTCGGCGAACCCTTCGACGAACCCTTCGTCGATATTCCGTCCATTTCCTTACCTCCACCTTCAAATTCTTTCACCGAAGGTATGTCGGGACACGACCCCAACTATACCTTACCGACGGGAATGATTCCACCTCCGCCAGGTGCGAATAACCCGAATCTTCCGCCTGTTGTAGCGCCCGCACGAGTCGCGCTCCAGGATCTCTTCTACCCCGTCCGCACTTCTTTACCTACATGTCTTTCACCCCCACCGGCAAATGGGGATAATTTTGAAATAAAACCACACTTCATCAATATGCTACCTAAGTTTCATGGTTTGGAATCCGAAGATGCATATATTTTCATTAACAAATTCCAAAACGTTTGCGCAATGATGAAGACAACCCAATTAAGTGATGACGCAATAAGGCTAAGGGTCATTCCTTTTACCTTATGTGACCTAGCCGAGAAGTGGCTATACAGCACCGCATCACATTCCATTAGAAATTGGGACGAGTTTGTAAGAGCTTTTCTAAAAAAATTCTATCCTCACCACAAAACTGCTAGAATCCGAAACGAGATTATACAATTTTCACAGCTTCCTTCCGAACCATTTTGGAAGTGCTTCGAGAGATTTAAAGACCTACTTGTTCAATGCCCTCATCATGGGATAGAAAATTGGCAACTTTGCCAAATATTATACGAGGGATTGAATGCAGCAACGAAGTAGTTGCTAGAAACAATATGTCAAGGTCATTTTCTCTCCAAGTCTAGCGACGAAGCTTGGCAGTTTCTTGAGGACCTAAGTGAGCAAACAATTCAGTAGGAGAGTACAAAGACCACATCATCTTCTTCAGTTGGTCAATCTAGGGAAGGCATACATCAAATAGATATGTCGATTGCTATGAAGGCCGAGATGGCCTCACTTATGAAAAAGGGAGAAGCCATTGAGACAAAAATCTCATCGTCTTCTCCTGCCCCTACTCTACCCACACGAACTGTTTGTGCTTGTTGTTCTAATCCATCACATCTAACCGAAGAGTGTCCTTATAATGCACCTATTCATGGACAGGATCAAGTCAATGCTGCATTTCAGCAACGACAAAGAAACGATCCGTACTCTTCGGCATACAATCAGGGGTGGAGGAGTCACCCAAATCAACAGTTACAAGGTAATAACAATTTTCAAAGACCTCCTCCACAACAACAACAAGCACCCTTACAAACTCAAAACCAGCAACCTTTCCAACAACAACCTTATACAAATCAAACGAACAATTTGGGTCAACCAAATGATGATAAGGTTATCTCGCTCGAAAAAAGTCTAGATGCATTTCTTAAGCAAACTACAGAATCCGCAGCAAGATTTGAAAGTTATGTTCAATCTTTAATGAATAACAATGCCTCACACGATCAAAGTATCAAATCTATTGAGGCACAAATTGCACAATTAACTGCTGCGTTGAGCGAGAGAGAAAAGGGAAAGCTTCCATCTCAACCATTGCCCAATCCCGGTCACACACAAAACGCATATCACAATGTAAATGCGGTGACCACGTTGAGATCCGGAAGAGAGTTGCAAAATAATGTGGGAACTAGTGATGACATCCCCGCCGGTGGTTCTTCTTCCCCTTCGTCATTTTCTTCACTTCCTTCTTCACCTTTTTCTTTAGAGCCTATTCTCCACCCTTCACACGGCTCTACTTCTTCTGACTCGAATGGACCCATTTCTCACAACACGAACACATCCACACTGGGATCCGTTCCTACTCCACATTCTACTCCACAGACTTTTGACTCAACAAATTTTCAGAATGCTCCATTCCCAAACAGGTTGAGTCCTAATAAACCAAATACACAAGTGGAGAAGATTGTGGAGATATTTAAGCAGGTTAGCATAAATATACCTCTCTTGGATGCTATCCAACAAGTCCCTTCATACGCGAAAATCTTAAAGGGCTTATGCACCTCGAAGAGAAAGGCATCTCAAGTACCCAAGAAAGTGCTAGTGGCTAGTGCAGTGAGCAATGCTATTAACCACCATCAAACCTTACCCCAAAAACGAAAGGACCCCGGCTGTCCTACTATTTCAATCACAATTGGGGATAAGAAAATTAATCGAGCACTTTTAGATCTTGGGTCTAGTGTTAACCTGATTCCCTACTCCGTGTACGAACAATTAGGGGTTGGAGAGTTGAAACCCACTCGTTGCACTCTCCAAATGGCTGATCGATCAATCACCTATCCAAGGGGTCAACTAGAGGATGTGTTGATCAAAGTCGGGGAATTCATATTCCCCGTTGATTTTATCGTTATGGATACACAACCTGTTGCTAACCCAAGAAACCAAATTCCGGTGATTCTTGGTCGACCATTTTTGGCCACTTCCAATGCCGTAATAAATTGTCGCAATGGCTCCATGACTCTATCTTTCGGAAAGAGGTCTAGTGAGTTTAATATTTATAAGATGGGAAGTCTGCCCCCCGTACCTAAAACTAGTACACGAGAAGTTTGCTCTATTCACGAAATCACGCAGGAGGACTGCGAGCTTGAACGATTTCTATTTGATGAAAACAGTTTTGACGCCACTAGTGCGTCCCTCCTTGAGCCTACTACCGTTGACACAACCGATGTTGATTATGAATGCTTCACTTTTTTGGATGATGACGACTCACAACCCGAATATGAGTCGTTTGAATTTTTGGATGAGTCAGTCGAGCCATCTGAATCGGTTGTTTGCAGTGATTTCGAACCTGTGTTGGAGTCCTTTAAGTTCGAGGTAGATTCCGCGATGATTCTTTCGCCTCCGAAACTCGAACTAATGTCCTTACCGCCTCACCTTAAATGTGCTTACATAAGTGAGAATGAGACTTTTCCCATTATCATATCAGCCTCTCTAGCCTTCGAGCAAGAGAACGCTATTTTAAAAGTCTTACAAGATAGGCGGCAAGTTTTCAGTTGGACTATGGCGGACATCGAGGAGATCAGTTCCCTCATAATTGAATATCATACACAATTGATGGATGATGCCAGGTCACTAGAGGACCCACAGGAACATCTTGGGGGTATTATGGTGAGTCAACCTCCTCCCTTAGAAGTTGAAATACCCCCATTTCTTTTAATAAGGTACGAGAATGCCAACACTTCACTGATTGCTGATCATTTACATTCTCGTTTCGATGCATCACCATCACCTGTATATTTACCTCCACACCTCCCATACCACTACTTCTATCTTCCCCAATTCTTTGCGGACCACCACAACTTATTCTTCCACCAACCAATATTCTTTACTGATAAATTTTTCAAATGGTTGGTGTTGACGTTTGGTCTACGCAAAATTTTGGCAGTAATGTCTAACATAGTTTAAATGAAGTATGGGGGAGGGACTTTTTGTATATATTTTTGTTTTTCTCAATAAGAAAAATTATAAATAAATAAACAGGGAAGTGCCGATATTTTGACCCTCTTGGTTTAGCATGACAGTGAGGACACTGTCAAGTTCAAGTTTGGCGGTATGCTCGGTACGTCTTCTTCCTTCGCATTCATTTGTACATATTTTTGCATTTGCATATTTATTTGAAAAACCCATAAAAATTGAAAAATTTCAAAAAATTATAAAAATTATTGTATTCAATTTTGGCTAATTGACTTGAGTTTGACAAATAGGTTAACTGGCTAGGAACAACTAGATCTTGGACTTAGTGGATTAAAAACCCTAAAAATAACATTTCCTTAAAGTTTAACGGTAGAAAGCATATGCCTTTGTAGTTTATTTAGAAATAGGCAAATTTTGGGTTCACTTCTTATGCTAAGTTGAAACAAAGGAAGAGTATTGATGTTCTTATTAGAGTATAAGTTTGAAAAATAGTTCCTAGCTTAAGTCTAGATTCTGAAAATGTATACCCTACAATTTGCACAATCACGCACCTTGAAACTTGGAATACTAGAAGAGACCTTGAAATGCTCTTGTCTAAAGTCCTTAGTACGAAGAAAATAAATAAAAAATGTGTGAATAAAGAAAAGAAAAAAAATGAACACTGGTTTTTGTGATTACCTAAGGCTGTAAAAATAGAAAAATATTTAGCGAGGGTGCCTTATCACCTAGTGCCTTAGACCAACTGGTCTGGGAGTCACTGCTAAAGCCTTGGGTGTTGCAAGACTAGGAAGTACGCTTTAAAGTGCAAACGCATTTTGTAATCGGTCGTTGGTACCTCAAGAAGTATTAACGGTCGCATGAAGGATGTGTAAGCAAATTTCATTTAAATTCACCAACTAATTAGTACTCTGGACAACGGACAAGGGGTTGATTGCTTAATTTGAATTTCCAAGTGTAGGGGTGACTTATACACACACGTGGGGGTATGTGATTGGAGTTTAGATGAGAGAAAGGAATGAAGAATAGAACTTGTATCTTTAGTAGAGTTGATAGAAATTCCTGAGTGGAGATGTAACCCTAGAAGGAAAACTTAAGAGATGCCGAAAGCTAAGTAGGTCTACATAACATATATAATCTTAAGTTAAATAATGAGAAAGTGTGAAGAATATGGGTGGATAATTTACGGGTCGACGATAATAGAATTCCTTGTTAGAAGACCTAATTGGAAAACAAAAGTCAATGGGCCGAGTTGATAGGATTTTGTGGGTGTAATCCGTTGAAAACCCTCAGGAGACAACACTCCTCCTACTAGGGACACCTAGAGGTTTAACGGCTTGTTGCACGTGCTCAGTGCAATCGCGTTTCCCTGCGAAAGTGTGGTTAGGATTTTAGAGAATAAAATAATAAGTTTGCTCGAGGACGAGCAAAAGGTAAGTTTGGGGGTATTTGTTCAGACCATGATATTGCATCTTTCATTCCCCTATTCTTATCCGTTTTATAAATAAACAGGTACTCTTGACGCACGTTGTTGCATATTACAGGATACAGGTTTCTGGAGCAAATACAGTGAAAAATACACAAAACAACAGAAAAGGGACTTTTGACCAACAATTAGACGGATCCTGGTCAAGCCTAGACGAAGAACAGTGCAAGGTCCAAAATGTCAAAGTGAATGGTCAAAAGATACGAACAAGTTTTCACTGAAGATCTGGAGAAGACCCAGAAGCCCAACAGGGAAAATACATATAAAAATACAGAGCCCAAGAACCCATGAACCAAGCCCCAAAATCACAGGGACCAATTCCCTAGTTTGGCCGCGGAACCGCGGCCAAACCCAGCCTGGCGCCGCGGTTCCGCGGCCATATAGAGCACACGTCGGTGGAATTCTTCTGTGTCGGTGTGTCGGTGCATATGTTGGGATTCTTAGGGGGCAAATTAGTAATTGCGCATGTGCGAGACTCTGAAACCCTAATTCTCCTGTTTACTTATAAATTGTAATCTAAATTTGTAAAACCTGATGCCTCTTTTCAATCAATAAAATTCAGACTTTCTGAGAAATAAATTCAGATCTGTTCTTCTTGTTTGGAGGGAGCCGTCAACTTAGGAAGGTATGTTATTTCTGTTTCTTTTAATTAAAATGTTTTCTCATCCCCTAATGAGCGAGTAATCTCCTCGCTTGTTAGGGTTAGCCTTAGGGAAAGGGTTGAGAGATGAGATCTCTCACCCCTTTCAATGCCACTTTAACCTAATGAATTAGAACTCCACGCATACGAGCACAACCGCTCCCTGCGTCATCCTACCCATCGAGGTAACGATGAACCGTAGTATAAAGGGCCGGTTGTGCGCGTTTTTCGTGGGGGTTAGGTAATTATCAATAAAGGAAGGATACAAATCTAGAGGGAGAAACATCTTCCCAAAAGATTCGTATCCACTTTATTAATAATTAACTTAACATCTAATAGATCTAAAAAAAGAAGGCATTGAAAGCGGTGAAGGAAACGTTAATCTCCAAAACTTCCCCTAAGCCTAACCCTAGCAAGACTCTTAATTAGATTAATTAGATCTAGTTTTTATAGATTTTTATAAACCAATTAAAACGACATTGTGAATCAACTCGTTAAAACACATAAAAGGAATTTACCCGTCTCTGTGGATAGACCCGTACTCACCGGCTAGCTTCATGCGACGCCGTTCTTGATTGCGGTTACAAATATTTTTGATCTATCTTTTAGAAAGCGCAAGTACGCTAAATCATTTCAATCACCGCCCATCTCCGGTCTCCTCCATCGCCAGCCTAGCTACAGGTTAGTAAATTTCTTATTTTTACTTCTAATTATTATTTTATTTTGGTTTTTGTTGATTAGGGTTAGGGTTAGGGTTCAGTTTAGTGTTATGGTTAGGATTAGAGTTAGGGTTAGGTTTCGGTTCAGTTAGGGTTAGGGTTAGGGTTAATTAGTTGCGGTTAGGGTTAGGGTAAGACTTGGGCTAGGGTCACGGTTAGGGTTCGGTTCAGGTTTAGGGTTAGAGCCTACGGTTAATTTGGGTTAATTGGAGGCTAGGATTACTTTGGGTTAAGTAGTAATAATTTGAAAGGGTTAGGGTGTTGATCAGGGTTAATTAGGTTAATTTGGGTAAATTAGGTTAAGTTTGGATTAATTATGGATAATTTGTGTTAGGGCAACGATTATGATTAATTGGGGTTAATTAGGTTAATTTGGGTTAGTTAGGATTAGGGTTTAGGGTTAGGGTTTGGTTCAGGTTTAGGGTTAGAGGTTAGGGTTAGGGTTAATTTGGGTTAATTAGAGGTTAGGGTTAATTTGGGCTAATTGGTGACAATTTGAATGGGTTAGGGTGTTGATTTTGGTTAATTAGGTTAATTTGGGTAAATTGGGTTAATTAGGGATAATTTGTTTTAGGGTAACGATTATGGTTAATTGGGGTTAATTAGGTTAATTTGGGTTATTTAGGGTTAGGGTTTAGGGTGCAGTAGTTCATTCAGTAGGATACTCGATGATAACGTATATATACAACTTTACCGTAAACGCAAGAAAAATTTACTCTAAACTAAAAACTTCGAACCCTTAATAAAAGATTCGGTGTTCTTGGATACAAATTCGAAGTTAAGAACATAGAAACATCTAGAACCACTCAGAATAGTGGGATTGCGACGGTAAGATCGGATGGTGTGATTTATTTTGGATACTTAATATCACGACCCAAAATATTAGCTCGTGACCGGCACTTGAATTACGCAATGTCTACAGGCGTAACGTAACCTAAGTAAGCCGCAACCCAGAAATCTAAACCTTACAACAGAAGTAAGTAAAGAAAACATTGATACAACATTGAGAAACTTAAGTAAAAATCCTTAAACTTACCTTAACTCTTTTCCTTGGTTTTCATAAAAATTTCGGCAGCACCTCCTTGTAAAAACTAGCCCCGAAAACGGGTACAACAA
Organism: Agapanthus africanus; assembly: GCA_030015575.1. Classification (NCBI taxonomy): domain Eukaryota; kingdom Viridiplantae; phylum Streptophyta; class Magnoliopsida; order Asparagales; family Amaryllidaceae; genus Agapanthus; species Agapanthus africanus. The sequence goes on from CM057339.1 coordinate 759,698,681, forward strand.
GGAATAAAAAGAAAGCATCTCAAACGGGAGCAAAACACGCCCAACGGCGGAAACAACACCACAAGTATAAATAACAAGTATACGACGCCCAACAGCGCAGATCCACATAAGAAAATAAAGTAAAGCAAGACATCAACCCCAAAAGCGAAAATAAAAACCTATCGCTCAAGTCTCGCAACTACAAGTCTTCTAAGTCTGCAACATATACAATTACTAGTTTCTGATTTGATGGAGTGACTAGATACAATATGAATAACAAGTACGAGAGGGACACGATCCAACATGTATCACCTACTAAAATAAATCATCCGAAAGCAAGCTGTGAGCCAGCGATGTCTCTACTGATCCAAGCGGAAAACTTGCAAGAACTGTGGCACAACGGGGGTGAGTTGCCAACTCGTGAGTAGAAAACATCAATAGGTAGAAATCGAAATAAACAACGATTCCTAGGTCAACTATATCATAAAGGTAATACTATGATATCTAGGGTGACCGTAGCTGCATATGTGCCAACACAATATAAATGCCTAACAGCAAGTGTATATCACCCAACAATGAATCAATGTATGTATGCAGGTGGATCTCATCCAACAATAAAATCAATGCATATATGCAGTGGATCTCGTCCACGTGTCAACCACTGACACAACAACTCCTGCATGTAAATATCATAAAAACATATGCAGGTAAATATGAGGATATCTGTAACGTTCTAAATAAATAAATAAATAAATAATTAAATAAATAAAATCCTTTAGGTGAATTTTCAGATAATCAGTAAAATAAAACGTATTTTCCGTAAAACTTAACTATAATTATTTTTCAATATAGATTTAAATACGCCTATTTTAACTATAAAATTGCTAGTATTTGGTATTTATTTAGTCACTTATAAATTGTTAGTTTAATTAAATATTTTTCCTAAATTAATTATTTTTAATATTAACATAAGCTTTTAATTATACATTAAATAGGTGCAAATTATAAATTGCAATGGGTTTATTTTTCAAAAGTGAGCCATGATATACTAGAATTTAGTTTGTAGCATATTTTCCTCTTCTTGAATTGTCTTCAAATTTCTAGACCTTTCTAGGTCAAATTGAGTTAGGAAAATAAATAAATTTTATTAATTCATGAAAAGACTTAAATGAGGTAATATTTTGAGAACCCTTCTACACTTTTCTACACACTTTTCTCACTCTCCTCTCATTCCTTTCTCCATGGCCGGCCTCTTCCATGGGCAGCCCCCAATTTTTCCTACATCATTTTTGCATTAAAAATTCATCAAAATTCATGAAAAATCCATAAAGAACATCACAAATTCCTAACTTAACCTATACCCATCATTCTTTTGCCCAATCTAGCAAGGATCTTGGAGCAAGAGGGTCACTTTGGAAGGCTAAGATTGCATGGTTAATCTCATGTTGTGGAGGAATAATTTTAATCCTATAGTTAATTTGTGGGTTAGTTACCTTAAATTAGCTAATTAGGTGTTTAATTATGGTTTTCAATTTGTAAGTTTAAAATTCAAGAAAGGGTTTCTAAAATCAAGTTAGGGTTTTCACAATGTGTTCATGATTATATGGTGTAATTAAATAAGTTAAGACATAGAAAACTTAAATTAGTTGCTAATTGTAAATTGTTGTATTTAAATTGTTGTAATTAGGTTTTTGGCTAACTAGGTTTTTATAAAATATATATAGTGGTGAGACAAAATTCTAATTAGGATTTTTATCATTAGATTATGGTGTTAATGAGAAGATTAACATGTTAATTGAATGCGAAACACAATCTAGTTGCTAATTGCTAGCTTTTACTTTAAAATTGTCATAAAAATGCTATTTTGTAAACTAGGTTTTTGAAATTTATTTAAAATGTGGGATTAAAAATCTAGTTAGGGCTTTAGCACATCCTTAAGGTTCCATTGAGTGGTTTAACAATTTAAAATATGCAAAATCAAGTTTAGTTATGGAATTGTGAATTTTGGCTTAAAAGGTGTTAAATTTGGCTAAAATTGCAAACTAGAATTTTCATCTTAATACAAATAAGTGTGATAAAAATATAGTAATGATTTGTATGACTTAGTTATGATATTTAGTGAATATTATGGCTATTAGTTTCGTTTAAACACCAAGTTTTGAAGTAAAAAGATTAATTGACGCTTTCTAGGTTTTCGGAAATAAACCGAATTAAATTATTTTGAGTTTTCGATAAGTTGCAATCTATTGTATATTATAACTAGTAAGTTTTGAAACTATGATTTGTATGTTTGGGTTTTTCTCGAACAATTGGCGTTTGTACGCTGATGCCGAGGGCTATTTAGTTATTTTGCATGAGCGGGTCATAGGTTTTAACCTATGCGCGTTTCGTGCATCGTTTTGGTTTTATCCGCGATTTGGTTTACGATGTACATATATGTTTGCGTATAGGTACCCCTCACGTGGACTTTGGACGATGAAGAAGAGGATGGCGGCATCGACTTCGGCAGACAAGGGCCAGGTGAGTAGATGTATATCTACGGGGGAAGTCGGGTGGATGGCGTTTAGCACCCCCGCAAACGTAGAATAAGGATATTACTTACTGTTATTAGGAATTCGGACGTGACCTTAAATTCTTGGCGAGTAGGGTCCTATTTAGGACTTTAGGTTGGACTAGACTGGTTTAGAAAGACTTAACCAGAGGGTAAATGCCTTGGAGGAAATTCGTAGGTTTCAGGTAGACACACACACACGCACACACATACATTTGACTTAGTGTATATGTATGTGTGTGTGTATATATATATATATATGATTGTGTATAGGTTTCTATGTGTATATATATACATATAACATATACACGTGATATGGGGATGATATATGATATCTGGGGAAGAGTCGGTATGATTGGGCGTGATGCCGTGAGTTAAAGATATACAATCGAGTATGATATGAGATGTACATGATATTAGCGGATCGTTGGGAAATGAGAAAATGGATATTTATACATAAACGATAATAGGTGATGATGGCATTGAGATATACGAGACTCTAAAATAGAAGCCGGACCGTAATATGTGACTTAATCATGATATGATATATGTGATTTAATCACGATATGATATATGTGACATGATATTTCTGAGGACCATCTGACGATGTATATTTACACAGACAATGATATATGTTTAACGATATTGGGATGTGTGCGATTATAGCACAGTACCCTTGATCATGATAATATTTGATGAGGATATTATACAAATGATGATGTACATAGGTGATAGTTGACCCGTACCCCGATTTTGGGATGCCGTACGATGGATTTTACCGTACGAGGCATAGATGTGATGATTGATCCGCACTCCTGACTCGAGAAAGTCGTACTATGTACGTGACGCTATTGAGGCTGGATCGCCGACTATTAGATCTATCGATCCAGACTTTAGGTGGATTCTTATTTCCTATCGATTAGTTTCTTTAGTTTAGTTCCTTAGTGGGTTAGATAGATTCCAGTTTAGGCTCGAGTCATATAGTTTGTAGTTAGATATGTATATTCCAAATGAGTGGTTAATACACATTCACCTTTATATTTAGATTGTAATCATCACGTTGCATGTTCATACATATGTTTCTTTAGTTAATATGAAACTCTGCCTGCTGGGACACCAGCACCATTACCGATGTTGCGCATGTTCCACGTACACTTATTGGCCGGCTCACACACATCATCATTGGTAATTGCCATATCACGTACACTTTAGAACATGTTACCTTTTATTGATAGAATCAACTAAAGGCTAGATCAATATAATAGGGTATGATTACTGTCATGTGCTAGTTAGACATTGCATTTATTATATAGACACTTCATGCATTCACATTTTCATATTATCATGCAGTATTGTGGGGCTTATGCCGATACTCATTACTTACTCATGATTTTGGGATTTTGGACTTCTATGAGATTTCTGGATTTTGGGGAAAACCGCAAGAATATATAATAAAACTTCTCTCTCTCTCCCTCTCTTTTTAAAATACAAGTTGCGGTTTTCTCGTGATGTATGTGTCGTCCACCATGAGATTTCATGTTTTCTGTTGAATTTCGAGACCCGATTCAAGGAGTGGATGAACCATTTCGGGTACATGGTGGGCCCAGTATGGTATCCCGGGGCAAGAAGATCGAGTTGTAGACGATGAGCCTGGCAGGGAAGACTACCTACCGGTGATGTCTGGCGCGGCGGATATCCGGAGGATACCGACCGTTGTCGTGAGATTTGATGATATGGGCCGATCCGGACTGACGGAGCCCGAGATATTGAGACTATAAGGTATTGAGACTTGAGATTTACATATTTTGTGTCGATACTTTACACGGATTTCCATGGATTTCATCGATGATGTTTCAGATTTCTATACAAATTTTACTATGGTAAAAGTTAAAGATTTCTTGTACAGATATATCCAGATTTCATGGTTGATTGTTTTACATTCATGGTGTATGCATACTTATATGCATGACATGTTACTACTTGAGGCACTGACACGAGCACTGAGCATTTGCACTTACGCATAGTTTATTACCCTGCCACTACTAGATGACTAGTGATATATTAAGTGTATTATTATGACCTAGGAGGGCGTCGTGCATGCGATTTCTACTCGCAGATGTCTTCTACTCACGAGTTGGCAACTCACCCCCGTTGTGCCAAATTTTCTTACAAGTTTCGATGTACAGGTTTCCTTGGCAGCTTGTTGGCACATCATTCATTCAGGGTGAATTGCTTGGTAGGTTGGTTTATTTGTATCAGGACCGCCGTTGTACTTTTATTATTTCATTTGTATCTAGTAAGCTCCATCAACCAGACTTGTATTACTTGATATGTTTAGAAGACCGGTTGTTTATTCTTTCGACCTTAGAGTCGCGCTTGTATTATTATAGTTTTTTTTGGTGGATTTGGTTTTCATTTTGAGTTTTGAGCCTCGCCCTTCGGCGTTGTATATTTTAGTGCATTGTGTGGTTGTTTCCGCCATTTGGCGTAGAGCTAGCTCCCGCTTGGGGATGCCTTTATTATTGCTTTTGTATATATTCTTATTTGTACTCATTTGGGGCCAGTTTTTACAAAGGAGACTCTGCCGAAATTTTTGAGAAAATTTGATGTCGCTTTTAAACTTGTTCCCTTACACTTCTTCTTTTAAAGGATTTAGATTTCTGGGCTTCGGCTTACTTAGATTATGTTACGCCTCATGAAGTTTCGTAATTTAAGTGCCGGTCAAGTTCCGTACCTTCGGGTCGTGACAAAGTTGGTATCAGAGCGCTAGGTTTAACCTTTGTCCGAGTCTAGGTTGACCTTGGTTGATGGAGTAGGTGATTTAGGTTGAGTGACGTACTGTGGGTATGATCCGCGGCATACTTACGATACGCTACTCTGCTTAAGAAGCCTTAGGATGTACATTTCTTTGCACTGTATTCTATTCGTTCCTTTGATCTATCTTCGTCAATATCAGATGGTGGTTTCTATTACCACGGTCGCACGAGCAGAGAGAGCTGCGGCTCGAATGCGATGACTATTAGGGTATCGTTTATTCTTGAGGATTGAAGTATTGTTTAGCATGTGGACGAAGGGTATTCACATGTCGTCTAGACGAAGTTAAAAGGTTCGAACGAATGTTAGAAACCCATTTTTCCAAGTTTAAGGTATTCGAAAGAACATGCAGGTATTTCTATGGACCCTCTAGAAGAATGAAACCCTAACTCGACATAATGACCACGAGAACGCCTTTAAACCTTAGGGTTTACGGCAGTTCCGCGGTGCCATTAGTGAGGCTTGGGTTTGCCCTTCTACGGCTGGTCCGCAGATACTGGGGCATGTACTGGATATTTTTAAACTATACTTGAGTGTTGAGCTCTCGGGCAATTATGGGATTTTGATGAATCGATCGAAAAGTTTAACGTAGTCCGGATATCAGGTGAAGGGATAGATTATGTGGGAGACTCTTGATATGAGCATAGCCGTTTGTAGCGCAGTCAGTACAACTATTAGGAGGCGAGTCCGAATCAGTCGACATTAGAAAAGGCGCACATTGACGATAGTGTTTACGATTGCGATTTGGTGATTTGAATTTCATATTTCCGTTGTTTGGATTTTGGTATTTTGAGGATTTTGTTCTACGATTGGTATTTCCTATGTGTACATTCATTACACTCTATTCGTGTTTCATATATCAGTTATATTGATGTTGTTTTGTACATACCCAGTGCACTCGATTTAGTTTTATACATTTTGAGATATTGATTTGATTTCGTGCATATGGGTTGCACATGATTTTGACGTATGCTTCGACATAGTTTTCATGCACTTTCCGTACTGTGATTTCGATTTTGATATTCGGTATATGTTTTCATGCACCATGTGCACTTGATTGAGATTCTTGCACACACTTGGCGCACTTGATACGATTTTGTGCACACCAGATGCACTAAATCGGAGTTTTGTGCAGATTAGATGCACCTGATATTATTGTCGTGCACGCCCGTTGCACTTGACAGATGTTTTTGGTACACACCCGTTACACTCAGTTTTGTTTCTGTGCGTATTCGTGGCATCTTTATTTGGTTTCGATTTCAGTGCGCACCGGACGCACATGATATTTATGATGTGATTGGGATTGATTTCATTTTGAGCAGTATGTTTTTATAATAATTACTATTTGGTTTAGTAACCAGGCGGGACGTGTATGTTAAATAAAAGATATATATATATAGCTATTCTTTTTTTTTTTAAATGAACGTCCGCTACTTATGCCGTGACACGCGCATCGCACGGCGATTTTAAAAAGGGTTTTTTTTGCATGCTTCTTTATTCAGATGTTTGGACGATTGTACTACGATGCGTACTATATGTACAAGTTATAGTTTTAATGTATATCATGTTGGTTTTCATATTGGACTTTGACATTGTATTTTCACAATAACTCCGATGATTGCGTTATGCTTGACGGAGTTTTGATTTTGAGTTATGTACTTGTTTTTCATGCGCATGCATTGCGCTAAAAATGTGTTTTATGTATTGATGATTTCGGAGCCCCGACGATTTGAGTGTTTTGCTAAATGTTTTAGTATTTGGGGGGAGTTTTAATTTAAATTCGGGGACCGAATTTCTTTAAGAGGGGAAGATTGTAACGTTCTAAATAAATAAATAAATAAATAAAATCCTTTAGGTGAATTTTCAGATAATCGGTAAAATAAACCGTATTTTCCATAAAACATAACTATAATTATTTTTCAATATATATTTAAATACGCCTATTTTAACTATATAATTTCTAGTATTTGGTATTTATTTAGTCACTTATAAATTGTTAGTTTAATTAAATATTTTTCCTAAATTAATTATTTTTAATATTAACATAAGCTTTTAATTATACATTAAATGGGTGCAGATTATAAATTGCAATGGGTTTATTTTTCAAAAGTGAGCCATGATATACTAGAATTTATTTTGTAGCATATTTTTCTCTTCTTGAATTGTCTTCAAATTTCTAGACAATTCTAGGTCAAATTGAGTTAGGAAAATAAATAAATTTTATTAATTCATGAAAAGACTTAAATGAGGTAATATTTTGAGAACCCTTCTACACTTTTCTACACACTTTTCTCAGTCTCCTCTCATTCCTCTCTCTATGGCCGACCTCCTCCATGGGCAACCCCCAATTTTTCCCACTTCATTTTTGCATTAAAAATCCATCAAAATTCATGAAAAATCCATAAAGAACATCACAAATTCCTAACTTAACCTATACCCATCATTCTTTTGCCCAATCCAGCAAGGATCTTAGAGCAAGAGGCACTTTGGGAGGCTAAGATTGCATGGTTAATCTCATGTTGTGGAGGTATAATTTTAATCCTACAGTTAATTTGTGGGTTAGTTACCTTAAATTAGCTAATTAGGTGTTTAATTATGGTTTTAAATTTGCAAGTTTAAAATTCAAGAAAGGGTTTCTAAAATCAAGTTAGGGTTTTCACAATGTGTTCATGATTATATGGTGTAATTAAATAAGTTAAGACATAGAAAACTTAAATTAGTTGCTAATTTGTAAATTGTTGTATTTAAATTGTTGTAATTAGGTTTTTGGCTAACTAGGTTTTTATAAAATATATATAGTGGTGAGACAAAATTCTAATTAGGGTTTTTATCATTAGATTATGGTGTTAATGAGAAGATTAACATGTTAATTGAATGCGAAACAGAATCTAGTTGCTAATTGCTAGCTTTTACTTTAAAATTGTCATAAAAATGCTATTTTGTAAACTAGGTTTTTGAAATTTATTTAAAATGTGGGATTAAAAATCTAGTTAGGGCTTTAGCACATCCTTAAAGTTCCATTGAGTGGTTTACCAATTTAAAATATGCAAAATCAAGTTTAGTTGTGGAATTGTGAATTTTGGCTTAAAAGGTGTTAAATTTGGCTAAAATTGCAAACTAGAATTTTCATCTTAATACAAATAAGTGTGATAAAAATATAGTAATGATTTGTATGACTTAGTTATAATATTTAGTGAATATTATGGCCATTAGTTTCGTTTAAACACCAAGTGTTCCCCTCCGAATGGCGGCGCGACGCAGAGACGTCTTGCCTGAGATTCGGGGCAGATGCTATTTGGTTTTATCCGTCCACCTCTCCGAAGATACCAAGCTGATTTATGACACCGTGTATCAGAGGTTTAGACAGATGCGGCCGATGTAGCAAACTTCGTCAGATTCCCCCTCGCTTGAGGGGTTCTTTTATTGTGGGGACGCTCTTCCCTGCAGGCGCAAGCCCCTGCAGTTAATTACGCTACCGCATCGCGGTAACAACTTTCTCCTTCTCCAGATTTCACTTCGTGTTGTGGGTGTTTGTTTTGTTTGTGATTGCCCGTGGATTGTATACGGAGACTAATTTATGTCGTCGCCCGTAGGACGTGGATTAGTTCAAATCCGTATTTTCTTAGATTTGGGTTTGGGGTTTTGGTTTAAGGATACGTTAGCTATATTTGAGGCTAAGATCAACTCAAACGTTTGTTAAGGATACGTTAGTCTAATTTAAGACTAAGATCAACTTAACGGGATCATTTAGATCCGACAAAAGAGCATTTGGGGGCTCTATTGTTCCAGTTTAGAGACATAGTGGTCCATCACCAGTTTAGGGACATGGTGGTCCATTTCCAGTTTAGTGACATAGTGGTCCATTTCCAGTTTAGGGACATGGTGGTCCAGCATTTCCATTTTGGGGACGAATATTGGTTTAAGGACGCATTAGTCCATGAGTTTAAGGACCCCACAGTCCGTATTGCCAGTTTAGGGATATGGTGGTCCAACATTCCAATTTTGGGGACGAATATTGGTTTAAGGACGCGTTAGTCCATGAGTTTAAGGACCCCACAGTCCGTATTGCCAGTTTAGGGATATGGTGGTCCATTTCCAGTTTAGGGACATGGTGGTCCAGCATTCCCATTTTGGGGACGAATATTGGTTTAAGAACGCATTAGTCCATGAGTTTAAGGACCCCACAGTCCGTATTGCCAGTTTAGGGACATGATGGTCCAACATTCCCATTTTGGGGACGAATATTGGTTTAAGGACGCGTTAGTCCACGAGTTTAAGGATCCCACAGTCCGTATTGCCAGTTTAGGGACATGGTGGTCCAACATTCCCATTTTGGGGACGAATATTGGTTTAAGGACGCGTTAGTCCATGAGTTTAAGGACCCCACAGTCCGTAGCAATATGTGGTTGTCGGGACTCGTCACCTCTCTGACGACGTTGAAGGATTACAACGACAAATATCAGAGGAGTTCGGAGATGTACCCTCGAACCGGGTGTAAATTGATTTGAGAGAGCAGTTGTGCTCAGTTCAATTTAATTTGAGGACTTACGGCCAGAATTGGGTTAAGTCCATTTGAAAATTTTTAACATTTTATTTGCGTTTGGCCTATCAGGCCTTTATTTGGGCTCTGCCCTTTTTTAATAATGCATAGCATTTATATTAGGCCTGCATGGCATTTTTATTTGGGCTCTGCCCCCTTTTTATTAATGCATGGCATTTTATTAGGCCTGTTAGGCCTTTTTAATTGGGCTCTGCCCTTATTTGATAATGCAGAGCATTTATTTTTCTGACAGTGTGCCACGTGGCCTGTCAGGCGCTCTGTGCCAATTACAGAGCGCAATGCGCCAACGCATGTGGAGGTGACACGTGTCACGCTCTGGTGAGCGCAAGCGCGGTGCGCTGCGCCAGTGCGCTGCGCCAGTGCGCTGCGCTATTGCGCTGCTGACACGTGGCGCGCTCTAGGGACTTGCGCCAAACCAAGAGAGCAGTGCTCTGTTTTTTAGAAGCGCAAGGCGCAGTTGTTCTGTGATTGACACGCGGCGCTCTCTGGTGGCTTGCGCCAATCTAAGGAGCGCAACAGTGCAAATCTCAAAAGTGCAAGGCACTGTTTAATATCTTGATCAAATTTAGATCAAAGAAAACAAGTTTTTCTTTTTCTAGAGAGATTCTACCTCAAATTTCAAGAACCAGTGGTTCATCAAAAGGCAATGCCTTTATATAGATCGAAAGATCTAATAAAGAAGTAAAATTACTTCTTTTTTATTATCATTTTTTTATTAAAGATCTTGATCTTGTTCTTAGATCTTTGACCTTTTTTAGAATAAATTCTTCTTTTTTCAGAATAAATTCTTCTTTTTTCTAAAGGTTTTACCTTTTTCTTTTCTTCGAGTTCTTCTCAAAGTTTTAGAGGAGTTCTGTATCTCAATCTCTGTATATTAGACTTACAGTCTAGGGGCCTTTATATAGTGCTAATTGATTTGTTAAATCAGTTAAAGAGATCTTTCTCTGAGTGATTTAGGGATGTTTCCCCACCGTTGGATCTTTGATCCTAGGGCTTCTGTTTTACAGAAGGTAATCTTCTTGTTTTTAACAAGATTGGAAAGAACTTTCCAAAATTTTATTGTTTAAATTCTGGCACAGTTGGCGCAAGCGCACCTACGCTTGACACGTGTCGCGCAGCGTAGAGCGCAGCGTAACTGTGCTGACACGTGTCGCGCAGCGCAAAGCGCAGCGCCACTGCGCTGACACGTGTCGCGCAGCGTAGAGTGCAAATCATCTGAAGCGTTGCTTCCTTTATTTTTATTTTAAAACGGAGCCTTGCTCTGATTGGGTGCGTTGACTTGAGCGCAGCGCTGGCGTGTCAGTTTTGATACGTGGTGCGCTGCGCGCAGCGCAAGGAATCTGAAGCGTTGCTTCAATTATTTTAACATTTGATTTTCAAAGTAGAGCTTCGCTTTGATTGGGGGAAACAGAAGCGTTGCTTCATTTCCCGCCTTGGAATTTGAACAGAGCTTTGCTCTGATTGGGTAAACACCAAGTTTTGAAGTAAAAAGGTTAATTGACGCTTTCTAGGTTTTCGGAAATAAACCGAATTAAATTATTTTGAGTTTTCGATAAGTTGCAATCTATTGTATATTATAACTAGTAAGTTTTGGAACTATGATTTGTATGTTTGGATTTTTCTCGAACAATCGGCGTTTGTACGCCGATGCCGAGGGCTATTTAGTTATTTTGCATGAGCGGGTCATAGGTTTTAACCTATGCGCGTTTCATGCGTCGTTTTGGTTTTATCCGCGATTCGGTTTGCGATGTACATATATGTTTGCGTATAGGTACCCCTCACGTGGACTTCAGACGATGAAGAAGAGGATGGCGGCATCGACTTCGGCAGATAAGGGCCAGGTGAGTAGATATATATCTACGGGGGAAGTCGGGTGGATGGCGTTTAGCACCCCCGCAAACGTAGAATAGGGATATTACTTACTGTTATTATGAAGTCGGACGTGACCTTAGATTCTTGGCGAGTAGGGTCCTATTTAGGACCTTAGGTTGGACTAGACTGGTTTGGAAAGACTTAACCAGAGGGTAAATGCCTTGGAGGAAATTCGTAGGTTTCAGGTAGACGCGAACACACACACGCACACACATACATTTGACTTGGTGTGTGTGTGTGTGTGTGTGTGTGTGTGTGTGTGTGTGTGATTGTGTGTAGGTTTCTATGTGTATATATTTATATACATATAACATATACACGTGATATGGGGGGATATATGATATCTGGGGAAGAGTCAGTATGCTTGGGCGTGATGCCGTGAGTTAAAGATATACGATTGAGTATGATATGAGATGTACTATGATATTAGCGGATCGTTGGGAAATGAGGAAATGGGTATTTATACATAAACGATAATAGGTGATGATGACATTGAGATATACGAGACTCTAAAATAGAAGCCGGACCGTAATATGTGACTTAATCACGATATGATATATGTGACTTAATCACGATATGATATATGTGACATGATATTTCTGAGGACCATCTGACGATGTATATTTATACAGACAATGATATATGTTTGACGATATTGGGATGTGTGCGATTATAGCACAGTACCCTTGATCATGATAATATTTGATGAGGATATTATACAAATGATGATGTACATAGGTGATAGTTGATCCATACCCCGATTTTGGGATGCCGTACGATGGATTTTACCGTACGAGGTATAGATGTGATGATTGATCCGCACTCCTGACTCGAGGAAGTCGTACTATGCACGTGACGCTATTGAGGCTGGATCGCCGACTATTAGAGCTATCGACCCAGACTTTAGGTGGATTCTTATTTCCTATCGATTAGTTTCTTTAGTTTAGTTCCTTAGTGGGTTAGATAGATTCCAGTTTAGGCTCGAGTCATATAGTTTGTAGTTAGATATGTATATTCCAATTGAGTGGTTAATACAAATTCACCTTTATATTCAGATTGTAATCATCACGTTGCATGTTAATACATATGTTTCTTTAGTTAATATGAAACTCTGCCTGCTAGGACACCAGCACCATTACCGATGATGCGCATGTTCCACGTACACTTATTGGCCGGCTCACACACATCATCCTCGGTAATTGTCATGTCACGTACACTTTAGAACATGTTACCTTTTATTGATAGAATCAACTAAAGGCTAGATCAATATAACAGGGTATGATTACTGTCATGTGCTAGTTAGACATTGCATTTATTATATAGACACTTCACGCATTCACATTTTCATACTATCATGCAGTATTGTGGGGCTTATGCCGATACTCATTATTACTTACTCATGATTTTGGGATTTTGGACTTTTATGAGATTTCTGGATTTTAGGGAAAACCGCAAGAATATATAATAAAACTTCTCTCTCTCTCCCTCTCTTTTTAAAATACAAGTTGCGGTTTTCTCGTGATGTATGTGTCGTCCACTATGAGATTTCATGTTTTCTGTTGGATTTCGAGACCCGATTCGAGGAGTGGATGAACCGTCTCGGGTACATGGTGGGCCCGGTATGGTATCCCGGGGCAAGAAGATCGAGTTGTAGACGATGAGCCTGGCAGGAGAAGACTACCTTCCTGTGATGTCTGGCGCGGCGGATATCTGGAGGATACCGACCGTTGTTGTGAGATTTGATGATATGGGCCGATCCGGACTGACGGAGCCCGAGATATTGAGACTATAAGGTATTAAGACTTGAGATTTATATGTTTTGTGTCGATACTTGACACGGATTTCCATGGATTTCATCGATGATGTTTTAGATTTCTATACAAATTTTACTATGGTAAAAGTTAAAGATTTCTTGTACAGATATATCCAGATTTCATGGTTGATTGTTTTACATTCATGGTGCATGCATACTCATACACATGACATGTTACTACTTGAGGCACTGACACAAGCACTGAGCATTTCCACTTACGCATAGTTTATTACCCTGCCACTACTAGATGACTAGTGATATATTAAGTGTATTATTATGACCTAGGAGAGCGTCGTGCATGCGATTTCTACTCGCAGATGTCTTCTACTTACGAGTTGGAAACTCACCCCCGTTGTGCCAAATTTTCTTACAAGTTTCGATGTACAGGTTTCCTTGGCAGCTTGTTGGCACATCATTCATTCAGGATGAATTGCTTGGTAGGTTGGTTCATTTGTATCAAGACCGCCGTTGTACTTTTATTATTTCATTTGTATCTAGTAAGCTCCATCAACCAGACTTGTATTACTTGATATGTGTAGAAGACCAGTTGTTTATTCTTTCGACCTTAGAGTCACGCTTGTATTATTACAGTTTTTTTAGTGGATTTGGTTTTCATTTTGAGTTTTGAGCCTCGCCTTTCGGCGTTGTATATTTTAGTGCATTGTGTGGTTGTTTCCGCTTTTTGGCGTAGAGCTAGGTCCCGCTTGGGGATGCCTTTATTATTGCTTTTGTATATATTCTTATTTGTACCCATTTGCGGTCAGTTTTTACAAAGGAGACTCTGCCGAAATTTTTGAGAAAATTTGATGTTGCTTTTAAACTTGTTCCCTTACACTTCTTCTTTTAAAGGGTTTAGATTTCTGGGCTTCGGCATACTTAGATTACGTTACGCCTCATGACGTTTCGTAATTAAAGTGCCAGTCACGTTCCGTACCTTCGGGTCGTGACAATATCAAAGAATGTGTGTCCATCAATGCCACATCACAATCATGGAAACCTGGGTGTCTATCACCGACACCCGAAACATCATGAATACCCGTGTCTAGCATCGACGCGTAAATCCTCATAACTCAGGCGCTGTCACCACGACTGGCCCTGACGTCATGTCTGTACATCACTCCGGTCGGTATCCCCACGATAACCGCCGAATCTAAATACTATCACCGGTAGGTACTTGCCCGCCTTCCAGGCTCATCGCCTATCTTCTGCGATCATCTTGCCGAGGGGAACCTTACCGGGCTCCACCATATACCCGCACATGGCCCACTCACTCCTCGCATCGGGTATATATCACAAATCTCAAAACTGAAAAATCTCATGGTGGACGCATCAAAATATCATATCAAGAGAAACCGGGTTTTCAAACAATACATAGTTTCTTGAAAATACCCCCACGGTTCTCAAATCCATAAATCACATGAAATCCATATTTCAATGCGTAAAATCCATATAAAACTGATATATGCAACATAAAACATCAATATGAGCATATAAAGGGAAAACCGCTCTTTTAACTGAATCCAGCTTTAAAAATATATCTTGCGGTTCCCAAATCTTCCGAAAACAAGTGCAGCATTATATGAAGTGTACATGTAACTGTAGCAAGGTATAAGTATCTACATGTAATCAAGTATGTATGATGCATTTCATAAGTGCAATGGCGCAATAGTCAACGTCTCAATATCACATGTCAATGCAATACCATCTAGGGGTATATGCAACTGTAGCGAGATATGTGGGTGTACATGTCAGTATGTATGCATGATATACATGTAGCTGTAGCAAAGTATGTGGGTGTACATGTCAATATATCATGCAACCTAGTATAGTGATATGAACATGGCAGTATATCATAGCATGATATAGCAATTCTACTGTGTAAGTGACATAGCAATTATCGATGAAGAAGTGTGTGCGCCGGCAATCTGTGTAAGTGTAACATACGCATCATCGATAATGATGTAATGTACTAGCACATGTATAAGAAATGCAAATGAGAATAGCATGAATGCAGCATAATGCATATAATGAATCAAATGCTACATATCAACAAGACCGAGTCGGTGAATCTATCAATCGGCATCCATCCTCACAACATCACGTACGGTACAATCCATCGTACGACATCCTCTAATCAAGGGTATAGATAAATCAACAGGTAAAATTCATCGCGTACGGTAATCTAACGTACAGCGGTATTAACAAATAGGGATTCTATCAACCTATACAACATCGGGGTACGGATCTAAGTCTCGTATGGCATATCACTCATTATGCAATTATTATCCATAAAAATATATACACCTATCTCTCAGGTCATATCCATGTCAATCTCGTATCAGGGGACCTATAAAGGTATCAACAATCACGTATCGACTCGAATCCATATAATGACATATCACACTAAGTCATCATATCACATTGTATACTCGTTCATCACATTAATATCTCACATCACAATTAAAGAACATCACACTTGTCCTCTTCCGAAATCGTACTTATCATGATTCACTTATCATTTCATGTTCTCCTAAACCAATATGTTCACTAGTGTTCACTTCTATCATATTATCTAGAAAAACCTACAATCACATCAGTCGCATCTTATTATCAGGATATAATAATCAAACGATCTTTCAATCCAATATTTGCGGAGGTGCTATACGCCATCCACCCGACTTCCCCGGTAGATATAAATCTACTAACCTGCTAAACTCCTCGCTTAGCCGTAGTCGATATGCTTCGTCGTCTCGGAATCCACGCGAAGGTACCTACAATCAATACGAATTCCCAACGCTATTAACATCAAATTTCGAAATCCAAAACGGCACACGGTGCGCTCATAGGTTAGAACTTATAGCCTACACATGCAAAACAATCAACTACACTTGTCGTTGACGTACAAATATCCAACGACCAGGTACAACATCCAAAACTCAAAACCAAGAATCCAAATATCGTAAACATAGCCGAAACCCTAAATAAGGTCGCTATACATGAAAACTGCCACATTAAAAACCCAATAATACCAATACGCATTTACAAACACAATAAATATCGTAGGTATTAATATTTAGGTCATCTCCATTTTCATTTAAAACCCACGTCAAATTTTACCGAAAACCTAGTAAGCCGTTATATCATTTTATCTCAATTTAGCACAAGTCTAGAAATTTAACAATTCTAGAGATCGTAAATATCGCCAATAAGCATAACTAAGTTATCCAAACCATATCCATAATTTTAATGTTTCCCAAAAATGAGTTAGAAAAACCTAGTTTGCGATTAAGCTTAAAAAGGCGATTAGGAAAAATAACAATTATCATTTTCACAATATACTTAACTTTTTGAAGTCTACACATCTTGCTTAACAACATAAACACATCAAAACTCTAACTTGATTTCATAATAATTAACATGAATTAATTACACATGAATTTTAAAGCTATAATTAGCACTTAATTAAACAAGCTTAAGAATTAAGCAACAATTTAAAAGATTAGGATCATGATTTATACCTCACAAAAAAGATCTCAATTTTTGCAACATCACCAAAATTAACCCTCCAAAATGATGTTTTTCTTGAAGATCCATGCTAGTTTAGGCTTAAGGAAAAATGTGTATGAATTTAATTTGGAGTTTGTGTGAATATTTCATGAATTTTAGTGATTTATTTGAGCTTGGACAATTGAAAAAGGGGTGAGGAAATTCAAAAGGCAGCAATGGGGGGTGCTCGGCCAAGAAAAGGAAATGGTGAAGGCTAAGGAATTGTGTAGAAAAATCTAGTCTAATAACACCAATTAATGCTAATAAATGTCATTTAAGTCTTATGCCACCTTTTTCCTTCTTTTCTTTTCTTTTTAACTAAAAAACCTTTTGCACAAAGTAAAAATCTAGATATTTGAGGAGAAGCTTCCAAACTCAATCTAGTAATAAGATTAGCAATAATTCTCATTAGAAGTAATTACCACAATTTACGTGTATAATTTACCACTTAAAATAATATTTAATTAGGGAAAAATTCTATTTGAAACAAAACATCCCATATACCCCCAAATCTCGCGCACTAGTTTTATTTTAGCTAAACTAGATGCCGGCAAGTTTATACGGACGTTTGATCACTATCGGGTTAAAACAGAAAATACCGACCATTTTACCCTAAAACGGAAAAATTCGCATAAAGATTTCTAAAACGTTACAATCTTCCCCCTTAAAGAAATTCGGTCCCCGAATTTAAATTTAACTTTAAACCCCCAAATGCTAAAATATTGCAATAAACAGCTAAATCAACGGGGCTTCGAAATAACGGAGGAAACAGAAAACCACAACGCATCCTGCGCGCCGGAAAAATGAGTACTAAACTCAAAACCGATCTCCGTCAAGCGTCACGCAAATCAACGGACTTGCACATATATCATCGAAGTCACAAAGGAGATACAAATCTCAAATCCACTACCGAAATACCATATGCACTAATCAAATACCATAATACATATATAGTACTCATCCTGTTTGAAAAAAATCTCAAAAAACCGAATAAATCATATACATAATCTTTTCTTAATTGCCGTGTAATGCGTAACTCACGGCATAAGTGGCGGACGCTCATTGTTAAAGTAATAATATACTAGCATATATGTTTTACCAAAATATGTGTCCCGCCTTTTTGAAATATTCCAAAAGGTTTTATTTGTAACCTTTCGTGACACACGCAGACACGTAAGAAATAGTGAGACCATAGCTCCTTTTTGAAACCTCTTGGTAAACTTTTTATGCATGCAAAACCACACAGGTACCGTCCTCGGATCAGTCCTGTTAGGGTACTACAAAGTATAGGGTCTCATCATGAAAACAAAGTGCTCAAAAGCAAAATCAGCCTCATAAGGCGTATCCAACAATCACGTACATCTGGTGCGCACGGAAATCAAACCCAATATGCACGAAAGCAAATCTAAGTGCAACGGATGTGCACGAAAGTATCTATACAGTGCAACAGGTGTGCACGACAACAACATCTAGTGCATTTATAGTGCACGAAAATCTCAACCAGTGCAACTGTCATGCACGAACGAAAATCCCAATCGAGTGCATCCGGTGTGCATCAATCACATCTTATATCATGCGCTCAATATGCGCGAAAATCCAACTCAAGTGCATCCGTCATGCACAAATAAAATCTGAATCAAGTGCATCCCACATGCACGAATAAAAAAAAATCTAAATCAAGCGCCTAATATGCGCAAAATCCGACCCAAGCGCGCCCGGTCCATAATAAGCATCAAGTGCAATAGCATGTACGAAAACGAACATCAAGTACACACGCGCACGAAAACACAAATCCGGTAAAATGAATGCTCAAAGTCATAAATCGGGTGCTACCAATGCACGAAACACCAATCCTGTGCATCCAGTGTACGAAATATCAAATCCTATGCATCCAGTGCACGAAATATCATCAATAACTCAAATGCATATGAAAACCACACGAGCGTACCAAGGTGTATAAAAATCATAAAAGTGTGCAACTGCGTGCACAAAACACGTATCAATGCACTGCAAGCACATATGAGCTTTATCGAGTGCAAAAATCAAATCGAGTGCGTACCACACGCACATATCAAATCAACAGTATGAAATCCGCGAAATCATAAACATGTGCAGCCAATGCACAAAATCAATATCAAGCGCAAATAGAAATACACAAATCACGAACCAATACAACAGTGTGTAAAACGTATATCCAGTGCAACAACTATGCACGAAATGTAAATACCCAGTAGGTGCAGCCATGGTGCACGAAATATCATGAAACTCAAATCCAAGCGATATAAGCGTGATACTCGGATCACAACGCAAATCGCAACACATGACATTGAGGTACACCTCCTACAATGTCGAAGAAAAAGTCGATGCGCCCAAACTGGCAGAGCAAGAACATCCGCTCGCCTCCTACCCACGGTCTGGCGTCCTCTGTCTCTGGGTCCTCAGAATACACGTAACACATCTGATCCTCGGTGCAAATCTTATTGCAGCAGTGTCATGGAAGGAACCGGCTCAAGGTCTCTTCCGATCTTGCCTACACCGAACTATACGGAGGCTGGTACTCTTACATAATCTTTCTCGTTCTCCGGACATCTGCGTTCTCAGCACAACTTTTCCTCGGAAACTGGCCGTATCTCAATGCCTCTGTACACATATCCGATCTCTAATCTCAACGGGGAGTAACAACAGCTCGTTAACGTCTCGCACGAATCTCTTGCTCCACTCGTCTTCATTATCGTCCACTTGACGTCGCATCATGCTATCTGCGTACCGCAAATGTTCTCGGCTACAGTCAATCCGGAGTCTCTCATACGGACTCGAACTACGAACACGGTATATTCATCACTCTATCGAAGATATCTAGCCGAACACGTCCTAAGGAACCCGTCCCAACAATCGGAGGAATACTCAATATTCGTCCGTTCTCGATCAACTCACAACACACCTGGGTGAGGTCCTCTATGCGAAGCTAGTCTTGTTGCTGATCTCCTATCACAGGATATCCGGACGGCGTTAAACTTTTCGATCGGGTCATCAAAAGTCCTAAAATTTTCCGAGAGCTCAACACCTGAGCACGGTTTAATGATATTCGGTATATGCCACAGTACCTATGGACCGACCGTAGAAGGGCAGACCCAAGCCTCACTGATGGCACCGCTAAACTGCCGCAAACCTTAAGGTTCAAAAGTGGTTTCATGGTCATCATGTCGAGTTAGGGTTTCATTCTTCTAGAGGGTCCACAGAAGCACTTGCATGTCCTTCCGAATACTTTAAACTTGGAAAAATGGGTTTTCTGACATTCGTTCGAACCTTTCAACTCCGTCCAAACGACATGTGAACACCCTTCGTCCGCATGCTCAACAATGCCCCCAATCCTCAAGGATAGACGATACATCAACGGTCATCTCTGGGTCGGTCTACTCTAGACCTGAGTAAGACTCTCCGCACTGGCAATCTTCAACTCAACTGGGCCTACATCGGCGCATCAATCAGACGAACCACCTTCGTCTCTCAACTCAAGATAGACTAGCTACCACCTGTCGCCTCTCTGCCTGAAAGCTCCAGCGATCTCAGCTCTTAAGCTCTGGAAGCGGCATCACATCAATCTTAGCAATGGCTGGGTCATCTGTCTGCACGGTAGATGACATCACAATCTCAGGGGTATGCTGTACATCAACAGTCCTCTCCCAACAGGCAGCCTCTAACAAAGGCCCGGTCATCCGGCACAAAACCGCACACTCGTTTCATACGAGGGGTCACAATAATACAACACTACATCGATACGTTCCCATGTTACCAGAAAACACGATGGTCAGTCCTCGTCCACGACGAGCTCACCCTGACCGCATCACCAGCAGCAGTTCAATCTGTGCTCAAACCATGGTGACAGGAACCTTAATCATGTATCGACAAAAAATATCAAAGGGATGAAAGAGTCAACAGATCCCAAAATGGATACATGATCATAAGGAGGAGTCAAATCACTGAGAGTATGATCATGGAAGTGAATAAAATCAAGTATCTCAATGGATGTATAATCAAAGGAACGAAGAGAATCACCAGTCTCAAGATATGTACATCCTAAGGTCACTTAAGTGGAGCATCGTATCGTAAATATGCCGCGGAACATATGTACAGTACGTTACTCTACTCAATCTACCTACTCCATCAATCAGGGTCAGCCTATGAAACGAAAGCTCGGGTCTAATACCCCCTTGTTCAAGTCTAAGTTCCGTATGGTCAAGCCTAGGTTCCAATTATATCCGCCCTAGACCCCACATAGTAAAACCTAGACTCGAACTAAGGTTAAAGCTAGCGCTCTGATACCAACTTTGTCACGATCCAAAATATTAGCTCGTGACCGGCACTTGAATTACGCAACGTCTACAGGCATAACGTAACCTAAGTAAGCCGCAACCCAGAAATCTAAACCTTATAACAGAAGTAAGTAAAGAAAACATTGATACAACATTGAGAAACTTAAGTAAAAATCCTTAAACTTATCTTAACTCTTTTTCTTTGTTTTCATAAAAATTTCAGCAGCACCTCCTTGTAAAAACTAGCCCCGAAAATGGGTACAACAAGGAATAAAAAGAAAGCATCCCAAACGGGAGCAAAACACGCCCAACGGCGAAAACAACACCACAAGTATAAATAACAAGTATACGCCCAACGGCGAAGATACACATAAGGAAATAAAGTAAAGCAAGACATCAACCCCAAAAGCGAACATAAAAACCCATCGCTCAAGTCTCGCAACTACAAGTCTTGTAAGTCTGCAACATATACAATTACTAGTTTCTGATTTGATGGAGTGACTAGATACAATATGAATAACAAGTATGAGAGGGGCACGATCCAACATGTATCACCTACCAAAACAAATCACCCTAAAGCAAGCTGTGAGCCAGCGATACCGCTACTGATCCAAGTGGACAACCTGCAAGAACTGTGGCACAAAGGGGTGAGTTGCCAACTCGTGAGTAAAAAACATCAACAGGTAGAAATCGAAATAAACAACGATTCCTAGGTCAACTATATCATAAAGGTAATACTATGATATCTAGGGTGACCGTATCTGCATATGTGCCAACACAATATAAATGCCTAACAGCAAGTGTATATCACCCAACAATGAATCAATGCATGTATGCAGGTGGATCTCGTCCAACAATAAAATCAATGCATGTATGCAGTGGATCTCGTC
Source organism: Agapanthus africanus (assembly GCA_030015575.1). NCBI lineage: Eukaryota > Viridiplantae > Streptophyta > Magnoliopsida > Asparagales > Amaryllidaceae > Agapanthus > Agapanthus africanus. The sequence goes on from CM057339.1 coordinate 759,721,020, forward strand.
CACGTGTCAACCACTGACACAACAACTCCTGCAAGTAAATATCATAAAAGCATATGCAGGTAAATATGAGGATATCAAAGAATGTGTGTCCATCAATGCCACATCACAATCATGGAAACCTGGGTGTCTATCACCGACACCCGAAACATCATGAATACCTATGTCTAGCATCGACACGTAAATCCTCATAACTCAAACGCTGTCACCACGACTGGCCCTGACGTCTTGTCCGTAGATAACTCCGGTCGGTATCCCCATGATAACCGCCGAGTCTAAATACTATCACCGGTAGGTACTTGCCCGCCTTCCAGGCTCATCGCCTATCATCTGCGATCATCTTACCGAGAGGAACCGTACCGGGCTCCACCATATACCCGCACACGGCCCACTCACTCCTCGCATCGGGTATATATCACAAATCTCAGAACCGAGAAATCTCATGGTGGACGCATCAAAATATCATATCAAGAGAAACCGGGTTTTCAAACAATACATAGTTTCTTGAAAATACCCCCACGGTTCTCAAATCCATAAATCACATGAAATCCATATCTCAATGCGTAAAATCCATATAAAACTGATATATGCAACATAAAACATCAATATGAGCATATAAAGGGAAAACCGCTCTTTTAAATGAATCCAGCTTTAAAAATGTATCTTGCGGTTCCCAAATCCTCCGAAAACAAGTGCAGCATCATATGAAGTGTAAATGTAACCGTAGCAAGGTATAAGTATCTACATGTAATCAAGTATGTATGATGCATTTCATAAGTGCAATGGCACAATAGTCAACATCTCAATATCACATGTCAATGCAATACCACCTAGGGGTATATGCAACTGTAGCGAGATATGTGGGTGTACATGTTAGTATGTATGCATGATGTACATGTAGCTGTAGCAAAGTATGTGGGTGTACATGTTAATGTATCATGCAACCTAACATAGTGATATGAACATGGCAGTATATCATAGCATGATATAGCAATTCTACTGTGTAAGTGACATAGCAATTATTGATGAAGAAGTGTGTGTGCCGGTAATCTGTGTAAGTGTAACATACGCATCATCGATAATGGTGTAGTGTACCAGCACAGGTATAAGAAATGCAAATGAGAATAGCATGAATGCAGCATAATGCATATAATGAATCAAATTCTATGAGGTATACATATCAACAAGACCGAGTCGGTGAATCTATCAATCGGCATCCATCCTCACAACATCACGTACGGTACAATCCATCGTACGACATCCTCTAATCAAGGGTATGGATAAATCAACAGGTAAAAGTCATCACGTACGGTAATCTAACGTACAGCGGTATTAACAAATAGGGATTCTATCAACCTATACAACATCGGGGTACGGATCTAAGTCTCGTATGGCATATCACTCATTATGCAATTATTATCCATAAAAATATATACACCTATCTCTCAGGTCATATCCATGTCAATCTCGTATCAGGGGACCTATAAAGGTATCAACAATCACGTATCGACTCGAATCCATATAATGACATATCACACTAAGTCATCATATCACATTGTATACTCGTTCATCACATTAATATCTCACATCACAATTAAAGAACATCACACTTGTCCTCTTCCGAAATCGTACTTATCATGATTCACTTATCATTTCATGTTCTCCTAAACCAATATGTTCACTATTGTTCACTTCTATCATATTATCTAGCAAAACCTACAATCACATCAGTCGCATCTCATTATCAGGATATAATAATCAAACGATCTTTCAATCCAATATTTGCGGAGGTGCTATACGCCATCCACCCGACTTCCCCGGTAGATATAAATCTACTCACCTGCTAAACTCCTCGCTTAGCCGTAGTCGATATGCTTCGTCGTCTCGGAATCCACACGAAGGTACCTACAATCAATACGAATTCGCAACGCTATTAACATCAAATTCCGAAATCCAAAACGGCACACGGTGTGCTCATAGGTTAGAACGTATAGCCTACACATGCAAAACAATCAACTACACTTGTCGTTGACGTACAAACATCCAACGACCAGGTACAACATCCAAAACTCAAAACCAAGAATCCAAATATCGTAAACATAGCCGAAACCCTAAATAGGGTCGCTATACATGAAAACTGCCACATTAAAAACCCAATAATACCAATACGCATTTACAAACACAATAAATATCGTAGGTATTAATATTTAGGTCATCTCCATTTTCATTTAAAACCCACGTCAAATTTTACTGAAAACCTAGTAAGTCGTTGTATCATTTTATCTCAATTTAGCACAAGTCTAGAAATTTAACAATTCTAGCGATCGCAAATATCGCCAATAAGCATAACTAAGTTATCTAAACCATATCCATATTTTTAATATTTCCCAAAAATGAGTTAGAAAAACCTAGTTTGCGATTAAGCTTAAAAAGACGATTAGGAAAAATAACAATTATCATTTTCACAATATACTTATCTTTTCCAAGTCTACACATCTTGCTTAACAACATAAACACATCAAAACCCTAACTTGATTTCATAATAATTAACAAGAATTAATTACACATGAACTTTAAAGCTATAATTAGCACTTAATTAAGCAAGCTTAAGAATTAAGCAACAATTTAAAAGATTAGGGTCATGATTTATACCTCATAAACAAGATCTCAATTTTTGCAACATCACCAAAATTAACCCTCCAAAATGATGCTTTTCTTGAAGATCCATGCTAGTTTAGGCTTAAGGAAAAATGGGTATGAATTTAATTTAGAGTTTGTGTGAATATTTCATGATTTTTAGTGATTTATTTGAGCTTGGACAATTGAAAAAGTGGTGAGGAGATTCAAAGGGCAGCAATGGGGGGTGCTCGGCCAAGGAAAGGAAATGGTGAAGGCTAAGGAATTGTGTAGAAAAATCTAGTCTAAAAACACCAATTAATGCTAATAAATGTCATTTAAGTCTTATGCCACCTTTTTCCTTCTTTTCTTTTCTTTTTAAATAAAAAACCTTTTGCACAAAGTAAAAATCTAGATATTTGAGGAGATGCTTCCAAACTCAATCTAGTAATAAGATTAGCAATAATTCTCATTAGAAGTAATTACCACAATTTACGTGTATAATTTACCATTTAAAATAATATTTAATTAGGGAAAAATTCTATTTGAAACAAAACATCCCATATACCCCCAAAGCTTTCACACTAGCTTTATTTTAGCTAAACTAGATGCCGGCAAGTTTATACGGACGTTTGATCCCTATCGGGTTAAAACGGAAAATACCGACTATTTTACCCTAAAACGGAAAAATTCGCATAACGATTTCTAAAACGTTACACTTAAATTGTATACTTGGCATCCAATATCCCGGACGATAAGAACCGTTTTATATATTTCAGTGTACTTGGTACGATACACGAACCGATACGGATAAGTGGAGAAATAATCTCGGGACTTGGAAAGATGAATATGAATTGACCAGTATGAACACACTTTGATTTTACGGTCAGGACGATCTATTTATCTTTCCGAACCAAGCGTTTCAAGTATACTACTCACAGTGTTTGAAGCATCCGGGATAGAGTGTCGTATGCCGTTGGAAACCCAAGGATGTTTACGATGTCCCAGAATTCGAGGACAACGATGAGGATAAAGAAGAGAGAAGACTTAGAGTGCTCCGACCGTCTGTTTCAAAAGACGGATTGTTTTTGGCTAATCATGAAGTTACGTGCGTTAGAAATGATATCAATGATGAAATCTAAGTAGATATGTCTAATGCGTCCACGAAACGAAAAAGTTTATCAGTAATATTATATTATTACTTCATATTTTACGATCTATACATATATAGCAGGCATATGTAATGATTGTCTAATGCGTTCACGAACCGTTTTATCTAAATTTGATGACGATGACGGGAGCAGTAAGGGGCGACAGGAGCTCTAGCCATAGCACCGGCAGAGGCAGAGCGGTTCTGCCGCCCGGAGAGCTACGTAAGGAGCTTCAGAGGGCCGGTCTTGCGCCCCGATCAGAGACCCCTTCGGATGTCTCCTTCCATGTGGACTTTGCCACACCTCCAGGTATATTAGACGCATATTCATTTTGAATGTAATATTATAGATATACATGCATATTCATATCCAAATTACTTATATAGTCAATGTTTGATTGTCTAGCTGTTGGTGGTGCGTCCACATCAGGGACAGAGGCCACTCCCGCACCTCCAAGTATGTTTATATATCATATAGTGTATGTATATTGATTTAGAATACTATATCATAAATATACATATATTCTTTTTGCTCTTACGTACTTACATCTCGAGTAGAGACCATCACCGCACCTGCGGGTATGTTTATATATCCTATAGTGTATACATATTGATTTAGAATGTTATTTTATTGATATACAAATTCTTTTTGTAATTACTTATATAGTCAATATTTGATTGTTTAATTATAGGTGGTGCGTCCACGTCTGGTGCAGGGGCCACTCCCGTCACATCCATACCCTCCGCTCAGTCTGCAGGTTTGTATGAATAAATATAAAATATTTATTCATTTTACATATCTTTTAAGAATAAACATGAACTTCATGCAATTTTATCGATATTTATTTTCTAGTTGGAGATGCGTCCACGTCCGGGTCACCGGCCGTTCCTCACCGAAGGAACTATCGTCCCGCTCGTGTTGCTGCCCAGGCCCAGGCTCGTGATTCTATCGCCGGAGGTATATATCACACTTCAATTTTCGTTAAACCTTGATTTCTTAATACTATTTTGTCTTAATATTGATTGTCTTGATATTTCTTGTAGATGCAGGGCATCCCACACCCGAGAGGGGGACTCGAGGCCCGAATCAGTCCTATAGGCTGAGGCCCGACAGAGCTAGGGGGAGGCAGCATTCACCCTCTTCTTTACCCCTGATTATCGCTATACAGGCGATTATGCCGAGAGGTTCGGCCGGTATATGGGGGATGAGAGCCACCTCGTGAAGAAGTATCCACTTCACGTTGAGTGGGGCGACCAGCACCGGCGCTCATTTGCCCTCTTCTGGGATCAGGCTCAGATATTAATATATAGTTTCATTTGAATTACCCAATATATTTATTATTATTTAACACTTGCAATTTAATAACATTGTTTTTTTTTGTATTTGCAGCTGGATTACGACTTTCAGCCTGTACCCGACCCTGATCACCCTGAGAGAGTGCTCGATCTTTACGCTCTGTACCATGGCCTAATGAAGAACATGCAATCAAAGGTCCGATACAATAGGAACGAGCTGAAGATCGACTGCTATTCCTTGTGGATGGCGACCCCCCGAGACAGAGAGAGCGGCTCTCCTACATACTCCGGCCTTTACGAGAGTCGACGTAGATACATGATCTCTCTTGCGCCAATATTTTGACTCTCAGCGCAAACAGGTTTGTATTTTAAATGTAATTCATTGTTTAGTATATAATTTATTTTTTTTGTGTTGCTTAATTAGAAAACTAAATCTGAATGTGTTGTGCAGAAATAGGCCGATCAAAATAAAGAGAATAGAAAATCGGTGAAGAATGGTCATTTCACGACCCGAAATTGGCACGTGACGGCCCTAATACTACGCAACGTCTACAGGCGTAACGTAGTAAAAGAAAGCCAAAACAAAGAAATCTAAACCATTAAAAGACAAGAAAGGATAAGAAACATTGTTTAAACCTTTAAAAAATCTCAAGTATAAATTATTTAAGTCCAATTTTCTTTCTTGAAAATTTCGGCAGCACCTCCTTTATAAAAACCAACCCCAAAAATGGGTACAACATAAATATAAAGTAAAGCATCCCCAACGGGAGCAAATCCACGCCCAAAGACGGAAAACAACCACCACAACAAATATACGACGCCGTAGCGAAGAAATAGAAGACGATAGAAAGGAAACTGTATAAAAGACAATAAATCCAACATAATAAACAACATCGTCCTCACCAAGTCTCTAAGTCAATATGAAAATAGTAGATGGAGAGTACAGGGATACAACGAATATACAATACAATGAATAACCACAAAACCCACCTAAGCAAACTGCACACTGTGAGCTGATGCGGTATCCGTAGCAAAAGATGATAAGATGTGTGATAATAGCCTGCCTCTGACTATCCTGAGGAACACCTGCAAACACTGTGGCACAACGGGGGTGAGTTGCCAACTCGTGAATAGTAAATAACATATGCAGGTAATCGCAAGTATGCACGTAAAGCGTGAATCTAAGATATGCAATTAATAGTAATAACATGTCATATGAATGCAATAATCATGAAAGGTAGTGTAGCAGGTACAACTAATACATGAAGCAATGCATATAAATAAAGGTATGTAAATGCAACAGTCATGTAAGGTACTCTAACAGGTACTACTAATACATGAAGCATTGCATAAACAATAAATGTGAAGTATGGAATGAAATATGTCATTTCCACGGAATCCTAATATCGTGGTAGGATCGCAATCCATCAAGACAAATCCAAATCCCAATTCCTCAAATCAGCCTCCAAATTGGCTCTCATATCATCTAAGTATCACATCTCCTCAATTGCACAATATCAAGTATATCTCATATATCCCGAATGTACAACCTCAAGTATATCTCATGTATATCGAATGTACAATCATCAAGTATATCTCGTATATATCGAATGTACAAAATCAAGTGGATCTCACATATCTCGTATGTACAATATTAAGTATATCTCACATATCTCGAATGTACAACAGCAAGTAGATCTCATATATCTCGAATGTACAATATCAAGTAGATCTCACATATCTATCCAGTATCCAATCTCAAATGAATCTCTTATATCCCGAATCAAATCTCCAGCAAAATTCTAACATCCTAAATATAATAACATAAATAAATATGATGAGGTCAATACACATATATTAGCGTCCCATTCCACTAATATTGGTGTAAGGGTATATATAACAGCGGCTCAATCCCCTGTTATATATACAAAGGAGTAATTAGAAATATCATGAAACCAATGTGTCAAGCATCGACACAGAAATGCTGATTTATCAGATGCTGTCACCACGACTGGCCCCCTGATAGGTACGTATCATACGCTATCCCGAGAGCTCGAGTGCCTAGCTCTGACCCTCGCCTCTCGACGTATCCATACGCACATGACTCCCGTCGGTATCCACTCGATAGCCGCTGAGTCATTGGTACTGTCACCGGAAAGTATGGTTCCCCTAAGCCTCATCGCCTAGCACCGCGACATCGTTCTTGCTTCGGGGTACCCCCGGGCCCCACCATGTACCCACAGACGGTGCCTCCTCACTCCTCGAATCGGGCATATATCAGAACCGATAAATCTCATGGTGGCTGCGGAAATATCAATATCAAGGAAACCGGGTCCTTCAAATAATGCATAATTTCATGAACTACCACGGTCCCCAAATCCAGAAAATATCATGAAAAATCCATATAACAATGCGAAAATCCATGAATATAATATGTGCGCCATATCTGAAATGCAAGCATATAAAGGAAAAACCGCTAATTAACTGCATCAAGTTAATACAAATATCATGCGGCTCATATTTATCCACTTCTAAATAACATCAAGTGAAGGTAAATATGTAGCTAAAACCAGATGTATGTATAATCAATACGGTATAGCAAGATAATGTATCTACTTATAAGCAATGATATAGTATACCCCCTGGGTATAAGAACAGTATGTGCAAGGTATACCTGTAGCTATGACAGGGAGTGTGTATGTACCTATCACTAATGGTACAATACTCTATAGGAACACAGGTATGCTAAATGCCATATATGATAAGCAGTATGAATCAATGTCACAATGTCCCTAACCAAGCAATATAACATCTATAAGTGGTTTGTGTGTGACATGGCAATTATTGACGGTGTGTGTAGCATATAATCAGTGCTCGTGCAACATGAATCGTCAATAATATGTGCAGTGTCCTACTACTACTAGTCCAGGCACAACTATATCTAAGTAATAGGGTAAAGGCGCAATTCTAACAATAATGTAGAATATGCGACAAGTAATAAAATCTCTAGCCCTGACGCATAACGCCATACGGGCGATTCTCCTGTAGATGTTAAATCTACTCACCAACACTCCAAGCTAGGTGAAGCCTACCACCTATTTTCCCCTTGTCGTAGCGTCCGAAGTCCCCGCTTGCGAACCTAAAATTTCACAAACACATCACATAAGCATATATTCTATATCGACGAAAAGGCATCGAAACGCAAGAATAACGCCCTGAAAATTACACTGCGTGCTTAACGCATCTAACGCGCACGACATCGGCCAAAAATCCTAACTAGGGTCGCCAAACTACGAAACACCTAGTCTTGATTCCAATCGTCCCGATCGCGCAATCAAAACACAATAATAAACGCGGAGTCAAAATAAATAATGTCGCAACGTCAAAAAAAACCCACGCCTAAAAGTTACCGAAATCTACTAAGTAGTACTTATTTTTATAGCACAAAACTACGAGTTTTATCAAAACTATAATTTACAAACATCTTCAAATAGCAAGGTTAAACCATTTAAACCATTTCTATATTTTTAAACTTGCTTAATTAAGTTTTAGCAAAAACCTAGTAAGCAAAAACCCTTAATTAGACAAAGTAGTAATTAACAAAAATTAGCATTTTCTAGTAGGTTAAGCTTCTCCAAAACACAAATTAACACTTCAAATAAATTCTTTCACCATAAAAATCTAGATATTTAAAAAGAAGGTTCTAAAATAATTGTGGTGATGATTTCCAAGAATTTTCATTTAGAAGAAATTTCCCGTTTACGTGCACCAAACACCGCTTAAAATAATATTTTATTTGGGAAAAATCTATCTGAACCAAAACCTCCTAAATACTCCCAAAGTTCGCGCACAAGCTTTATTTTAGCTAAAAGAACTGCCGGTAAGCTTATACGGACGTTTGATCAAAATCGGGTTAAAACGGGAAAAACCGACAATTTTGCCCTAAAACGGAAAAATTCGCAAAACGATTTCTGAAACGTTACAATCTTCCCCTCTTAAAAAAATTCGGTCCCCGAATTAAAATTCATCTACGCGTACCTTCAAGAAGAGTATAAAACTCCCAATTCTCACTCCCAACCTACCAAGTGATCATCTCACTATACGGCTACGTCCAAGAAAACTCTCCACAGATAGCAAGACCCTTGACCGAAGTTTCTCTACCTGCCGGGCCATTAACACAATTGGCTGCTGGTGAACGAAAGATCATGTCCAAGCTAAATGGTCTGGTGTTGAATCATGTGAGAAAGGTCATGAAGGTAATTGCAAAGTATCGACACAAGGAATACGGGGTGAATACTCAAAAATCTGGGCGGAAGAGCCAAATTAAAAGCAACAGAACTAACTCACTTTAAGGATCTCGAAAGGACCTACAATTCTGGTAAGCTTCCCAAAACTCAACACGTCCTTCATCGGAAAAATCCGTAGGAATACATGATCTCCTACAGCGAACTCGAGCCTGCGATCACCATGGTCGGCATAAGACCTCTGTCCGCACAGGACTGTCATCATCCTCACCTGAAACAGCTGGATCATTTCCGAAGTCTCTAGACTAGCTGGGGTCCAAAAATCCTACTACGCCGAGTCATAAAAACAGACTGGAGATCGACACCACCTAACAAACAAAACTTAAAGGTTGCCAATTGGAATGTCTCCTAATAACTGCTATCGAAGGAAAATCCGAACAATGGCAAGTGACGATCCCAACTGCCAACAACAATTAAAACGTACGCACAAGCATATCCTCCAGAGTCGGTATAGCCCGCTCTCACAAAACCATCATCCTACGGATGGAAAAACGGAGCTAAAGCTCAACCAGTACGCAAGGCTTCCTGAAGCTCCTGCCCAAGACGGCAAGCGAACAGGGTGCCTTCATTGGATACGACCCTCGAAGGAACTCCATGCAACCCACAAACTTAACAAAGAACAACTGAGCAGACTGAGAAAAACCGGACAACAAGCATCCGAATGGAGTCACACCCTGACTAAACCTGGGTAGACACCATAACGAATTTCATGGAGATCTGTTCCTATTCCCACTTCGGAACAGTTAAAGATTGCAACTCTCCAGCCGGTCTCAGATGCTCAACCAAAATACACAACAAGACAAACACCTTGAAACGAAACCTGAAATTTCTCTTTACATTCCTACCCACCCGTAACTATCTCACAAGTCACATCAATGTTGGTGGAACTTGAATGAATACAGAGAATTGACAGATATGCCAGCTCTAGGAATTCACGTCTCTACCCGATAATATCAGGTACACAACGCATTCCTAACTTAGCACACCCTTGTCACAAATCCAGGACTCCGAATCATTACCCAGCCGAGTATGCTCAAGTATCTCTAACGAATGAGCATCGGTAGGCAGTGCCTCACGAAAGCGATTAAGGACAAGTGGTCGGGCGCGGACATGAGTAAGCTGTCCCCTCAGTAGAGGCGAACTGAAGCTATACTCAACTGTCACACAAGAACTGTAAATCTGCGGAGGACTATCACAACAATCAAATCCGCTGCAGGAAGATGCACATTAAGTTCTGGTGGTCCGTGAAAAATCTGACACGACTCTCAAACCAGTAGTGTCTCCAAATCTCCAACGCAAAAACCACCACGGCCATCTCTAGATCATGAGTGGAATATCCTGCTAGTACTTCCTCCAACTGTCGGGAAGCAAAAGCGATAACTCTATAGTGCTACCTCAGCAAACAATCGAGCCCACTCAAGAAACATTACAGTTAAACCACAAAGTCGCCCGAACCAGAAAGTAAATAAAGAACTGATGCAGTTGTTAATCGAATCTTCAACTGCCGAAAACTCCGCACACATGCCTCAGTCCAAGGAAAGAAACCTCCACTTCGGTCAATTTAGTCGACTGTGCAGCACTACACTAACGATTCTGCACGAAATGGCGGTAGAAACCTGCTAAGCCCAAAATCTGCGGACCTTTGTCCGTACACAAGCCTGGGCCAAAGCTGTACGACCTCGATCTTCCTCGGGACCATACGAAAACCGTCTCCCGCAACTACAAGACCTAGGAGTCAACACAAACAAGCCTGAAGGAACACTCCGAGAATCTAGCAACAGCTGGGGCTCTCCCAATGTCTGCAAAACAAATCCTCAAGTGCTACTCCTGTTCCTCACGACACATTGAATAGACCAGAATGTCGTCAATAACACAACAATAACTGGTCGAGGAATGGCCTGAAGAAATCTGGTGTATCATGTCTACGAATGCTGCTAGGGCATCAGTGAATCCAATGACTCACCAAAACACACAAAGCCCATAGCACGTACAAGGTAGTCTTCGGAATGCCATCACTCCGAACCCGCAACAATGATGACCTGATCCCAACCACTTAGAAAAAGTCTCGCACTTAGGAGCCGATCGAAGAAATTGTCAATACGAGGTAAATGATACCTATCTGCACCGTAAGTCGGTTCAATTGACGATCTATCAATACACAACCTCAACTGCCGTCCTTCTCCTTGACGAACAGAAATAGGAGCTCCTCAAGACGAAACACTCAGACGCACAAACCCCCCAACAAACAACTCTGCCGCTGATCCTTAAGCTCCCTAAGCTCCGCCGGCTCATCTGGAACAACGTCGGAAAACTCTCGCACGATAAGAACCCGGTCCAACAAACCCACTATGGATCCGGTATCATGAATGAACGCAAAGAATCTTCGACATCCTCTCCTCAAAAGCCGACTAGCGAAAAAGGATGAATTCGAGCTGTGAGAGGCGACACCACTGTCCCCCTGCACAACAAGAACTGACTTGCCGGGAAAACAAACCTGACTGTTTCCTCGCGGTAGTCCACAGACGCCTAGCACGTAGCTAACTAGTCCGTGCCCAGGAGAACGTCAAATCCAACATCTCTAGAAGGATCAAGTGACGGATGAATCTCCTAACCGATTGGCATACGACTGAAATACGTGTCGCGCAACAAAAGAATCGCTGACAGAAGTTAACACAATAAACGGCTGATCTAGCTAACACGAATCCCCTCGTCCCAAACCTCTGCTACTCCCGCAACGGTCACGAAAGCTGTCTCGACGACTAAGTCTCTGTCTCTGAGCTGATACCCCGGTACGAGTCCTCCACGGTTCCGGAACTCCCGAAGTCTCTGGAATACGTGTCTCGTCAACTAGGGCTGCATCCACTGGTGTTATGTAAGTGACGGAAAGCTGTGTGCTGATCGCAAGGAACAACTGGGTAACATGGGTGACAACCTCCTGTCGCTGTGCTCAAATGGTCTCCACCAAAGAACTCATCGTCTGGCGCAAGTCCTGCATCTCTGCCACAAGCCTGACGATACTATCGGTCGAAGGCGAAACCGCCTGCACCTGTGCAACGAGCGTTCCATCCTAGTCAGTCCTCGCTCTCCCCGAGTCAATACTGACCTCGGCCCTCGCTGCACCTCACTGAGTCCCCATAGTCGTCGTCGGCAAAGGCTATAAATAGGGATAGGATTTGATATGAACACGAAAATCGAATCACAAGGATATGAATCATCAAGGAAGGAATTTCAAGTAATTGTACTTAGGTCACTTTAGACGGAGTACCGCATCGTGAGTATGCTGCAGACATACACACACTACGTTACTCTGCTTAAGCTACCTACTCCATCATACCAAGGACATCCTACACTCCGTAAGGTAAAAACCTAGCGCTCTGATACCAACTTTGTCACGACCCGAAATTGGCACGTGACGGCCCTAATACTACGCAACGTCTACAGGCGTAACGTAGTAAAAGAAAGCCAAAACCAAGAAATCTAAACCATTAAAAGACAAGAAAGGATAAGAAACATTGTTTAAACCTTTAAAAAATCTCAAGTATAAATTCTTTAAGTCCAATTTTCTTTCTTGAAAATTTCGGCAGCACCACCTTTATAAAAACCAATCTCAAAAATAGGTACAACATAAATATAAAGTAAAGCATCCCCAACGGGAGCAAATCCACGCCCAAAGACGGAAAACAACCACCACAACAAATATACGACGCCGTAGCGAAGAAATAGAAGACGATAGAAAGGAAACTGTATAAAAGACAATAAATCCAACATAATAAACAACATCGTCCTCACCAAGTCTCTAAGTCAATATGAAAATAGTAGATGGAGAGTACAGGGATACAACGAATATACAATACAACGAATAACCACAAAACCCACCTAAGCAAACTGCACACTGTGAGCTGATGCGGTATCCGTAGCAAAAGATGATAAGATGTGTGATAATAGCCTGCCTCTGACTATCCTGAGGAACAACTGCAAACACCGTGGCACAACAGGGGTGAGTTGCCAACTCGTGAATAGTAAATAACATATGCAGATAATCGCAAGTATGCACGTAAAGCGTGAATCTAAGATATGCAATTAACAGTAATAACATGTCATATGAATGCAATAATCATGAAAGGTACACTAGCAGGTACAACTAATACATGAAGCAATGCATATAAATAAAGGTATGTAAATGCAACAGTCATGTAAGGTACTCTAACAGGTACTACTAATACATGAAGCAGTGTATAAACAATAAATGTGAAGTATGGAATGAAATATGTCATTTCCACGGAATCCTAACATCGTGGTAGGATCACAATCCATCAAGACAAATCCAAATCCCAATTCCTCAAATCAGCCTCCAAATTGGCTCTCATATCATCTAAGTATCACATCTCCTCATTTGCACAATATCAAGTATATCTCATATATCCCGAATGTACAACCTCAAGTATATCTCATATATATCGAATGTACAATCATCAAGTATATCTCGTATATATCGAATGTACAAAATCAAGTGGATCTCACATATCTCGTATGTACAATATTAAGTATATCTCACATATCTCGAATGTACAACAGCAAGTAGATCTCATATATCTCGAATGTACAATATCAAGTAGATCTCACATATCTATCCAGTATCCAATCTCAAATGAATCTCTTATATCCCGAATCAAATCTCCAGCAAAATTCTAACATCCTAAATATAATGACATAAATAAATATGATGAGGTCAATACACATATATTAGCGTCCCATTCCACTAATATTGGTGTAAGAGTATATATAACAGCGGCTCAATCCCCTGTTATATATACAAAGGAGTAATTAGAAATATCATGAAACCAATGTGCCAAACATCGACACAGAAATGCTGATCTATCAGGTGCTGTCACCACGACTGGCCCCTGTTCACACCAGAATATTGCATTATTATATTCCCCATTCTTATTCTTTTTATAAATAAATAGGTACTTTTGACGCATGTCTGCTACATGTTACAGGTTACAGGTTCTTGGACAGAAAACAGTGAAAACGATGTAAAAACGATGAAAAAGTGGACTTTGACCAACAAACAGAAGACTCTTGATCAAGCCGACATAAGGAACAATTCACAAAGCAAGATTCAAGATATCGACTCAAAGCAAACGGGTAGAAGTCCACTACAAATTATTCACTGAAGATCTGGAACCAAACTAGAAGCCCAAATGGAAAAAGATATATAGAAATAAGAAGCCCAAGCCAACAGAAATCAGCCCAGGAAAACTCATGGCCCAACTCCATCTTTTGGCTGCGGAACCGCGGCCAAACCAGGCCTCGGGCCGCGGTTCCGCGGCGGTCCTGGGTGATCAGATGAAATGATTTTTACCAAAATGTAGCGGCGGCTTTGACTAGTCAACTTAGGGCTATTTTTGTAATTTTAGACATGCGGATCAAAATGTAACCTAGGGTTTCCTATTCTTTATAAATAGGAACTCTAATCATTGTAATTCTTCATGCATCCCTTTAATGAATAAAATTTAGAAATCTTTTGAAGAGCATCGGTGTTTCTTCTCCATTCAGAAATTCAGATCTGACAACCCTGCATGGATGATTGGAGGGATGCATTTGTAAGTAGTTTTATTTAATTGCCCTAGTTTAGATTTTAATTCCTTGCCTAGCAAGAATAGATCTAGATAATTAGTATAGATTAATTAGGTTTTTAGATTTAATAATTAATCCGAACACCCTTCGGAATTAACTCGTAAGCGCGAATCGGAAATTCACAACATCCCTGTGGACCGACCCGTACTCACCGGCTAGCTTCATGCGACGCCGTTCTTGATTGCGGTTACAAATATTTTTGATCTATCTTTTAAAAAGCGCAAGCACGCTAAATCATCCAATCAAATGGCGCCGTTGCCGGGGAAGGCGTAGAATTTTCTTTTCGCAATTTCGGGTTAATCATAAAATTTAAAAAAAAAATCATAAAAATCTGAAAAAATCAAAAAATATATAAAAATATATATAATTTGTTATTTTTGGAAGGGATACTTTGTGGTTGAATTTTTGCAGGATATACAAATTCGGATCTGGAGATTTCCAGAAAGCAAAACAGAAAACGGGATATCGGAACAGAAGGGATATTAAACAACAGAACAGTGCAAAAATTTTGGAGCAGTGAACCCCCATACCACCGCGATTCCGCGGCCAAAACCCACATTAGGCCGCGGAAACGCGGCCGTCTTGACGAATCATCGCACTGGAAAATTTTTGGGGAACCGATCCTCTGAAATAACCGCGGAAACGCGGTCTGAAGGGCCATAGTGCGGCGGAAACGCGGTGGGCCTGGTGCCTCTTCGTGTGAAATTTGCACTGTAAGTTTCCTCTCTCTCTCCTCTGTAATTTTTGAAATATATTTTCTGGAAATTCCTGCAAGATTCTGTGAGCTATAAAATATATTGCCTTCCATATAACAAGTCTTGTGCAGGATTTTTGGGCCCCGCTTGAACTAAATTGATTGCAAGAAATATTTTGTTGTTGCATATCTTTTCTCGAATATCTTTTCGCAACATTTTTTTCCAAATAAAGATTCTTATGATATGCTTCAAATAATAACCAATTGCAAGTAATATTTTGATGTTGCATATCTTTTCTATAAAATATTTTGCTGTTGCATATCTTTTCTCTAAAAATCTTTTTGCAACAAAATTTTTCCAAATAAAGAGAAAGAAAAAAATTAATGAAAAATGAAAATAAAAAGGACAAATATTTTATAGAACTTGCAAAATTTTTTAGCCCCAAATAAATCCTTGCACCATCCAACCTTCCTTCTTATCACCTTTCTTCTTCTAACATGGGTACCCCACATAAAAAATCATTAGCCGAACTTTGGTATCCCGAACCTAATTTTGCGTCATATGTCAATATGTTCGGTCAATTTAAAAACGATCCCTCCATGCCTAAAAAATCTCTGAAAGATCACATAGAGGAGTCTAGGAGAAACAGTTTGACTTTTCAACCCACTTTGTGTCAACCTAGTCAACCTTTACCATCTACATATGTTGACACCACTTTTTCAAGTCCTGCTGTAACTCCTAGGCCGATGTCCATTGCTGAGCATATTGCTCAATCTCGCAGTCGATCTTTCACCCCTCTCTACTCATCTAGTTCTAGGGATCCGCACGATTATTCACCTTTTTATCCATATGTTGACCCTACCCCTACCCAACCACCCACTTCCTACCAGTCATACCCAACCTTCCCACCTTCACTAGACACTGTTTCGACACAGCCATTAGGGAGTTTCACATATCCAACCAATTTTGAATCTTTTACTGAAACCCTCTCACCACCTAAGTCTAGTTTGGAAGAGGCGTTGGAGGCGTATATCGCAGCAACAAACAAAATGGTTAGGAATGTGGAAGCGTCCGTGGCCACCCTTATGCAACCTAGTGAACCGGTAGCTAGTGTCCCGCTAGCTCCAAATTTTTCAATGTATGAGGCGGCAGTTGGACAGAGTGAGAATGAGAGAGGATTTTCAAATCAAACCTACCCTTACCCAATTCAAGCCCACAACTCCTGTTTGCCATCGATTGCCCTAAATAGTTCACCTGTTGAAAATAAAAATGAGTTGTGTGATTTTGTAGTGTTTGATTTTCCAGATTGTGAGGAACCCCTTTCGAGTGAAACCGCACCTAATCCTTTCGATCTTTACACCTCCACTCTAGAACCTAAATCGATAGATATCCATGCTTTTGATGAGGTGTCTAAAGAAATTGATTTTCACTTGATTGAGAATATAGACGCCGGGAATATTTCGGATGATGCACCTGTCGATTTGCTTGAGATTTTATGTTCAAATCATCATCCTGAGTTATTAAATGTTTCTCCCGAATCTCATATGCGTCTAGACTTTGATGATAATGGCATGGATGAGTTGAATATTGAGGATAGTATTGAGGAGAGTCTTGAGGATAATATTGAGGTTGAATCATTTTTGTTTAATGTGTCTGATTTTCCAATTCATCCTCCTGAACCTTTGACTGTTATATCACCCTCGCTCATTCCCATCGTTCCTACCCCGCTTGAAGACTGTGAGCTTGAAACCTTTTCCTTTGAATCTGACACAATTCTCACAGTCGATAAAACCTACGAGTGTTTCACTTTTTCGGACGATGTTGATGACTCACCGCCCGAGTTTGAGTCCTTTACATTTTCAGATGAGCCATCAGACTCGGTTGATTATAGTAGTTTCGAACCATTAATGGAATCTTTCAAGTTCGAAACAGTTTACTACGGTGAGAAAGATACTATCCCTACTTCACTCCCTTTCGTCCTTCCTATTGTTCCGACCGTGCAAGTGACCGTCACGCTTTCATCTCCTATACCAAGTTCGGCATATCCATGTTTTCTTGCGAATCTTGGGGGATTTGATCCCATTTCCCGACGAGTTGGTAGGTTAGCGCAATCGCTTTTAACACATCGGTCATCACAAATTGCGCTAATTTATTCACTCAATTTACACCCTCAAGATCGCACTCCACTTCCTTCTTCTTTCCGTCTTTCTTCTCCCCCACCGAGACCATATTCTACCATTCTTCTTTCCACACGGTCTCGCGTGCTTTTCATATCTTTTCTTTCCATCCCATTCTTGCACCAACTCTACCGTTACCATGATAAGATTTTTGAATGGTTGGTGCTAACTTTTGGCTTGTGCAAGGCCAAGCTTAAGTTTGGGGGAATCTTTGTATATATGTATATATATTTTTGTTTTCTTTTTCTATAAAAAATAAAAAAAAATTCAAAACATTAAAAATATAAAAAAAAATTATAAATAAATAAACAGGGGAGTGCCGGTATTTTGACCCTCTTGGTTTAGCATGACAGTGAGGACACTATCAAGTTCAAGTTTGGGGGTATGCTCGGTACGTCTTCTTCCTTCGCATTCATTTGTACATATTTTTGCATTTGCATGCTTATTTGAAAACCCATAAAAATTTGAAAATTTTCAAAAATTATAAAAATTATTGTATTCAATTTTGGCCAATTGACTAGAGTTTGACAAATAGGTCAACTGGCTAGAAACAACTAGATCTTAGACTTAGTAAATTAAAAACCCTAAAAATAACATTCCTTAAAGTTTAACGGTAGAAAGTATATGCCTTGTAGTTTACTTAGAAATAGGCAAATTTTGGGATCACTTCTTGGGCTAAGTCTAAACAAGGGAAGAGTATTGATGTTCTTATTAGAGTATAAGTTTGAAAAATAGTTCCTAGCTTAAGTCCAGATTCTGAAAACGTATACCCTACAATTTGCACAATCACGCATCTTGAAACTTGGAATAGTAGAAGAGACCTTGAAATGCTCTTGTCTAAAGTCCTTAGTATGATGAAAATGAAAAAATATATAAGTGTGAATAAAGAATAAAAAAATGGACACTGGTTTTTGTGATTACTTAAGGCTGCAAAAAAGAAAAAGAAAAATATTTAGCGAGGGTGCTTCATCACCTAGTGCCTTAGACCAACTGGTTTGGGAGTCACTGCTAAAGCCTTGGGTATTGCAAAACTAGGAAGTACGCTTTAAAGTGCTAACGCATCTTGTAATCGGTTGTTGGTACCTCAAGAAGTATTAACGGTCGCATGAAGGATGTGTAAGCGGAATTCAATTAAAAGTTCACCAATTAATAAGTGCTTTGGACAATGGACGAGAGTACGATTGCTTGATTTGAATTTCCAAGTGTAGGGGTGATATTTACACACACGTGGGGATATGTGATTGGAGTTTAGATAAGTGAGAGGAATGAAGAATAGAACTTGTATCTCTAGTAGAGTTGATAGAAATTCCTAAGTGGAGATGGAACTTTAGAAGGAAAACTTAAGAGATGCCGAAAGCTAAGTAATTCTATAGAACATATATAATCTTAAGTTAAATGATGAGGAAGTGTGAAGAATATGGGTGGATAATTTGCGGGTCGACGATAATAGAATTCCTTGTTAGAAAACCTAATTGGAAAACAAAAGTCGAAAAACCAAATTGATAGGATTTTGTGGGTGTAATCCGCTGAAAACCCTCAGGAGACAACACTCCTCCTACTAGGGACACCTAGAGATTTAACGGCTTGTTGCACGAGCTTAGTGCAATCGCGTTCCCCTGCGAAAGTGCGGCTAGGTTAGATTTTTATCGAGAATAAAATAATAAGTTTGCTCGAGGACGAGCAAAAGATAAGTTTGGGGGTATTTGTTCACACCAGAATATTGCATTATTATATTCCCCATTCTTATTCTTTTTATAAATAAATAGGTACTTTTGACGCATGTTTGCTACATGTTACAGGTTACATGTTCTTGGACAGAAAACAGTGAAAACGATGTAAAAACGATGAAAAAGTGGACTTTGACCAACAAACAGAAGACTCTTGATCAAGCCGACATAAGGAACAATTCACAAAGCAAGATTCAAGATATCGACTCAAAGCAAACGGGTAGAAGTCCACTACAAATTGTTCACTGAAGATCTGGAACCAACCTAGAAGCCCAAATGGAAAAAGATATATAGAAATAAGAAGCCCAAGCCAACAGAAATCAGCCCAGGAAAACTCATGGCCCAACTCCATCTTTTGGCTGCGGAACCGCGGCCAAACCAGGCCTCGGGCCGCGGTTCCGCGGCGGTCCTGGGTGATCAGATGAAATGATTTTTACCAAAATGTAGCGGCGGCTTTGACTAGTCAACTTAGGGCTATTTTTGTAATTTTAGACATGCGGATCAAAATGTAACCTAGGGTTTCCTATTCTTTATAAATAGGAACTCTAATCATTGTAATTCTTCATGCCTCCCTTTAATGAATAAAATTTAGAAATCTTTTGGAGAACATCGGTGTTTCTTCTCCATTCAGAAATTCAGATCTGACAACCCTGCATGGATGATTGGAGGGATGCATTTGTAAGTAATTTAATTTCTTGCCTTAGTGTAGATTTAAATTCCTTGCCCTAGATAGATTTAATTTCATGCCCTAGGAACTTGTTTAGAGTTAGCTTTGGGGAAGAATTTTGAAAGATGAGATCTCTCATCCCTTTCTTACCCACCAAATATTTACAATAGGACTCCAAGTATACATGCACATACCGCTCCCTACGGCACTCTATCCCTCGAGGTAGCGGTGATACCATAGTATAAAGGCCCGGGTGTGATGTTTTCCATGGAGGTTAGGGTAAGGATCTCTAAAGGAAGGACAAGAACCTAGAGGAAGGATCACCTTCCCGAACGGATCTAATCCACTTTATTGATAATTACCATAACTCCTCACAGATCTTCATTCGGGTATAGAAAGTGTTGAGGTTTACTTGCATTTCCAAACCATCCCTAAACCTAGCCCTAGCAAGAATAGATATAGATAATTAGTATAGATTAATTAGGTTTTTAGATTTAATAATTAATCCGAACACCCTTCGGAATTAACTCGTAAGCGCGAATCGGAAATTCACAACATCCTTATGGACCGACCCGTACTCACCGGCTAGCTTCATGCGACGCCGTTCTTGATTGCGGTTACAAATATTTTTGATCTATCTTTTAAAAAGCGCAAGCACGCTAAATCATTCAATCAGCCCCCTGATAGGTACGTATCATACGCTATCCCGAGAGCTCGAGTGCCTAGCTCTGACCCTCGCCTCTCGACGTATCCATACGCACATGACTCCCGTCGGTATCCACTCGATAGCCGCTGAGTCATTGGTACTGTCACCGGAAAGTATGGTTTCCCTAAGCCTCATCGCCTAGCACCGCGACATCGTTCTTGCTTCGGGGTACCCCCGGGCCCCACTATGTACCCACAGACGGTGCCTCCTCACTCCTCGAATCGGGCATATATCAGAACCGATAAATCTCATGGTGGCTGCGGAAATATCAATATCAAGGAAACCGGGTCCTTCAAATAATGCATAATTTCATGAACTACCACGGTCCCCAAATCCAGAAAATATCATGAAAAATCCATATAACAATGCGAAAATCCATGAATATAATATGTGCGCCATATCTGAAATGCAAGCATATAAAGGAAAAAACCGATAATTAACTGCATCAAGTTAATACAAATATCATGCAGTTCCTATTTATCCACTTCTAAATAACATCAAGTGAAGGTAAACATGTAGCTAAAACCAGATGTATGTATAATCAATACGGTATAGCAAGATAATGTGTCTACCTATAAGCAATGATATAGTATACCCCGTGGGTATAAGAACAGTATGTGTAAGGTATACCTGTAGCTATGACAGGGAATGTGTATGTACCTATCACTAATGGTACAATACTCTATAGGAACACAGGTATGCTAAATGCCATATATGATAAGCAGTATGAATCAATGTCACAATGTCCATAACCAAGCAATATAACATCTATAAGTGGTTTGTGTGTGACATGGCAATTATTGACGGTGTGTGTAGCATATAATTAGTGCTCGTGCAACATGAATCGTCAATAATATGTGCAGTGTCCTACTACTACTAGTCCATGCACAACTACATCTAAGTAATAGGGTAAAGGCGCAATTCTAATAATAACGTAGAATATGCGACAAGTAATAAAATCTCTAGCCCTGACGCATAACGCCATGCGGGCGATTCCCCTGTAGATATTAAATCTACTCACCAACACTCCAAGCTAGGTGAAGCCCACCACCTGTTTTCCCCTTGTCGTAGCGTCCGAAGTCCGCGCGTACGAACCTAAAATTTCACAAACACATCACATAAGCATATATTTTATATCGACGAAAAGACATCGAAACGCAAGAATAACGCCCTGAAAATTACACTGCGCGCTTAGCGCATCTAACGCGCACGACATCGGCCAAAAATCCTAATTAGGGCCGCCAAACTACGAAACACCTAGTCTAGATTCCGATCGTCCCGATCGAGCAATCCAAACACAATAATAAACGCGGACTCAAAATAAATAACGTCGTAACGTCAAAAAAAATCCACGCCTAAAAGTTACCGAAATCTAGTAAGCAGTACTTATCTTTATAGCACAAAACTACGAGTTTTACCAAAACTATAATTTACAAATATCTTCAAATAGCAAGGTTAAACCATTTAAACCATTTCTATATTTTTAAACTTTCTTAATTAAGCTTTAGCAAAAACCTAGTAAGCAAAAACCCTTAATTAGACAAAATAGTAATTAACAAAAATTAGTATTTTCTACTAGGTTAAGCTTCTCCAAAACAAAAATTAACACTTCAAATAAATCCTTTCACCATAAAAATCTAGATATTTAAAAAGAAGGTTCTAAAATAATTGTGGTGATGATTTCCAAGAATTTTCATTTAGAAGAAATTTCCCGATTTACGTGCCCCAAACACCGCTTAAATAATATTTTATTTGGGAAAAAATATATCTGAACCAAAACCTCCCAAATACTCCCAAAGTTCGCGCACAAGCTTTATTTTAGCTAAAAAAAGTGCGGGTAAGCTTATACGGACGTTTGATCGAAATCGGGTTAAAACGGGAAAAACCGACAATTTTGCCCTAAAACGGAAAAATTCGCAAAACGATTTCTGAAACGTTACAGGTCACCCCACTTATACAGGCGGCTAGAGAAATATTACTCATGCCATAGAGTTATCGGTAAATTACAATAGACCTACTGTGATATAATGTAATATTAAGAGTTATTTTATAATATATATAATTTTTTTGTGAATTGCAGAGAGCTCAGACCCTGGCGTAGGGTGGTACACCGAGCGTGTTGTCCGCGTATCTTGCCGTCCACGGCACCTTGACATATCCTTCCACGGGCGAGTTTCGATTCCCCGACACCGCTACCCAGGAGTATTGCGTAGGTGTTAATATTTATTCTAACAGATTTGAAATTTTTGTTTTGAAAAGTTCAAATTTAAATGATATACTTATATTTTAATGGTTAATGTAGGTGTAGAAGCAGGTGGTGGAGCAGGCGGAGGGATCGGGGATCGATTTTACTGGACAGAACGATCCGATGCTGCTGACCCCAGTTCTAGACGCCGCACACGGAGGGCACCACGGAGGTTGGGAGAGAGGCCGGGGACTGGGTCCTAGCAGGGTCCATATGAGGTTGGACTTTACTCCGGCGGTTACTTCCCTTATCCCCCCGTGAGCGACGTCTAGAGCAAGATGTTGCCACCTTGAAGACCGCCGTCCAGGAGTTGAAGGAGATAATAGTATGCATACTAGTTAATAGTAAAATATTATATCATATTATAAATAGTAACATATCCAATATTAGTAGCCTGAGCTTATTTGGTTGTAGACTTAACTTTGATTAATCTTAGATTGGGGTTTCGCAATAACCTGATAATGAAACTAATTCGACTAATACACAGTTCTTACTCGTTTATTACACACAAAATTAAACAGATGCGACAGGGTACTTCGGCTGCGGCTCCACATGCATCTTCTTTGGCTGCAGCTCCGCAAGCCACTACTTCGGCTGCAGCTCCGCAAGCCACTACTTCGGCTGAGGTTGCGCAGACCACTCCTGCAGCTCCACAGCCCGCTCAGACTCCTACATAGTCCGCTTCTTCATTGGTCGAGTTTTTGACGACTCAGGGCTGCACCGAGGAGCAGACACGCTAGATTACGTCGATTATCAGAGGTGGAGGAGCTGGACCGAGCTAGGGTAGCTTTATTTATATTTTTGAGAATGTATATACTTATCTGATACATATTGTATAAATTTTGGACGATAATGGTTGGTGATTGTTTGCTTGTTCACGATGATTTATCCTGATATCGTATTCTGTGTGTCTATTTCTTTTATATATTATGCGTGAGATGTTGATTATGAATATTTCTGTATTTGGTTATATGATGTATATATTATTATGCACAAGACGGGTTAAAAACAGGAAGCTCTTTTTTATAAAAAAAAACCCTGATATTACGTCCCTACGGATTAATCCGTAGGGCCATCTGTTGCACCTACGGATTAATCCGTAGGTCCACAATTTGCCCCTACATATTTATACGTAAGGACAAAATATCAGGATAACTAACATTTTGCCCTTATGGATTCAGTAACAGGAGTTACACGTGCCCCTACGGATATACCCGTAGGGGCTTCTATGTAGACCTACGGCTAACTCCGTAGGGGCTGGAAGTTGCCCCTACGGATAGCACCGGAGAGGCAAGTATTTTATTTTATAAACCACTAAATTAAATAAATATTTTGTCCCTACGGAATACACCGTAGGTAATAGTCCCCTACGCATTAAACCGTAGGGACATGTTCAGGGTGAAGACTTGCACCTGCGGCCATTGCACGTGCGGAGAATTTTTTATCCCCTATGAATATATCTGTAGGGGCAGTGTTTTGCCCTTACGGATAAAGCCGTAGGGGCAACCCCTTTTTGTAGTAGTGCGATGGCTGCTCGGATTTTGGGAAGGCGCGCGATGGTGGAGACGGTGAAGGCGATGTGAAATCGACGGTGGAGGCGATTGATGGAGGCAGCGCCGATGGAGAAGGTGTCGGCGATGATGGTGGAGGCGATGGCGGCGAGGGTGCAGGTGGTGGCGGCGAGGGTGCGAGCGATGATTAGGGTTAGGGAAAAGGGGAAATTTTCTTGCAGGAAAATAGATTTTGAGGATTGGGATGTGGGGGAAAGGGGAAAGGGGAAGGGAAATTTTCTGTTTTATTTTTTAAAAAAGAATATCCCGACATTAATCCCGCGATTCCGACAGCAAGGGTTTATTTTGCGATACAATATGGGCAATTACAAAAATTAATTTTTCTGTAAACTTGTTCCTATGGTTACCATCGTAGGGGCAACCTAAAATTGCCCTACAACTTTTTCTATCCATAGGGACAAGACATCTTTGTACTAGCGTGCATATGTTTCCTTCTTCAGAATATGCGTGTCTCTATCACCTTTTTAAATTCAATAAAAAATTTACAAGTATTTATCACAAATTTTGAAGGTCGGTAATAAGGATCCATTTTTTCCCCATTCTGCTATGCTAAAAATCGTGTCCTCAATTAAGTTAAAAAGCTAACATATGGTTTTTAATTATCTCTAATCATATTCGTTTAGGTTTACCCATGTCCCTAATTGTTGCATTAGCTATAATTTTGTCATTTTTTTAATAGGCACATATGATTAGCGTATGTTGCGCATGACCTAACTAACCACGTTAAATTATGATTGAGTTATATCTCATTTTATCTTTGATAGGAGTCACCTCCAATATTGCTGCGAATACACTTATTATTTATCTTATATTTTGGGGTATCTTTACAATACCAAAAATGAATACGGGTTGCCAAATATTATGGGTCTATTTACAATAGCGTTAAGTGAAAGAAAATTAAATCTAATTAAACCATATTGAGTTAAGAGCCCCTGCCTGTTTCAAAAATAAAATATATAACTGAGGCCGATCTTTCTATTTAGATATCCAACCGCGATTATTTAGAAAGATTTGTTCTATCATGTCAAGCTAGTGGAAATATAAAAAATTTGTTGTTAATTAGGTAATCCTTTTGAAGATGCAGCAACCAATACAAAGTGAGATTTAGGCTTTTAGCCTCTAAATACAAATTATGGATTTGCTCCTCTTCCTCTAAAGTCTAAATCTAGTGTTAGTGATATCTTTTTTTCCCCCTATCTCCTTTTTTATTGTGTGTTCTATTGTGTACATCCATGGTAAAGGAAATGAATCAGTAAACTTCCAAGTTGAAGAACATAGTTGTACTGCAGATTATTGTGAAAAGAAATGTAATACTACACAAGTAATAAAACTGATAAATTAAGTTTATGCATACGCACGCATGTATGTAAGTAAACTTCATATACGCGTGCGCACTACATTTAGTAGAAACAATCTTGCTTTAGGAACGAGAAAAACATCCGTTACATGCATGGAATCATCATTAATAAAAACTCTAGCTAGCACCATCACAGGCCAACCACTTACATATACTTGCCATCTCATACCAGAACCATACACATAATAGAGTTGTGTAGGGCCATTATAAGCTCTAACACCATGACTAGCTACTAGCTAGCCAGCATTCGATCTCTATATATCAAAATCAAGCTGCAGGGGCAACGTCTGAGCCGTCGTCGTCATCGTCGTCGTCTCCACCACCTTCATAATTATTTGCATGATTGAAGATCATACCGCCATTAAAATCGGCCACATTAGGGACGGGAACCCGAGCATAACAATAGTATAATCTCATGCAACTAGCAGCAGCAGCAACCATTTCAGTAGATAGCTAGGAGACTAACGAAGCTAATATAACCAGTGAAGCTAGCTAGCCAGCTAGCTATAAATTAAAATAACTGGCCTGGACTCGTATATTTATAGATGAAAAAGCAAATATATATATTAAAGAGATAATCTCTCACAAATTAAACAGTGGAGAGTAGCTAAGAAGCGGGGATTGAGGAAATGTGGAGCAGTCCTGTCCACTCGACATGCCACCGTGGCCAAAGCGAGGCTGCTCATGTATGGTGGCTGCATGGCGCGCTCATGCTCGTGCATGCACAATGCGAGCACGCTTATTACGAATCTCTGGAGTTGCCACGTCGGATTATGGAGGAAGACTTGGGTCAAAGGGTTTTCAACATTCAGCTGTGTATATGTAGATATGGGTACAATTAAGAGAGCCCATTGGGCTATGTCATTTGGGCCCATTCATGAAATTGCCAGGTTCGGGGAGTTCTCTAAAAGCCCCTTCGAATTTTCAAAATTGCTCGGAAGGGTATACTGTTTGTGAACTGTATTCATTTAGGTCTTGTATCCTATTTTAAATGCAATTACAAAAATACCTCTTCCTTCACCTAGACGATGTTTAGATATTAGAGGCAACTGCTTAGATACTATAGGCAACTCATTCAACTGCTTAGATATTACATGCAGTATTTAGCACTACAAGAAACTGATCCCAAACTGCTGTCTTAAATCCAGCCGTAAAGGATTGTCAGTCCATATAGACAAGGGGCATTTTGAGGTTATACAAAAATACAAGTGGGAATTGTATACCAAGGGTATTTTATTGGGCCAGGTTTTTTTTAACAAGGCCGAAAAGCGCAGGGGTTTCTACACAAAGTTCTCAACAGGTCGAAGGCTTGTTGACAATTTACCCTAAAATTTATATTCTCGTAAATGATTAATAAATATGGGTCCGACGAGACTGACCTGAGACCTCCAAGGTTTTCAGGAGCGACTTTTATCGGTTAGCCCAAGCCTATGGATTGCGGAAGTCTGTCGTTTGGCACAGTTGTAGCTTAACAATTAAACATGCTTATTGGGATTGTATTACACCTTGATTGTATATATAAAGATTCACGAACAATCGTCAAGTTTAGAAAGACATATATATCCTCTGTTACTCTATTATCAAACATTATATAAATATTAATACGCTGCTATTCCATTATCTAATAAATCTCCTATTCACATATTTATATAGCATTGGCTGTTTTCTAATTAGAAAAAAGTGCTATAATTAAATTATCAAGGGATTGTTGTGCTAAGTTCTTTAATATCTTCTCGATTTATAGTTGGATCCAAACATTTGGCAAACTTGAAATTTGGCTAAATTTTGTTTGTTTAGAATATTGAAGGTTGAGACAATTAATTGAAAATAATTTAAGAGAAATAAACAATAATTAAGGATGGTGGCTCACATGGAAAATGGCTAACAATATATGTCATATACAAAAATCCTCAAATATGACTCAAAATATGTAGACTCGAAAATTTGAGAACTTGAAATCCCAGTAACCCGGAAACCAATAAATTAATAAATAAATAAGCACGAACAAAAATCCTAATTTGAAAAATGCAATACTCGAAAACTTTGTACTTTAAAATTGTGAAACCTCTTAAATTCGAATAAAAATCCTAATCCCGAAATTGAAACCTGAAACCACAACCTTCTAACTTATAACCAAACTTTGTGATGCCTGAGGATAACATGATAATAGCACAAAATGACATAATTATAAGAATTAAAATCCAGCATTTACTGAATTCTTTCCCCTATTATCCAAAAAAAAAAAGGAGGCAAAAGTCAAATAGAGCCAGATATAACTACAAGCTAAACACCCCAATTACCGTGAAACGACCGATGATAATTATTGAAAAAATGAAGGCGTTCAAAATTGTTGAAGAAAAGGAGTATGAAAAGGCAACTAATCAAAATGGGACGGGATGTCGAACAGAGGCTTGTATCGATTTCCTTAGTACTGTTCAAGAGGCAATTAAAAAGATTTTCCCGGTAGTAGATGTCCGAGAGGAGTAAAATGCATTGAAAGATTTTGGGCAAGCGACGAAAGATCGGCTCAAAATGTTCGCGGAAATGACGGAGAAAGAAAATAAGCAGCAAGGGGGTTGTCCTAAGGGAAGACCATCGTGTAGGGGATTAATCGATCTATGGTAGAGAAAAATCATCATTTCATCAAGAAGGAGAACTTGGCGTGTGGTATTAATGCGAGTATCAGATAGCCACATGCATGCAAAGATTTCTTTGAAAAAACATGGAATTGGTGCGGGTTTTTAGGGATTCAATTCTTCTACATCAACACATCTCAGTATAACTCTTGCCTAAATGAACAATACAAGAAATAAACTTATGAAACCCTAGCATTGGGAGCAAATATAAACGATTTATAATGCAATTCATATACATTAGCACATCTCAGTATAACTCTTGAATTACAATTTAAGAATACTTCAAGATCAATCGACTCAGTTCAAGCAACAGGTCCAGCAAATTCAGGATTTGCATGAATCACTCGAGCAAGGGCTAATGGCGGAGATAAACCGCTGCCCGAGTATAGGTTTTCCTCCTCCATGGCCTTTATATCCCTTGTCTTCATATGCGGACCGGGAGGAATTTTTCCATGTGCCGATCGTATACACCTGAACAGGAGAGAGAAAGAAATAGAAATATGCACACCACCAAGCTGCCCAAAGGGTGCCCGGAATTCTCCATCTTTTCTCTTTTCTGTCCGGATATATACGGCCGGCACATGAAAAATTTTCCGCGGACCAAATCTGGTAAAATGCCCGGATTGTTAACATAGGTTTTTGTGTACAAGACAAGTTAAGAAGCGTGGTTGATGTTGTTTACTTTATGGGGAATAATATTATTGTTGATATTGTTGTGGTTTATGATGTTGTTGAAGTTGTTGTTGATGTGATGTTGTATACTTCCACACTATTTATATTATTGATATTGTGTTGTTGATTTATTCACGGGCATTGTTTGTATAGCCGAACAATTGTGTTATTATGTGATTTGAATTGTATGTGCGCGCATATTTTTTAAAATTTATGCTTAATTTAAGAAAAAAAACAAAATCATAAATTTGGAAAGGCTTTGGCTGCCCCAACTCTATGGGACGGCCCGAACCGTCCCAAACCTGTTGGCTTATGGATTTTCGTAATTCGATTATTTAGTTTTGATAATGTTGTACAATATTCATGTTTAGATACAAGTGTTTATTATTGCATATCTTATAACATTGTATATGAGCTTTGTCGTGTTTGAGATTGGTTTTTCAGATTATTCTCACGACACAAGCTTATCATGGAGGATGGAGGAAAATGAGTTTAAACGGAAAATCTATTGAAGCTTAGATGATAATATGACTAGAGCTGTTCAAAGTTCATATTCAATATTTAAGAAGCTAAGGAGTCGAAGTGCAAGTTTAAAAAATTCAAGAATCGAAGAAATTGAAAAATTGAAGGGTTTGAGCTACAAGTGTAATCTCTAGGAAATCGATATAAATACTTCATGGTTTATGAGATTACTATACAAAAGCTCAAACACACACTATTGCATGCATGAAACTATTAGGCAAAGCAAAACTTTGCAATTCATTCAAAACGATTTTCAATTTCAAGTTCAAAATTTTCTGTGCATTTCTTCTTCAAACGTCTGTATACTATTGCAAAATCTGCACAAGTTTTAAAATATGGGTTTCTTACTTCAGAAAAAACGTATGAAGCTTACCAAAACAAATGTCTGGTCTTTCTCTGTGTTTTCATTATCTTAAAACTTTTGACAGAACAAACGTCTGGTTGTTCTCTGTGTTTTCATTGTCTTAAAACTTTTGACAGAACAAACGTCTGTCAATACTTCTTTAGATGTATGGTTGTTCTCTGTGTTTTCATTACCTTAAAACTTTTGAGGGAACAAACATCTGAACATATTGGGCACAAACGTATGAAGGTTAAAATCTTTGAAAATATGTTCTTCTTCAAACGTGTGACACTTGTTCTTCAGACGTCTGTATGGTCTCTGTATTTTCTTTGGACATATTTTAAAAACCATAGCAAACGTCTGAAGCTTTCGACAGCAAGCGTTTGAAGCTATTTTTGTTTGAAAATATTACCGTTACAGTACATTTAATGCTATAACGGATAGTTTTATTTTGCCTTCAGATGTCTGTCCCCTTTGCTTTCAGACGTCTGCTCTCCTGCCAGAGCCGTAATAAATGCATGTACCTGAATGTTTTTTTGTGGGGTTTAAAAAGGTTTCTTGTGCAGTTATTGCATCTTAACTATTCTGAAAAATAGCATTCATTTCTTGGGTTCATCTTCACCTACTAAAAGAAAAGAAAAACACTTGAGTTTTAATTGCAAATCAAATACTTCATTGAAGTATTCTAGAATTTGATTGTAAACTCTTGAGAGTGTATCTTGGATTGTAATATACTTGTTCTTCTCTCTTTATGTCGAATCTCTTGAGTGCAAGTGAGTTCTTATAAGTGAGGAGAAATCTTATGAAGAGAGTCACCCGTGTGTCGAGTGACGTGTTTGTAGGGTGTTTTTCGTCACCCCATTGAGATGGGAATATGCGTCGCTTGTCAGGCGTACTACAGATTCTCCCTGTCTAGGGTAGGCAGGGGGTCATTGATTGTGGGGATCCGAATCTCCGGCAGCCGCGGACTAAGCTGCCGTTAATTACCCCTCGTATTTGGAGTGAAAGAACCTCCGATTGACGGATCAAACTGATCATGCGAACTCAATGTACAGTGTGCGTGTGTTGTGTTTTGAGGGGTTTTGGCTATATCGGGGGTCTCGCAGAGTTTACGGGGGTCTCATTACCCGGATAGCGGGCTGGGGGTCAAGGGGCTAGCAGCCCCTTTACGGGCTGCGGGGCAGCGTCCTGTTAGAATTTTTTTTCTAACGGGGATAGTGTTGTGGAGTGTGTGTGTGTGTATATAAAAAAAGGAAAATAGCATCCAAAAGACGTGTGGGCGCCGGCGCCTCACGTGCCCGGCACGCGGGCGCTGGCTGCAGGACGCCGACGCCTCACGTGCCCGGCACACGGGCGCTGGTCGCCGGCAGGAAAATTAGCCCCCTATACCGTGAGTTATACTCCTAATTGACTTTTGGAGTTAAACACCTAAAAACAAATGACAAAAGGGCTTATCCCTTACACTAGGAGTTGTACTCCTAATTGATTTTTGGAGTTAAACTCCTAAAAAAAAGGCTTTTTTGTGTTCGGAGTTGAACTCTCAAGAGCTTTTCGGAGTTGATGAAAGGGGACCCTTTTCTTCTTCCTTGAGCCTTAAATCTTCTCTTGAGCCTTGGATCTTTCCAAAGTAGGGTTTTTGGAGATGGGACTCCTTCTTCCTCCTCTTTATTGGCTTGATCTTGAAGAAAAAATGGGGTGAGACTTAAAAATCACCCATTTTGTGGATTTGATGGGAGATCTGAGCTCCTTTTCAAGAGTTTTATGATGAAAAACTGTTTCATTTTGGAAAAAAAAAGACTTAAATTCTTGATTTAATTCAGAAAAGAGAAGAAGATTTAGAACTTTGGGGAAGGAGAAGGAGACACAGAAACCCTAATTTTTTTTTAGAGAGAAAAAATTCTTCTTTGATTTTTTCATCATGTTGGCCTTTATAGACTACACACTTTGCATATAGCCCCTTGAGCTTTGCCAAATGGCACTTGTGCCACCCCATGCCTTATGTGCTTATCTCTTTTCTGAACATAAGCCATGGGGTTTATAAAATTTTAGCTTTTTGCCCATTTTACATACATTTATTTCTATATATATATAAAAGAATTATATTAAAACAATTTATGGCTTCATTCTTTTTGTCATGAGGCCGGTCCTTTCCATGCTCGGTCTTGACTTGGGCTTGGGGTTGATTTTTATTTTAACTCGGTCAACCGGGGTGTAATTTTTGACCCCTACAAAGTCCCCCATCAATAAGTGCACACCGCTTGTGCGGGTTGTGTACATGAAATTGATGGATCTTGTTCTATATGGAACTTGATTTGGTTAGGTTCCCCTTTGACGACTTGGAGGGTCGATACTACCATTTTGGCGAC
Source organism: Agapanthus africanus (assembly GCA_030015575.1). Classification (NCBI taxonomy): domain Eukaryota; kingdom Viridiplantae; phylum Streptophyta; class Magnoliopsida; order Asparagales; family Amaryllidaceae; genus Agapanthus; species Agapanthus africanus. The sequence continues at coordinate 759,753,707 of CM057339.1, forward strand.
TTGGACGGTCAATAATGCCATTTTAGCGATGTAGACGGTCAGTACTGCCATTTTAGTGACGTGAATGATCAATGCTTCCATTTTAGCGATGTGGACGGTCGGTGCTGCCATTTTTACGACTTAGACGGTCGGTGCTGCCCTTTTGCGACTTGGACGGTCGGTGCTGCCATTTTAGCGACTTGAACGGTCGTTGCTGCCATTTTTGCGACTTGAACGGTCGGTACTGCCATTTTTGCGACTTGGACGGTCGTTGGTGCCATTTTAGCGACGTGGACGGTCGCTGCTGCCATTTTAGCGACTTGGACTGTCGTTGCTGCCATTCTAGCGACGTGGACGGTCGGTGCTGCTATTTTTGCGACTTGGATGGTCATTGCTGCCATTTTACCGACGTGGACTGTCGGTGCTGCCATTTTAGCGACTTGGACGGTCGTTGCTTCCATTTTTTGCTACTTGGACAGTTGGTGCTGCCATTTTAGTGACGTGGACAGTCGGTGATTTGATTTGACTTGTGTTTCCCCTCATCAGAGAGCAAAGCTCTGTTTAAAATTTCAAAATTTGAAATTTAAACTGAGGCAGCGCCTCACGTGCAAAGCCTGAGAGCGCTAGCGCCGAGAGCGCAAGCGCCGAGAGCGCTAGCGCCGAGAGCGCTAGTGCTAAGAGTCAAAGACTCTGAGGCAGCGCCTCACGTGCAAAGCACGAGAGCGCTCGCGCCGAGAGCGCCAGCGCTAAGAGTCAAAGACTCTGAGGCAGCGTCTCACGTGCAAAGCATGAGAGCGCCAGCGCCAAGTGCGCCAGCGCTAAGAGTCAATGTCTCTGAGGCAGCGCCTCACGTGCAAAGCACAAGAGCGCCAAGCACTAGAACTAAATGTTCTCCACTATTGGATCGAAGATCCAACTGAGATGAAAAAACCATCAAAATACAGAAACAAATTCTGTTGAGGAAATACTCCTCAAATCTTTCCAAATAAAAAAGATTGTGCTCTGTAAATCAGAGCACCATTGGATCAAAGATCCAATGGTGATCACCAAGATACAGAACAATCTCTGTATGGGAAAATAATTTCCCAATCTTGTTAAATAACAAGAAAGATATCTTCTGTAAAACAGAGGTCCTTGGATCAAAGATCCGACGGTGGGAAACATTCCCCAAATCAATCAGAAATCTCTCAATAAGAGATTCCCTGAACTGATTCAACAAATCAGCCTCCCCTATATAAAGGACCCAAGACTTCAGGTCTTGGATAGAAGAACCCCCCTATAAACTTCAAGTTCTCAGAAAAGAAAAAAAGAAGAGCAAGCTCTAAGAAGAAGAAATTTTCTTCAAGGTAAATAAAAAGAAGAGAGATCATAACATCTCCTTCATATTTGAGAGTTCAACTCTCACATTAGAAGAACTTAGTTCTTTTTGTAGATCATAAATCTATAAGACCAAGTCTTTCACAGAAAATAGAAGAGATCAAAGCTTCTCTTCACAAAAAGAAGAACTCAGTTTTTAGATCCATGAGACAAAGTCTCTTATAAATCGAGAATTTAATTCTCAGAGCATAGAACTAATCAGAGCCGCCAAAGAAGCGCCTTAGCGCACCAATTTAAAAGAAGCGCTTTAAGCGCTCCAAGTTTGGCGCTCAGCGCCAAGCGCGCCGCGCGCTCCTCACGTGGGTGCTATTTTATAAGAAGCGTCTTAGCGCTCCAATTTAAAAGCGTCATAGTGCTCAAATTTAAAAGAAGCGCTTTAGCGCTCCAAATCTGGCTCTCAGCGCCAAGCGCGCCACGTGCTCCTCACATGGGCGCTATTTTATAAGAAACGCCATAGCACTCCAAGTCTGGCGCTCAGCACCAAGCGCGCCATGTGCTTCTCACGTGGGTGCTATTCTAAAAGAAGCGCTTTAGCGCTCCAGCGCTCCAAATCCGGCGCTCAGCGCCAAACGCTCCACGTGCTCCCCACGTTGGCGCTATTTCAGAAGAAGCGCTTTAGCGCTCCAAGTCTGGCACTCAGCGCCAAGCGCTCTGTATATAAAATGCTCTGCGCCATAAAGAGTGTTCAACACTCAATAAAAAACAAAAAGAGAGTGGATGTCAGTACCCCAATAAATGTTTAGCAGTATGTGCACAGAGAAAGGACTATGTCCTAACAAGTGTCTAACACTTTATAAAGAAAAGAAGAGAAATGATAGAGACTCAGTGGGCTCAGCCCAAGTTGGCCAAACTCATAATCAACTGAGCCCATGCGCTCTTTATTGGACTCTGTCCCAAACAAGATTGTCAAATCTTTGATGAACATTCACTGGTTCAAGGGTATATCTCTCCACACCACTGATACGTGTCGTTGTAATTCTTCAACGTCTTCAAAGAGGTGGAGGGTCTCAATAACCAATAACTTTTGGTGCATCCTCAAATTGGCTAAACCAGAACCCCACAGACTATGACGTCTTTAAACCTTACAGATTATGATGTCTTTAAATATAGACTATGATGTCCTTAAACTCCATGGACTACGATGTCCTTAAACTTATGGACCGCAACGTCCCTAAACTAAAATGATTGAGTCCAAATACTCTTTCATTGGATTTAAATGATCCCAAAATCCTGTTGAGTAGATCTTAGTCTAAAATTAGACTAACATATCCTCAACAAATGTTTGAGTTAACCTTAGTCTAAAATAAGACTAACAGTCCCTAAACCAACCCAAACCCAAATCTAAGAAAATATGGATTTGGACTAATCCACGCCCTACGTGCGATAACATAAATTAGTCTCCGTATACAATCCGCGGGCAACCAAAAAAATAAAACAATCACACACGACATGAAGTGGCCTTCTGGAGTAGGAGAAAGTGGTTACCGCGATGCGGTAATGTAATTAACTGCAGGGGCTTGCGCCTGCAGGGAAGAGCATCCCCACAATCAAAACCCCCTCACAATGAGGGGGAATCTGACGAAATCTGCTACAACGGCCGCATCTGTCCAAACCTCTGATATACGGTACCATAAATCACTTTGGTATCTTCGGAGAGGTGGACGGATAAAACCAAATAGCATCTGCCCCCAAATTCAGGCAAGACGACATACGCGGTTTCGTCTCTGTTTGCGGCGGTAAACAGATTCTGGCACGTCCGGTGGGACCTTTTCCTCTTTCCACTCCACACTTCGTGTGTCGTGTTCGCGAACGAATCGCGGTTTAATGTGGTTACCCCTGGATTCGAGGTACTAAGATTTGGTGTCTTGCTCCCGTGCAGAGAAAATGTCTTCCAACTGCACCAGCTGCAACAACAACTCTCACTCCGTCCTCGCCGGAGGAGTGACCTATGGGCCCCAAGCGGCCTCTATCTTCGCCATGCCAGTGGAACAGGTGACTCAGGACACCACTGGACTGTTCTTCGGGACCATGCTCCCGCCGATAAAGCTTCAACGCACTAGTACCATCACATGAAGCTCCGAAGAAGTCGGTCTTTGATCGGCTTACCGCTACCACGGCCCCTCTCAACGGGTCGTTCAAGTCCAACGCCTCGGTCTTTAACAGACTAGGCCAAAGCTCAAGTGGGCCCAAGAAGAAGCCTGCGATACCCGAAGGAGTTATCCCAAAGCGGATAGCCATTTCGGCTCAAGTAGAGAAAATCGTCAAAGCGGCTTCTCCTGCTAAATGATCAGTCTTTGCAAGACTGGCCGCTCCAACTCCCGCTTCAGGCAAAGTCACCAAGGCTGCTTCCCCTGCCCAAAGGTCAGTCTTTGACAGATTGGACGTTTCTTCTCAGCGGACTTCTGTCTTCAATAGGCTAGCACCAACAACAACCCTTCACCAGAACAGGGGGCATGATGAGGCCACCCCCATAATTGAACCAGTACCGTCTGCAAGACATGCTCAACGTTACCACTGGCGCCGAGTGAGGGAAGCCGGCGGCAGTTCCCCTTCTGGACTGACTCCGCCAGCTCCAATGGTGGAAGTCGATGCTGCTGTTCCAACTGGGAACAACTTTGAGCCGCTTAGAAGGGTGCACAAGAACTCTCCAACTGCCGTATTGAAAAAGTCCCCACCACCCACTGAAAGTGTTACAAAGGTGAAGCCAGAGCAGCCCCCTCAGCGGCTGTCATCCAAAATTCACAGGGTCTGGCGAAGAGTCCAAGAATCTGTAGTTGACCAAAACTACCCCCACCGACAGAAGAAGATGAAGGTTCGGCAAGAGAAAGACCACCCTGTCATACCACAGAAGGTGTCGTCTGCTTGGGTGCCTGCTTCAACGGCCCCCTCAACTTCGACCGCCCACAAAAGGAGAAGGCCGGAGAAAATCCCCGTGTCTGGGACCAATCTCAAGGGCACAAAATCCAAACGCCCCAAGCCTGGGGGCATGATAGTGCACACCATTTACATGGTGTCCGGAAAAGAGGATAGCCGTATCTCCATGGGTCATCGACCATTCACACGGTCTGTGACAAAGGCTCAGGAGCAACAACAGCAAAAGCTCCAAGAGATGCTAATGAAGATGGCCGCACTCACTGGGCCAAAAGAAAGCCCAGAAATATCGTCGGAGCAGCGTCAGGAACAGGAAACCGATGCCGAATTTCTCCGTAGAATCCTCGAGAAGAAAGACAAAGAGGCCGCAGAACAAGCGACCAACATAAAAAAAATGACGCTTTTATTCCAAGATATGGTCGGGATGATGATACAGCCGGATCCTCCAGCCGAAGACCCTCCAGTAATCCTTGAAGATGACAGAGGGAAGACATCAAACCCTCTTCCGGCTCTATCAGCAGCAAAGGAAGAGACCATCTCCAAAGCCGCCCTTGACGACTACATAGCTCAATAGATACGAGCTCACCAAGCGAACGAAGCCGCTGGCCAAGTCGTCAGAACTGGACGACCATATCCAAGCTGGTACGATCAGATTAAGTACCCGCCAGGATACACGATTCCTAAGTTCCACGTATACAAAGGGACATGCAATCCTTATCAACATGTCTCTCAGTTTAGGGCTCTATGCGGCAACACTGGAGGTGACGATAAGCTACTGCTTCGCCAATTCGTCGGCAGCGGAGACAGCGTTCGAATGGTATTCAGAGCTTCCCAACGATTCCGTCAAAACTTTTACGAAGATAGAATTGCTATTCACCCAGCGTTTCGAAAGCGCTAGCGAACGCACCCCAATCACATCATTGATCAATGCCAGGGTGAAGCCAGACGAAACATGGGTTCAGTATGCGATACGGTGGCATAACCTATGGTCGAAGTGCGAACAGCGCATAGAAGAGGCTCCTGCAGTGGGCATGTTTGTGGGAACCCTCGATCCGCAGGCGACCATATCCCAATTCATGATGTTCTTCAAGCCGACCACCTTCCAGGCCTTGATTAACAAGCTGGCCCAAATGGACCAGATGGGCCATAGGCCTTCCTCTTCAAAGTCGAAGCCGCGGAATGAAAAGGGGAAAGCAAAAGCGACCTTCATCGCCAATGCTCAGCAACAGCCGACTGGTCCAAAACCAGCTGATCGCCAAAACGATAGACAGCGATTCCTCAACGAAAAGTTAAGATGTCCTTGCTCGTTTTCGCGGGAGAAAACAAAGAGACTATTCGAACTGGTGATACGCAACAGGCTCATCAATCTGCTGGATCCGAGACGTCCATTGCAGCCCGGTGATGTCAACAATCCCAATTACTGTCCCTATCACCGAGTAGTAGGCCATCCAATCGAAGATTGCTTCGTCTTCAAAGGCTGGATTGAGGACCAATACCAACAAGGCAAATTCGCATTGTCCGAGAATTGGAAAGTAAGCTTGCCCAAGCCGCACGCTCTTAAAAAGGTGGACACACCAGGGGCATCGTGCTCTTTTATATAAGAAACTTCATGGGAGGTCACGCTTTCAGCCAAAACGAAAAGAATGCTGAAAGATCTCCAAACATGCCCGACGATCAGGTGGAAAAGTCCGCTGGAACCCGAGGTCATTGAGGGAATGCTGAAGCCGCGCCTGACGCCAAGAATTGGTAGCGATAGTCAAAACGCCCATGCCCAGCCGTCAAAATCTTCAAAGAAGAAGAAGAAGACCAAAAAGCCCGTGAAGCCTGATGACAAGCGCACGGACCTGCAAAAACATATTAATGCACTAGAGGAATACAACCAAAAGGCACGAACCCCGGTCACACTCCAAGAATTTCTTAACAATATCCTTGAGAGTGGAGATAACGACAATAACGACGGAGATGATGTTCACACCATAATATTGTATTATTATATTCTCCATTCTTATTCTTTTTATAAATAAACAGGTGCTTTTGACGCATGTCTGCTACATGTTACAGGTTACAGGTTCTTGGAGCAAAAACAGTGAAAAATACAAAAGACGACACAAAAGAAGGACTTTTGACCAACAATTAGGAAGATCTTAGTAAAGCCTAGCAGAAGAACGGTTCACCATCAACAAGGCAACGCAAGATCCAAATTTGCAAGAAAAACGGTTAAAAGATCCATTGCAAAGTGTTCACTGAACATCTGGAATTAATACAAAAGCCAAACTGATAAAAGGAATAAAGAACCAGGAAGCCCAAAAGATACCAAGGCAGCCCAGAAAATTTTATGGGCTGAACTCACCATTGGGCCGCGGAACCGCGGCCCAAGCGCGCCCATGCCGCGGTTCCGCGGCCGTTTGAAGCCCTAATGCGCAGGGAATTTTGCCATAATTCTTTGGCGGCTGTGGAAAGATTTTCTAGGGGTATATTTGTAATTGTAGACATGCGGTGCAATTGTAAACCTAGGGTTTCTATGTCCTATAAATAGAACCCAAAGTCTTGTATTTTCTTATGCCTCTACTCATGAATAAAATTCTGTTTTCTTGAAGTTAGAGCGCATCAAAAGTAAGTAGGTTATTTTCCTTGCAGTAGTTGTAGTTTTTCATATCTGCTCTTATTTTTCTCGCCTTAGTTTAAGTTAGTTAGTTTTTATTAAACTTGCAATCGATGTTTTCTCTCTTTAATAAAATCATGTCTTTTTTCATCCCCTCAATGAGCGAGTAGTTTCCTCGCTTGTTAGGGTTAGGAATAGGGAAGGATTTGAGAGATGAAGATCTCTCATCTCTTTTCGTTGCCAAACTTTTATGAACATTAGAACTCCATGCATACCTTCTTATTCCGCTCCCTACGGCACTTTTACCCTCAAGGTAGCGGTGATTCCGTAGTCTAAAGGCCCGGATTTTAAGGTTTTCCATGGAGGTTAGGGTAAAAATTAATAAAGGAAGGACAAGGATCTAGAGGAAGAATCAATCATCCCAATCATCCTAATCCCCTTTATAAATATTTACCATAACACTAATATGATATATTTAATTAATGGCAATGGAAAGAGATGTAGATCTTTGTTTACCAAATTTTCCCTAGACCTAATCCTAGCAAGTTTCTAATCCTAGTCTCATACAACTTCAATTTTTAGGTTTAATTATAAATCCAAACACCATTTGGAATTAACTCGTAAGAACTTAAAGGAGATTTACACATCCCTGTGGACCGACCCGTATTCACCGGCTAGCTTCATGCGACGCCGTTCTTGATTGCGGTAAATATTTTTGATCGACAAAACTTCTCTTAATCAAATGGCGCCGTTGCCGGGGATCGCGTAAATTTTTCTTTTTGTAATTTCGGGTTAATATAAAATCTAAAAAATCATAAAAATCTGAAAAATTCCAAAAATAAAAAAAAATTTATCATCTTTTATTGTTTGAAGGGTTTCTTTGTGAATCTTTGCAGGGTTTGACGGATCTGAAACAACACAAAAGGAGAATCAGGAAAGGGTACATCAGAACAGAGGTAGATTGCTACAGAAGAGCCGTACAAATTTTTTCAGAGCACGATCTCTCCTTCTCACCGCGGAACCGCGGCCTAGGGGTGGTATATGCGGCGGAACCGCGGCCCTCTGGAGCCCTCTCTGTGAAGAAATTGCACTGTTTGTTTTCTTTCCTTCTCCTCTACAAATCCCCATGTATCTTTTGCCAAATCTTCTGCAGGATTCTTTGCGCTAAAAATCTTCTTCCCCCTTCCAATAATTGATTTTCTGCAGGATTCTTTGCGCCGCGCTAAAAAGCAAATTGATTGCAGGTGATTTACTGCTTTGCATACTTTAATCTGACTTTAAGGGGCTATTGACCAATTCAGATTGGGTGGGGATTTCATCACCCTTTCCAGGACCCCAAAAATCACTTAAAGCATTTGCATTGACCACTTTTAATTTAAAAAATATTAGACTCAGCCCTAAGGATGTCGACCTCAATAGGACAAAGGACTAGTATAGGCATCGACCGTTTATCCTAACTGATTTTGCGGTGTCTAGGCTAGTGGTTTTTAATTAGGCCCACTGTCGTGGTGGTTCCTTCCCACTTACCTGGCCGTACTTGTCGGTGAAGAGGCGGTTTGAGGTCCTATCTCTAGCCCTTTAGAACAGTTAGGAGCTGTCTAGCTGACCTAGGTGACCCTAGACTTAGGCCTGATTGTGCATGTGTGGTTAATTGCATTTGTGTCACAAGTCTCTTTTCAAAAATCTTTTTGCAAAAGCACACATAAAAAATAGAAGAAAAAGGGAAAAATCTTTTCAAAACTTGCAACTTGTCGCTAAAGAATCTTTGCACTCACTTACACCACTTCTTCTCATTAACGTTTTCTTACCTTCACATTCTGTCCTTCATCTTTCGACTACACTAACCCTCTTAGTGTATGTCCGGTTGGACTAGGGACCCTAGCGCCCGATTAGTCCGTGTTTCGTTGGTACCGACCGACGAACCTTTCGACTCCGAAGTCGAAATCTTGTCCATTTCTTCACTTCCACCATCACATTCTTCCGAAGGTATGTCGGGATACGATCCTAACAACACCTTACCGACGGGAAGGATTCCACCCCCGTTAGGTGCGAATAACCCGAATCTTCCGCCTGTCGAAGCGCCCGCACGAGTCGCGCTCCAGGATCTTTTCTACCCCGTCCGCACGGTCCTTCCTACTTGTCTTTCCCTCCCACCGGCTAATGGGGACAATTTTGAGATCAAACCCCACTTCATCAATATGCTGCCTAAGTTTCATGGCTTGGAATCCGAAGATGCATATATCTTTATCAACAAATTCCAAAACGTTTGCGCCATGATGAAAACTACCCAATTAAGTGATGACGCTATAAGGCTAAGGGTCATTCCTTTCACCTTATGTGACCTAGCCGAGAAGTGGCTATACAGCACCGCATCACACTCAATTAGAAATTGGGACGAGTTTGTGAAAGCTTTTCTTAAAAAGTTCTATCCTCATCACAAAACTGCTAAAATCTGTAATGAGATTATACAATTTTCACAGCTTCCTGCCGAACCATTTTGGAAATGTTTTGAAAGATTCAAAGACCTACTCGTTCAATGCCCTCACCATGGGATCGAAAGATGGCAACTTTGCCAAACATTATACGAGGGATTGAACCCGGCAACGAAGCAGTTGCTAGAAACCATTAGTCAAGGTCACTTTCTGTCCAAATCTAATGAGGAAGCGTGGCAGTTTCTTGAGGATCTTAGTGAGCAAACAATTCAGTGGGAGAGCACCAAGACCACATCATCATCTTCTTCTATTGGTCAACCTAGGACAGACATACATCAAGTAGAGATGTCAATTGCTATGAAGGCCGAGATGGCCGCTCTTACGAAAAAGCTAGAAGCGCTTGAGACCAAAATCTCAGTATCTTCTCCTGCCCCTGTTGTGCCCCCACGAACTGTTTGTGTGTGTTGTTCGGATCCATCACATCTCACCGAAGAGTGTCCTTACACTGCATCTACTCAAGGACAAGATCAAGTCAATGCTGCCTTTCAGCAACGACAAAGAAATGATCCATACTCTTCGACATACAATCCGGGTTGGAAGAGCCACCCTAATTTCGCTTGGAACCAAAATCCACAATCCCAAGGAAACAACAATTTTCAAAGGGCTCCTCCTCCACAACAACAAGCACCTCCACAAACTCAATTTCAGCGGCCTCTCCAACAGCAACCTTACCCTAATCAAATGAACAATTTTGTGCCCAACAATTTTGTTCCCCCTCAAAATGCTGTTAGCTCGCTCGAAAGAAGTCTAGAAGCATTCCTAAAGCAATCTGCACAGTCCACAGCTAGGATAGAGACTTCTGTTCAATCTTTGGTGCAAAATAGTGCCTCACACGATCAAAGCATCAAAGCTATTGAGGCACAAATTGCACAACTCAACGCAGCATTGAAAGAGCGAGAGAAAGGAAAGCTTCCGTCTCAACCACTCCCAAATCCCGGTCACGCACATGTTGCACATGAACAGCAGAATCATAACGTGAATGCTGTGACTACGTTGAGATCCGGAAAAGTGCTGCAAAACAATGTGGGTATTCACCATGACACCTCTGCCGGTGGTTCATCATCTTCCTCTTCTTCTTCGTTAGAGCCTATTCTCCATCATTCACATGGCTCTACTTCTTCTAGCTCGAACGGACCCTCTTCTCACAACACGAACACATCTACACGGGGTTCCGTTCCAACTCAACAATCTGATCCGCAAAAATTGGACTCAACAACTTTTCAAAATGTTCCTTTTCCTAATCGGTTAAGATCCAATAAACCGACTCCACAGATGGAGAAGATTGTAGAGTTGTTCAAACATGTTAGCATAAATATCCCTCTTTTGGATGCAATCTAACAAGTTCCTTCATATGCAAAAATCTTAAAGGACTTATGCACCAAAAAGAGGAAGTCATAAGTACCAAAGAAAGTTTTCGTGGCTAGTGCTGTTAGTGATGCTCTTGTCAATTCTTTACCCCCAAAGCACAAGGACCCCGGTTGTCCTACTATTTCGATCACAATTGGGAACAAGACCATCAATAGAGCACTATTAGATCTTAGTGCTAGTGTCAATTTGCTACCTTATTCGGTGTACGAACAATTAGGCGTTGGAGAGCTAAAGCCTACTCATTGCACTCTCCAAATGGCCGACCGATCAATCACCCACCCTAGGGGAGAGTTGGAGGATGTGTTAATTAGAGTAGGGGATTTCATTTTCCCCGTGGGCTTTATTGTTATGGATACACAGCCTGTCGCTAACCCCCGTAATCAAATTCCGGTGATACTTGGTCGACCATTCCTCGCGACTTCTAACGCGGTAATCAACTGTCGTAATGGTTCAATGAATCTATCTTTTGGCAAGATGACAGTTGAACTTAACATTTTCAAGTTAGGAAGTCAGCCTTGCGAGCCTAATTCTAGCGTACTTGATGTGTGCTCGATCGATGAGATCGCGGAGGAGGACTGTGAGTTCGAAAATTTCATGTTTGATCACAGTAATATTGACGCCACTAGTGCGTTCCTCCTAGAATCCGACACAGCTTTCACGACGGACAAAGATTATGAGTGCTTCACCTTTGTTGATGATCTTGAAGACTCTCCACTCGAGTTTGAGTCTTTTGCTTTTTCGGATGAGTTAGTTGAACCATCCGACTCGGTAGCGTACACTCAATTTGAACCTTTGATGGAATCCTTCGAGTTTGAAACAGTTACTCCATTGTTACCATCTATTGTTTCACCACCTAAACTTGAGCTAAAGCTTTTGCCGTCGCACCTAAAATATGCTTATCTAGGTGAAAATGAGACCTTATCAGTTATCATATCTGCCTCTCTAGCTCTTGAGCAAGAGAAGGCTCTTTTAACGGTCTTATACAATAATCGGCAAGCTTTCGGCTGGTCTATGGCGGACATCAAGGGGATTAGTCCCCTCATAGTCGAACATCATATACACTTGATGGATGATGCCAAGCCGGCAAGGGATCCACAAAGACGCCTCAACCCCATCATGAAAGAGGCGGTCAAGAAGGAGATTGTTAAGTGTCTTGATAGCGGTATCATTTACCCTATCTCGGATAGCCAATGGGTTAGCTCCATTCATGTCGTGCCAAAGAAATCGGGCATCACGGTCATCACCAATGAGGCAAATGAGTTAATTCCCACTCGTACCCAAACTGGGTGGCGAGTTTGCATCGACTACCGAAAACTCAATGCCGCGACAAGGAAGGACCACTTTCCTTTACCATTCATTGACCAAATGCTAGAACGATTGGCGGGGCATGAATTCGACTGGTTTTTAGATGGCTATTCCGGTTATAATCAAGTCCCCATAGCCAAAGAGGATCAAGACAAGACTACATTTACTTGTCCCTTTGGCACTTTTGCTTATCGTCGCATGCCCTTTGGGTTATGCAATGCACCCGCTACATTTCAGCGGTGTATGATGGGGATCTTTTCGGACATGGTGGAGAAGTTTTTGGAAATCTTTATGGATGATTTCTCAATTTTTGGTGACTCCTTCGATGAGTGTTTACGACATCTTGACGAAGTTCTCACCCGCTGTAGGGAAAAGAACTTGACTTAGAATTGGGAGAAGTGCCACTTTATGGTACGAGAAGGCATTGTCTTAGGACATGTCATCTCGCAAAACGGCATAGAGGTTGATAGAGCTAAAATCGAAGTCATTTCTAATCTTCCTCCTCCTAAATGCGTCAAAGATATCCGAGCCTTCCTTGGCCATGCCGGTTTTTATAGACGGTTCATCAAGGACTTTAGCAAGATTGCTAGACCCTTGACTCTCTTGTTGGCCAAGGACACTACTTTTGTTTTCGACTCAACTTGCATGGAAGCGTTCGAGTCTTTGAAACACTCACTCATTTCTGCGCCCATCCTTTCATCTCCAGACTGGACGCATCCCTTCGAAATTATGTGCGACGCATCAGATTTTGCCATTGGTGCTGTTCTTGGACAGCACATTAACAAGATGCCGCATATAATTTACTACGCTAGTCGAACATTAAATGAGGCCCAATTAAACTACACAACAACAGAAAAAGAGTTTTTAGCGGTTGTGTTTGCCCTTGAAAAATTTCGGCCTTATTTAATCGGCTCTCCAGTTATAGTGTACACGGATCACTCAGCTCTTCGCCACCTTTTTGCGAAGAAGGATGCTGAGTCTAGGCTAATACGTTGGATCCTTTTGCTGCAAGAATTTGACCTTGTTATAAGGGACAAAAAGGGATGTGAAAACGTAGTGGCCGATCACCTTTCACGACTTCCTTCTTCGCCTACACTTGAACTGCCTATCACTGATGCTTTTCCCGATGAGCAACTCTTGACCGTTTCTTGCGAACCATGGTTCGCCGATATTGTAAACTACTTAGCTACCAGCTTGATACCTAAAGATTGGTCGAAACAAGACAAACTACGATTTTTGTCCCAAGTAAAGCATTTTTACTGGGATGAACCTTATCTTTTTAAATATTGTCCCGACCAAATCATTCGTCGGTGTGTGCCAGAAAATGAGGTCAAGAGTGTGCTGTCTTTTTGCCACGATCAAGCATGTGGCGGGCACTTTGGCCCAAAGAAGACAGCCGAGAAAGTTTTGCAGTGTGGTTTCTATTGGCCACGACTCTTCAAAGATGCATTCGAATACTGCAAAACTTGCTCCCGGTGCCAACACTTGGGCCGGATATCGCGGAGAAATGAAATGCCGCTCCAACCCATTTTGGTTGTAGAAATTTTTGATGTTTGGGGTATAGACTTCATGGGACCATTTCCCAACTCTTTTGGAAATGTGTATATTCTTTTGGCTGTTGACTATGTTTCAAAATGGGTCGAGGCTGTGTCTAGTCGAACGAATGATAACAAGGTTGTCGTTCGATTTCTAAAAGAACACATCTTTTCTCGATTTGGGCACCCTCACGCAATAATAAGTGATAATGGTTCTCACTTTTGCAATAGGACTTTTGAGTCCCTAATGCGCAAATACTCTATCACCCATAAGCTGTCAACGCCATACCATCCCCAAACATGTGGGCAAGCCGAGATCTCGAATCGACAAATTAAGCAAATCTTGGAGAAAACGGTTTCTAAAAACCGTAAAGATTGGTCACTAAAATTGATCGATGCACTATGGGCTTTCCGTACTGCATACAAGACCGATCTTGGCATGTCTCCATACCGGCTTGTTTACGGGAATGCTTGCCACCTTCCAGTAGAAATTGAGTATAAGGCATTTTGGGCCATTAAAGAGCTGAATCTATCTTTAGGAGATGCGGGCAGCAGTCGAAAGCTGCAATTGAATGAATTGGAAGAGCTGCGGGATGAGGCATATGATAATGCCGTGATTGCTAAGAACCGAGTTAAGGTATTTCATGATAAAAACCTTTTGCGAAAGACATTTAAACCAGGTCAACAGGTTTTATTATATGATACTCGGTTACATTTACATCCCGGCAAGCTCCGTTCTAGGTGGAAGGGACCTTTTGTAGTCCGCACCGTTTATCCGCACGGTGCGGTTGATTTGGAAAACCCGGAAGACAGTACGCTTTTCAAAGTAAATGGGCATCGTTTGAAACCGTTCCTCACAGCGGACCCTTCGGAGGAGCTCATGTTCTTGCAGGAGCCGATCTACACTGAGTAATATTCCTCCACTTTCACCCCCAGATTTCTTTTCTTCCAAAACATTATTTCAAATAAGTTTAGGGGTGTGTATATAATTTGTAAATATATATTCCCAAAATACCATAAAAAATGAAAAAAATTTGAAAAATAAAATTTTTTTTTTGGACATAATTGCAAATTTGCAGATTAATAGCTGATTTTACAAATAAAACCCTCGCTTTAGAGGGTGTTTTTTGCAAATCACCTCCTCCCCCCTATTTAAAGGAACCCGACCCCCCTGTCATTTTACCCTAAATTCTTTCCTCGTCACAAAACCCTAGCCGCCGCCCCCTACCCTCTCCAGAAAAATCTCGCAGCAACTCCACCAGAGAGCCGCGCAACCGCCGCATCCGCCGCCTCCCGCCGCTGATCCGCCGCCGTCTCGAATCTTCACCCCCTGAAATTTTTAGGGGAGGTATATCTGAATGTTTCCTCTCTGTTACTGCATATACTTTCACTGTAAACATCTAAATGGCACATAAAATGCAGTATGAAAGGGATTTTTCCCCTGTTTTCGCACACGAGATTTACGGTACATATTTCCTACACGAAATCGCACAAAGGGGCTGGAATTTCCTCCTCTATAATCATACATCTGCGTTTTCTCTACCTAACCTAGTTGCCCTATTTTACGAATCCATGAAAGATAATAGCCTTGACAACTTAGGGTACATTAAACTGAATTGGGGAAATCGGGAAATTCACATTGATAGGGACATGATATACGAGGTTACACTCATACCACGTGTACCTGCACATGAACACCCACTGCGCTTTGAAGATTATATGCCATTAATGGGTAATGACTGTGCACGAGAACCGCGTAAGGGCATCCAAGCACGGACCCTTTTCGCAAACGTTTTAACTGTGTGCCGGTGGGCACAAAACAATATTTTTGGAAGTTCTCACAACACAACCTTCTTCACCCCTTCGTTACATGTCGTCCACACACTGATGACGAAAAATCCTAGGTTCGACATGTGCACGGTTTTGCTCCAATCCATAGGTATGGGGAAACGAGGTTCCGTATACCCATGTCCCATGCTCGTTACCCAACTCTGCCGTTATTTCCTCCCCGCCGAGGAATTTGACTCATATATGATAGACGGTGTCCCGGTTCGACCACTTATAGAGGGCGTCTCGTCGTCCTACTCTAGACTCACAGATATTTGGACACGAACCGAACCGGCAGAAAATGTCCCTGCACAGACCCCTAGCTCGAGCTCGACTTCGAGCGGGGAAGAACTAACTCCCCAGGAGCATGCACGATTGATGCGGAGAACAGTGAGAAGAATAGACTCTTTGAGGGATGAGTTTCGGGCGACTGCACGAGATCACGACCGTCAGCTGACGGAAATTGAGAGGGGTATTCAAACCCTTTTGGCTAGAGGGGAAAGATCACGTTCACGCTCACGAGCGCGACGTGGGGCCGGGCAGTGAGGGCACTGCTTTGCTCAAGTTTGGGGGAGAGGGTAGTGTATATAGTTATCCTTTGCATTGCATATTGTATATATTTCTTTGCATATTTAATTTCTGCACTGCATCTTTATATAAAAAAAATTCATAAAAATTTGAAAAATAAAAAAATTAGAAAACAGAAAAACCCATAAAAATTGAAAAAAAAATTCAAAAATTATAAAAAATTAATGTATTCAATTCTGGTTAATTGACTTGAGTTTGATAAATAGGTTAACTGGCTAGGAAAAACTAAATCTTAGACTTAGCAAATTAAAAACCCTAAAAATAACCTTCCTTAGAGTTTAACGGTAGAATGTATATGTCTTTGTAGGTTATTTAGAAATAGGCAAATTTTGGGTTCACTTCTTGGGCTAAGTCAAAATGAGGGAAGAGTATTGATGTTCTTATTAGAGAATAAGTTTGAAAAATAGTTCCTAGCTTAAGTCTAGATTCTGAAAATATATACCCTACAAAATGCACAAACACGCACCTTGAAACTTGGATTAGTAGAAGAGACCTTGAAATACTCTTGTCTAAAGTCCTTAGCACAATGAAAATAAAAAGAAAAAAAAAGTGAATAAAGGAAAAAATGGACACTGGTTTTTGTGATTACTTAAGGCTGTAAAAATAGAAAAATATTTAGCAAGGGTGCTTCATCACCTAGTGCCTTAGACCAACTGGTTTGGGAGTCACTGCTAAAAGCCTTGGGTGTTGCAAAACTAGGAAGTACGCTTTAAAATGCTAACGTATCTTGTAATCGGTTGTTGGTACCTCAAGAAGTATTAACAGTCGCATGAAGGATGTGAAAGCGAAAATTCACCAATTAATAAGTGCTTTGGACAATGGACGAGAGTACGATTGCTTGATTTGAATTTCCAAGTGTAGGGATGATATTTACACACACGTGGGGATATGTGATTAGAGTTTAGATAAGAGAAAGGAATGAAGAATAGAACTTGTATCTTTAATAGAGTTGATAGAAATTCCTAAGTGGAGATGGAACTCTAGAAGGAAAACTTAAGAAATGCCGAAAGCTAGGTAATTCTACAGGATATATATAATCTTAAGTTAAATAATGAGAAAGTGTGAAGAACGTGGGTGGATAATTTGCGAGTCAAAAGATAATAGAATTCCTTGTTAGAAAACTTAATTGAAAAACAAAAGTCGAAAGGCCGAATTGATAGGATTTTGTGGGTGTAATCCGCTGAAAACCCTCAGGAGACAACACTCCTCCTACTAGGGACACCTAGAGGTTTAACGGCTTGTTGCACGAGCTCGGTGCAATCGCGTTTCCCTGCGAAAGTGTGGTTAGGATTTTAGTGAATAAAAATAAGTTTGCTCGAGGACGAGCAAAAGATAAGTTTGGGGGTATTTGTTCACACCATAATATTGTATTATTATATTCCCCATTCTTATTCTTTTTATAAATAAACAGGTGCTTTTGACGCATGTCTGCTACATGTTACAGGTTACAGTTTCTTGGAGCAAAAACAGTGAAAAACACAAAAGACGACACAAAAGAAGGACTTTTAACCAACAATTAGGAAGATCTTAGTAAGGCCTAGCAGAAGAACGGTTCACCATCAACAAGGCAACGCAAGATCCAAATTTGCAAGAAAAACGGTTAAAAGATCCATTGCAAAGTGTTCACTGAAGATCTGGAATTAATACAAAAGCCAAACTGATAAAAGGAATAAAGAACCAGGAAGCCCAAAAGATACCAAGGCAGCCCAAAAAATTTTATGGGCTGAACTCACCATTGGGCCGCGGAACCGCGGCCCAAGCGCGCCCATGCCGCGGTTCCGCGGCCGTTTGAAGCCCTAATGCGCAGGGAATTTTGCCATAATTCTTTGGCGGCTGTGGAAAGATTTTCTAGGGGTATATTTGTAATTGTAGACATGCAGTGCAATTGTAAACCTAGGGTTTCTATGTCCTATAAACAGAACCCAAAGTCTTGTATTTTTTTATGCCTCTACTCATGAATAAAATTCTGTTTTCTTAAAGTTAGAGCGCATCAAAAGTAAGTAGGTTATTTTCCTTGCAGTAGTTGTAGTTTTTCATATCTGCTCTTATTTTTCTCGCCTTAGTTTAAGTTAGTTAGTTTTTATTAAACTTGCAATCGATGTTTTCTCTCTTTAATAAAATCATGTCTTTTTTCATCCCCTCAATGAGCGAGTAGTTTCCTCGCTTGTTAGGGTTAGGAATAGGGAAGGATTTGAGAGATGAAGATCTCTCATCTCTTTTCGTTGCCAAACTTTTATGAACATTAGAACTCCATGCATACCTTCTTATTCCGCTCCCTACGTCACTTTTACCCTCAAGGTAGCGGTGATTCCGTAGTCTAAAAGCCCGGATTTTAAGGTTTTCCATGGAGGTTAGGGTAAAGATTAATAAAGGAAGGACAAGGATCTAGAGGAAGAATCAATCATCCCAATCATCCTAATCCCCTTTATAAATATTTACCATAACACTAATATGATAGATTTAATTAATGGCAATGGAAAGAGATGTAGATCTTTATTTGCCAAATTTTCCCTAGACCTAATCCTAGCAAGTTTCTAATCCTAGTCTCATACAACTTCAATTTTTAGGTTTAATTATAAATCCAAACACCATTTGGAATTAACTCGTAAGAACTTAAAGGAGATTTACACATCCCTGTGGACCGACCCGTATTCACCGGCTAGCTTCATGCGACGCCGTTCTCGATTGCGGTAACTATTTTTGATCGACAAAACTTCTCTTAATCAGATGACTCGTCAGAAGAATCTGAGGATTACATGGCAAGTTGCCACATGATATCTCATTCGGCGTTAACTAATGAAGAAGCTCACTCGGCGTTAGAAGACAACATAAAGGAGTTGGGGGCAGGATCGAAGACAAAACCCTCGGAACCGTCTGACGAGATGATCGACCTGCTGTTGAACGAAGCCCGTCAGAAGAGCAAGGATGATCAAGAATGCGAAATGGCCATATTCGAAAAGGCCAGGAGTCGGCGTCAATTTAAAGAAGTCATGGGTCACGAAACACTCCAACCAGATCAAAGCACATCCACGGCAGACAAAAGCAAACTTAAGACGAGGAAACGGTTCGCCAAAACCTTGTCCATAGGAATGAAGCTGGCACTTTTCAAAGGGAATACTCCCGGCGGTATGCACCCTGACGAAGAGGATGTACATCCCACCTTTTGCTTATACCATCAGAGGATTGCACATCCTACCGAAGAATGCATGGCTTTTAAAAAATGGTGGCAAGGGTATGTCGCTCACAGGCAACACTTCAAGAGGATGAAGCATGAAGCTCATCGACAGTGAAAAAGTGCGACAGACGAACGTGGAAGAGCTGCCGGCAACCGTCACATGGTTGATAGCAAGGGATCGCAAGTTTTCACCTTAGGGAGCGATTCTGAAGAAGAAATGGCTCTCGTCCCTCTCTTTAAAGAATACACCTCAAGAAAAGAGGAAGAAACGAAGGGCTGTGAGAATATTCAGTTGCGTAGTCGCATGTTGCCCGAAAAGAATCTTGGACCTATGAATAAAGGATCGAACAAAAAAGATAAGGGGAAGGAAAAAGTCTTTGAGGATATCGCCCTCGATGACCGAGTCGTCGAAGAGCTGGCAGCCAAGGACCCGCCCAAGAAAAACAAGGTGGATTACAACGTTCTGGCACACCTAAAGAAGATACCCTCGCAACTAAGCATTCTCGATGCCCTTCTGCTATCTAAAGAGGCGAGAGATTCTCTGATCAAGGCACTACAAGAGCCCGACCAATTTCAAGCATTCCTTGCCGAAAAAAAGATGAAGAACAAGCTGGAAGAAGTTCACACAGCCGACATTACCTTCAGCGATGAAGACCTCCTCCTAGGGACGTGCGAGCACAACCGTCCCCTCTTTGTCTCCGGGTATTGCTATGACATCAAGATAGGGAAGATCTTAATTGACAACGGGCCCTCTGTCAACCTTCTCAACGTAAGGGTGATAAAGGAAATTTGCATGAGTGTGCAGCACCTAGCTCGAGATAAAATCACCATCTCCGGTTTTGACTCCCAGTCATCACGGACGCTTGGGTCCATAATACTGACATTACGCTTCGGGTCGCTTGTCACTGACATCAAGTTCCACATCATTGACGCCAAGACTTGCTACAACGGCTTGCTCGGTAGGCCTTGGTTGCACGAGTACAACATCATCCCTTCTACACAATATCAGTGTATGAAGTACTTCAAGGATGGTCTTGAGTATACTGTGACGGGTGAACTAGACCCATTCTCCGTAAATGAAGTCTGGAAGTACGAGGATGCAAAGTATTTCCTGCCAGACTTTGAAGACACGGAAAGATGCCATAAACCGGAGAACAAGCAAAAAGCTATCACTACTATCCCGGTCTTCGGGAGCGATACCGAGGAAGAAGAAGAGATAGTCTATTCGGGGCCGCTCCAATACAACAAGCCCGGACCGTCTACCCCTATGTTGATCTTCGGCAGCGACTCTGAAGATGAGGTCAATGCGGTATTTTCTGTTTGGCCGTCAATACAAGCCTTCACTGGCGATGAACGGAGTTTGCAAATCGCCATGGTTCCGCAAAAGCATTACAAAGAGCTCGACGCACTTGATACCTATAGTGTATAAGAACTGCAGATGTTCTACGTCCTTCCCAGGCGAAAAGATGAAAAGGCGATCTCTTTTATCGATCCGCGGAAACCAAAGTAGAGAAAGAAATCTGGCATGATGCCGATTCTACGCTTGACAGGCTCCAGCCCATCCGTCTGCCCGGATACTACACAGAAGGATTAAAAAGGCTGTTGAGGTGGCAAGGCGTACCCTTCAAACAGACTGCTCGACAAGCTTAGTTCTACAACAGGATCTGGAACGTCCCCGGAACTCATCGTAAATTGCCCAACGGGAGAATGGAAACGATCGGGCTTGGATATGATCAATCCAAGAAACGGGAGCGATTCTATGGCTGCTACGTTATACAGGACTTCGATGAAGAAGGAGATGCTTTGTTAGAGGACACTGCAATTGAACCAAAACGAGATCCTGCCGTAAAAATGCCAAGCCCGTCGTTTGAAGAACAGATGGACAAGCTAATAAGGGAAGCGGGTCAAAAGGTCCGGGATGACCACAACCGTAAAATGGCCATTTACGAGAAAGCCAGGACGCAGCGTCTCCTTCAGCAGGCCACGGAGAATGACGATGCCCTTCATCGCCAGCCTGTCATACAGAAGACCCGACGTGGAGGCAAAAACAAACTAAAGAACGGAAAAAACGTTCGACAGTGGCAAAGCGGGTCCAAGAAGCCACACGATCGACAATTGAGCAGCCGGGATCCGTCTCTTATAAAGAAGATGGGTCGAGCATATTCTTTTCCCCAAGACAAGACAAGGAAGATATTCGATCTTGTTATGAAACATCAAATGATTACGCTCTCGGAGTCCAAACACCCTGAACAAGCAGATAAGGTCTCTCACCCGGATTATTGCTCCTATCACCGAGCGATAAGACATCCTCTCGAAGACTGCTTCACATTCAAAAACTGGATAGAAGACCAGTATCAGTAAGGCAGGTTCGCTCTATCCAGCAGTTGGAGGGTAACCTTGAAGGGTTACACTAGCGCCCCGTCCAACTTCCGTGGCCAAATGCGTAACAAAAATTTTACTATGATAAAAAACTTGGTGCTAGAATAGACCCTAAATCGGATCTTTACTAAACCTAGTTAGCACAAAAGAGTTCTATCTACTATGATAGAAAGTTATACCTCAAGCTTGAACTCCTTCTCTTCTTGTGGTGCTTCTCCTTGTTGTGAGCTCCTTGGAGTGGTTGTGGATGGCTCCTCCTCACCGGCTTCTCCATGTCAAAGAAGATCCACCCGAAGGCCTCTACCTTGAGCTCCAACCTCAACAATGAAGTGAATAGGATGCTTGGTGTGCTAGACTAAGAACCCTAGAGTGAGTAGAGAGGGATTTTAGTGGTTTGGTCTCAATAGCCCTTGGTTCTTAACACATGAGAGATGAGGGCTTGAGAGAGAGAGTCATGAAGGAAAGAGAGCTATGAGAGAGAATCAATGTGTGAATAATGAAGAGATAACTTTCATATTAGGATAAAAGAATAATAATTTTAATTAGCAAAATTGTGATGGTTCATTTGATTTGACCATTATCATGTCACCATTAATGCCAAGCAAAATATCTTTTGCTTAACAAAAATATCTAAGTCAACAATGGTCAACAAGTCAAATGGTCAAACTAAACAACCATGACACAATTATCTCTAATTAAAATTAGTAAACAATTTTCTTTATCTCATTATGGTTTTAATCAAGTCAATGGTCAAAACCTTAATGAGGTGTCTCCTTCTCTTTCTCTGTCAACTGTATACATATACCCGCATCCGTGTTCCGAAGAACACGAATACAATGAGACTGAACCAACCCAAAATCAAATACTAAGATCTGGCTTAAACCAAAGCCCACTAGTATCAACTGCCCGAACACCAAACGCGCACAAGTACGCGTATGTGAACGAACCCTGTCGTAAAACCATACGACCTCTACTTCGTTTCACCCAAAGGTGAACAACCCTCTGTGTGGGACTCTAAAGACTCGACACTACGCCGGCAGTGGGTTTAACCATAGGCCGCAAGTGGTATTAGCTGTACGTAACGGTCCCCAGGTAGATGTCAATAAGAGGGCCGATGAGGAAAAACCCATCCGAACTTCTACTGAGCCTGAATGTGACAATCTCCATACAGTCCGGTCTGTTCGTCTAAGAGTATCGCATATCGGGCCTAGGGGCGGTAAATGTCAGTCCCCTAATAGCGGTATAAGTCGTGTCGGAGTGTAGCCCAGAACACCCTGAGAAACTACTGGAAATCCCTACCAGTAAATCTCACTTGCCCTAGCCAGGAACTTTATGTAATGGCTCTCCTAAACACAGCGAGATATCAACCCCCAATACCGGGAGAGACGAGTCCTGTCTAACCACCACTGCCTCCAAGTGCTTCGGGACTGCATCTAATTACTACCTGTTTGCACGACTCAATAGAGCCATGGTAAGGTAGCAATCAAAGAACAATAGGAACACACTTGAGGCGAAGTAGCAGTGTCAAGTCAACGGACTAAGCTGTACTCATGTCACCTGGGAACTGCTAACTGACTATAGGTATAATACCAACCAACAGTTCCCGACGAGTCATGTCCAGTGTAACTCAAAACCTAATGAGCACCTGCATACTATCTCCAGTACGACGTACTGATGGCTGTGGGACTGACCATCTCTCCTGCTGGGATGAGAAACGTATACACTAGTTTACTCTGGAGTATCGATGCCCTGTCTCGATAATCCTACGACTAAGGAACTGTATAAGGATGTGCTTATAGACTACCCAGCCCCCACTAGTGTGATCGCCATCACAACGCTGGTAGTCAAGCAAAGATCCTAAGGGCTCCATCAACATGTATTAGCGATATGTTAAAAGAAACATATACACATATTAAGATAGATACAAACCAAGTAGCATACTACCATATCGAGCAAGACTGTCGTAAATCCGTGTATATATCCCAAGCTTCCAAAATGTATTATACAAACTAGTACTATACAATAATGGCCTCTAGGGCATACATATCCAACAAACCCCACCAACAGAAGCATGTTCCAAAAGCAACATACATAGCAAGAGTAGAACCAGATCAACATCAGTCTTGGAAACAATCTCGTACATGTCACGCGATAACGCTGTCAAAAGAAGGAGTACACGAAGATATGGATGACCTCTTCTGGTGCTTTCGAAAATAAGGATGAAGATGAGTTGATCTCAGAACTTCTTGTAAGTCTATGTTACCCACCTCGGTGCTTAACGGGGAGGCGGAATAGGTAAAAATCAAATTTTTCTTAAAGGAAACATAGACTAACCATGAAGGATCTTTGCTAAACAAAATCTAACAAACTAATATGGAGTTTTAACTACTAGGTTAAATGGTTATACCTGGTTCTTGAACTCCTTCTCTTCTTGTTGTGGTCCTCCTAATTGCTAACTCCTTGGAGTGGTGTAGATAGCTCTTCCTCGTTGTCTTCTCTAGGTCCAAGAACGATCCACCCGAAAGCCTCTACGTTGAGCTTCTACCTCAACAATGAAGTAACTAGAGTGCTTGGCTTGCTACACTAAGAACCCTAGAGTGAGTAGAGAAGTATTTTGGAGGTTTAGTCTCAAAAGCTTTTGATTTTCAACATATGAAAGATTAAAGCTTTGAGAGAGGAAGAGGGAAAGCAAACCATGAGAGAGAAAGATAATGAGAGAATGAGAGAACAAAGCTCTCATATGAGAAATATATGATGATAATAATAATAATTAAGAAAATTATGATGGTGAGTTGATTTGACCATTATCATTTCATAATTAATGCTAAGCATGCTTCAAAAATATCTCATGCTCAACAAAAGAAAATATCCAAGTCAATGTGAGTCAATAAGTCAAATGGTCAATCCAACTCTAACCATGATACAATTATCCTTAATTAAAACTATTAATCATATTCTTCCTTCTCATTATGGTTTTGATCAAGTCAATGGTCAAAACCCTAATGAGGTGTCTCCCTCTCCGCCCCTGTCAACTGTACATACATACCCGCATCCGTGTTCCATAGAAACACGAATACAATGAGACTAGACCAATCCCAAAACAAATACTAGGATCTGGCTTAAACCAAAGCCCACTAGTATCAACTTCCCGAACACCAAACGCGCACAAGTACGCATATGTGAACGAACCCTGTCGCAAAACCATACGACCTTTATCTCGTTTCGCCCAAAGGTGAACAACCCTCTGTGTGGGACTCTAAAGACTCGACACTATGCTGGCAGTGAGTTTAACTACAGGCCGCAAGTGGTACTAGCTGTACGTAACGGTCCCCAGGTAGATACCGATAAGAAGACTGATGAGGTGAACCCATCCGAACTCCTACTAAGCCTGAATGTGACAATTTCCGTACAGTCCGGTCTGTTCGTCTAAGAGCATCGCATGTCGGGCCTGGGGGCGGTAAACGTCAGACCCCTAATAGCAGTACAAGTCATGTCGGAGTGTAGACCAGAACACCCTGAGAAACTACTGGAAACACTGCCAGTAAATCTCGCTTGCCCTGGCCAGGGACTTTGTGTAATGGCTCTCCTAGACACAGCGTGATATCAACCCCCAATACCGGAAGAGACGAATCCCGTCTAACCGTCACTGCCTCCAAGTGCTTCGGGACTGCACCTAACTACTACCTATTTGCACGACTCAATAGAGCCATGGTAGGGTAGTAATCTAAGAGCAGTGGGAACACACTTGAGGCGAAGTGGCAGTGTCAAGTCAACGGACTAAGCTGTACTCATGTCACCTGGGAACTGTTATCTGACGATAGGTATAGTACCAACCAACAGTTCCCGACGAGTCCTGTCCAGTATACTCATAACCTAATGAGCACCTGCATACTATCTCCAGTACGACGTACTGATGGCTGTGGGACAAACCATCTCCCCAGCTGGGACGAGAAGCGTACACACCAGTCTACTCCGGAGTATCGATGCCCTGTCTCGATAATCCTACTACTGGGGACCTGTATAAGGATGTGCTTGTAGACTACCCAACCCCCACAAGTATGACTGCCATCACAACGCTGGTAGTCGAGCAAAGATCCTAAGGGCTCTATCAATATGTATTAGTGATATATCAAAAGAAACATATACACATATTAAGATAGATACAAACCAAGTAGCATACTACCATATTGAGCAAGACTGCTATAAATCTGTGTATATATCCCAAGCTTCCAAAATGTAATATACAAACTGGTACTATACAATAATGGCCTTTATGGCATATCACTCTAACAATCTCCCACTTGCGCTAAGGCCATGTGCTGGCATATCACAGACCTATCATCTCGAATAGCCTCTCGAACTGCGTCTGAGGAATGGCCTTTGTGAATGGATCTGCAGTGTTATCTTCTGTAGCAACCCTCCGAACCTTGATCTCCCGGTGATCCACGATCTCCCTGATCAGGTGATACCGCCTCAAGATGTGTCTGGACTTCTGATGGGACCTGGGTTCTTTCGCTAAAGCTATAGCCCCATTGTTGTCATAATACAGAGGTATTGGATCAACAATGGACGGAACCACCTGAAGTTCTGTTAAGAACTTCCTCATCCAGACAGCTTCTTTTGCGGCATCTGAAGCTGCGATATACTCCGCTTCCATTGTCGAGTCAGCAATGGTCTCTTGTTTGGAACTCTTCCAACAAACCGCCCCTCCATTGAGGGTAAAGACATAACCTGACATGGATTTGGAGTCATCCTTGTCACTCTGGAAGCTGGAGTCAGCAAAGGCCTCGATCTGGAGGTCCTTTCCGCCGTAAACCAAGAACATCTCTTTAGTCCTTCTCAGGTACTTCAGAATGTTCTTTACCGCTATCCAGTGCTTCTCCCCAGGGTTTGACTGATACCGGCTTACCACACTCAGTGCATAAGCTACATCTGGTCTGGTACACAACATCGCATACATTATAGAGCCTACCGCAGAAGCGTATGGTATAATAGACATGTGATCCCTTTCCAAATCAGTCTTGGGAGACATCTCTTTGGAGAGGGTGATTCCGTGACAAGCCGGTAAATTACCGCGCTTTGAATCTTCCATACTGAATCTTTTCAGTATGGTGTCGATGTACCTGGACTGCGAAAATCCCAACATCCTCTTAGATCTATCACAATAGATCTGGATCCCCAGAATGTAAGAGGCATCACCTAGGTCTTTCATGGAGAATCTGTGTGACAAGAACCCTTTGACAGATTGTAGCATAGGAATGTCATTTCCTATTAAGAGAATGTCATCCACGTATAAAACGAGGAATACGACAGTTCGCGCTACAATCTTATTATAAATGCATGGTTCATCTGGATTTTTGATAAAGCCAAATTCTTTGACCGTCTTATCAAAACAGATGTTCCAACTCCGCGATGCCTGCTTCAGTCCATAAATGGACTTCAGCAACTTGCACACTTTTCCGCTGCTCCCACTCTGAATGAATTCCTCTGGCTGGTCTATATAGACACACTCCTCTAAATTTCCATTTAGAAAAGCGGTTTTTACGTCCATCTGCCAAATCTCATAATCGTGGAAGGCAGCAATAGCAAGAAGGATTCGAATGAATTTGAGCATAGCCACTGGAGAAAAGGTTTCGTCATAGTCCAAATAAGGTCTTTGACGAAAACCCTTTGCAACAAGTTTAACCTTATAGGTTTCAACCTGTCCATCTACACCAATCTTCTTTCTGAAGATCCATTTGCAGCCTACGGGTTTTACCCCTTCTGGAGCAAAGTCTAAAGTCCATACTTTGTTGGTGTACATAGACTCCATCTCGGTCTGCATTGCATCTAGCCATTTTACCGAGTCAGTGCTCTGAATGGCCTGCTGGAAGTTAGTCGGCTCATCATTATTAATGATGCATTCCTCTCTATCCCCGTCTATGAGAAAGCCGTAGTATCTCTCAGGTGGATGAAAAAGCCTACTACTCCTGCGGAGCGGTGCCGGAATGTCCTGTTCATTTGAAACTTCTTGTTCCACCAAGCTTTCAGTAATAGCTTGTGGTTCTGGAATTTCTTCCAGTTCTATTGTGCTCCCACTTGTTTCTTTTTCTAAGAACTGATGTTCCAGAAAGTGGGCAGGACGAGAAACAAAAACCTTTTGTTCCTCTGCGTAATAGAAAAGATATCCCCTGGAGTTCTTTGGGTATCCCACAAACTTACACAGTACTGAGCGTGCCTCGAGTTTTCTGCATGCTGCTTTTTGACAAAAGCTGGACATCCCCATATCTTTAGATATTGAAGATAGGGTTTCTTCCCACTCCACATCTGATATGGTGTGGTAGGCACAGTCTTAGTAGGAGCCTTGTTTAAAAGATATGTAGCTGATTCTATTGCATAACCCCAGAATGATCGCGGTAACTCAGCGTTACTCATCATGGAACGTACCATATCCAATAGGGTTCGGTTCTGTCTCTCCGATACACCGTTGTGTTGTGGAGTGTATGGAGGAGTAAGCTGAGAGAGAATTCCATTCTCTTTTAGGTAATCCAGGAACTTGGAACATAAGTATTCACCACCTCGATCAGATCTCAGTGTCTTGATACTTTTTCCGGTTTGTTTTTCTACTTCATTCTTATATTCCTGGAATTTCTCAAAGGCCTCGGATTTAAGCTTCATTAAGAAGACATGTCCATACCTAGAGAAATCGTCCGTAAAAGTAATGAAATATGAAAAACCACATCTTGCATGTGTAGACATTGGACCACACACGTCACTGTGTATGAGTCCTAAGAGCTCGCTCGCTCTTACTCCGTGTCCAGTGAACGAAGTCTTTGTCATCTTTCCTTTGAGACATGATTGACAAGTTGCATAAGAATGATATTCGAACGGATCCAAATATCCTTCTTTATGTAACTTAGCTAACCTTGTCTCATTGATGTGACCCAGTCTACAATGCCATAAGAAAGCATGATTTAATTCTGGAGACTTTCTTTTGTGTGTATTCTGGATATTGAAAATCTGCGGTTGGTTTAAAATGTATATACCGTTGCTTAATGTACTCGACCCAATCAAAACATGATTAAGGTGAATGTTTACAACATTGCTTACAAATGCAAAATCATAACCTTCTTTAGACATTAAAGATACAGATATGATATTACAAGTCGAACTGGGTACAAAATAACAGTTGCGCAAAACCAAAACATGTCCATCTGTCAATCCTAAGTGATAGTCCCCCACGGACTCAGCATCCATGCTTGCTCCGTTTGCAACTCTGAGGGTCATATCACCCACCTTCAAAACCCTACGGCTTCTCAGTGCCTGCAAAGAATTAAAGATATGAGATCCTGATCCGGTATCCAATACCCAGAAAGTAGAGTTGATTGACAGACAGTTTTCAATAACATGCACACCTGAAGCCGAAGCCACAACTTGCTTCGGGTCCTGGTTTTTGGCTTTCCAAGCCCTGCAATCTTTCTTCCAGTGTCATTTCTTATGACAATAAAAGCATTCTTCCTTCCCCACAATCTGTCCCGCTACCTTTTCTTTTCCCTTGGCTTCCACCTTACTAACACCGCCCCTTGGTTTGGTGGGGGCCTTCTTCTTTCCTTTGGCTTTCGCCTTGGACCTAGAAGAGGAAGCTCCTACAACAAACAAAGCGGGTGTTTCCCTGACTTTCTGCATGGTGCCCTCTGCACTCCTCAACATGTTGAGGAGTTCCGGAAGTTCAACTTCTTTTCCTTGCATGTTGAAATTCAGGATAAACTAGGCGTAGGTGGAAGGAAGGGACTGGAGAATCAAGTCAGAATAGAGATCGTTCTCTAACGTGGTCCCGAGGTCCGCGAGCTCCTCAATGTAGCCAATCATCTTAAGCACGTGTTCCGTTACAGATGATCCGATGGCCAACCTCGCTGAAAATAGCATCTTTGAGGTCTCGTATCGCGCTCTCCATATAGTTCCTTAGTATGGAGAAATATGGATTCAAGATCCATATTCTCGTGCTTCCTCTGATGTTCATTGTCCATAGAGGTAAGCACAAGGCACTTGGCCTTCGCGCTGTCAATCTCCCAGGTCTTACGGATTTCCTTATCCGCGACACTGGATTCTGGACTAGGGACTGCGGGGGCCTTAGTGGTAAGGAGATACCCCAACTTGTCATAAGTGATTTCCATTTTGACATTCCTGAACCAATCTTTGTAGTTTGTCCCTGTCAGTATATTTTTATCTAAAAGTAACTTAAGGCCTGTCATGTTGTTTGGTTGCTGCAATTAGGAGAGAGAGAAGAAACACTTCAGCATGATGCTCTTGCAAGTTTAGAGTGGTTTTTAGTTTGTCTAAACATGATGGCTCCCACTGTTTCTCGAATCCTTCCTCAAACCATAAAAGAAGAACTAGTCGGGATTGATCTCACCGTACAATACTTGCTTAACCGTTTAGCCATGCCGGTGTTGGTACTTCGAGGGAGGTTTTACGACGCTTTCGCGAAGTTTCTTAATTAAATAACCTCTTTTCCCTATGGGCATAGCCCCGCTAACACCTTTCTAGACACCTACTTGGTCTATAGCATTGATCGTTAAGTGAAAAAAATCTCCCGAAGAGTAGCATATACTCACAGTAGGATCGGGATCCAAATATTATTGTGTGATAAAGTTGAAGGAATCCTACCAAAATTATCACACTCCAAATGGTATGCAATACCAGCAAGTTTCAGTTTCTTTAGAAACCCCCGATGTGGATTTTTGCCCCATGCTCTTATGATTTTGATGAAGGCCAACATATCATAAGTCACATGTCAAGTTCTACCCGTCATTATCCAGGTTAATTTGAACCCACCCATACATACCTTTGACGAAGGCCAAAATAGCAGTACGACTGTCCCAAACCAACGCATCTATCTATGCAACAGATAAATATTCGGCAGCTACCAATCACTATGCCTTGGCGAAGGTCCAAATACATAGCTTGAATACTACTGAATATTTAACTGAAATGACGGAGGGCTGCGAATGGTTTTGGCGAAACCGTGAACGTAGTGAACTTGATATAATCGAAGGAACCTGATAGCTTTTAAAAGGAGTGGTTTAAGCTCCACATTTTAAAAGTTTTCTGTTTTGAAAAAAAATCGAGTGGTTTTGAAATTGTTCCAACGATTCAGCTTTGGTTTATTTTCTTTGCATTAATATAATGCGTCCCATCAATTAATCCTACCATTGCAGAAAACAACGAAAATATGACGTACGCTTATGCCATCCGCATTCGCCACTGGGCCCCGTCATCACCCGTTAGGTTACTTAACTAACGACAGAGCGGGGGCTAGACTAGCGCGGATGCAAAACATAAGCAACGTCTACTAGATATCATATATAGATATAAACATTCGTCAGACGCAATGATAGTCATTCCAGATCATAGATGAACACATTGGATATACTAGGAATCCGCGTTTCGTTCGAGCCTGCAACGAAAGACGGATTACACGGTCGCGATGAATAGCCAAACCCTACCCTAGACCCCTATGGGTGCGGTAAACTACCTGCCAAATACCCGAAGTGAAGCAGTCTCCCTCAACATCGTGAGTAGGCCACTCAGCACTTCAAAATATCCGGTATTTATGCACCCTACCTTGGGTCTATCCTAGGAGCAAAAACAGTAAAAGAAATAATATATAATGGTGACTACAATCTCAACCCGGATGTGCGACCATGAAATAATATTACATCAAATTACAAATATTACATTGAATGAAAAATGAAAACACTCATCTCACATCCCTGGCTATTCATCGCGACGATCCAACAAGTTCATATCCACAAACCAATAGAAACATCATAGAAATGTGCAACCCCCAACCAATCAACATATAGCAATTAGCGGAAGTTTAAAACACATTATACAGAACATGAAACATCAAACAACAATAAACCGCGACTTCTAAACACCCGTAATTTTCCACAGTGAATAATTTTCAGCAAGGTCAAAACTGGCAAAAATAAACAACTCCTGAAGCCCAAGATTTAAGCCAAAAAGCCAACTACAAAAATTGAACCATTTCCTCCCTGGTAAATCCGGCCTGGCCGGAATTCTGGCTCATGTGGTCGGCCACCCCTTTGAGAAAATGTTCCAATTTTGTCTCGTGGCCTTTTTACTGTTCAAAGATGACTCTGTGCATGTTTAAATATTTTTCAGAGTTCATTAAAAAATCGACAGAAACTCAGATTTTGGGCGTCGATGTTTTGGGTCGTTTCGTTTTCGTAGTTTATCTAGTTGTTTGAACTGTTAGTTTTATGTTTAGCTAGTCTCTGATACCACTGTAAGTCTATGTTACCCATCCCGGTGCTTAACGGGGAGGCGGAATAGGTAAAAATCAAATTTTTCTTAAAGGAAACATAGACTAACCATGAAGGATCTTTGCTAAACAAAAGCTAACAAACTAATATGGAGTTTTAACTACCAGGTTAAATGGTTATACCTAGTTCTTGAACTCCTTCTCTTCTTGTAGTGGTCCTCCTAGTTGTTAGCTCCTTGGAGTGGTGTAGATGGCTCCTCCTCGTTGTCTTCTCTAGGTCCAAGAACGATCCACTCGAAGGCCTCTACCTTGAGCTTCTACCTCAACAATGAAGTAACTAGAGTGCTTGGCTTGCTACACTAAGAACCCTAGAGTGAGTCGAGAAGTATTTTGGTGGTTTACTCTCAAAAGCTTCTGATTTTCAATACATGAAAGATTAAAGTTTTGAGAGAGGAAGAGGGAGAGCAAACCATGAGAGAGAAAGATAATGAGAGAATGAGAGAACAAAGCTCTCATATGAGAAATATATGTTAATAATAATAATAAGAAAATTATGATGGTGAGTTGATTTGACCATTATCATTTCATAATTAATGCTAAGCATGCTTCAAAAATATCTCATGCTTAACAAAGAAAATATCCAAGTCAATGTGAGTCAACAAGTCAAATGGTCAATCCAACTATAACCATAATACAATTATCCTTAATTAAAACTATTAATCATATTCCTCCTTCTCATTATGGTTTTGATCAAGTCAATGGTCAAAACCCTAATGAGGTGTCTCCCTCTCCGCCCCTGTCAACTGTACATACATACCCGCATCCGTGTTTCATAGAAACACGAATCCAATGAGACTAGACCAATCCCAAAACAAATACTAGGATCTGGCTTAAACCAAAGCCCACTAGTATCAACTGTCCGAACACCAAACGCGCACAAGTACGCATATGTGAACGAAACCTGTCGCAAAACAATACGACCTCTATCTCGTTTCGCCCAAAGGTGAACAACCCTCTATTTGGGACTTTAAAGACTCGACACTATGCTGGAAGTGGGTTTAACCACAGTCCGCAAGCGGTACTAGATGTACGTAACGGTCCCCAGGTAGATGCCGATAAGAAAATCGATGAGGTGAACCCATCCGAACTCCTACTGAGCCTGAATGTGACAATCTCCGTACAGTCCGGTCTGTTCGTCTATGAGCATCGCATGTCGGGCGTAGGGGGTGGTAAACGTCAGACCCCTAATAGCAGTACAAGTCATGTTGGAGTGTAGCCCAGAATACCCTGAGAAACTACTGGAAACACCACCAGTAAATCTCGCTTGCCTTGGCCAGGGACTTTGTGTAATGGCTCTCCTAGACACAGCGCGATATCAACCCCCAATATCGGGAGAGACGAAACCTGTTTAACCGTCACTGCCTCCAAGTGCTTCGGGACTGCACCCAACTACTACCTGTTTGCACGACTCAATAGAGCCGTGGTAGGGTAGTAATCTAAGAGCAGTGGGAACACACTTGAGGCGAAGTGGTAGTGTCAAGTCAACAGACTAAGCTGTACTCATGTCACCTGGGAACCGTTATCTGACAATAGGTATAGTACCAACCAACAGTTCCCGACGAGTCCTGTCCAGTGTACTCATAACCTAATGAGCACCTGCATACTATCTCCAGTACGACATACTGATGGCTGTGGGACAGACCATCTCCCCAGCTGGGATGAGAAGCGTACACACCAGTCTACTCCGGAGTATCGATGCCCTGTCTTGATAATCCTATGACCGGGGACCTGTATAAGGATGTACTTGTAGACTACCCAACCCCTACAAGTGTGACTGCCATCACAACGCTGGTAGTCAAGCAAAGATCCTAAGGGCTCTATCAATATGTATTAGCGATATATCAAAAGAAATATATACACATATTAAGATAGATACAAACCAAGTAGCATACTACCATATTGAGCAAGACTGCTATAAATTTGTGTATATATCCCAAGCTTCCAAAATGTATTATACAAACTGGTACTATACAATAATGGCCTCTAGGGCATATCACACTAACACTTCTACTGGCGCTAAAAGAGCTGGAAGATGGAATACATTCTACTGCGGACAACCTAAGGAAAATCGACTTGGGGAAGGCAAACGACCCGAGGCCTATGTTCGTCAGTGAGCTGCTGTCTGAAGAACAGGTAGCTACGCTAAGAGAGGTGCTCATGCAGTATAAAGACTGCTTCGCATGGAACTACTCCAAGATGCCGGGGCTAGATCCGGAAATAGCTGTGCATAAATTGGCGATATCCCCGGACGTCAAGCCAGTCAAACAAGCACCGAGGAGAATGCGGGTCGAACTTGAAATGAGCATCAACGCCGAAATCAAGAAGCTAATCGACTCCGGTTTTATCCAAGAAGTTCAGTATCCTGACTGGATCGCCAACATTGTTCCAGTGATGAAAAATGGGACGATGCGCATCTGCGTAGACTTTCGGGACCTCAACAAAGCTTGCCCGAAGGATGATTTTCCCGTACCGGTTACCAAGCTGATGATAGATAACACGTCCACTCACGAAATCTTCTACTTCATAGACGGATCATCAGGGTACAATCAAATAAAGATGCACCCGGAAGACCAAAAACATACCGCTTTCCGGACCCCTTTGGGCATATTCTGCTACAAAGTGATGCCTTTCGGTCTGAGGAACGCCGGTGCTACCTATCAGAGGGCCATGACAAAGATTTTCGATGACCTCATATATGAAATTGTCGAATGCTCTATCGATGTGTTAGTTATATATATGCCCTAGAGGCCATTGTTGTACATATGATGTATATTATGATGGTTGCTTGGATATATATAGAGAGGACTTTCTTACTCGTCATGATAGTGTGCTATTTGGTTTCACTTTATCTTAACATGTTGACTTGTATTGGTTTACTGTCTTACTCTCACATGTTGATAAAGCCCTTAGGATCTGTACTCGACTACTAGGACTATGATGAGATCATACTAGTGGGGCCATGGTAGTCGATGAGTACATCCTATAACTGTTCCTAGTCAAGGGTATATCGAGACAGGGCATCGATACACCAGAGTAGACTAGCATATACGCATCTTGAACCATATGATGGGCGATGGATGATCCCATATCCATCGGTGTTTGACATCAAGGATGGTGTACGGGTGCTCAGTGGAGACTGGGTACACTGGACGGACTCGTCGAGAACTCCTAGATGGTAATATACCACACGTCAGATGGCAGTTCTCCGGTGACACTGGTACAGGGTAGTCTGTAGACCCGAGATTGTCATAGAGTCTTGTGTGGTTTCCACTGTGCTTTGATTTCCACCTTACCACGTCCAAGAGGGCGTGCAAAACGGTGGCTTTTGGGTGCAGTCCCGAATCACATGGAGGCAATGAGCGATAGGAGGGGATTCGTCTCTCCCAGTATAGGGAGTTGATGTTGTGCTGTGTTCGATTGGCTATAACTGGAAGTCCCTGGCCAGGGCTGATATAGAGATTTACTGGTAAGTGTTACTAGCAGTTTCTCGACCTGTTATGAGCCTCACATCGACACGACTTATCGGTTACTGGGGTCTGACGTATACCACCCCTAGACTTGATATGCGACATATCAGACGAACAGACCGGACTGTACGGGAGTATTACTGATTGGATTCACAGAAGAACGTACAGGCTAGCTTGTTGATCTTCTGATCGCTCAATACCTGGGTGGCTGTTACGTTTAGCTGACCGCTTGCAGCTTGTGGGTGTTTGATATAATCATCACCTGCTACCGGCGTATTGACGATTCTTTAGAGTCCTACACAGAGGTTTCTTGGCTCAGGCAAAACGGAGTAGAGACACATATGTGATATATGCAGGACCGAGGATAATGCGATATGTGATACCGTACTATATTCTCGCGATATTTAGATATGAACCGGGTCATCGGATCAAGTGTTGATTCGATGAATCGGTACATGATATATTAGTCGGTTATATTCGATATAGCCGGATCGTCGGATCAAGTGTTGATTCGATGATTTAATGTATAATAATATATATGATATATTGTATTACATTATCTAATATTGGCTCGCTTTATTATTTCATTTTCTCACCGGATAATACATTGATATATATGCGATATATATATTAATTGTATTATTTTCTTTTGTTACAAATATAATATATATGTGATATATATTATAGTAACATGATATAATTAATAATGAAACATGTTTAGTGATGATAAAAAGAGATTAGGGTTTGATTAGGGTTAGCTTCTTCTTGCACCTTCTAGAAGCATTCATTTTGTCTTGGTTACGATATTATGGTTGATATTTATCCATGACTCATTTTTTAACATAACCAAACCCTAGCTCTAGTTTATTCTCTACAAAGGTTATCCTTATCATCCTTGACCATGGTTCTATGATCAATCATATATTCACTTCTACTATTCATTACAAAAGAATTAACTCTTTTTCATTATCTTCTTCTCTCTTTAGCTTTGAGAAAGCTTACTAGTTATTCATTTTGTGATGATTTCTTGTGAGAAAATGATATAAACAGAAAGCATAAATACTACTCCATCATCCTCATCTAATCTAGCCCATTAGAGTAGGATGTTCACCTCTTTAGAGTGAGAGAGCTTGAGTTATAGCAACTTCGACGTAGATCATCGGAGAAGCGGAACACTACAAGCTAGCATGGATCGTTCGAGTCGTGGAGCCTCTCTTGAGTCCGGGAGATCGTGGATCGCGGCGAAGGGACTTCTACTCGGAGCTTATGAAGCGAAGGAGCGGACTACAAAGGTTGTAATCCCTCACACTTAGTAGTAAAGATGTTTACTTGTATGTTAAACCCTAATAATCTAGCAAAGATCCCGGCTTTGGGTTTTTCGGTACGTCTAAAATTTTATTCGGGCATGTTTGATGCCTTATGAACCCTCACAAGAGTGCCTAGGAACCCTACAGTGGTATCAGAGCCTAGCTAGAGCATTAGGCGATGTGTATACGAAGTTAAAACTCCGAACGAACCCCGAAACTACGAAATGAACCCTTCTCTGGATAATTTTTTAAAACTGTGATTTTTCTGTATTAAAAATACCTTAAAAATTCAGCAGGGAAATCTAAGAATTACAGTGAAACACGAGCGCATGATCCGTACATTCCACCGCGGAACCGCGGCCGTACCATGCTTGGACCGCGGTTCCGCGGCCGTACAGACGATTTATGCACTGTTGTTTGCACTATAATATCTATTTCTGTAAGTTATATTTTATGGGTATTTTTAATCTGGCTCAAGTATTGAGTGTTCTGGGGTTTATTTTGTAATCGTTGATTCGATCGGAATATTTAATTTCGTGATGTTTTCCGGATATTTAGAAACTGTTAAAATGTTCGAACGGATATCATTAACTCACTTTTTCCCGGCACATAAAATTTTCAAGTGTTGAATTTTTATCGGGTTTAAATCTTTCGGAAAAATGTGCAAGTAACACGGTGGACCCTCTAGAAGACAACAAACCTTAACTCGATTATGTGACCGTCTTGAAATGCCTCTAAACCTTAGGGTTTGGGGCAGTACGGCGTGCCACATGTGAGGCGTTGGCTTGACCCTTCTACGGCTGGATCACCGGTACTGTGACATATTCTGGGATCATTTGAAGTTCGCTCAAGTGTTGAGCAATTCAGGAAATTTTGGGTATTTGATTATCTGTTCGGAAAGTTTAATACTGTTTATTTATCTGGAATGTGATACAATATGTGGAATTCATAGAGTTAGGCATGAAATGCGAAGTATGTGATATTTTGGATTTACGATGTCTAAAGTGACTGTGGATTCCAAATATTGTAGTTTTACAATTTCTTTTCTGTGACCGTAAGTGTAGTATGTAGTTGTATTGCTGGTCTTCGTTGCTATACATCTACGACGATCGGTGTATGCATACTTACTTACGTTGATGATATGTGATATTATATGTTGCTGTGATATGTTATATTGGATCGTCGTGTTCTGAATAGCC